>CM077669.1:294025654-294625654 GCA_039707655.1 Elymus sibiricus
GGTCCTCGCTTCTGCTTCCTCAAGAGCAGCCTGGGTCTTCGCTCTCTCTGCCTCAATAGCAGCCTGCAACACCACTCGTTAGCATTGTAATCATCGACGGCCGCACACACAATGTAATGGAGGAAAGGTATCTGAGTCCGTATAACTAACCTGGAATTCGAGCTCCATTGGCCGTGCACGAGGCCTTATCTCAGGATCGGAGCTGGTCTGGCGCTTCTTGATCTGCGGGAGAGTGCTAGTACAACGTATCAGTCCATCCCCAATGGCTAACAAGCCATGGTGCCTCCCGCCACCAGATATCATCACCAGCTCTGGATCAAGAGGTTGCTGGCTCGGGTTAAACTCCGGCCCTTTCCTCGCCTTCCCCTCGTCTCTGTACCTCACAAGCTTGTTGTGGGAGGCGCGGTTGCTGAATTTCTCTGGATCATCGAGGTCAGACTCAGAGAATGCCTTGGCCTTCTTGTACGAGGCAGTATTGGACATGGCATAGAGGTCGAACAGCTCTGGCACTGGAGCCTTGTTGTGCCGCGCCTGAAAGAGAGGAACAGAGTATTAGTTAAGGGCTCAAGCTAGCATGAAGAATGAATTTGCATGAATCATGAAGCAAACCACATACCCAGTTTTCCCCGAACCCACGTAGGTTGACGCTGCCTAGATGGTGTGGGACACCTTTCATTTGGGCACGCTTCTCCTTTGCACCGTCGTGGACGTTGCGCCATTGGGGAGTGCACCACTCATCCACCAACGCCTCCCAACAGTCCATCCTATCCGCACACCATCTCGGGGGCACCTAAGTTAAGCAAGAGAAATTTGAGCGCTACGCATACGAATCAAATCAAGGAACTAAGTACAAGGCCTTAAGAATAGGTAATTACCTTCATGTACTTCTCCTTACTCAGATACTTGAGGTGGCACTTCTCTTTTTTCCTCCGAATACCAGTCGAGGCGTAGTAGTCTCGAATAGCCTGCGTCCGAGCCTCGTGCCGAAAGTTTTGAAGTTGGCGCCTGCACTCGTTGTCGATAACCCGAGCCGCGGCCTCCTCCTGTCCCTCAGCACACCTGTAGAAGGTCTGCAATCAAACAAGAAAACACGGATTAGTACAATCACTAGGGTTGCCAATCAAAGAAGAAAACACAACGTAGACGGCAAAGGAGAAATTACCCAAAACGTCTGGATCACAATGTCGGCGACCGTGTGGCACTCGACATCGCCGATCCTATGCCCCGGCGGGGCCGGGGCAGCCAAGTAGTGCTCCCAGGTCATTCCTAGCTCTGGAACCCGGCCCTCACCGGGCAACGTGACCCACCCTGGGAAGCTCTGGCGACAAATCACGCCAAGGACACTGTTGGGCTTGCGGCAACCAGGCCCGTGTGTCCAAGACCTGCAGTATGACAAGGCCAACGCATTAGATATTCGAAGAAACGTGAAGACAAAAGGTTAAAAAAGAGTAAATGCACTTACTTCACCCCCTGCGGCGCAATCAACCACCTCTGGTCGGGGGTCGCCGGGGTGGGCGGGAGCTTTGTACCACCACGCTGGTAGAATTTGCGCCCCTCAACCCACTCACTCTCGCTATAGCTATCAGAACTATAGCCACCCTCAGCACGGCCACTCGACGAGCCCGCACCTGGGTTCTGCTGCGACTCAGCGTGATCCCCAGTCTCGTGGGACGAAGGCTCGGCGGCCCGACGCTCGTCGGCCCCAGGCTCGTCGGCCGTAGGCGCGTCTGTCGTAGCCTCGTCTGTCGTAGGCTCGTCGGCCTGAGGCTCGTGGACCGGAGTCCGAGACGGCTGCACCTCAGGCTGCTCCATCTCAGACGGAGCACTCCTGTGGTCGGGTGAATCAGCTGGGGGTGGCGACGAGGAAGGCGTAGTAGCAGCCTTCCTACCTCTCCCGCCACCACGTCCACCTCTACCAACCTTCTTCCCCCCCCCCCCCCGACCTCTCCCGGTCGAAGAAGAAGCGCCCGCCGGTGTCTGCATACTGAGATCCAGCGCTCTCCGGAGGTGGTGGGGTGGGATGGAAGTACCCCTCCCACCACGCACTGAGGAAGGAGCCTCGGAGCACTCTCGACCCGCGCCCACCATCTGTCAACACCTGCAATGACAAAGAGTAAACGAAGTTAGTACAACATTAAAAAAATGAATACCTGACATGAATATAATTTAAGTGTATCATCATCATGAACATAATAAAAAATTGAATACCTAACATGAACCAATTAATAATATATATGTACATAAAAATAATTGAATACCTGACATGAACTATAATATTAATCTTCATCGTCATCATTAATAAATGCATCATCATCGTCTATATATGCTTCGGGGTCAATAAATGCATCATCATCATCACTATCAGTAATGACGTGCTTATCATCATCATCAATAAATGCATCAACATGTGGAAGGCCTCGTGTACGTAATCGGTCAAGCATTGACAGGTCATCCGCAGCAGTAACCTCTTCTTGTTCTGGCTCTTCTTGTTCCGGTTCAGGCTCGGATTCACTGCCGCTGTCTACTTCAATGTTTTGAGGTGAAGTAGAGCGGTTCTTGAAACGTTTTTTGGAAAGACGTGTTTCTTGGAAGAATTCTCCTTCATATGTGTCTGGGTTAATGTGAGGTTCATAATCCTCTTCATTGGGGGGAGGTGGTCTAACATGTGGCGGCACTTCATAAACGACATCCCAACCTTTGAGATTTGGATCACTTTGGCAGGCCCACGGTAGATAGAAAACTTGGGTTGCCTGTTGAGCCGTAATATAGACATCGGGAACATCCAAATGGGTGCTTTGTTTGATTTCGACTAGCCCTAGATGTTCATGAGTCCTTCTAGTCTCCTTCGGCTAGAACCAATAACATTTGAAGACTACGACTTTCGGTGGGTTTGCACCATAGAATAGAAGTTCATAAATTGCTTCAACTCTTCCATAATACTCGGTACCTCGTTCGCCGATAGCAGAGACACAACAATTTGTAGACTTTCGGTCGGCCATAGATAGCTCTTTGCCATAGGTACGAAAGCGATACCCGTTGATGTCGTATTTGTCAAATGAACGGACCTTATAGTCAAAACCATTAGCGACTTGTCTCAATTCGGCGTCCATAGACTCTGAACTAGCCTACAAGTTTAATACGAAAGGATTGTTGCATTAGCCGGAAATTAGACGAAGAAATGAAATGGTCTAATGGATGTCGGGGTGTCAGGGGTGTCGGGGTGTCGGGGTCGGGGTCGGGGTTGGGGTGTCGGGGGGTGTCGTGTCTGGGTGTCGTGGTGTCGCGGTGTCAGGGGTGTCGGGGTCGGGGTGCCGTGTCAGGCTCGGGGTGTCGGGTCGGGGTCGGGGTGCCGTGTCGGTGTCGGGGTGTCGGGTCGGGGTCGGGGTCGGGGTGCCGTGCCGGGGTCGGGGTCGGGGTCGGGGTGTCGGGGTCGGGGTGTCGGGTCGGGGTCGGGTTGTCGGGTCGGGGTCGGGGTGCCGTGTCGGGGTCGGGATCGAGGTCGGGGTGTCGGGGTCGGGGTGTCGGGGTCGGGGTGTCGGGTCGGGGTCGGGTTGTCGGGTCGGGGTCGAGGTGCCTTGTTGGGGTCGGGGTTTTTTCTCTTTTTTTCTTTTCTTCTTCTTCCTCTTCTTTCTTTTCTTCCTTTTCTTCCTTTTTTTTCCTTCTTCTTCTTCTTCTTCCTCCTTTCCTTTTTCCTCTTCTTCTTCTCCTCCTCTCCTCTTTTTTCTTCTTATTCTTCCTCTTCTTCTTTTTTCTTCTCCTCCTCCTCCTCTTCTTGTTCTTCCTTTCCTTTTTTCCTCTTCTTCTTCTCCTCCTCTCCTCTTGTTTTCTTCTTCTTCTTCTTCTTTTTTCTTCTCCTCCTCCTCTTCTTCTGTTTCTTCTTCTTATTATTATTTTTTGTTCTTTTTCTTTTTTATTTTTCCTTTTTTTTCATCTTCTTTTCTTCTTTTTTTTCTTCTAGGTTTTTTTTCTACCTAAATGTCTAAATATTTTTTCCTATTTACCCAAACACCTAAACAACTATTTGCAAAACATCTAAAAACAGAAAACTAAAAATCTAATTAGAAAAACAGAAAAAAAAAATTAAAAGGGGGGCAGGGGAAGCTCACCAGAGAGGGGCAGGGGGCAGGGCGGCCGGCGGCGAGGAGAGGAGGCCGGCGGCGAGGAGAGGAGGCCGCCGGGGAGGGGGCGGCGGCGGCAGGAGGGCCGTGAGGAGGGGGCGGCGCCGCGGTGGTGGAGGTGCACCACGGGGAGGGGGGCAGGCGGTGGTCGAGGGCGGGGAGGGGGCGGCGGCGGCGGTGAGAGAGGGGGGAGGGGGCGGCGGCGAGAGGGCGGGGAGTGGGTGGCGAGAGGGCGGGGAGGGGGCGGCGGCGGCGGCGACGGTGAGAGAGGGGAACGGGCGCGGGTGTGTGAGAGAGAGAGGTGAGAGAAAGAGAGAGAGGCGGGAGGCGCGGGGGGATGGCGAAAATTAAGCCCCCTCTTTGCCGTCTGCTAGCAGACGGCAAAGAGGGGGGCCGTTAGCCCGTCCCCGCCGTTACACTGTGGGGCCCCCTCACCTCTTTGCCGTCTGCTGGCAGACGGCAAAGAGTTTTTTGCCGTCTGCCAGCAGACGGCAAAGAAGTGGCCCGTGTGACCTGGCAAGTGCAGTACCAAGTGGGGCCCACTTTGTTCTTTGCTGTCTACTGGCAGACGGCAAAGAACTCTTTGCCGTCTGCCAGCAGACAGCAAAGAAGTGCAGATGGCAAAGAGCCTCTTTGCCATCAGTATGTTCTTTGCCGTCTGCTTTATAAAAGCAGACGGCAAAGAGCTGGCAGATGGCAAAGTCCCTGATTCCAGTAGTGCAATACTTTGACATTCATCGCAAGAAAGGACAAACTTACGTGCATTCTTGAAGAGAGTAGGCCAATAAAAACCAGAATGTAATACCTTACGTGCACTTCTGTCTCCCGCATGATGCTCTCCGTAGGCCTCGGAATGAAACTTCCATAGGATTTGTTCTTGTTCATGCTCAGGTACACAACGTCTAATAATACCATCTACACCTTCTTTATATAAATGTGGGCCATCCCAAAAGTAATGTCTCAAGTCAAAGAAGAACTTTTTCTTTTGATGATATGAGAAATTAGGTGGTATATATTTAGCAAAAATGTAATTCGTATAATCTGCATACCAAGGACTACTACGAGAAGTAGAAGAATTAATAACAACTAATTGGTCATCAGGAAAACTATCATCAATAGGCAGTGGGTCATCAAGAACATTTTTCATCCTAGACAAATTATCCGCTACAGGGTTTTTAGCTCCCTTCCAATCAATAATACGCAAATCAAACTCTTGTATAAATGAACCCACCTAATCAGTCTAGGTCTGGCATCTTTCTTTTCCATAAGATATTTAATAAAAGCATGATCAGTGTGAATTATTACTTTAGAATCAACAATATAAGATCTGAATTTATCACATGCAAACACAACTGCTGGAAATTCTTTTTCAGGAGTAGCACAATTCTTTTGAGCATTGTCTAGAGTTTTACTAGCATAATGATTAAAATTCAATTTCTTATCAACTCTTTGTCCCCAGACAACACCAACAACATAGTTACTAGCATCACACATTATTTCGAAAGGTAGGTTCTAGTCAGGTGGTTGGACAATAGGTGCAGAAATTAAGGCTTGCTTAAGTATTTCCAACGCTTCTACATAATCAACATAAAAAAAATGGAACGTCTTTTTGTAAAATATTGGTAAGACGCCTAGAATTTTAGAAAAATCTATAATGAACCTTCTATAGAAACCAGCATGACCAAGGAAACTTCGAATATCGTTGATATCTTTAGGACATGGCATTTTCTCAATTGCACCAACTTAAGCTTTATCAACGTCAATACCTATTTCGGAAATCTTATGCCCAAGGAATATACATTCGTTCACCATAAAGTGGCACTTCTCCCAATTCAAGAGAAGCTTAGTTTCTACACATCTCTGCATAACTCTAGCAAGGTTGTTTAAGAAATCATCAAAGAAGTTCCGTAAAACGAGAAATTATCCATGCATACCTCAACAATCTTTTCAAAAAAGTCAGAGAATATAGCAGTCATACATCTTTGAAAGGTAGCACGTGCATTGCATAAACCAAAAGGCATAAGTCTATAAGCATATGTTCCAAAAGGACAAGTAATAGTGGTTTTCGCTTGATCTTCTTTTGCTACACGAATTTGAGAAAAACCAGAATATCCATCTAAGAAACAAAAGTGTGTATGCTTAGACAATTTTTATAACATTTGATCAATCAAAGGCAAGGGGTAATGATCTTTTCTAGTACCTTTATTTAATTTCCTATAGCCTGTTACTATTCTTTGTGGGATAAGTTCATTTTTATCATTAGGAACTATAGCGATGCCTCCTTTCTTGGTGACACAATGAACAAGACTTACCCATCAACTATCAACTACAGGATAAATTGTACCTGCCTCCAGAAGATTTAATATTTCAGTTCTTAAAACATCCTTCATTTTAAGATTCAGACGGCGTTGATGGTCAAGGACTGGTTTAGCATATGGTTCATATTAATCTTGTGTTGACATAGGGTGGGACTGATGCCCTTAAGATCATCTAGAGTATATCCAATTGTAGCTCAGTGCTTCTTCAGAACCTTAAGTAATGTCTTTTCTTCATGTTCTGAAAGGGTGGCACTAATAATAACAGGATATATCTTCTTTTCATCAAGATAAGCATATTTCAGTGTATCAAGTAGTTTCTTTAATTCAACAGGCAGATTATGTTTAAGGATAGGTGCTTGATTAAAGAATATATCATCCATTTCTTTCCTTTGTTTCACATGCATATCATTTTCATAGTCTAGCAAATATTGTTCTAATGGATCAGTAGGAGGCACAAAAATAGAGACAAGACCAATTATTTCATCTTTACTAGGCAATTCTTCTTCATGCATTTGTCTACTGAACTTGGAGAAATTAATCTCATGAGACACATCACCAAAATTAACATTGTCCGTTTCTCTAGTGCAATCAATTTTAGCATTAACAATATTCAGGAAATGTCTACCAAATATAATGGGACAAAAATTATCTTGTAGTGATCCAACAACTAAGAAATCAGTAGGGTATTTGATCTTTCCACACAAGACTTCCACATCTGTCACAATCCCAAGTGGTGAAATGGTCTTTGTTTGCAAGATTAATAGTAGCATCAATATCTTCTAACTGGACAGGTGCAATATCATGCATAATTTCTTGATAAAGAGTAAATGGAATAGTGCGAACACTTGCACCCATATCACATAAGCCATGATAACAATGATCTCCAATCTTAACAGAAACAACAGGCATTCCAACAACAGGTTTAGGTTTATCTTTAGAATCTTCTTTAGCAATACGAGATGCTTCATCACAGAAATATATGACATGACCATCAACATAATCAACAAATAGATATTTAATCATTGAAACCTTAGGTTCTACCTTTATTTGTTCAAAGGTTTTTTATGTTTCGATATTACTCTTATTAACTACAGTTGCAACTTTAGCATGATCCCTAATCCTAACAGAAAAAGGTGGTTTCTCAATATAAGCAGTAGGCACAACCGGATCAACATTATAAATGATTGGTTGTATTTAGCTATAATAGGTTCCTCACAAGTTTCTTCAATAGGTAGGTGGAATTTAAACAATTTCTCATTACGGAGATCAATATGAGTAGGAAATGATTCACAGAAAGTACCTACTATCTCAGAGTCAAGCCCATACTTTGCACTAAACTTATGAAAAGCTTTTTTTTTCATAAAAGATTTCACACAATCGAACTCAAGATTAATACCTGGCTCTTTACCTTTGTCAATTTCCCAATCTTTAAATTTGAGTTTAATTCTTTCTAGAAGATCCCATTTGAATTAAGTAGTTCACTTCATAAAGGAACTACTAGATTAAGTATCGAGCATTGTTTGATTATCATGAGAAAGCCAAGCATAAAAGTTTTGTGAGATTATATCCCTTGAGAGATCATCATTGGGGCATATGTGCATCATAGATTCAAGCCTCCCCCAAAGCTTGAGTGATACTCTGTCCTTCATGAGGCCAAAAATTATTTATATAATTCCAATCGTGATGACAAAATGCATAGGATAAAATTCCTGCTTGAATTCCAGCTTCAATCGATTCCAATCCCATGTACCGACGTCATCCAATTCCTTTCTGAAAGCACAACATGCTCCCTTGGTGGTTTTGATAATTCATGACAACATACATTGTCTCTTGGACTAACATCTCTACCTAGTGTATTTCTGGTGAAAGTCCATAGAGAGATGGGTTGGCAAAAGGATTGTGGAGATACCCCAAGATGCAAGGAAATGGATTGGAAAATCTTCAAGCAAGAGGACTCTACATTTTACTTTGTGAGAAATCACTTTGAGTCCATAGGAAAGCCAATACTATTAAAAGGGGGTAAGGTATTGTTGGTGAACAAGATGCTCCACGTGCACAAGAGATAGTCACCAAAAACACCCACAAGCTCTTCCACAAAAGTCTGTCCAAAGCCAAATATCCAAAATCGGTGCAACCAACAATTCCCACTCGGTCCCACCGATTCCAAAACACAGACAGACGCATGCCAAACCCTAGCCAGTCGGTGCAACCGATTCTGCATCGGTGCCACCGAGTTTAGGTTGCCAACTCTCTGTTTAGCCATTTTCAGTCTTCGGTACCACCGAGTTTTGCCAGTCGGTCTCACCGAGTTTTGCCGGTCGGTCTCACCGAGTTTCTGGACAAACTCTCTGGATAGCCATTCACAAGAATCGGTACCACCGAGAATTGTGGATTGGCGCCACCGAGTTTTTGGACCAACTCTCTGGTAAGCCATGGTCACTTCGGTACCACCGAGATGTGAGAATCGGCGTCACCGAGTTTTGCAATCTGACCGTTGGTCATCTGATCGGTACCACCGAGATTTATATATTGGTCTCACCGAGATTCAAAAGTTGTCACCTTTTGGCGACTTCGGTACCACCGAGATTAACACATCGGTGTCACCGAGTTGGTCACTTTAGGTGTAACGGTTGGATTTTTGGGGATGCCTATATATACCCCTTCACCACCACCCACTCGAAAGAGAAGCACTCAGAACTATTCCATACTTGCCCCATCATATTTTCTGAGAGAGAGCCACCTACCCTTGTGTTGAGATCAAGCTATTCCACTTCATCCATATGAATCTTGATCTCTAGCCTCCCCAAGTTGCTTTCCACCAAATCAATCTCTTCCAGCATAGCCAAATCTGTGAGAGAGTGATTGTGTGTTGAGGAGTCTATCATCTTGAAGCACAAGAGCAAGGAGTTCATCGATATTGCCGAGCCTATTACCGTTTGGAGGGTGGTGCCTCCTAGATTGGTTAGGTGTCGCTTGCGAGCCTCCTACTTCGTGTTGTGGATCTGAACCAAGAAGTTTGTACGGGCAAGGAGATCGCCTACTTCGTGAAGATCTACCCATAGTGAGGCTAGTCCTTCGTGGACGGAAGCCGTTATGGAATAGTCAAGGTTGCTACTTCATGGACCCTTATGGGTGGAGCCCTCCGTGGACTCTCGCGACTGTTACCCTCCGTGGGTTGAAGACTCCATAAACGTGGACGTACGATAGCGCCACCTATCGGAACCACGGGAAAAATCTTCGTGTCCCTCATGCGTTTGATCTCCCTATCTCAACTCTCTATTTCATGTGCAATGTCTTTACTTTCCGCTGCCATACTTATTGACTTGCATGTGTAGGGTGTGCTTGACTTGCTATAATTGTTAAAATCTGCCAACCAATTAACTTGGAAAAAGGTTAGGTTTTAAATTCCTGCTAGTAGTCTATTCACCCCCCCTCTAGACACACTTCTAGTGATCCCTCACTTTCCCTCCGAAGATAAATGGAAAACCTTCTTCTTAACACCATACTCAGTTAAACCTTCAAGCTTAAATAATCCAAAACTTTCATCTATATAGATCAAGTGCATATCAAGATGTATTGTTCCATCTCCTACATAAGGATTAGCTAGCACTTTCTCTAACATACCCGAAGGAATTTCATAGTAAATATTTTCAGTAGGTTCAGTAGGTTGAGGGGCAACACTTGTTCCTTCCGGTCGATGTGAAGATACCCCAAACAAACCCCTCAAAGGATTATTATCCATAGTAAAAAGTGATGAATTTAAGCACGTAATAATAATGTTTCCTTACCAAATTCCACTTACCAAAGGCGCTTCACTCCCCGACAACGGCGCCAAAAAAGAGTCTTAATGACCCACCAGTATAGGGGATCAATCATAGTCCTTTCAATAAGTAAGAGTGTCGAACCCAATGAGGAGCAGAAAGAAATGACAAGCGGTTTTCACCAAGGTATTCTCTGCAAGCACTGGAAATAGCGATAACAAATAGTTTTGTAGCAAGGCAATTCGTAACAAGTAACAATAGTAACAAATGTGCAGCAAGGTGGCCCAATCCTTTTTATAGAAAAGTACAAGCCTTAAAGTTCTCTTATAGCAAGCCGAGCGTTCTTGAGGACACATGGGAATTTTGTCTAGTCACATTTCATCATGTTTAGTCTATTCACGTTCGTTACTTTGATAATTTGATATGTGGGTGGAGCGGTGGTAGGGTGCTTTTCTTATTTGAACATACAACCCTCTTATGATTACCCCTCTCGCAAGAATCCGCAACTACAAAAAACAATTAAGATAAATCTAACCATAGCATGAAACTTATGGATCCAAATCAGCCCCTTACGAAATAACACATAAAGTAGGGTTTAAGCTACTGTCACTCTCGCAACCCGTCATCTACTTATTACTCCCCAATTCCTTCCCTTAGGCCCAAGTATGATGAAGTGTCATGTAGTCGTCACATGACACCACTAAGGAGAGCAACATACACATCATCAAAATATCAAACGAATACCAAGATCACATGATTACATATAAAAAGACTTCTCCCATGTCCTCAAGAACAAAAGTAACTACTCACAAATCATATTCATGGTCAAGATCAAAGGTGTATTGAATATTCTTAAAGATTTGAACATATAATCTTCCACCAAATAAACCAACTAGCATCAACTAGAAGATGTAATCAACACTACTAGCAACCCACATGTACCAATCTGAGGTTAGGATACCAAGATTGAATACAAGATATGAACTAGGGTTTGAGATGAGATGGTGCTAGTGAAGATGTTGATGAAGATACGTCCTCTCACGATAGACAAAGTGTTGGTGATGACAAAGGCTTCGTTTTCCCCCTCCCGGAGGGAAGGTTCCCCGACGGAATCGCTCCGCCGGAGAGCAAAAGTGCTCCTTCCCAGGTTCCACCTCAAGACGGCGACACTTCGTCCCGAAAGTGTTCTATTGATTTTTTCTAGCGAAAATAGCATCATATGTGGAAGATGGGCCCCGGAGGCTTGATGGTGGGGCCACAAGCTTAGTGGGCGCACCCTGGGTGGCAGGGCACGCCCACCTGCAGGCTTGTGATTCCCTGGTGGGTCCCCTTCTGGTAATTCTTTTGTCTGTATTTTTTAATATATTCCAAAATAATTCTTCGTAAAATTTCAGGTCATTTGGAGTTGCAGAGAATATCCAACTCTTCTATAGCCTTTTCCAGTCCAGAATTCCAGCTACCGGCAATCTCCCTCTTTGTATAAAACTTGCAAAATAAGAGAGAAAAGGCATTAGGATTGCATCATAAAGTGAAATAATAACTCAAACATAATAAATATTAATGGTAAAACATGATGCAAAATGGACATATCATCGATCTCAGAGGACTGGGATTTACCAGGGTCTCTGGAGAGAAGCTTGGGATGACCGGGGTTTACCGGGGAGTCCAAATGCTCAAACTGCATTCGGGTTACGACCGTGGTTTACCGGGCTGCCTCTAGGTTATGACCGGGGTTTACCAAGAGTGCCACTAGACTACGATTGGGGCTTACCGACAGTGTCATATTGCTATTAGAGTAGACCACTATAAAATAATAGGGCAAAACTATGTTTTCTGCAAAGAGCCTTGAACCCCACCGGCCAAAGTGCATGTAGGTAAACAAGTTTCCATTAACTATAGACTTGTCAATGCATTCAATGTATTGACCCTAGTGGCTGCAATGTATCATTTTGCAGGTGATTATTATGTGGAGCGACTTACATAGGGTTTCGTGCCTCCACTCGACATGCTTCCCCGTGGCATTGATGGAGCTTACAAAGACTTATACCTTAGATTTTCATTTGTTTCTGCTTGATATGAACTTTGTTTGCTTTTGTAAGACTTTGTATTTATTTATCCATTGACTAGAGTCTGTAAGACTATTTATTTTTTGGATCATGCGATGTAATAAAGGACGCATTTGTGTATGACACAACATCATTACCGTGTATGCTGATGATTCGATCCAAGGATTGGCATAGAGACACACGAAGACCATATGCCTGAAAAGTTAGGTCATGATAGATGGTAGCAGAACAATTTGTTGACTGTAGGACGTGACCCTAGAATTAGAAGAGACCATAGGAACACAAATTATTTTGATTACCTTATATTTATCTTCACTTTGTTTCCGACCTCTGCTTTTTCAAACTATCGGTGGACGACTTCACCGAGTACGTTTGCGCCGAAGAGGATACCACCAACATGTTCATGGACCAGCTCATAAGCCCAACCAGGAGAACATGAGCTGGGTGGAAAGACACTATCAGGACATGGAGGGCCTTGTGGCAAACCTTGAGGATTGCTTGGAGGAGTAAATGGGAGACTATGATGAGCTGATGGCGAACAGACAAATTCTGGAGATGGATGTGAATGAACTGTAGCAGGCAGTAAAGGTTAAGGACGACCTGATCGTCATCAGAGATGAACAACTTGTTATTAAGGAGAAGAGGATTCAGAGCCTGGAAAGGCAGCTCCAGGACTTGACATTATCATCTACACCCTAACCCGAAGAGGAGGATCCCCAAGAGAGGATATGGATCAACTCTTATGGTGAGGAGGATCCTGTAGAGACCACACTAGAGGCGTCGAAGAAGCGCAAGACTAGAGATGCTAGGAGCTACCACAACGCTCATGAGCGAGCCCAGGCGGGACTCTACATTGGACGTCTTAGAGGACGATAGATTACCACCACTTAGTGTTAATAAATGACCACATGTTAGCATACTGATCACACCAACTCATTTTGGGTTACTGTACTAGTTTGTTTGCTTGCTTGTTTGTTGCTTGAATGAAAATGATTGAGTTGCTTATTTTATCACCATCCTGCACTGGTGCAGCGACGTGCTATACAAAGAACGCAAACCCGTCGGAAAACCCGTCGGCGATGGTGACGAACGAACGCAAACGATCTGCAAATATAATCGTGTGCGGTGCAGGAACATATCGCACACATAATGTTTTGGGCTTACGTGTGGGATTTGGGATCAATCACACACGTGCAAGACGAGTCAAACGCGTCTAATTGCTCATGGAAAACAAACAGAGTTTGACCTTTTACCGTTTGCGAAATGTTAGCTAATCCACACGGGCCATTGTATAAACTGTGTGTGATATGGTTATCATCGCACACAAGATTTCTCTAGACACCGTCTGCCATGCATGGCATCATCGGACACGTTTCCCGAGAAAAGTACGCGTGGGATCGTCTTTGCATCGGGCATGGTTTCCTGTTGGCTCACGTGTGAGATATGGTGCTATCGCAAACATTGAGGAGCTCCTACGCACATGTACGAGTGGCACAAACTGTTTGCGATTACTTATGTATCACCAACATTTTAGATTATATCTCGTGTGCGTTTCCTATGGATCACAGGCGGTTGCGCTATGAGTTGCGTGTGCTTTCCGTTCTGGACCGCACATGCTTAGTTTCTTGAATCGTGTGTGCTGAAATTGCGAGGCTATTGTAAAATATCACATTTAATTCACCCTGCAAATAGCAAATTCGCCACAATATGCAATCGACAAATAGTGTCCACATGAAGAACATTCATCATAATTCGCCACAATATGCAATTCAATGAATAGTGTCCACAAGTGGATGATTCAGTATAATTCACGACAATATGCAATTGAGCAAATGCTAGCTAAATTCCACAGCTGTTAAACCAACATATGCAGTACATAATCATAGTGTACAAAATACAAAGACATGATCACATGGAAAATAATGCATCCATGTGTATATGTCTAGCTGATAGAACTATATGAATGCGTACTTATTATTCAGGGATATGAACCCGGAAATCTTCGACATCATCATTGGGCTTGATATAGTGTTTCACAAAGAAGGTGCTGATAAATTTCCTAACAGACACCAATTCATCTGTGTCCAGCAGTGAAGAGGTCATCGGTCCGAAGATCAACTACAGGACTTTTAGATCAGAATGTGACATACCTGTGGAGTAGAAGATAGTAATTAAGAAGCAGACTTACTTGTTTTATCTTGTCAGCATCGACACCACATTCGACACGTCTGCATTGGTTCATCATGTGTGCACAAACGTAGTATCCACATAGGCTGGTACCTTGTTGTTGCTGAGGACACTGAAATTTTTTGTACAGTATTAGTCATGTATTTGCCCTGTTAGGGACAACCTAACCGGTGTAATTTGTTTCTTCTTTTTTCTATGGAGAGAAATAGAAAGCGGTTTACTTAGAAACTTGAACATCTGACTAGCATTTTCTGAAAATAACGGATTTTGTTGTCTTACCGGAGAAACGATCACGTGTTGCAGAGGTAGTTGGCGGTCGAACCGATTCCCTCCTAAAGTTATGTTCGTTGACAATACACTGCAAATGAAGATGAATTTTCACACACTCAATTCTGGAACCAGATATGAACACAATGCATTAACATCAAAGAATTCAATACCTAACCATGAAATCCTGAAGATATCTCAGATCCTGAGGCACATTTGACTCTCTGAGAGAATCCATGTAGTAAACTGTGTTGCGTTTTGGAAGAATGACCAAGATCCAGTGACCTCTATAGTTTAAGAAAACCATGAATGTACGAACTATGTCTAAAACTGAAAGACGATCAATGTATGTGTGGTTGTATATTTAACTTACCATTCATGATATGGCCACATGAAGAATTCTCCTATCTGTAAGTTGAACAAGATCTTGGCGACATAATCAATGGAAGCTTTGCGTGAGCCATTATCTCGTAACAAAACGCCGTTTGCTAAATCAGGATCTATGAAATACGCATGCACCCTTGTTGTTCTCTGCGTCATCAATCCCATGAGAGGAATACAATACAGTTAGCTTTTTTGTCATTTACAGCCTTGTATGGAGAAGTTGATCAGAGTTTGTGAAGTACTTACAACGTCAAGCATTTGACAAGAGTGGCAGCAAACTCATCGAAGTTTAAGAAGAGATGAAAGTCCTCGAATTCACACTGATGGTACCTGCAACATGAGAGAAATGCTAGCTGTCGTAGTGCACTTGTAGAATGTTAGTATCTTCTCCTTCCAACATTCTGTCCATGCAATATTTATGAAACTTGCGAGCACTGGAACTGCACTCCTCCCAGAAATTGCCAACAAGGAATGGCTGGCCATGCTTGTACTTGCATTTCTCAAATGTGTCTATTTCCTTACTAGAAAGTTGCTTTTCAAGGTCTGCATCAGACATGTGGTCAGAACTGGGATTACCCAGCCCATCGAAAACTTTGTTGTTAATTTGGGTATGGCCGATGATTCTTTGTGGAAGGAGGCTCTTGCTCCCATCCCTCCTCACTTTTGGGAGGCTCGACTTCATGTGTGCAACCGTGGTCGCTTCCGTCTTCTTAGCTGAAGCACTTCTTGTTTGACGTCTGGTTTCATCAAGGACATGCTGCTGAGAAGCTTGTGAAGGTACAATTGACTGCTGAACAGATGATACCGCTGTGACGGACTACTGAGTTGTAGTGCCAGAGTCGGCGGATAGCTGACCAGCCATTGAAGCTATTCCGGGCTTCTGAGCAGCTGGTGTTAACATGTCGGTGTGTTGATGTAGCTGTGACAACGTGTTGGTTTGCAGAGCAGGCAATGCCGACACATCGGTATGCCTATCAGGTGGCTGCGAACCGCTGGACTGTGGGCAGGTGGTTCCAGACTTACGGAGTGCTTAGCAGGCGGTCCCGGACTTTCGGACTGCTTAGCAGGCGGTTCCAGACTTTCAGACTCCTTAGCACGCGGTTCGGTCGGGTTTGTCTGGTGAGGATGCAGTGCCGATGTGTTTGCACTTTCTTCTTCAGTGGCCGACATTTGAACCGGTTATACTTCTTCAGCAGGTGTAGGCCTTGCCACAGGCTTCTCAGGAGCGGATGATGACCTGGCCTCTATGGCAGAAAGTCAGTCGGGCTGATCACAGGTTGATGCCTCGGGCATCGGATTCCCAAGAGAATGTTCATCGGGGGAATCACACAAGATCTGCTGTGGCGAGAGGAGAGTCACCAGTTCGAGCGCGACATTGGTTCCTTTGGGGGGGGGGGCTAGAGGGATCTCATCCAGGAAGTATATTTCTTTCCGTGGGCACTGGATATGATTTAACCGTGTTTCTTCCAAGGTCCTCTGCTCATCAGGGTCCCCAAGGACATTCCTCAGGGAAAAATTACTGAATCCATGCTTTATTTCAGTCACGTAGCACTTCACACAACCCAGCTTCAACGACGCATTGTCCAACAAGAGTCCCCCGTCCAAGTCAGGGTAGTAAACCCACGCTGTTGCACATTGTAAAGTACCTTCATAATGTGTAAGCACGGCCTTCAATATCCCCCCTGTCCATATAGATCAGATATAGCACCATCATGTCCAGCTGCAGCATCATTGTCGCTGGGGTCAGCTGATGCATAGCTACTCTTGTGTGGTGTTGTCATACAATAAGTGGCATCATCCATGCCGACATACCCTTCTGTCTCCTGGCTCTCTCTCATCATTAGTGTCTTCTGCTGCATATATGACTCCTCAACTTCCTTTCGAATTCCAGGATACAAGTCTCGCTTAATACTTTCACGCACGTCTTTATGCTTACACTCACTCCTAGCTTTTTTCATGTTGAGCATCTCTTAATTGCTTAGTGAGAAAGCTGTCTTGTGTGGGACATTGACCCCAATACCCCTTGCACGGCCAGGGGGCTCTTTGGTAGTCAGAGCCTCGGACAGAATGTCACATGGCCATGAGTTCCTGTAGCACCTTCCTGTGTTTTTGGAAGCCTTTGCCATCACATCATACAATTCTTGGTCTACTGAGTTTTCAAAGTAATAAGAACCATCTCCATGCCTATTCGCACGTGCCTGCAAGTAGTCCCTAGCGCGAGTGCCCCTAATTTCACTAAAGGTCGGGCTGCCACCCGCAGCTACTGCTTATTTGTCCTCCTGCTCCCATATCGGTTTCATGCCATAGTATCCTGCCACACCCATACGGTGGGGGTGTGTGTTCTTCTTCTGAAGTTCTGATTGCATGGCACTCTTCTTAATAAACTCTTCACTGGCCCTGACCCTTTTGAATTCTGTCCAATCTTCCTTTGTAATTTGGGGGTATGAGGGGATTGGGTCCTTGCCTTGACTCAAGAACTTCTTGTACAACACATGCTTCCAGTTTCTCCAAGCATTGTTGGCCTTCTTCAGTGCAGCGTGTTGCACCTGCTCTCTCCACTCCTCAGGAACGTTTAAGTGCTCCACTATCTCCCGGACTATCCTCTGCTGTGTTTCTGCACCAGCCTTCTGAAATCCCGGCAGATTAATGTTTAGCCTTGCCCTACCAACAAATCCACACACACACCTAAACATCGTGCGTGCTTTATCTAGTTTAGTTGGTGCCCAAGACTTCAAATCGATGTCAGTTACTTCATATACACCTTTAGGCTAGTGTGTGGGCTTTCTTGGAGCACTCTTCCAGCTCTTGACCGGATGGGTGATTGTGGCAGCTTTATCCCATTCATCATTTCTTGATACACGAACATCTGTTGCAGACATGTTGGCTTCGGACTCAGATGAAGATACCTCGGCAGAAGTATGACTGTCGTCGCTGCTAATAGACATCTATAGAGGACACATGCGAAATCCAGAAAAGGGGGATAATCATAAATAAAATGTAACAGCTTGGCAGCAAGCTGCCTAAACATGGCATGTGATAATTTGTTCATTTTGTGTGACTCGTACGCACATGATATGTAACTCGACAATAACTAATTGGAATAAATACAGCTTATAAGTTAAAGGGTAGATGATGAACATAAATACGCTCTCCATTATTTTATAATCTTATAATCATTTTGGGGACAAACCGAATGAAATAGGAAAAGGAATCGCGAGATAATAGACCTCACCGCGATGGAGGGCAGCAACTGACCATTTTTTTCTTTGCGCAAATCCTGTAGGAGAGGCGAGGGTACATGATCGATATGGTCGAGGGCGGCTGGCGAGCAAATGAAGATGGCGAGGAATGGGCAGCCGCGTGTTCGGAGCAGCAGTGAAGGGTAGGGTTGACGCCGGGAAGCGGGTACACGGCCGGGTTGAGCACGACGATGCCGGAAAGGGTTCTTGTGTGGATCTGGGGGCTGGGAGGGTGAAGGAGTTAGCTGTCGATGGAGTTTGGACATAATCCGTGCAGAGTTGAGCGAAATGGTGGAGGGCGCGGGCTTGTGTTGGGGGGGCGTGTTGGCGGCTTCGATGAAAAGGGTGAAAAAAGATCGTCGTGCGCCCCGCGGAAAGGCCTATGTAAACGGTTTCATATAGTAAACCGTGTGCACAAGCAGCATTTATTTGTTCGAAATGAAAACCTCACAACTTTAAAATGTAGACGTGTCTTCATCGCCTCTCCTCCAACTTCTATCCCACGGTACTCAATCATCATTATACGCCAGGTTTGATTTTCTGGCGCATTTATGGGCTCGGTTGATATTTTTTCAGCAGTTTTTACCATTTACGGGGCATTTAGTGCATATAAATCAAATCCCAGCTTCAACAACGTGTGTTGATGAGGGGTATAAGCACAACCGTTCAATCCGGGTGAATCCTATGGTGCAGACATATGATCCGTGTGGTTTGGGTTTTGGCCAATTAGAACGCACCACTCACTTTGCGCACATTAGGTGTCATCGTCCACGGTTTAGAAAGCACACGGTTTTAGTGAACCAATCGTGTGCTATTTGTTTATGCACAACAATCATATTTTCATTTCAAATGAATTTGTGACTTCATCATTTCGCCTCGAATTATTTTCATTGGCAGACGATCACCTATTCACCCCTATATTGATTTTTGGCCGCATTTCATGACTTGTTTGCTAGTTTTAATACATTTTCCACCAACATTGGGCTTGTTAGTAATTGAATTGGAGGAAATGCAGATGTATTCCGAAAATCATGAAAATGGGCGTGTCACCGTGGCATGATGTGAATACCACGTGGGAAAAAATTGGTAATGTCTAGCGGAAGTTGTGATGTACGGCCCTTTGAGAACCAAGGCATATCTCACACGAAGGATCATAGTTTCCAAATGTAGAGTTGACATTTTGGACTCTCCAATCTATGTCAACCTCATCCTTTCGCCTCGATTTTTCCCATGGTACGCAAACATCATTGTACTCATATTATTGATCTTCTGGTGGATTACATGGCTTGTTTCTTATATCTAAGTCATCCTTTTGTATTTACCATGTTAATTAGTTCTTATAAATAAAATATCCCAACATGAATTACGTGTGGATGGTCACAAAGAATCTCTTACACAATCATTTGTGTGTCACTTTGCGTGTTTTTATCATTGTAAAGCGAATGGGAAGAATTTTCAAACATTTTATGATGGGAGATGCGTAAATGTCCGTAATTTAATTACAGGAAATGCAAATGGACTCAAGAAAATCACGAAAATCGGTGTGTCATCGTGGCATGATCTTAGGACACCGTGGAAAAAATGGTTATTATTGGCACAAGTTACGATGATCGCTCCTTGGAAACTATAGCATCTCACTAGAAGGATCATAGTTCCGAAGGGAGAAGTGGCAAATTGAACTCCAATCGACGGTGTCTTCATCGCCTCTCCTCCAACTTTTATCCCACGGTACTCAATCATCATTATATGCCAGGTTTGATTTTCTGGTGCATTTATGGGGTCGGATGATATTTTTTCAGCATTTTTTACCATTTACGGGGCATTTACTTCCCAGCTTCAACAACATGCGTTGGCGAGGGGTATAAGGACAGCCGTTCAATCCGGGTAAATCCTACGGTGCAGACGTACGATCCGTTTGGTTTGGGTTTTGGCCAATCAGAATGCACCACTCACTTTGCGCGCATTAGGTGTCATCGTCCATGGTTTAGAAAGCACACGGTTTTAGTGAACCAACCGTGTGCTATTTGTTTATCCACAACAATCATATTTTCATTTTTCATTTCAAATGAATTTGTGACTTCCTGATTTCGCCTCGAATTATTTTCATCGACAGACGATCACCTATTAACCCCTGTATTGATTTTTGGCCGCATTTCATGACTTGTTTACTAGTTTTAAGACATTTTTTCCACCAACATTGGGATTATTAATAATTGAATTGGAGGAAATGCAGATGTATTCCGAAAATCACGAAAATGGGCGTGTCACCGTGGCATGATGTGAGCACCCCGTGGGAAAAATTGGTAATGTCTGGCGGAAGTTGTGATGTACTGCCCTTTGAAAACCAAGGAATCTCACATGAAGGATCATAGTTTCCAAATGTAGAGTTGCCATTTTGGACTCTCCAATCTATGTCAACCTCATCCTTTCGCCTCGCTTTTTCCCATGGTACGCAAACATCATTATACTCATATTATTGATCTTCTGGTGGATTACATGGCTCGTTTGTTATATCTAAGTCATCCTTTTGTATTTACCATGTTAATTAGTTCTTATAAATAAAATATCCCAACATGAATTACGTGTGGATGCTCGCAAAGAATCTCTTACATAATCATTTGTGTGTCACTTTGCGTGTTTTTCGTCATTGTGCAAGCGAATGGGAAGAATTTTCAAACATTTTATGATGGGAGATGCGTAAATGTTGGTAATTTAATTACAGGAAATGCAAATGGACTCAAGAAAATCATGAAAATCGGTGTGTCATCGTGGCGTGATCTCGAGAAACCATGGAAAAAGATGGTTATTATTGGCACAAGTTACGATGATCCCTCCTTGGAAACCGTATCATTTCACTAGAAGGATCATAGTTCCAAAGGGAGAAGTGGCAAATCGAACTCCAATCGACGCTGTCTTCATCGCCTCTCCTCCAACTTTTATCCCACGGTACTCAATCATCATTATACGCCAGGTTTGATTTTCTGGCGCATTTATGGGCTCGGTTGATTTTATTTTATTTTGCATTTTCACCATTTATGGGGCATTTAGTCCATATAAATCAAATCCCAGCTTCAACAACGTGTGTTGACGAGAGGTATAAGGACAACTGTTCGATCCGGGTGAATCCTACGGTGCAGACGTACGATCCGTGTGGTTTGGGTTTTGGCCAATCAGAACGCACCACTCATTTTGCGCGCATTAGGTGTCATCGTCCACGGTTTAGAAAGCACACGGTTTTAGTGAACCAACCTTGTGCTATTCGTTAAACCAAGCTGCACATGTTCAATTCATACATACGGGAGTGAGATGAACTGAGCGTTCTAGCTATAGGGTAAATTATCATAAATATTTCAAATTCATTGCTACAGTTGACAACATATTAATCCAGATCAACATAAGGCTGGGCATACCTCACAAATCACAATACAGTACATGGGAAAACTTATAACAAAACGAACTCAGTACACATCACTCACGATTCAGTAGAGTAGACATAATGATTAGTTTTTTGAATCAATTCCCATGTACATGGGGTGATCGCGATCATTAGGTTGACCCCTAATGAACTTAGGATTTCTGATGATTTTACGCTTCTCCTCTTTTATGTTGTGTGGCCCCTGAGGTGGCAACTCATCATATTGATTGTACTCCTCCTCATCACCAACATTCTCGACGCCTAGTACCCTCCTCTTCCCATACATCACTACATGGCAGCACGTATGCAAGAGGTCTTTCACAAAGAAAATCTGGGTAGCAACGCTCGCAAGAATAAATCGGTCCTTGTGATATGCCATAACTCTGCGGTCAACATATGTCTTCCTGCTGTAAGCATCAACCTTTACGACACTAAGAGGGACCCATCTGCACTTGAATAATACCACCTTCGTTGGCACATAGTTAAGCTCCCAAATCTCTTCACTGGTTCTATAGTACACCTCTTTATCATCTATTCTAACAGAGCTGTTCTGATACGAGGTCTTAGCATCACGTTCCTCAGTGCAGAACGTGTTGCCATTTATGTCGTACGCTTGGTACTTCATAATCGTCGTTGATGGCTTTTGTGCCAACCACATTGCAAGGTCTTGATCGGATCCGCTTGCCAAACGAACCTTCAGCCATCTTACATAGTCCTTATTGTGTGCATTTGAGTCGGCAGCTGGTGACAGCACATTGGGTAAGTTGCTTCGTCGTATCTCCTCCATGTGTTCTGCAGCATAAGCGTCGAGTATCGAGCTGCTAATTAGTACCGTCAAATTGGCTTGATCGGCGATATCTCTAGGTGCACAAAACTGCGAGCCAGCAAGGACCGGCTTACCAGCCAGCCTTCCCTCATGGCGAGACAGGGGCACACCTATAGGTCTAAGTTTCATGTATTCGGTGCGAAACTCAACCACCTCCTCCGTGGTATAACCTTGTAGGATGCTTGCCTCTGGATGACATCGGTTCTGACAATAGCGCTTCAATATTCCCATGTACCGCTCGAAGGGATACATGTTGCGAAGAAACACCGGACCACAATACTTTATCTCATCCACAAGGTGCGCGGTGAGATGGACCATGACATCAAGGAATGACGGTGGGAAGAACATCTCTAAGTTTGACAATATCCTTGCAATATCAGCTTGCATATTATCCAGCTATTCAACATCTACCACCTTCTGTCATAGTTTGTTGAAAAAATCACAGAGATCAATCAATGTGTTTCTTATGTCTGTGTCCATCGTATTCCTTATGGCCACCGGGAGGATTTGTGTCAACATTACGTGGCAATCATGTGACTTCATGTGAGACAACTTCTTTCTAGCCAAGCTGTCATCCACGAGACTTCTGATGTTTGTAGAGTAGGAAGAGGGTGTCTTAATTCACAACAAAAATTGGAAGAACTCTTTTGCTTCTGCTGCAGTGAAATTGTAACTCTAGTGTTGCTGGAGCAGTTTGTCATCATCTTCTGCTTCATTCATGCGTTGTGATTGATCACCAAGCATATCGAGTCGTGCACCGTCACCGTCCTTTCTTTTGCCTTTAATCTTGAGCAGGGTACCAAGGATGCTTTCACATACATTCTTCTCTATGTGCATGACATCAATGCAGTGACGTACACTTAGGAACTCCCAGTAAGGTAATTCCCAGAACACTGATTTCTTCTTAAACACTTGGTCCTTGGGTGTTATTTTTTACGTCGAACCTGATCCCTTGCCAAGCACAACTTCAATTTTTTTAACCATGATGTGGACTAGTTTCCCACCATAGGGTCTTCGGCCCGTTCCTTTCTCTACCGTACCATCAAATTCAACTGTCATTTTTCGGTAAGGGTCACCTTTCCTTAAGAACCTTCGATGACGCAAATGCACGGTTTTGCGCGAGTTGGAAAGAAATCTACTTGCCGTCCTATCCATGCATGTGACACATCCTACTGGTCCCCTTGTTTTCTACCCCGAACTGTTGCCTAATGCTGGCATATCTTGAATGGTGTGCAGCAGCAACGCATGTAGCCAGAAAAACTCCTTTGTGTAGGCATCATAACAGTTCACACCAGGCAACCACAATGTCTGCAGTTCTTCTACCAGTAACTGAAAGTAAATGTCGATATCATTTCCAGGTTACTTCGGGCCTTGGATAATCATCGACATCATGATGAATTTTTTTCTTCATACACAACCAAGGAGGAATGTTATATATGCACAGAAGCACCGGCCAAGTGCTATGTTTGGTGTTCATATCGCCAAATGGATTAAATCCATCAGTACACTCCCCTAGCCATATATTTCTAGGATCCTTTGCAAAATCTTTAAACATGTCCGCGATTTGTTCCCACTGAGCCCCATCTTTCGGGTGCCTCATATATTTATCAGCAGTTCGCTCATCATGATGCCACCACAACCTCTTTGCCTCTCTAGGGTTTGCAAACAAATGCTTCAACCTTGGAATTATATGCAAGTACCAAATAACCTTGAATGGGATTTCTGTCTCGATCTCTTCGTCCATTTTGTACTTGTCCTTTGCTCTCCTGCGCTTGTATCATGCATGCTTGCATATGCGACATGAACGCAAATCTTTGTAGTCACCGCGGTACAACATACAGTCATTCACACAAGCGTGTATCTTCTGGACTTCAAGTTCCAATGGACAAACAACTTTCCTTGCTTCATTTTTGCTTTTGGGGAGCACATTATCTTCTGGAAGAATGTCTTTGAAAAGAGTCAACAACTGTGTGAAGGCCTTGTTTGATAGACCGCTTTCTGCTTTAAATCTGAGAAGTGTCAGTGTGACACTCAACTTGGAATATTTCTTTTTGCAACCCGGATACAAATCTTTCTTGGAGGCCGCATCAATGCTTGGCAGGTCCTTGTACCTGGCCATTTCTTTATCTGGGCCCTGAAAATCTGCAATTAGAGCAGCAAAATCTGGTATATCATCAAGGTCGGTGATGTCTACTTCACACTCTTGGGTTTTCTTTGGTTTATTTGGCATGCCAGTCTTCTGTCTGTAGCCTGACGTCTCAGCCCCGAGGTTAAATTCAACACCCATGTGACTCTGATCGGGGTTTGGCACCTCGCCGACATGCACGTTATTACCTTCATCCATAACCGGCTCTTCACTGTGTTTAGTCCGTATTGTGTATCCACACATGAATCCCCTCTTGTATAAGTGTAACTCGACCAAATCAATTGCAATTGACACCGTATTGGTACAATCCTTGCATCGACAGAGGACGTAATCTTCTTCGCCAATTCTCTTCTTTGTCCGTTTAGCTAAAACCATGAACTCCTCCATGCCAGCCCTATACCTTGAGGTTGTCCGATCCCTCATCCATTCAGATCGTCCCATCTTCACACGTTCCATCCTTAATGGATGGACAAACATATGGGTGAATAAATCAAAATATTTTATTTTCAAAATTTATGAAGGGCACTACATAATGTTATCCATCTGTGAATGACACTAATCAACAAGCCAATTTACACGCATCATCAGTAGTAGTGCCCTTATATGAATTTAATACCTTAATAAGGCCACTCAAGGAAAAGAATACCTTAATTTATTAGCAGCGGCACGGCGAGACAACACGCTCGAGGAGCAGAGCTTAGCGGGGCACCTGCCTGAAGTCCGGGCTCCACTATCCCGCCTACGACCGCGAGGGACGTGCTCCATTCACGCCGGGGCCGACCACGAGGATTGAGCCCCTCCTATATCTCCCGTCGCCGACCGAGGATTGACCTCCTATCACGCCGCCACCGCCAACTGACCGAGGATGGATTTCCTATAATGCCGACACCGCCGACCGATCGGGGATTGACCTCCTATCCGGCAGCCGTTGCCTCGGTCGCCGCCGACATCTCTATCAGCATAACGTTTTTTTTTGGGGGGGGGGGGGTTCTGGAGAGCGGCTGTTTACCACATGCATATGTACCGGGAAGCATATCACAAACGGTCATGTTACGGAAACCGTGTGCCGTATACAACAGAATGCGATAAATAGTTCCCCGATGGCTATCATCAGATCCTCATAGTTTCCCCGTCTTCCCCAAATCCCTAAATAGCTTCCAAATCCCTAGCGCCCAAATTCCCTAACGTGGCGCTGACATTGGGGGAATGCGTACGAGTGGTGTTGATGGTTTCAGTGCGGCTGCACCGGTTCGTACAATCGCTCTTGGCAGCGCCATTGCCGGCGCCACCACGACGGCGGTCACCTCCGTGCACTTGCCTAAGGTCACCATGAGGCCGGTGTACCACGGGTCCAAATCGTCTTGTCTGGTCCCAATCTTTCCTCATCTTTTCACCATGTCCAAAGCAAGTAGCTCACTCAGTTCGTCCTGAATTGGACCCCCACCCCCCCACACACACACACACAGGAAAGCGATCAAATGCTGGATCTAGAGTATGACTCCAGCAGACCCCCGCAACATGAGTTCGATTCCGAGTTTTGTGCCACCGAGAAGTACCAAAAGCTGAGTTGTGTGCACGGGCACATTCCCGCTCGACGTGTATTCATGGAGGGATTCGACATTGGCGGACGGTTTCTCGGTTGCCCCTTAGAGGTTAGTGATAAGTTCTTCCCTTAAGTTCAGTTAATGCCCCCGCTGATCCTGATTATTTAACATTCAGAGAGATATGAGGCTTGTGCCTTTGTTAACTGGTTGGATGATGAGTGGCATGGCAGGGCTCGGTGTGTTATCACCAAGCATGCATAAGATAACGTAAAGCTAAAGAAGAAACTGACTAATCTGGAGTGTACAATGACCATGATGAAGCAAGAAAGAATCAATCACAAGCAACAGATGAAAGCAAGAGAGAAGAAGCAACTAGCATGTGTAGTTGTAGTTGCCGCATTAGCCATCTTCTATGCGCTGTTTGCAATTATCATTAGGGGTTTCGTTTGATTATTAATGGCTACATCAATAAGCAGAGCTCATCTATATATATTGCTTACCAACTGTCCTATGTTAAATGCTTACTATTTCACACCCGTTGTGTTTCATATAAGCGTGTGGGTAGTTAAACAAAGCATCTAGCGAACCGTGTGAACTCCTAAAATGTACACATGTGAAACATTTGGCATATTGAGAATTGCACACAATTGCGGTTTATTATATCAGAATTCTAACCGCTTGCTAAGGCGCCAATATAATCCGTCAATCCCCCGCTTCAATTGCCATTCCTCTTGTCTTCACACCACGCTTCAGTTGCCACCATCATCATCGTCCCGGCCGGCCACTCCATAGTTCCACACACTCCGCAATCTCGCTTTCTCGCCGGTTGTTTAATTACGTAGCGCAGCAATGTCGAGCGACAGCAAGGACGACAGTTCTGCCAGTCTGGGGTCAACTACACAATCACCGCACTCGTCTTCCATGAGTCCAGCATCAAGCCTTGACCCCCATTTTATCCGGCTCATGGAAGGGACGCCGCCACCGGAGTCATCGGACGATGACCAGACGGACGAGGAGCCGCCGAAGGACGAAGAAGACGACAACGATGAGGAGGAGGAGGAATGGTTGGACAAGGAGGAGGACGACGAGGAGCCACCGAAGGACGAATATGACGACGAGGATGAGGCGGAGGAGGAATGGCCTAACAAGGAGGACGACAACGAGGACATCAATGACGATGGCGATGAAAATCCAACGGTCAGCGGGAAGATGCGTCCACGTCAAGACGATGGCGCGGGGCCATCTAACAACAACAACAAGAAGTAAAACAGATTGTACTCCTTAAATCTGTTGTCGTTTGCTCATATTTATTCCTTAACTCTGTCTACCCTCTCGATCTCATCGCAAACGGTTCAGAATATAGATTCATGAGTGATCATTCACAATATCGCACACATTTGGTTTCATGAATTGTGTGCCCTATCGAGCACACAATTCAGAACAACAAATCATATGTGTTGTCCAGAATTGTAGCACACAGTTCTGATTATCGAACTGTTTGCAGCCTATCACACACACCTTGTTACGCCGAACCATTTGTGTTCTTCCGTATCATCGCAAACAGTTCATCTGGTGGACCTGTATGCCGTACATCACACACATCTATGTTTGATTAACCATTTGTGCCATTTCGCCTCATCACAAACAGTTCATAAAAGTCAACTGTCTGCCGTAGATCGCGCACGCAAATATTTTCCGAATCGTATTTGATGGATCCTCCATCGCAGACAGTTCATGTCATTGGTGACGGAGCTTTAACAATACCGTTTGCGATTCGTGCATCGCACACAGTTTTGTCGAAGGGTCTCTGATTGTAGTGTCGCGTTAGGAGCATCCTGCAGTAGTGATGTGTCTTTACATCATTGATCATGTGCATATGGGAAGGCTACCCTTTTAACCTTGATGACCCACAAGTATAGGGGATCAATCGTAGTCCTTTCGATAAGTAAGAGTGTCGAACCCAACGAGGAGCAGAAGGAAATGATAAGCAGTTTTTAGCAAGTTATTCTCTACAAGTGCTGTATGTAACGATAGTAGATAGTTTTGTAGCAAGATAAATCATACCAAGTGACAAGTAACAATAGTAGCAAAGGTGCATCAATGTAGCCCAATCCTTTTTGTAGCAAAGGACAGGCCTGAAAGTATTCTTCTATTAAGTAAGCGCTCCCGAGGACACATGGGAATTATGTCTAGTCATTTTCATCATGTTGAGTTGATTCACGTTCGCTACTTCGATAATTTGATATGTGGGTGGACCGGTGCTAAGGTGTTATTCTTACTTTAAATAACAACCTACTTATGATTACCCCCTATCGCAAGCATCCACAACTACGAAAGAAGAATTAAGATACATCTAACCATAGCATGAAACATGTGGATCCAAATCAGCCCGTTATGAAGCAACACATAAACTGGGGTTTAAGCTTCTGTCACTCTAGCAACCCATCATCTACTTGTTACTCCACAATGACCTCCCTTAGGCCCATAGCATGGTGAAGTGTCATGTAGTCGACGTTCACATGACACCACTAAGAGAAGGTACAACATACATATCGTCAAAATATCGAACGAATACCAACTTCACATGATAACTTATAACCAGACTTCTCCCATGTCCTTAGGAACAATAGTAATTACTCACACCTCATCAACATGTTCATGATAAGAGGTGCAATAATAATAATCAAGGATATGAACATAATTTCTTCCACCAAGTAATCTAACAAGCATCAACTACAAGATGTAATCAACACAACTAGTAAACCATAGGTACCAATCTGAGGTTTTGGGACAAAGATTGAATACAAGAGATGAACTAGGGTTGGAGATGAGATGGTGCTGGTGAAGATGTTGATGAAGATTTGTCCTCCCACGAAGGAGGAATCATTGGTGATGACGATGGCTTCGATCTCCCCCTCCCGGAGAGGGATTTCCCCGGCAGAATTTGACTGACCGAGTGCAAAAGGGTCTCTGCCCAGGTTTCCGCCTCGAGACGGCTGCGCTTCGTCCCGAATGGTTGCTTATGATTTTTTCTAGGGTAAAACACACCATATAGGAGAAGATGGGCGTCGGGAGGCTAGCCAGGGCCCCACAAGCTATCAGGGCGCGGCATGAGGGGGCCGCGCCCTGTTGGCTTGTGGCTGGTTGGTGGCCCCCCTCTGATATATCTTTGGCCCATAAATTCACATATATTCAATAAAAATTCCTCGTGACGTTTCAGGTCATTTGGTGTCTGGTGATTGTTCTGCCTTTTTCTCGGTTTTCCGGTCCAGAATTCTAGTTTCCAGGTAATTCCCGCTTTGTGATGTACATTGCATATTCAGAGAGAAAGGGCATAAGAAGTGTATGATAATAGGGAATAATGGACAAGAATAACGTAAATATGAATAGGAAATCATGATGCGAAATGGACGTATCAGACCTCTCTGTCTAGAATTTCATCTCTTCTTAAACCATCAGATGTCGCAGAGACACAACCCTAGCCAAGAGGAGGGAGAAGCTAGTGGCAACATGCCAACAGGAGTTGAGCAGTTGTTGGCAGCGCAAGCCCAGTTCATCCAACTTATTACTCCGAACCTTGCCAACAACAATAATCACCCTCCACCAGCGCCACCACCACACCCACCACTTCCTGGAGACCCACTCACTCGTTTCCAGAGGCTACACCCACTAACCTTCACCACCTTACCAGAACCCATTGTGGCCGATGACTCAGTCAGGACGATCAACAAGTTTTTGGTGATTGTTGGATGCAATTCTGCTGAGCGTGTCAGGTTTTCTGCTCACCTGCTTGAAGGACTAGCAGCTTCCTAGTGGGACAATTATAAAGTCACCCATCCAATTGGATAAGTGACATGGCTTTCATTCCAATATGCTTTCCGCATGGCTCATGTCTTAAGAGGAGCCTTGAGTGTGAAGAAGAGGGAGTTTAGAAATTTAGATCAGGGGAGCCGCAACATCGCTGGATACATCACGGATTTCAACTACCTCGGACGGTATGCACTTGATGATGTCAAAACAGACGATGGACACATAGATAGATTTTTGGAGGGACTCAATGACGAGATTGTTGTGCAATTGACCACTTCTCATGCACCAACTTGCCAAGCTATGGTAGACATGGAAATCTATATCGAGGACAAGAAGCAACTGATCGGGAACCGCAAAAGGAAGTATGGATGACACAAGAGCTACACACCGGCACACCAGAAACCATGATACGCGGGAAACCACAACCATGGAAGTCAGAAGTTTGGAGCACATGTGAACCACATCAACCACAAGCCACAACACAACACTGGAGGACAAGGCCACAACACTTCATCCAAGCCAAAACACTTGTGAAAGGAGCACTACCATGGCAAGGAAAACCAGAGCCATGGAGGACCTGGAAACCATAACCGCCACAACACACCCAAATAGGGTATAAGCCAGGTGCACTATTACCACTGCAAGCAGATGGGGCACTATGCCAATGACTACATTGTGAAGAAGGAAGATGCACCGTCAAAGCCAAACCCATTCCAGAGGGATCAAGTCAACGAATGAGCACAGAGGAGGTCATTGATGAACCAGATGCTGTCATGGGTAAGTTTAAACTCGATAATCATCCAAGACTTGTCTTGTTCGATTCTGGTGCATCTCACTCATTCATAGAAAGGGCCTTCATGAAAAAACTCAACTTAAGCACAGAAACCCTAAGCAAACCATTCATGGTCGGTTCACCCGACGCTGAGATGATTGTAGGCCTAGGTTGTGCCCAGACCACACTGAATATCGGGAAGCACACTTTTCCCATGAATCTCATAGTGCTGGACGGCTAAGGTATGGACATCATCCTAGCTATGAATTGGATGAACGCACACCAGGGAGTCATAAACCGTGCCAGCAAAACCATTAGACTTTCTGCCCCTGGCGGAACAAGGATCATATTTACCTCTAACCGAAAGATGAGAGGAGTTAAGCTAAATTCTCTTAAGGGGGTTAGCATCGAGGACTTAAGGGTAGTTCGGGAGTTCCTGGATGTTTTTCCCGAGGATTTTCCGGCATGCCACCCGACCGAGATGTGGAATTTCTCATTGATTTGGTCCCCGAAACTGGACCAATAGCCAAGAGACCATACAAGATGGCAGTTGATGAGCTTGTTGAGATAAAGAAGCACCCTAGGGAACATTTAGAGAAGGGATTTATATGACCCATTTGCTCGCCTCGGGGAGCACCTATTCTATTCTGTGACGAAGAAGGATGGAACATTTAGGATGTGTGTGGATTATTGGGGCTTGAACGAGGCCACCATCAAGAAAAAGTACCCAATTCCCTGCATGAACGATCTTTTTGATCAATTGGAGGGAGTCAAAGTGTTCTCAAAGATCAACTTGAGTTCCGTTTATTTCCAACTCAAGATTCGAGAAGCAAACATACCTAACACGACTTTTACCACTAGGTATGTATTGTATTAGTACACGGTCATGTCTTTCGGACTGATGAACGCCCCTGCATACTTCATGAACGTGATGAACAAGGTATTCATGCAGTATTTGGACAAGTTTGTGGTTGTGTTTATCAATGACATTATGATGTACTCGAGGGATGAAGAAGAACACGCGGAACACATAAGGATGGTTTTGCGGAAGTTGAGGGAACACCAAACCGACACGAAATTCAGCAAATGTGAGTTTTGGCTGAAGGAGGTGGGATTCCTAGATCATGTCATATCAGGGGAAGGCCTGGAAGTGGATCCATCCAAGGTGTTAGCAGTGATCGACTAGGTAGCTCCTAAGAATGTGAGCGAGATCCACAACTTCCTCGGAATGGCTGGTTATTACCGCAAATTCATTGAGAACTTCTTAAATATAGCCAAACCTATGACCGACCTGCAGAAGGAGGAGAAGAAATTTTGTTGCACAGAAGCTTGCGAGGAAAGTCTCCAGGAGCTAAAGAAGAGGTTGGTGACCGTACCTATTTTTTGCCTACCTAACTTTGAGAAGCCCTTCTAGGTCTACTGTGATGCTTCGCACCAGGGACTGGGCTGCGTTCTGATGCAGGAAGGAAGAGTAGTGGCTTAGGCCTCAAGGCAACTGAAGAAGCACGAAGTGAACTACCCGAGCCATGATTTGAACTTGGCATCGATAGTGCACGCATTGAAGCAGTGGAGATAGTACCTTCTAGGCAAGGCTTGTGACGTATTCATTGACCAGAAGAGCCTGAAGTACATCTTCACACAAAAGGAGGTGAACATGTGACTAAGAAGGTGGTTGGAGCTACTCAAGGATTACACCATGAAGCTACAACACCACCCCGGCAAACCAAACGTAGTTGCTGAAGCGCTTAGTTGCAACTCCTATGACAATAGCTTGACAGCCGGAAAGATGCCTCCAGAATTGTGCCAGGCATTCTGGGAGCTAAGACTTGAGGTCATTCCCGAAGGATATGTGACGAACCATAAGGTTCATCCAACGCTGATAGAAAGGATCAGGGAAGGCCAGAAGGAGGACCCTGACATCAAGAAGATCATAGTTAACCTAAGAGAAAAGGCGGAAGGGTTTCACAAAGATGACGAAGGAGTCATGTGGTACGAGAATCGAGTTTGTGTGCCCAATGACCTGAAGATAAGGAAGTTGATCATGCAAGAATCTCATGACTCACCCTATTCCATACATCCTAGAAACTCCAAGATGTACATGGATTTGAAAGAGAGATTCTGGTGATCCGGAATGAAGAGGGACATAGTGGAACATGTTGCGCTTCTCGACGTGTGCAGCAGAGTCAAAGCTGAGCACCAGAAACCTATAGGACTTTTGCAACCCCAGCCACCCGTAGAATGGAAATGGGATCGCATTGGAGTGGATTTCATTACTGTATTGCCCAAGTCGCAATTAGGTTATGACTCGATATGGGTATTAGTGGACCACCTCACTAAAGTAGAAGACTTCATACCTGTAAAGACCACCCATGCCAGCGCCAAATTGGCCAAGACCTACATGACCAAGATAGCGATCCAGCATGGAGTCCCACGAGAGATTGTGTCCGACACAGGAACCCAGTTCACATCGATGTTTTGGGAGCGGTTGCACAAGTCGTTAGGAACCCGACTGGAATTTAGCGCATGTTTTCACCCACAGACCGACGGTCAGACTGAAAGAGTTAACGAAGTGCTCGAGCCTGTTCTCTAGACTATAGATGTAGTTGGGACAGGAACCCGCCTAACGCTGAGTTCTGTTACAACAATAGCTACAAGTCCAGCATTGAGATGGCGCCCTTTGAGGCATTGTATGGGAGGAAGTGTAGAACCCCACTACTCTAGAATGGAGTAGGAGAATGAAGTTTGTTTGGACCAGGCATTATCTAGGAAACCAAAGAGAAAGTGAGACAAATTAAAAACCGTCTTAAGATAGCACAATCCAGGCAGAAGAGTTACATTGATGCTAGGAGGAAGGATGTAAGCTACGAGGTTGGAGACAAGGTGTACCTCAAAGTCTCACCCCTCCGCGGAGTGAAACTTTTTGGCGTCAAGGAAAAGTTGCACCCAAATTTGTCGAACTGTACCAGGTACTTTCCCGAAGCGGTGAGGTTGCCTACCCACTAGAATTGCCATCAGAGATGTCAGAAGTAAACGATGTGTTCCACGTCTTCCAGCTCAACAAATGTCACCCCGACATGATGCAGACCCAGTTGAAGGACACGGTACATGATACGTCTCCAACGTATCTTATTTCTTCATTGCTCCATGCTATTATATTATCAATCTACGATACTTTATATGCAATTATATGATATTTTATATCATTTTTGGGAACTAACCTATTAACCCAGTGCCAAGTGCTAGTTGCTATTTTTTGCCCATTTTTGGTTTTCCAGGAAATTTGTACCAACCGAAGTCCAAATGCTATGAAACTTTTGTATGAATTTTTCTAAACAAAAGAGAGCCAGGAAGCTTCGGGAGGAGTCAGAAGCGAGACGAGGAGACGACAAGGCAACAGGGCACGCCGAGGGGGTAGGCGCGTCCTAATGCCTTTTGTGCCCTTCGGGGCTCCGTCTAATCTTATTCTCTAAACTAGGGAAAACAACAGGGACCCACCCGAATTTTTTTCCAGCGCCGCAATCCTCTGTTCCAACGGGAGGCCATCTGGAGTCCATTTCTGGTACTTTGCCGGAGGGGGATTTGATCAAGGAGGCCATCTACATCAACATTGCTGCCTCCATGATGATGTGTGAGTAGTACACCGGAGACCTACGGGTCCATAGCTAGTACCTAGATGTCTTCTTCTCTCTCTTTGATCTTTAATACAAAGTTCACCGCGATTCCTGCGGTGATGTATCCGATGTAATCTTTTTTTACAGTGTGTTTGTTGGGATCCGAGGAATTGTGGGTTTATGATCAGAATATTCATTGAAAGTAATTGAGTCTTTTCTGAATTCTATTGTGCATGATTATTATAGCTTTGTATTTCTCTCCGATCTATCGGTTTGGTTTGGCCAACTAGATTGATTTATCTTCAGTGGGAGTGGTGTGTTGTAGTGGGTTCAATCTTGGGGTGCTCTATATCCTCGTGACAGAAGGGTACAAGACATGTATTTGTATTGTTGCCATTAAGGATAAAACGACGGGATTTAAAAATATTGTGTGTCTTATTTTTTCTACATCATGTCACCTTGCTCCAAGCATTACTTTCTTTGTTATGAACTTGATACCTAGAGAGGCAAGCATAGAAGCGTTCTCGAAGTGGTGTAATAGTTGTAGATGCAGAATCATTTTGGTCTACTTGTTCATGGATGTGATGCCTATATACATGGTCATTGCCTATATACTATGCGCAATTCTGTCAATTGCCCAACAGTAATTTGTCTACCCACTGTATGCTATTTTCAAGAGAGAAGCCTCTAGCGAACACTATGGCCCCCGGGTCTACTTAAACATAAGTACAAAAAACATAAAATACTTTTCTGCAATTTATTTACTTTTATTTTATTTTGCCTTTAGAATTTCTATTTCTATCAAGATTTAATCCTTGCAAGTAACGAGTTCAAGGGGCTAGACAACCCTCTTACCCGTGTTGGGTGCAAGTGTTTGGTTTTCTGTGTGTAGGTGTTGTCGAAGGGAGTTTGCCTGGTTATCCTATTGGTTCAATAACCTTGGTTATCACTAAGGGAAGTACTTATCTCTACTGTGCTATATCTCCTCTCCTCTTCGGGGAAAATCCAAACGCAGCTCACAAGTAGCAGAATAATTTCTTGTACCGTTGCCAGAGAGACATCATCCAACTCTCGTCAGGTCCCTACACGTAAACTATCTTTCACTTGTTCTATTTTTTATTTGATGTTATATTTTAAATTATATAAAAAACAAAAAAACAAAAATATTTATATTTGCTTGTTTGCTTACTTATCTAGTTTACTTGTTTACTTGCTTGTCATTATGGTTTGTCCTTCTATCAATGTTTCTCCAGACTTTGAGGTACTCTACTTTAAGCAAAGGCAAGGAGAGAGCCTAAAAGATGTTTGGTACCTTATAATAGAATCCCATCATAACACTACTATAAAAATTATATGAAGATTCTTCTTCGTAACTTCTATGTGGGACTTAGCCTATCCAATTGGCAAATTCTGCATTTTGCCGCCAAAGGAAATTTTATTGAGATTGATTCTGGTGCAGCACACGAAATAGTAGAGGGAATTGTTGCAACACCTCCTTTACCTCAAATCACCCCTTATACTCAGGAAGGAATTTAAATGTAAGAAAAGTTAGGGGATAGGCAAAAAAAATTGAACGTACTACATAAACCAAATGAACTCACTCCATACGATTTCAACCAAGAGACTTGATGCCTTAGAGAAAACGACAACTTTCCTTTCAGAAATTAGGGGTAAATGCAAAGAAACTCCCGGTTTTGAGAAGGTCCCTTCTAAGGCAGCCAAGATAGATGATAATGATGACAATACTTGAAACTATGCATTATGCCTAGCTAGGGGCACAAAACAATAGCGCTTGTTGGGAGGCAGCCCAATAGTTATCTTTAAAATTTTATTTTACATTCTGTTTGGTGTGTTGACATGATTATTTCTACTATAATGATTGTGTTTTTATGTTTAAATTTGTATTTGTGGCAAGTAAAGCCTTTGGGATTATTTTGGAAGATAGTAGAATTGATACGGTGCAAAGGCATAAACTTTTGTGTCAAGTGCAGAATTTCGCTGATTTTACTCGAACGTCTTTTTGATCTGAATAATTTCCGTAGTTACAGAAGTATGGTTTTAGTACAGCTCATTACAGACTGTTCTATTTTAAATAGATTTTATTTTTGCTTGCATAATTTGCTTGTTTTGATGATGATATGGATTGTATCGGGGGGTATAAGCCATGGAGAAGTTAGAATACAATACCTATTATGCAATAATGAAATATTAATCAATTTATAACAGTACCTAAAGTATTTGATATTTCTATTATATTAATGGATCTCACGAGGTTTTGTTGAGTTTTGTGTGCTGAAGTTTTCAAATTTTGGGTGAGAGAACGATTTGAAAGAATAAGGAGCGGCAAGACCCTAAGCTTGGGGATACCCAAGGCACCCCAAGGTAATATGCAAGGAAGAACCAAGCGTCTCCAATCTATTGGTATGTCACTTGGAGCTATGTTTTTATTCATCACATGATAGGTGTTTTGCTTGGAGTGTCGTGTCTTATATTTTGTTTATCTGTTAGTTTGCCACTATCATTGTTTGATGGACACATATATTAGAGAGACACACACAGTCATCATAATTTATTACAATAATCTATATGCTTCACTTATATCTTTTGAGCTAGGCAGTTCCTCTTGTGCTTCACTTATATCTTTTTAGAGCACGGCGGCGTTAAGATTTTGTAGAAATAATTGAACCCTCATGCTTCGCTGAAATATTTTTGAGATTATATAAGAAATAGGAATGGCAATGGGCAAGAGTTATAAGACTATTCCAAAAAGGATACGTATTCAAGGGGGATATAATAAAAACTTTCATGTAGCTCACCTAAGAAGAAACATGAGTTGATTATATTGATGTAGTAATACGAAAGGGCATGAGTTACATGATTATTGGTTAGTAAGAATATCAGCAATTAAAGCTTGTTATTTGTTATTCATCTAAGTATTAACTATGGTATGGTGATGATGTGTGATCACTTTTATGTCTGAAATGAAATCCTATCGTGTTGTTCGAAGCGGGGGTGCGCGATGGTTAAGTCCTACCAACCTCCTCCCTAGGGGCATGTAGTAGTACTTTGCTTCGAGAGAGCTAATAAGGCTTTACAATAAGGATGAGGTCCTTATGACTAAGGTGAATCCATGGATGTATGCACTCTCACCTTTTCGTAATTGCTAGCCTCTTCGGTACCGTGCATTGCCCATTCTCACCTCGAGAGTCGGTGCAACCTTCGCCGGTGCATCCAAATCCCCTGATATGATACGCTCTCTCACACATAAGCCTACTTATATCTTCCTCAAAACATCCACCATACCTACCTATCATGGCATTCCCATATCCTTTCCGAGATATATTTCCATGCAACTTCCACCGTTCCGTCACACGACTTGTGTGTTCATCAGCATGTTGCTTTGCATGATCATGTAGCTGACATAGTATTTGTGTCAAAGCCACCGTTCATCATTGTCTACATGTTACGCTAGAACATTGCACATCTTGGTACACTGCGAGAGGCATTCATATAGAGTCATATTGTTTTATGTTGAGTTATAAGTAAATAAAAGTGTGATGATCATCATTATTAGAGCACTGTCCCAGTGAGGAAAGGATGATGGAGATAATGGTTCCCACAGAAGTCGAGATGAGACTCCGGACAAAAAATTAAAAAATGGGGGAGTCGAAAAAAGAAGAAGAGAAAATCACACCATGAAAAAATGATGAGAGAAAAGAGAGAAGGGGTAGTGTTAGTATCCATTTACCACACTTGTGCCTCAAAGTGGCACCATGTTCTTCTTATAGAGAGTGTCCCGAGTTGTCATCTTCATATGCTAGTGGGAATTTTTACATTATAGAACTTGGCTTGTATATTCCGATGACGGGCTTCCTCAAATGCTCGAGGTCTTCATGAGCAAGCAAGAGCATGCACACCCACTTAGCTTCCGTTGAGCTTTCAAACACTTATAGATCTAGTGCATCTGTTGCATGGCTATCCCTACTCCTCGCATTGCTATCGATTGATGGGCATCTCCATAGCCTGTTGATACGCCTAGTTGATGCGAGACCTTCTTTTCTTCTTTGACTCCTTTGATATCTACCACCATACTCTATTCCACCCATATGCTACATCCATGGTTCATGCTCAAGTATTCCGTGAAGTTGAAAATGCTGAAGTGCATTAGAAGTACGATCCAACTGCCTGGTTTGACGTCGGGGTGCTCATGATTTATACTTATGCGGTGAAGACGGAGTCATTCCATGCTTTATATGATAAAATAAGTACGGAATACCATTCTTTAAGGATCATATATTTTGAAAAGTAATGATTATGTTATTTATGTTTATGGATAATTTTTTTGACTATAAACAGTAGGGTAAAACCCCACTGTAATTTTTAAAAAATAATCAAGTAGCTACAAATTGTCTGCAGGCTTGAGATAAGCCCTAAAAACATAAAAGGAAAAGAAAGCAAAAAACAAGAACTAAAAAAACTAGAGAAGATAAAACAGAAAAGAGTAAGTAAAGAGAAAGGAAAAAAACTAATCTACTCCTGAAGAATCTGTTACAATAAATTTTCCAACTAGGCAGCAAATAGGTGTGCATGCTTTCTTTTCATCCTGTATTTTAGCAACTTGAGTTCTTCCAGGAAGATGAATTCCCAACCTCGAAAAGAAGGATTTATGTTCTCAATTTTTTTATTATTTCTTGAAATCCAGATGGCCCATTACCCAAGTATGACAATTTCCATAAAGAAAGGGTAGTTGAGTCTGTACTTCAGGTCTTGATATGCTTCTAGCACTGATATGTTGTGTGTTCTTGTGGGGCAAATGAAATCCCAGCATTGAGTGGCAAAAGGACATCCCCAGAAGAGGTGATGTAATGTTTCTTCCTGTTGACAATCTCTCACTGCACAGTTGTATGCCTCAAACTGAATTTGTTTCCTTCTTAATAGATTTCTAGTATTAACTCTATCATGTAGCAGCATCCAGAAGAAAACTTTATGCTTGGGTTGACAAGAGCTATTCCAGATCCAATTGAAATGTGGTGGGGTTTGTTTGTGCCCAATTAATACCTTGTAGGCTTTTATGGAGGAGTAGAATTCATTTCCCCATATGTAACTCCATGTGTCCACAACATCCAGATATTCAGATTGCCTTAAAGTGATACAGATGTTTTCTAGTTCCAAAAATTCTTCATAGGCTTGTGTGGTCAATGGCAGGTAGAAAAGGTCCTAGAGATATTCTGAGTTGATGACTTGTTGTACATTTAAATTTACATTCTTGGCAAAAGAGTGAAGGTGGTGAAATTTGTGCTTCAAAACAGACTGGTGCCACAAATCATCCCAGAACAGAGCACTTTTACCATCTCCTACATTGCATCTGGCAATTGCCTTGAAATGATCTAGGAGTGCCAAGTTTGATTTCCACCAAAAGGAGCCCACTTTATTATCTCCTGGGAGTTGCCCATTGCTATAGTATGATTCCCAAATTAGATTCACCCATGGAATGTCATGTCTATTGAAAAATTTATGCAGATTTTTCATGAGCAGGGTCTTGTTTTGTAAATAAATATCCATGACTCCCAGGCCTCCTTGATTTTTTGGTCTGCAAACTGTGTGCCATGCCACTAAAGCTGGTCTGTGGTCTTCCAAATCTGGGCTTCTCCAGAGGCAATGCCTCAAATATTTGTTGATCTGTTTCTTGATAGTGATAGGTATGTCCAAACAGTACATGAAGAATATTGCCAGTGATGCCAATACTGACTTGACCAAAAGTAGTCTACCAGCCTGTGTCATAAAGGTAGAAAGACCAGCCAATCTTTTAGCAACCCTGTTGACTAGGGGCATACATTGCTCCACAGTTGGTTTATAGATTCCTAGAGTTAACCCCAGGTATGTAAAAGGGAATTGCCCTCTAGCACATTGCAGGGTATTGGTAAATATGCTTATTCTGTCTTCTGCAATGTTAATTGGTACCATGATTGATTTTCCATAATTGACTTTGAGCCCAGTGGCTGATGCAAATGTATTTAATAAAGCTTTGAGATAAATCAATTGCCTGGCATTAGCTTGCATAAGGACCAGTGTGTCATCAGCATATTGCACTATTGGAAAAGCTCGACAAGAATTCACTTGCAGAGGTGGGGTAATTAAATTCAGTCTCATGGCCTTATTGAGTATTGATTGCAAAAGATCAGCTGCCAAGACAAAAATTAATGGGGATAATGGGTCACCCTGTCTAACTCCCCTTCTGCAGTAGAATTTTTCCCCAGGAACCCCATTCAACATTACAGCAGAAGATGCAGATGTGAAGAGTAATTGCATCAATGATATCCATTTTTGTTCAAAACCCTTTGCTCTGAGAATATCAATAATAGCCTGATGCTCAATAGTATCAAAAGCCTTCTCAAAGTCCAGCTTAATCACTAGAATCTCTTCTTTGGATTTGTAGCATTGGTGTATGTATTCAAATGCCCAGCCAAGACAGTCTTGTATCACTCTATCTTTGAGAAACCCATATTGATTAATATGAACCATCATGAGAATCACTTTTTGCAATCTATTAGCCAGCAACTTTGTGATTATTTTTAAAACCCCATTGAGTAGTGAAATTGGTCTGAACTCATTAGGGGAAACTGGAACTTCCTTCTTTGGTATCAAGGTAATGAAAGAAATATTGATGTTCTCTAGATTTACATTACCACTATGAAAGGCCATGATAAGGTCAGTGATGTCCACTTTAATGATGTCCCAACAAGATTTGATGAATTCATTATTAAAACCATCAGGACCTGGAGATTTATCTGTGGGAAGATGTTTAACCACTGAATCAATTTCATCCTGAGTAAAAGGCTTTTCAAGGTCCTGGAAAACCTCAGGTTCCACATTATGATCCTGCAAGTCATTTAAATCAAAGTGCATTGTGCGGCCATTGGATTAGCCTAATTTTTCCTGAATGCTTCCCAAAGTATAGCTGCCTTGCCCTCATGATCAGTAATTTCCACTTGGTCCTCATTGAGTAACATGGCAATTTTGTTGTGTCTATGATTAATTGAGGCTTTAGTGTGGAAGAACTTTGTATTTTCATCTCCAAACTTAACTCCTTTTATTTTTCCTCTCTGCTTCCAATATATCTTTTGATTTTGAAGCACTGTCAGCAAGAGTTCTTTTAACATGGATCTGCAATTACCTTCAAATAGAGTTAGATTTCTGTATTCCTCAATCAAATCCCAAAGGAAAATGCAGGCATTTAAATCTTCAATCTGTTTCTTGAGACATGACAGGTCCTTGGCCCATAATTTCAAAGCCCTTCTCAAATTTTTAAACTTAGCATTAACTTTCTAGGCAGGGTCAGTGAAGCCCGTAGGAATATTCCAAGCTGTTTGAACAACCTCTTTGAAAGTACTGTGTTTTAACCAGTAGTTCTCAAATCTGAAAACCTTTGACTTGGGGATTTGTGTTCCAATTTTAATCACACAAGGGATATGATCAGAAACTGGTTTAGCTAAAGGAAGAGCTGTGGTATCAGGGTATGTAGTCATCCAAGCTGCAGAGGTGAAGAACCAGTCAAGTTTCTCAAGTAATGGGTTGTCCTGCATATTACTCCAACTGTATTGCCTTCCTTTCAGGGGTAATTCTACCAGCCCTAGGTTGCTAATAGCCTCATTGAACAACAACATTTGATTAACATCCCCTCCAGGTTTATTTCTCTTATCAGGAGATCTGATGAAGTTGAAATCACCCATGATGATCCAGTCAACTTCATTTGGCATTTGAACATTACTAAACCATCAATGAACTCACTCTTCTCTTCAGCATTGCAAGGGCCATAAATATTTGTCAGAATCCAAGTTGTGGCAGATGTGTTGCATGTGAATTGTAAGGATACAGAAAATTTGTTTTGGAAAATCATTTCTCCAGAAAAGAGAGCTCCATTCCAAGCAGTAAGGATACCTCCAGAAGCCCCAATGGAAGGTAAGTACTCAAATTTATTTAATCTTTGTGGACAGAATTGGTTGATGTAGGCTAGGTCAAAATTTTCTCTGTTAGTTTCCTATATGCAGAGAATACTAGCAGCACTTTCTTCCACTTTTTGCCTGATGGCCAACCATTTTTCTGGAGCATTAAACCCTCTTATATTCCAATTAAAAATGTTCCATGATCTTTTGTTATTCATTAAAACCAATATTTTTCTTTATTTGAGATACCAAGGACCATCCCTTGATATAAAACCCTGATTGAGCAATTTTAGAGTAACCAGAGCTATCTTTGAGTAGGCATTTATGGCATAAAGTCATCCCCACAGAATCTATAATGCAGGATCTAGCTCTGAGTATATTAATTGGATGATACAACTGAATATCCATATTAACCATAGTAATGAAGTTTTTCTCATTCCAATACCATATCCATATCTTTTGAACAAAGGACAAAAGGATTTCATACAAAAGGTGCCAAACAGTGCCATATGCAGTCATATTACAAGTACTGAAGTTGATAATCCCATCATACATAAAGGAACTATCTCCCCAGCTAAGCAACTGAAACCACCATCCCCTGTGCTGGCTTTTATAAGGAAGTCTGATCATTACACATGCTTGGGGTTTTGTGCAGCTCCTATGGCTTTGGACACCTTGGCCACATCATCCTGTCCCTTTTTCTTGGATCTATTGGATAGCTTCTCCTGAAGTTCTTCCTCAGCCACCTTGCAGAAAGAAGTTGTAAGATTTTTAACCACTCTGTTCTGAATGATTGGTGGTATGGCATTACATGGCAGGCAAGATTTAGTATCACATGATTTTCTCCTAAAACCATTGTTATCTTTCTTAATTCTATCACTCCTCCTTACCTCTGTCTCCACCAAAGACTCTTTGTCTCTTCTTTTCTTTGAGATAGCTTCTCCTAATGGCAGTAAAATCACCTTGTTAGGAGAAACTTGCTTTAAGGGGCTTCCAGTCCCACTGGAGGAATGAGCAGCTGGACTAATTCCCTCATTTTCCTTGCCCTGCCCTTTCATAATCTCCTTGCAGCAGGGTGCCTGGGCAGTGGAGCAACCATCAGGAATGTGGAACTAAATAGTTTCTTCAGATGAACAGTTTTCAGTCAATAGATTCCACAATTCAGATTTCAATAAATGCATGGTCCATCCAAATTTGTTAGGAGTCAATAGTAAGTGGATAATGAAGTTAAACCAACTTACTGGTATCTCAATTTTAAAGGACTTTGTAGCCTCCTGAGTAGCTGGAGCAAAATGTTGAATCCAGAGTTCCATTCCTTCTTCAGAAATTAAGTGAGAACCATCAATAATATCCAATGCATGAGATTCAGCAATGCTCTAATAGTCAAATGAAGGTAGAGGGCTAGGGAGCAGAGGAGATGCTTCAGTACCTATCTTGTTAGCCTCTGAAGAACCAGCCTGCAAAGCAGTATAAGAGTGAACATCCTCTCTTCTTGAAGTCATTGTCCTGCCTGTTGCTGGCTGAATATTGACAGTCTCCTCAGTGGTGGCCTTTTCACTGGAATCTTTTGTATTCTCCACTGAAATATTGTTATTGATAGCAGCAGTTTCACTGTCAGCTGCCTCCTCAATAAGATTCACTTGTGCTGAAGAACTCCCTGCCTTGTCAGCCTTAGCATCCTTGGGGATGACATCTGAATAAGGAAGTTGTTGGGTCATGGGTTGTATTGGCAAAGGTAGTGGCACAACAGCCACTGGCTGTTAAACAATAATCTGAACATCTGCAGCTGCAGCCTGAGGTTCCTCCTCATCAACTGCTTGATAGGCCAAAGCTATGTTGTGTAGACCCAGTCCCATAGGGGGGCCTGAATTCCTTGATTAACTTCCTCACTAGTAGTGTGGGTATTAGAGGCCATACCATCAGATAAGGAGACAGTTGTAGAAATGCTGCTGTGGGAGCTCCATCATTAGGAAGAATTGGGATTTCTGCCTGTGGTTGCATTTGTACAATGGGATTTGGCTGAGGGAAAGCCCAGTGCTCTTCCTCCTGTTCATACCATTCATCCCAGTCATCATTCTGGGCAGGTAAATTGTTCACTCGCATTGGTTGGAACCCTGGGAAGTCATTGGCATGCTGTGGGATAGGGCTTTGGTCCACACTAGGGGGTGGCATAGGGTCCTCATCAGCAGGCCCTCCACCCAGCATCTCTTCAAGCAAAATCTCAACAGAGCTAGTCCATGATTCCTCTTCAAAACACTCTCCCTCAGACTATCTAATACTCTTAGGGACATCAGTGAGATCTGTGACTCTAGCTTTAAAAAAACTTTGCTCTTAAAGCATCTTCACTTTCCCAGCTGATTATTCTACCCCACTTGGAAATTGCAGCAGAAATGTCCTCTGTATTACAATAATCAAACGGAACACCAATGAACAGTAACCAGCAAGTTCTATTAAAGTGCATCCGACGCCAGTTTCTTCCTTCATTGTGCTTAGTGAAAGAGTTAAAGACATCTCCAAATGGATGAGGGCTCTGCCTAATAAGCCTATCTCTATCTCTAACATGTCTGAACTGCACATAAACTTCTCCAAATGCGCAAGGTTGTATCTCTCTGAACTCTACTTGCTCAACTCCTTGAAAGAACTCCTCAAGAACCTCTCGGACGTTGGGAAAAAATACCTCATTAGGGTGGGGATTGATGGAAGCAATCGCCCAGTCCTCATGCCTTCTTGGATGGTGGGGAAGAATTGCTCTGGAAACCCCCGTTCTACCGTCGACTGCAAGAATCTGAAAACCCTGAGGGACAAAGAGGTTTGGGTCGATTGGAATATTCGCCATCGACAGAGCTTCAGCAGAGTGTTGGACCAGAGCCCTCCCTGGCGATGAGCTAGAGATTGACGAGCAGGTCGATGTGGAGGCAAAGTTGGCAGGAGCAGAGGAATGCGAGGAGGCAGGCAGTGGTTTCGGCTGAAAGTTTCGAAAAAAATCTTTGGCCAGCTCCTTAAATGACGATACCTGCCTTAACGGGAACGTCGGCCCAGCGCACCTGAACCAGGCGTCCACTTCTCCATCAGCCCAAGCTTGTTCCGGTGGGCTTGGGAAAGAGCCTAAACGAATGAATGGCCAGAGCCCAGGAAGTTTTACATTCGGGCAGTTTCGCGCGTAATGACCGTGCTCACCACAGGCGAAGCATGCAGTGTACGTGCCAGCATGCACACGTTGATAGCTCATGGACTCAATTTGCAGAGTATTGAAAACAGCAGAGTTATTGTTAGCAATGAAACCATCCCCTAGATTGCTATCTTCATGAATGCGGCCTGACAATCGCTCAAAGACTGATCTACAGGCCATCGCCGCCGTATTGTTACTCCGGTGATCACCGGAGTGGGGCACTATGGCTTTGCCATTTCTACCAACCACTGTCCACTCTTTGTCTAATTCATCATAATAGGCTGCTTCTTCCCTATGCCAATTAGGGCCACCAAAGTTCCACAAACTAAAAACCATCTCAAAATCTTGTTCAACAATTTTGCCCGCGTTGTAAATTTCAAAGCCAACCGATTTTGAAGCCACCGAAAACTTGAAAGACATATCCCTCAAGAGACGAACTCAAAAACCTTGTGCATAACCGCCAAACATAGCATTGAGGGAGACACTCACCGTATGCACATCAAGCTTGAAAGATGATCTGCAAAAGGAGACCACCATGGTGAATTCTCTTTGTCGGAATCCTGGTGAGAAAACCACTGGATGTCCAAACTTGCTCTTCATGTCTGCTTGGAACTTCTTGCCACGATCAAAGTTGAGGGCAAACGGAGCCATCTAGGATGGAGGGTGGCTGCCGAGTCCGGAATGGCCACCGGCAGGGAAGGGGTGTGTGGCTGCCGAGGCCGGAGTGGCCACCGGCAGGGGAGGGGAGGGTGGTCGCCGGGGCCGGAGTGGCCACCGGCGCAAAATCGCCAAGGAGTCGCCTAGGAGTCGCCTCGAGATGTTGAAGTCTTACCTGTTTATGGATATTATTATGTTTATATCAATTAGTTCATCATTCATACTTAAAAAGAAATTACATGTTGGGTAGCATGTCGCATCAAAAATTCTGTTTTTATCATTTACCTTTCCGAAGACGAGCAGGAATTAAGCTTTGGGATGCTGATACGTCTCCAACGTATCTATATTTTTTATTGTTCCATGCTATTATGTTATCAATCTAGGATACTTTATATGCAATTATATGCTATTTTATATCATTTTTGAGAACTAACCTATTAACCCAATGCAAGTACCTATTGCTGTTTTTTGCGTGTTTTTGGTTTTCCAGGAAATCTTTACCAAACGAAGTCCAAAGGCTACAAAAATTTGTGATGATTTTTTTCTAGACAAAAGAGATCTAGGAAACTTAGGGAGGAGTCAAGAAGCAGGACGAGGAGACGGCAAGGCAAGAAGGCGCGCCCAAGCGGGTGGGCACGCACTGATGCGTTGTGGGCCCCTCGTGGTTCCGTCTGACCTAATTCCACATCCATAAATTCTCTAAAATCGGGAAACCAACAGGGATCCACCCGAAACACTTTTTCCGCCGCTGCAAGCCTGTGTTCCGATGGTAGGCCATCTCGAGACCTTTTTCGGCACTCTGTCGGAGGGGGAATCGATCACGGAGGCCATCTACGTCAAGCTTGCCACCTCCATGATGATGCTTGAGTAGTCCACCACAGATCTACGGGTCCATAGCTAGTACCTAGATGGCTTATTCTCTCTCTTTGATCTTCAATACAAAGTTCACCGTGATTCCCGCGGTGATCTATCCGATGTAATCTTCTTTCGTGGTGAATTTGTTGGGATCCGATGAATTATGGGTTTATGATCAGATTATTCGTTGAAAGTAATTGAGTTTTTTTCTCAATTCTATTATGCATGATTATTATAGGTTCATATTTCTCTTTGATCTGTTGGTTTGGTTTGGCCAACTAGATTGATTTATCTTCAGTGGGAGTTGTGCATTGTAGTGGGTTCAATCTTGTGGTGCTCTATATCCCCGTGACAGAAGGGGACAAGACACTTATTTTTATTTTTGCCATTAAGGATAAAACGACGGGATCTGAACATATTGCTTGTCTTATTTTTTCTACATCATGTCACCTTGCTCCAAGCATTACTCTGTTTTTTATGAACTTAATACCTAGAGGGGCAAGCATAGAAGCGCTCTCGAAGTGGAGTAATAGTAGTAGATGCAGAATCGTTTCGGTCTACTTGTTTATGGACGTGATGCCTATATACATGATCATTGCCTTGAATAACATGTCATAACTATGCGCAATTCTATCAATTGCCCAACAGTAATTTGTCTAGCCACCGTATGCTATTTTCGAGAGAGAAGCCTCTAGTGAACACTATGGCCCCTGGGTCTACTTAAACATAAATACAAAAACCTAAAAATATTTTTCTACACTTTATTTATTTTATTTTTCCTTTACAATTTCTATTTCTATCAAGATTTAATACTTGCAAGTATCGAGTTCAAGGGGCTTGACAACCCTCTTGCCCATGTTGGGTGCAAGTGTTTGGTTTTCGATGTGTCGGTGTTGTCGAAGGGAGTTTGCTTGGTTCTCCAATTGGTTCGATAACCTTGGTTCTCACTGAGGGAAATACTCGTCTCTACTATCTTGCATCTCCTCTTCTCTTCGGGCGAAATCCCAATGCAGCTCACAAGTAGGAGTGCCCCTGACAGAGGTCCAGCTGGGAGATGACCTCACCTATGAGGAGAAGCCCACTAGGATTTTGGAAACCGTCGAGAGAAACACCCGAACCAAGACAATCAGATTTTGCAAGGTATTATGGGATCTCCACAGGTAAGAGAAAGCTATTTGGGAACATGGAGACGAGCTCAAGAAGAACAACCCGCACCTATTTGCTAGACATACCAAATCTCAGGGACGAGATTGCTCTTAACTGGGTTAGTCTGTTGATGTCTACTACACAACTTTTTTCTTGTAGACTCTGTTGGGCCTCCAAGCGCAGAGTTTTGTAGGACAGTATCAATTTTCCCTCAAGTAGATGACCTAAGGTTTATCAATCCATGGGACGTGTAGGATGAAGATGGTCTCTCTCAAACAACCCTGCAATCAAATACAAGAAATCTCTTGTGTCCCCAACACACCCAATACAATGGTAAATTGTATAGGTGCACTAGTTCAGTGAAGAGATGGTGATACAAGTGCAATATGGATGGTAGATATAGGTTTTTGTAATCCAAAAATATAAAAACAACAAGTTAACAAGTGGCAAACAATGAGCAAAACATTGTATAAATGCTTGGAAGTAAGGCCTAGGGTTCATACTTTCACTAGTGCAATCTCTCAACAATGCTAACATAATAGAATCGTATGACCCCTCAACATGCAACAAAGAATCACTCCAAAGTTCGTATCTAGCGGAGAACATAAGATGAAATTGTTGCAGGTAGTAAGACCACCTCAAAGTTATCCTTTCCGATCAATCTATTGGGATTTTCCTATAGATGTCACAAACATCCCTCGAGTTCATACTAAAATAACACCAATGATACATATCAATAAACCCTAATGTCACCTAGATACTCCAATGTCACCTCAAGTATCCGTGGGTTAATTATTCGATATGCATCAAACAATTTCAGATTCATCATATTCAATCCAACACAAAGAACTTCAACGAGTACCCCAAGATTTCTATCGGAGAACGTAGTATGAAAACATGCAATCAACCCCTATGCATAGATCCCCAAGGTTATCGGAATTTGCAAGTTGATGCCATAACATATATCAAGTGAATCAATAGAATACCCCATTGTCACCACAGGTATCCACATGCAAGACATACATAAAGTGTTCTCAAATACGACATAACAAAATCTCAAAGGGAAAGATTCAATTCATCACAACAAGACGGCAAGGGAAGAACACCATATGATCCAACCATATTAACAAAGCCCGCGATACATCATGATTGCGCCATATCCAGAACACAAGAGAGAGAGAGATTAAACACATAGCTACTGGTACATATCCTTACCCAGAGGGTGAACTACTCCCTCCTCGTCATCGACTCTGCCGGTATGATGAAGATGGCCACCGGATGATGATGTCCCTCTTCGGCAGGGTACTGGAAAGGCTCCAGATGGGTTTTCTTTGATATCGAGAGTTGCGGCAGTGGAGCGGATGTTCTAGGGTAATTTTTGAAGGTTTCTGTATATACAGGATTTTTCAGTGTTGGAATCACGTCAACCGGAGCCACGTGGGCCCCACAAGCCATCAAGGCGCGCCCACGGGGGTGGCCATGCCGTGTTTATCTTGTGGCCCACAGGTGGCTCCCCTCCGGTGGTTCTTCACTCTGGTATTTCTTATTTCTTCCACAAAAAATCATAAAAAAAGTTTCAGGCGATTCTGAGAACTTTTATTTTCTGCACAAAAACAACACCACGGTAATTCTGCTGAAAACAACGTCTGTCCGGGTTAGTTCTAAATAAATCATATAAAGTGCATAAAAACCATATAAAAGTATTGTAAACATAGGCAAATGTGGCATGAATACTTCATAAATTATCGATACGTGGAAGACGTATCATTTGTCACAACCCAAATTTTCCTTAAATTTTGGTTGTGAAAATAGAAGCTTATGCATCCATATTTTCCTTGCATAGTTTGAATTTTCAGGCCAATAAGACTAACATTGATTTCATACCATTTGAAATCAGTGAAAGTCAAAGGGGACTCCATATTTGATTATAAATAAAATTGCATAAAGGGGCAGGAAATAAATTTCCTAAGATAATATTTGCCCTAAATTTTTGAGAGTGGTCCACGAGTTGAGAATAGTTTAATTTTGGATATTAAACTATAAGTCTATTTATGGAGTTATTAAACAAAGTAGAAAAGTAGAAAATATGAATTTGAAACTATTCAAATAGTCCCAATAGGATTCACACTATTTTTATTGTGCAAAAATACTTGGGAAATGTTCAGTCACCAATATTCCCAAGTTAATTTATAAACAATTTCCCTTTTGAAGAATATTCAAATTTATTTTTGAAGAAACAAAAACATAGAGAAGAAAAAAATAAAAAATAGAAAATAGAAAAGAAAACGAAAAAAGACCAGCGAGCCAGCCCGTGCCGCTCCCGCAGTTCTCTCTCTGTCTCACCGACAACCCGACTACACCTGTGATCCCCCACCTCCCTCTCGCAGCCCACCTCCCCCACTAGCTCGCAACCGCTAGCGCACGAAACACACGCCACACGTCGCTCCGGCTGCCCTCGATCCCTCCTGACCCCCTCTCTCCATTCCCGCACTGAGTCGAGCCTCTATGCTGCCAGACTGCTCGTGCGCGAGCTCGGACCACCAGCCCACCAGCACCGCTTAGTCGGGCCATTCAGCCTGCTCCAGTGAGCCTCCGCCGTTCATATGGTTCTCGGTGAGTTCGTCGTGATCTTCTCTCTCTCCCTAACCCCTCTATTTGTCCAGGAGAGCCACGAGTCGAGCACCCCAACGCGGACCCGAACCACCCGACGTCATGACATCTTTGGTGACCCCCTTTGCGTCATCTCCATCACCCCCGAGCGCCGCCGAAGCCACCACAGGATCGCTGCGATGAGTCAGACCTCGTTGTGCCCTTCCCGTGCTCCGACGACCACCGGAGAGCCCGTCCACATCAAACCCGAGCCATCTGCGCTGTCGTCCCCTCCATCTCCGGTGACCCGCCCCACCCGGTGAGACCTAGCCCCTCTCAGTCATTAGAACTCACACAAACGCACGAGATTAGATCATTTAAATTGTCGATCCGTTCTCCTTTAAGATTCGGACGTTCGCCGTTTAGCGCTAGCTGCGGACACCCTTCAACCAATAGGAATGTGCCACATGTCACCACCTTGTCCGAAACATTATCCAGAACAAATTGTTAACTAAATTGAAAATGCACTTTTGTAGAAAAGCCCCTAGAACTTAGATCTATCATAACAAATGATCCCAAAGTCCAAATTGAATCATTCTTTTTGCAAACGAAATCTTTTTTGAAATTTAGTTTAAGAATATTTTTAGAAAAATAAAATTTGAACTTTTCAAATTTTAATTTCAAACAGATTCATTCAAATACCAAATATGCCATAACTTTTAATTGACAAATCCAAAATGAGTTGTTTCTTTTTACAAATTGAAACTAATGAATTATAGATCAAATTAGGACACTTCTTTTAAATTTATTAAAATAGTGTGTGGACAGAAACTTATAAACACTATTTCATAGAATTTTGAATTCTATTAATTAAATAAATTTTACAAATAAATTACAAAGAATCCAGGCTATTTTTAGGAAAATTGTGACGTGTTAGGATATGTCAAATTATCTTTGGAAATACTTTGAACATTATTTGAATTGGAATAGATATCAAATAGGGAATCCAAATCATTTCTGAATTTAATTCAAGAATTATAAATGAATTACGTCAAAATCATTTACTAAGGTAGGATGTTCTGAATTATTTTCAAAATATTATGCAAGTTGAACTTATTCAATTATTTTCGAATTAATGTCACACTGGAACCAAAAATTTTCAAATGAATGCAAGTCAAACATAAGTCAAATATTTTCAAATAAATTCAAATTCAAATTAACTTAAACCCTCAATTTAAATATTTTCAAATCAAAGAATGTCAACTTCAATCTTGGTTAAATGAATTCAAATATAATTAAGGGTGAAATAGGATTCAAATACAAATTCAAACTATTAAACTATTTTTGAAATGACTAATGTAACTTACTTATTAAATGATTTCAATTGAATTGATGTGACTAAATAAATTTATTAGGCCATGCAAATCAAATCCTGAATTCAAAACGGAAAATAGACCAGAACCAAAACACTAACCCAACACTTGTATTTGTGTGTTGTGTATTTGCATTCATGCGAGTTTTCTATTTGCATGAATTGTTTGCTTATGATTGCTATGTGTCATTGTTTGTTGACCCTAGATTACGAAGGTGCAACCCCTGTGACTGTGAGGAGTGCATCAGTGACAACAACAACAACCAATGCAAGTTTCACTAGATCATATTACCCAAAATTTTATTGCATTGCAGTTTTGCCATGATAGGTGTGTGAGTTTAGGATGCTAAATTTTGTACAACCCAGTAGTTCACAACTTAGGTCCAAACTTACCCTGAACTTGTAACCATCAAGTAGTTGCCTAGTTGCAATGACGTGGATTGGGTAAACATCAATTATTATTCACCATACAACCACATGGTTGACTATTTAACTACTACTTAATTAATGAACGATTTGGGAGGGTTTGCTTTGATTGGGTCACCGGAGTGTAGTCTTTGGTGGGCAATGCCACCCAGGTATCAAAGTGATCATACAATTTCGAAAGTTGAGTAGCTTCCATGTGTAACCGTGAAATAATATTTGCTCTCTCTTTACCAAGTAGGTTGTGGGAACCCTCTGACGGCAGACCATCAGATGTAGATGTGTATGTTGGAATGGGTCTGTCTTTTCTAAGAGGGTGACTACTTCCCAAAAGTCTTGTCTTCATCTACCCAACTACTTCACATTGGATTTTAGTAGCAGGAGGGTGTGATCGGGAATCACGGTAAAGTGTACAAACCTCTGTCGAGTGTAAAAAATTGATCATGATTAGCCGTGTCCTCGGTTACGGACAAATTTGAGCAAGTCATTTGAGAATTTTCAGTTCATCTCATTCACCTCTTCCAATTAAAAATTATGCATTGAAACAATGGGGAGTTATGGCGCCCATCTCAGAGGACCAGGGTTTACGAGGGCCTCTAAAGAGAGGCTTGTCATGACCAGGGTTTACCTAGGAGTCCACATGCTCAAACTGCATTGGAGTTACGATCGGGGTTTACTGGGAGTGCCTCTAGGTTACGGCTGGGGTTTACCGGTAGTGTCATATTGCTATTAGAGTAGACCACTATAAAATAGTAGAGAAAAACTATGTTTTCTGCAAAGAGCCTTGAATCCCCACTAGCCAAAGTGCATGCAGGTGAACAAGTTTTCATTCACTGTGGACTCGTCAATACATTAATGTATTGACCCAAGTGGTTGCAACGTATCATGTTGCACGCGATTATTGTGAGGGGTGACTTACGTAGGGTTTTGTGCCTCCACTCAACATGCTTCCTCATGGCGTTGATCGAGCTTACCAAAATATCTACCCAAGATTTGCCTTCGTTTCCGCTTGATATGAACTCTGTTAGCTTATTGTAAGACTTTGTATTTGACTAGCTTTTGGCTAGAGTCTGTACGACCATTTGTTTTCTGGATCATGCGATGTAATAAATGACACATTTGTGTAAGGTTGTCAGAATCACGACACAAGTCTTAGAATCTTACGAACTTATGATCAAAACTAGGCCCTTCGATTCTACGATTTTGCTCATAGAATTCATATGATCCTGGTAGTTATGATTCTACGACTCACGATCCTACCAACGGAGCCCTGATCCGATTTCAAATCTCGATTCTGACAACTTTGTGTATGATACAACATCCTTACTTTGTATGCCAACGATTCGATCCAGGGGTTGGCATAGAGACACATGGAGACCGTATGCCTGAAAAAGGTAGGTCGTGACAACTTGTGAATTAAATAAGTTTAATCACTAGTGCATGATGCTTATTGCAGAGGGGGTTGTTCGTAAAACAATAAATATTTGTTCATTGTTATGAAAGACTAAAAGGTCATACTCGTATTGTGAATAGGATGTATGTATGTGTATTCATAACTAAATGAAACATCAATAACGTTGACGCTAAAATGTTAGAAGACGGAGAGAATACCACATATGTGTGGAATTGCATTTAGTCACATTGGAGAAACCTGCATTGAGAAATTCCATAGTAATGGAGTTTTATCTCATCTTATACTTGCAACTTTCGTCCAAATAATTAAGTAAACTAAAATATCGTTCACATGCCATAAATAACGAGCAGCAAAACAATTGGAAACATCCATATTGATGTGTGTAGTTCAATAAGTGTTCTTGCAAGTAGTTGATTTATCTATCTTCAAGAATAACTCAAGTAGATATTTATATTTACTTAATGATACATAAATCTAGATTCTTTGAAATGTTTCAAAATATTTTTTGAAGTAGAAATTATTGTGACAAGAATATTATGTTTCACAATGGGATTGCAGAAAGGAATATTAATAGTTTAGTAGATGTCTGATGACACTAGTGCAGGTGCCTGCTATACAAACAGTTTTTAACCCCTTTCCGTGACGTAGTCTTAAACCGTCACCTTACATGTGTGGACGATAGGGGGCTATCCAACACGACACGGAAAACCCGTCGGCAATGCCTGCACCCGGTCACACACGATGGGAAAAAATATGTCGTGTGCGATTGGAAGGGCCATCACAAACAGATATATTGGGGAACTCGTGTGAGATGTGCTTAGCATCCCACACAGTGAATCCCAAACGTACTTTCTGTTCGTATTGTACATCACACACAATTTTCTGCATAACATTGTTTGTGTTAGGGGTGTCCATCACGCACGGTGCCTAGCAGAAACTGTTTGGCATAGGCCTGTCCATCACACACACATTTTATGTGAAAACGTTTGCGAATGGGTGTTCTAACGCACACAGTTTTCGGCTGGAAGTCGTGTGTGATTTTTCACTGATCCAACACGCCAATTTTCCAGAAATCGTGTGAGTTTGTTGAGGTCATCGCTCACGGTGTTCTATGACAAACCGTCTGCAATATGAAACCCCAATAATCAGGCTAATTGTTCTATTATTAATAATCCAGCTAGTAAACAAATTGACACTTCATATCAAGCACAAAATATATTTCATTTCGTATTACCGCACCCAGGATTTCATAATTGAAATACATTAGAGTACAACATCATATAGGCATATACTACCTAGCTACCCAATTACACGACAGGACCGAGTTTCACATGCAACATCTAAAACCTTTGGAAAATAGCATCATATATAGTAAATAGATAGATCAATCTCTTCTAGAAAACTATTGAAGTGGAAGGAAAATATTGAACCTTCTGTCGGGGGTGTTGTTCACGACGATCTATGGGACTAGCGGGGTCCCTTTACGGTTCGGCAGGGCGTTGAGTGCAAAAAAGAGCATCAGTCGACATGACTACACACAGGGTTTATACAGGTTCGGGCTGCTCGGGAGCGTAAAACCCTAAGTCATGTCTGTGTGTTGTATATCTGGGTCCAAATACAAGGGAGCAGCTACCCGGCAAGGATGCTCGAGAGGCGCTGCTACCCGTGCAAATGGACAGAGTGTCGACCTTTCTCAAGGTAGCCATGAGCCTTCTTTTATAGTTCAAGGGGTTTCCAGAAGGGGCTACAATGGTCTTTTACTAGGTGTACAATGCGTTCTTATAGCTACAGGGGCTGTCGTGAGAGTGGTAGTGGGAAGCACCTAACTCTGAGGGACTAGGACAGGCGCATTGAATGCGCCGTGAGGTGGCGCGCTGGCGACGGCCCCCGGCAAGGGTTTGCCTCTCCTTCTATGCCGTCCGCCCAGCTAACTCTTATTCTTCTGCCACACCACGGGACAGGTGGAGTTAAAGCTGCACCAGGCCTGCCACTATAGCCACGTGCCCCGGCCAGCTCCGCCTTTCCCCCTACCCGCTCGACACCTCAGCCTATGTAGACAATCGTCCCTGGTGAGGTGGAGGGGCAGCTTGGCAGGTTGGAATCCGTGCCGAGGACACTCACGGATGGGCTATTCCACTTGCGAAGGGTCTGGGTGTCTTGCTCTGGTCTTGACTCTGGTTCGCCTTGGGGGCTGGTGCGAGCCCGACAAGAAGTTGCCGGTCTGAGGCAACTACCCGTGCACAAGTCTGGGTACTAGGGACCCCCTGTTCTTAGTACACCGATAGTTGCCCCAGGCCTAGGCCATACATGCACGCGCCGTTGTTGGGCTAGGCCCAAAACATTGCACGGGCATGCGTAGCCACGCGTCCCTGTTGTTATGATGACCTTTTTACTGACCTTTCCCATGATATGCATTTACCACGGGTCGTGGGAGTGGCGGAGAGGGGCGATTGCTTCGAGGGGTCGCGTTTCGGAAGCCGCACGGCGTGAAGCCAGGGAAGGCGCCCCCTGCGTTTTCCCCGTATGTATAAACAGGTGTTCGAGCAAGGGCACCGCTGCCATCGTCGTGCTTCTCCTATTCTGCTGCTTCTCCCCTTTCTCCAAGCCCTCGCAGCGTAGAGCTACGAGTCCTCCCCTCCTTGTTCCTGCACGCCTTGGGTCCGCCATGGCACCGAAGCGAACAGCCATCTCCGCCGCAGCCGGCGCAGCGAAGAAGACCAAGAGGGCCGCCGACGCAGAGGCAAATGATGCCCTGGCAGTGATGAGGAGGAAGTCCGCCGTTTTCTCCCCCTATTCTCTGCCGGCGCACGAGCTCGTCACGAGGTACGCCCTGATGTGGGGGAGGGAGACGAAGGCGCACCCTGCTCCGGTGGTGCTCCCGAGAGATGCCCAGCCCGGCCCCGAGAAGTACCCGTTCTTCGCGGCGTACTTCCACTACGGGTTGGTCCCCCTTTCTATGCCTTCTTCATGGATCTGATGTTGACCTACGGCTGCCGCCTACTCGATTTCACACCAAACGCGGTGACCACCCTGTCTATCTTCGCACATTTGTGTGAAAACTTCATAGGAGTAGCCTCCAGCATCTCCCTCTTTCGCCATTTCTTTTACCCCCACATAGAGGGCGAGTATGCCATTTCGGGTAGCCTTGCATGGATTCCTAGAGCCTCCCACAAGGGAGTATACCCCCCTGGCCATCTGCATAAGAAGTAGGAAGAGTGGCGGGGGGATTGGTGTTATATCTCTACCAAGGAGGTGCCGCCCTTCTGCAAGGTCCGGACGTCCAAGCCCGTCCGCAATGATGAATGGAGCACCATTGCCCTAGATAACGGGAAGATGGAGGTAGCAATCGCCCGCCTGCTTCGACTCAAAGCTGTCGGGCTCACCATAGAGATGGTGGGCTCGGACTTCTTGGCCAGGCGGATTGCCCCTCTCCAAGACCGACAACGTTTTGCCTGGTTGTACACCGGCCCAGCTGATATCATGCGGATTCGCTTGGGTCTCGACGGCGACTTGACGTATCTGTAGCTCGTCTACTTCCGCCACCAGCTCATTCGCCCGGATGGCAAGTTTATACTGCGTGCGTCTATCGTCTCGCTCTGCAACAACTCTCGCAGAGATGTGATCGTGGCAATGACTCCGGCATGCAACGCGCATGGGGTGGACCCCACGTGGGTGGCGCCGGCGAAGGAGGTAGTGCAGGCATGGTTCAACACCTTGTCAAAGGCGCGCATCCGGGATGTGGGGCCGATGGTCCGCGCCACCACCGAGGCGGAGTCGGCAAGGGAGGTGGGACCTGTCCACCTTCAGCTCAGGTAGGAGGACGAGGAGTAAGCGACGTCCCTCCAGATTCGCCTTAATTATCGTTTTTCTTTCTCCTTCTTTCATTCCTTGTTCCCGTGTAAAATTTCATTGCTCGTCCATTTTTAAGGTATGGGGAGACCTTGGCACAGCGCGCGGTCAAGAGGACTGGGCCTACAGCTGACGCTGGAGGCGCGGCGAGCGCGCCTACCCGGCGGGCCGCCTCGCCGGAGTGGGAGGTCATTGATCTTGACCTCCTTCCCAGCTCCCGGCAAGAGGCTCCATCCAGTACCCGTTGGCGGGCGCGGGTGATGCCGCCGAAGTTGTTATTTCCGTCCCCTTGTTAACGAGGGGGGATCGTCTGGAGGCGTTGTTGGAGGGCTCGACCCCTGAGGGGAACCCGTCGATGAAGGACCCCATGGCCGAGTCCGCCCGTGCCGCGGAAGCGCAAATGGGCGAGGGCGATGGCCGCTAGGAGACAGCGGCGGACGAGGCCAAAGAGGGTGAGGCGCCCCTCAACAGGAACCCGTGGGTAAGCTTCCTTCGTACGAGGGGCACCTGTCCTTTTTATCCTTTTCGCCATCCTTGATTTCCTCTAAGCTCTGTCCTTTCTTCTTTTCTTTTGTTTGAAGACCTGTCCTCGTTGGAGGATCTCGGTGTCGAAGTCGATGTCGAGGGGATCGCCAAGGAGGCGGCCGATGAGGCCAGTCGTGTCGCGGCTGAGGAGGATAGTGCTCTCTGTGGCCCTAGGGACAACGGCAAGGGAGTCCTTGAGGGGTACGACCTGGAGACGGCGGCCGGTGGCGCCCCTACCGCAGGGATGTTAGGGGCGGGCACATCTCTTGCGCTGAGCGCCACCGGCGGGAGCGCCGCAGGCCCATCTTCCTCGGCGGAGCCCCCTCTGAGCCGGTACTTGTGGGTGAGTGACCTGCACTTCATCTGTTTCCCTGGTGACACCATCCTCAAGGCCTTATCTGAGGAGGTGGACACGGACGACGCGGTTGCCACCCCCGGAGGAGATGTAGCGATCGACCCGTTCGGTGGAAACGACGAGGCCAAGGAGCACGCCATCCTGGCGTCCTTGAGCAAAAGCTTCCGGCAGCTACAAGCGCACTACGCCAACCACTCGGAGAGGCTGGACCACCGGGAGGTCCTTCTCGCGGCCGCTGGGGAGAGGTTTCGGGCGCTCCATGCCGACATGCAAGCGTGGTTTACCACGGCCTGCAAGGATCTCGGCGACAAGCTGGTCTAGCTCAACCAGGCCGAGGCCGATTTCATCAATCGGCGGGCCAAGGCTAAGAAGATATGGATGGAGGCCGATGAAGACATCGCCAAGCAGGACGCGGAGCTGAAAGTGCGCAAGATCTCCCTCGACTGCCATGAAGGAGAGCTTGTGACCCGCGAGAAAAGCCTCGCTGATAAGCTTGGGGCTGAGCTGGGCAAGCAGGTCCAAGTCCGGGAGCAGGAGCACAAGTTGCACTTGAGCATCAGGCTTCCAAGTACGCTGGCAACCTCCATGAGGCTGTGACTACCGCCGAGGCGGCCTAGCTTGCTAGGGCTGAGCTGGAGAGCAAGGTTCAGGAGCTGGAGCTGGACCTCGCTGCTTCCCAGCAGGAGATCTTGGGGTTGAAGGAGGGCGCCCTGAAGGACACCCAGGCCTTGGCGGAGTTACAGGTTGCACTCGATGGCAAGGCCAGAGACCTAGAAGCTGCCATGGCAGCCAACTCCGACCTGCGCGCGAGGGTAAGCGCCCTTGAGGATAGCCTCAGGACCGCTCATGACAAAGAGCGCGGTCTACTTGAGGAGCTCGAAGAAGAGAGGACCCTTCTCGCTTCTGCCACGCGGTCCTCCAATGACTTTCAGGAGACTGTCCGTTTGTGGACGGCGTAGCTCACCGATCTTGCTGTGAAGCTCTTCGCCCAGTTGGCGAAGATGGGCTTGGAGGAATGTGCCTTCTCCAGCGATGGCCCGGAAGCGGCGAGCGCAATGCTGTCCATCTTCTTTGGAGGTCTCGTCGGCGCCTTGGCGAAGTATGAGGCGGAGCGGGCAGACGATTTCCTTCAAGGTTGCCGGGAGCTGTGTCGTGGAGTCCTCCACAAGGTCTTGGTGAAGTTCGCCTACCACAACCCTGGCCTCGACCTGGCCAAGGCTCTGTCCAAGCTGTGAAAGGGCCTCGACACCAGCGAGCTTGACGCGCTTGTTGCTCCTATCTCCGACAAGGCCGGCTCAGTGACCCTGAACCGTTGAGCTCCTGTTCCTATGACATTCGTGCCATGTTTGCTCTGGATTATGAACTTGCTTTTACTTGTAACGTACTTTATTCGCCCATGTGGGTGCTTCCTTCCTCTTAACGCGATCTCGTGTTTGTATGCTTTTAGTCCCTATGCTTCGTCGGGGATGCTCGCCAGTGCGCACATCCTGTCCGTGGTACTTTTTCGGAATGGGTCCTTTAGCAGTCTTCTAGGGATGCTGCCACTGGCGAGCCTATCTTGCCGTCCTGCCGCAGCTGCTTGGGACGTTGAGCGGACTCGAAACGTTCAAGCGCGCAGGTAGATTTGACAAGGGTCCCTAGCACGCAGTTTTTTTTCATACAAACATTGAGCTTGTCTCAGGAAAGGGTTTTGAAAACTTTTGAATAGTTTCCACAACTTATCTTTGCAAGGCGCTCGTTCTCGCGGGTATCCGTACCACCACTCCTCCTCCGGAAAGACTTGCACGCGGGGGCCCCTGTCTCCCTTTGAGAGAAAGAAAAAGGAGAAGCGAGATAGGAGGGTGATAGGGACTCCGGCATTTGTACGATTGCTTGGCGCAAGTGGAAAGGCGACTACAATGTCTCATGCAGCATGTGTAAGATCAACCGTGCAATTTTGACGAAAGGTTGTGGAATACTTATCTTCACAATAGAGCGTGCACCCATTGCCCACCCATGTACTAAGGATTACACGCCTTGGAGGGAGACTCTGTACAAAAAGGGGGGTCACCATGGGAGGCCCTTGCGGGTGGTGCCATGCGGGGGTGCTCGTCACTGTACGAGTTTAGCGCCTGAGCGCCGCCCCCGGTCGCCGGGCAGCTCGTGTGGGGCCTAGCGACTTGCACCACCCGATAAGGGCTTGGCGGTTCTGCTCTTCTTGCTCCTGCCGGCGAAGATCTCTGGTAAGTCCTCGACGGGCGTGCCGCACTCTGTCATGCACTTCCCAGAGTTCTCACGAGCCTTGCCCGAGATCTTGTCCTTTCCCCCGGTAGCTTTGTCGGTAGGACCGAGTGCCTCGCCGGCAGACGCCGTCACTGCTTCTCGGTAGATTTTGTTGCCGGGCTCCTCTGACTTGGCCTGCCGTGGCCTCGTCGTCTCCGGAGCACGCGGCAACGTCCTTGCCGGGCTCCTCTGACTTGGCCTTCTTGCCGGCGTTAGGCTTGTTGGAGCTCTCGATAGCCATTACTACCTTGCCATTGCGCTTCTTGTTGTGCTTGCACCCCATCCTCGAGGAGGCAGGTGCGTTCTCGTCGTCGTCGGAGTCGACCTCCGTGCCAGCGTCCTCCCCCGGGGGCCTCCTTCCTTCTTCGGCCCGCGCGCATTTGTCAGCCAGAGCGTAGAGATCGCCGACATCCCGTACCTTGTTGATGCTCATCTCCTTGCGCATGCGGCGATTGCATACGTTCGTCTGGAATGTCACGATCACCACGGCGGGGTGGATGTCGGGGATGTTGTGTTGTACGCGACTGAACCTCTGGATGTACTTGCGGCGGGTTTCGCCGCCCGCTGGGGGAGCACGTGCAGATCGCTGGGTTGCCCCTGGAGCTTGTGGCCCCCGTGGTAAGCCCCTACGAGCTGATTGCACAGGTCCGCCCAAGAAGAGATGGATCCCTCCGGCAAGTTCATTAGCCAGCTCCTCCCGTTGGGCTTGAGCGCTAGCGGGAACTAGTTGGCTAGCACCTTCTCGTCTCATCCCCCGGCAGCCTGCACCGCGATGGTGTAGATGCCTAGGAACTCCGACGGGCTAATCGCGTCGTTGTATTTGTCCGGTAGCTCCAGCTTGAAGGCCCTGCTGGAGGGCCAGCGGACTTGCCGCATTTCGCGGGTGAACGTTGGGCATCCGACCTCATAAGGTAAGCTGACCGGTGCCCCCAGCATGGGCTCATCGACGGTTGGATCCGTGCGACTATCGGACTGACGACGCGCTTCCCGCCGTCTCTCGATGCCGGTGCACGCGTCCTCCTTGCCGTCGCGGTCTATTGCACCGGCGTCGATGCTTAGGACTTGGTGTTGGTCTTGCTTTAGCCGTGGGTCTGTCGACGCTTGAGACACCTCGTCTTGCACGTCGGTGTAGCGGGAGGTCCGCTGCTGTCATAGGGGCGACTAGACCGTATGTGTCCCGTCGGCGTCGCGTCTGGTGGTGGGTTCCATGGGTGCCGTGTGCCGCGCACGCGAGGAACCACCGCATCTGGTTTGTCGTTGTTGGCGAAGCTCGGCAGGCTTTGTATGGTCGCCCTCCATTCCTCCATTGCCTCCGACGCGGGCGAAAAGTTTAGCAGAAGTTGGGCCTGTGCCAGAGCTTCTCCTGCAGTTTTGCGGGCCAGACGGGATGAGGCGTGGGTAGCGCTCTTACTCCTGGCAATGCCGAAAGGAACGCTTTCTCGTGTCGTCGCCTGTCGTCTGCCGTCAGCCGGAGGGGTTCGTGGAGCTCGGCCCTACACCTTTTGGGAGCGGCGTACGGGAACCATGTCTGCATGAGGCTCCGGTTCGCCATTCCGCGGGCGCTCGTCGCGGTTGTCTAGCGAGGGGTGGTTCGCGGAACTCCGCGCGGTGTTGTGGCTGCGCTCACCGGCGGGGTGAGCGCGACGATTGCCGCTATCGGTGGCTTGGGATGGCAGTTTGGATATGGTTGCGGCGGGTGTTGCCGCGTCCTTGGCTTTCCTGGTGGCCATGGGCGCCGGTGAAGGTTCGCGCACAGGAGAGCCCCCTACCTGGCACGCCAAAGGTGTCGGGGGTGTGGTTCACGACGATCTATGGGACAAGCTGTGTCCCTTTATGGTTCGGCAGGGGCGTCGAGTGTGCAAAGAGCATCAGTCGGCCATGACTACGTGCGGGGTTTATACAGGCTCGGGCCGCTCGGTAGCGTAAAACCCTATGTCCTGTCTGTTTGTTGTATATCTGGGTCCAAATACAAGGGAGCAGCTACCCGGCAAGGATGCTCGAGAGGCGCTGCTACGCGTGCAAATGGACAGAGTGTCAACCTTTGTCAACGTAGCCATGGGCCTCCTTTTATAGTTAAAGGGGTTTCCACAAGGGTCTACAATGGTCTCTTACTAGGTGTACAGTGCGTTGTTACAGCTACTGGGGCTGTCGTGAGGGTGGTAGTGGGAAGCACCTAACTCTGACGGACTCGGACAGGTGCATTGAATGCGCCGTGAGGTGGCGCGCTGGCGAAGGCCCCCGGCAAGGGTTTGCCTCTCCTTCTATGTCGTCCGCCCAGCTACCTCTTATTCTTCTGCCACACCGCGGGACGGGTGGCGTTAAAGCCGCAACAGGCCCGTTGTTGTAGCCACGTGCCCCGGCCAGCTTCGCCTGCCCGCTCGACACCTCAGCCGATGTAAACTATCGTCCCTGGTGAGGTGGAGCGGCGGCCTGGCGGGTTGCAATCCTTGCCGGGGACGCTCGCGAACGGGCTATTCCACTTGGCGAAGGGTGTTGGTGTCTTTCTCTGGTCTTGACTCTGGTTCGCCTTGGGGGCTGGTGTGATCCCGGCAAGAAGTCGCCGGTCTGAGGCAACTGCCCGTGCACAAGTCTGGGTACTAGAGACCCCCAGTTCTTAGTACACCAACACCTATGCTGATGTCGAAGGTCCTTGCAACTTTATGCCAGTGCCTGTGGATGGTTGCCCGCCCATCCTTCATCCTCTTGAGGAAGACTTCAAGATTATACCGTGGGTGTTGTATGAATACCTTCCTCGCCTCTTGACCATACAGATGGTTTGAGACGTACTCATCGATGAACTGTTTTGGAAAGGACTGAAAACAAAGATATGCATAAATTTCGTTTTGAAAACTTGAAATGTCACAAAGAGAAAAAAGACAAGGTAAAAGAGATAATACCATCCTATAGTTCACTGATGTCTTCTTCATTGTGCAGGCAAATAGCTTGTTCTTTTTCATCGCAAGTTTCTTTATCTTAACAATCTTTCTGAGTTTCTTAACTTGACTGATATTCATGAACACATCATTTTCCCACATGCAAATGGGTCGAACAGTGGGTCTAAACCTCTTACAGCAGGACCTACATGTGCAAGACTAAATTATTATTAGAAACATAAATATTAGAATGGTTCCTGCAATTGCCCAATAATGTGCTATTAGCCACAGGATCATGAAAGTGCAAACCTCGATGGTAAAATTTAGTGTCTCCCAATGTTCCCCCTGTAACGTGTTTAAGATAGATATTGATCGGGTTTTAAGTGAGATTTGGCGTGCTGTCAGTAAAATATGTTAATTAAAAATAAACGCATTGCAGATCCAACATATGAATTCAAGCCACATGGAAAAGCCAAGCATGCTAAGAACTATGAAATATCGCCATTGTATGTTTCACATGCATAACAAAACAAAATTGTACCAACAATAATCGAACATCACATTGCAGATGGTCACCAAAACAAATGAACCAAACAATTAACTAGCATCACATTGCACAATAGGACATACTAGAAGGTCAGATTGCATAGTAGCATTACATTGCATATTTCACTAGAATTTCTTAAGGAAAGGTAGGAGCAACACATGCAACAGGTAAAGCAAACATGCTTAACAGGCGTAGCTAGCTGAACACAGGTCATTAGTAATTAAGCTTAAAAAACAAGACATTCCTTGTCGTTGGAGATATTGATAACGATGGGCTTGGACGAGGGCAAGGCCTCCACATCGTGGGTGCCCTCCTCGTAGTGGTGAGTGGCCTCAGCCTGTCCGGGCACCAACCTTCCGGCTCTAGGGTTGAGGAAAGCACGGGCACGCTGAGAAAACAACTCGTAGTCGTCGTCAAAGGCAACAACGGACCCTCAAGAAAACACAATGATCTGTTGTTCAAAGAAGCCAACCGCATGGTGGCGTCCGGGCGCGAGGCGTCAACGGTGGCCTCGACGGAGAGGTGCTGCTCCAAGATCTGGGGGTCGGCATGCATGGCAGCCATCGCGGCCTCATCCGCGCGTGCAGTCGCAATTTGCTTCTCTGCTGCAAGGTGCTCCTTGAGATCCTGTCTATACTGCGTGCACCATGTCTTTCGGCGGCAATTATGTGGGGGTTGGGCTGGTGATTTTTGTGGAATGTGTCGCGCCTGCGATCTGAGCATGTGGAATGGAGGAGGTGGGGGTGGAGGGGGAGGGGGTATGGGGAAGGTGTGGATTACCTGAATAGATGGAGGAGGCTGAGCAGCAGGAAGGAGCGTCGCCGGTGTGGAGGCGGCGCTGCAAGCACGCAGTGAATGTTTGAAATTAGGAAAGGAAGGGGGAAGCAGGTGAAATGTGGATTGGTTGGTACGAGGGGCGGGGGTGGTAGATATTTGTGCGGTAGCCCAAAATTTCGTCCGGTGTGGCGAAAAAGTAGCGCACACAGTTACATCAGACACAGTCCCTTTACCATAAATGTGTGTGATATTCAACAACACAAACGAATCCTATAGTTTATCCCATTATTGATGAGACTGAACGTGGAAATTTTGGTCTCCAAGCTTCCGGCGTAAGATATCAGATACTACATTGAACACGGTACATGCATTTCATGTTCATTTGGAAGAGAAAATGGGGATACGACGACAAATTTTGGTCCGAATTTGCCTCGTTACATAGGTCATCAATGTCATTGCTCAATTTAACAACACTTGCAAATTTGAGTACAGCACTTCCCGCACTTACTTAATCGAGCAAATAATAAACATTAGTTAGTTGACCTAAACAATACTCAAACAAAAGACCATCGCCCTAGACAGAGACAAATATTCCGCCTGGCTTTCGTCGATCTCCTCCGCCTCCTCGATGACCAGCTCTCGCTCGACGACCTCCGGGGTAAGGAGATCCATGGGATCCATCGCCACATACACCAGCATCTCGCAATCTTTGTCCACCATCTCTTTGTACAAGGCCGCCGTGAGCCGGGCGTGGGCGGCCTTGCTCTGGGCATGGACGGCCACAATCTTGGCTAGGGAGGCCGCCGACGAACGGATGCCTACTCGAGTTGTCGACCGTTGTTGGAGAAGGCAGATGTGATTTGTGCAGTGACCGACACGAGATACGCGTGGGCGTCCAGCATTAGGGCTACGGAGACCACTGAGAAACTGACAGCTGATGTGTCATTCTCGCCATTTGCTATCTGATGTCCACTACACAACATTATGCTTCTAGACCCATGTTGGGCCTCCAAGCGTAGAGTTTTGTAGGACAGTAGAAATTTTCCCTCAAGTGGATGACCTAAGGTTTATCAATCCGTGGGAGGTGTAGAATGAAGATGGTCTCTCTCAAGTAACCCTGCAAACAAATACAAGAAATCTCTTGTGTCCCCAACACACCCAATACAATGGCAAATTGTATAGGTGCACTAGTTTGGCGAAGAGACGGTGATACAAGTGCAATACGGATGGTAGATATGGGTTTTTGTAATTTGAAAATATAAAAACAGCAAGGTAACAAGTGTAAAACAGCGAGCAAACCGTTGCATAAATGCTTGGTAATAAGGCCTAGGGTTCATACTTTCACTAGTGCAATCTCCCAACAATGCTAAAATAGTTGAATCATATGATCATCCCTCAACGTGCAACAAAGAATCACTCCAAAGTTCCTATCTAGCCAAGAACAATAAGATGAAATTGGCGTAGGTACTACAACCACATAAAAGTTATTCTTTTCGATTAATCTTTTGAGCTATTCCTATAAGTGTCACAAACAGCCCTAGAGTTCGTACTAAAATAACACCAATGATACATATCAATCAACCCTAATGCCACCTAGAAACTCCAATGTCACCTCAAGAATCCGTGGGTAAATTATGCGACATGCATCAAAAAAATTCTAATCTATCACTTTCAATCCAACACAAAGAACTTCAAGGAGCACCCCAACATTTCTATCGGAGAAGGTAGGACAAGAACGTGTATCAACCCCTATGCATAGATTACCCCAATGTCACCTAGGGAATCCGCAAGTTGAGTACCAAAACATACATCAAGTGAATCAATAGAACACCCCATTGTCACCACGGGTATCCACATGGAATACATATATCAAGTGTTCTCAAATCCAATATTCAATCCAACATCACGAGATCATAAAGGGAAAGATTCAATTCATCACAACAAGATACCAAGGGAAACACACCATATGATCCAAGTATATTAACAAAGGCCGTGATACACCAAGATCGTGCCATCTCAAGAACACGAGAAAGAGAGAGAGATTGAACACATAGCTACTAATAGATACCCTCAGCCCCAAGGGTGAACTACTCCCTCCTCGTCCTGGCCTCCACCGGGATGATGAAGATGGCCACCGGATGATGATTTCCCTCTCCGACAGGGTACTAGAAAGGCTCCAGATTGGTTTTCCACCGATACAGAGAGTTGCGGTGGCAGAACGGAGAGTCTCTCTTTATTTCTTGGGTTTCTGGGATATATAGGATTTTTCAGCGTTGGAATCAAGCGCAACGGACCCACGTGGGCCCCACAAGCTAACACGACGCGTCCTGGGGGGCGCCCCTTTGGCTTGTGGCCCATAGGTGGCTCCCCTCTGGTGGTTCTTCGCTCCAATATTGCTTATTTCCTCCAGAAAAAATCATCAAAAAGTTTTGGCCGATTCCGAGAACTTTCACTTTTTGCACAAAAACACCACCACGGTAATTCTACTGAAAACAACGTCAGTCCGGGTTAGTTCTAAATAATCATATAAAGTGCATCAACACCTTATAAAAGTATTGTAAAAATATGCAAATATGGCATGAATACTTCATAAAATATCGATACGTTGGAGACGTATCAGCATCCCTAAGCTTAATCCTACTCGTCCTCGAGTAGGTAAATGATAAAAGAAGTAATTTATGAAGTGTGAATGCTAGCATAATGTATAATGTTGAGCAAGGATAATTTCAGCCACTTTTCTAGCATCATAACCAACAAGTATTTCTCATAAAACTTCTCATAATCAAGTTCCAAGTTATTCACATGTTAAAGTATAGACCATAAATTTTCTTGAAAACTAGCAAACTATGTTTTCAGTAATCAAACAATTACAATTCATCTTATTTCCAGGAAGGGTCTATGTAAGAGCTTTGGTTTAGCAAATTCCACATACTCAACTATCATTTAGTCTTCCATGATCCCTAACACTCAAAGCATATTTTTAGAACAAACAGTTTCAGTCAAACACATAGGAAGATAGGGGCTTAAAGTTTCGCCTCCCAACTTATTTATCTCGGGGATAATGTCAACAAATAATGAATCATGATCACCTATATTCAACTAGATATATATGTCTGGATGTTTCCCCACCACATGATGCTTGCCAACTAAGGAATTGATAGATTGGAATAGGGATGAACATTATTGACTCTTGCATAAAGGTAAAAGATAGGCCCTTCGCAGAGGGATGCAGGGATTTGCAGAGGTGCCAGAGCTCATTGCTTAAAATAGAGATGAATATATTTTGGGCGGTGTCCCTTTCCTATCAACTTCACGACAAGAGATTTCAACATCTTCCATGCTAATCACATTATTGGCGGTTCCCAAACAGAATTGAAATTTTACTCCCCCTCCACCATTCAAACACATTCCATGGCTACCCGTATCCATGCGTACCATCCAAACAATCAACTTTCTAGAGGGAGTTCTTGTTTATTTATTTTTGTCTTATGAAGGACTGGGCATCCTTTTTACCAGCCTCTCTCGTGCATTGAAAAGTGAATAAACACTTATCCTGAGAATAACCCGCTTAGCATGGAAGATAGTTACTGCCCCGTCGCTCCATGAGCTGTGTGAGCACACAAAACAGATGTTTATTTGAATGTTTAGAGGTGGCACATGCAAATTTACTTGGAATGGCAGTGAAATACCATATATAGGTAGGTATGGTGGACTCTCATGGAAGAAACCTGGCTCAAGGATTCGGATGCACAAGTACTATTTCAACTTAGTACGAAGTTTTTGCTAGCAATAGGTTCTAACCAAGCATCACATGTTAGAGGATCCATGACAATATAACTGCTACGTGAATATAAACAAACATAACCATTACGTTGTCTTACTTGTGCAACGTCAACTACTTGATCAAGTTTGAAAATAATTAATGGGGGTTCACAATCATAGAAGATGTCCAAGATAGTGTATTTATATGTGAAACCTCTCTTCCTTCAATATTCTTTCATGAATTGTGTAAATGACCAATGGTATGTTTGTTAACTTCCAAAAAAATACTGCTTATACCCCTAGTCTATGAAGTCACTAATCCCCATGGGACAAGCATATGAAGCATATATAATTTCACATTTATGACATTCAGTTCATCCAACGTTTACTCTCAGGATATAAGTGAAGCACAAGAGTAAATTTTGAACTACTCTCAAAAGATATAAGTGAAGATAAATGAGTAGTCAAATAATAAAGTAGCTATGTGAGGACTCTATATCTCTCTCAATAAAGATTTTCAGATCTGAGTATTTTATTCAAACAGCAAACTAAACAAAAATAGCACTCCAATAATAGCACATATCATGTGAACGAATAAAAATTTAGGCTCAACATAGGCTAACCGATAGTTGACGAAGAGAGGTGGGATGCGTAGCATCCCCAAGATTAGATGCTTCCGACTTCTTTAAATATTTACTTGGGGTTACTTGGGCATCCCCAAGCTTGAGCTTTTGTATCTCATTCAATCCTCTCATATCCCGGTTTCACCTAAGTCTCAAAAACTTCATCCACAAAAAACTTGAAAAGAACTCGTGACATAGGTTAGTGCACATAGTAATAAATCAACTCTTTATGTACTACCAAGACAGGTTGCATAATAATTTTCAAATATTATCTACTGTATACTATCATTTTCACAATTTATATCTACCAATATAAGTCATGAAAACTATAGGAGAAGTAGATAACAAAACTTTGACAAGAATCTATCTAAACAGGACAATCTGTAGCATTTAATTTACAAAGTGCACTTATGTACCTCCAAAAATTCTGAAAATTTAGTACGCGATAAGGAATTTATACGAAAATACTGTGTAAAAACTTAGAAACTTTCCGCATTCTAGTAAAATTAGAAAATTCAAACACTACAACAAAAGTTTCTGTTTTTACATAGCACACATCAAACATGCAATTCAAGCATCCTAAACGCAATTCTTGGAACTTTTTATTGAAAAACAAGATTATAAATAACAGCAAGCAAATACTAGCAAAATAAAATCACGATCCAAGCAAAACACATATTATGTGACGAATAAAAATATAGCTCCAAGTAAGATATACTGATAGTGTTGAAGACAAAAGAGGGGACGCCTTCAGGGGCATCCCCAAGCTTAGGGGCTTGAGTATTACTTGGATATTACCTTGGGGGTGCCTTGTGCATCCCCAAGCTTATTTTCTTGTCACTCCTTATTCACCTCATATCGGTGTCTCACCCAAAACTTGAAAACTTCAATCACACAAACTTAACGGAACTTCGTGAGATGGGTTAGTGTAATAAAGATAGATCATTCACTTAGGTGTTGTAAAGACAAGATTAATAATTGTTATCACATAATACCTACTGTATTCTATCATTCCCATAACTTATATCACTAAATATAAGCTATGGGAACAATAAAACAAGCAAACTATGCATGCAAAACAGAATCTGTCAAAAACAGAAAAGTCTGTGAAGATCTTTAGTATAACCATACTTCCCTGTCTCTACAAATTCTTAAAAATTAGAACAACTTGGAGAATTTGTAAATAAATACTGTGTAAAAATTTCATAATTTTTGGACTCTCCAGTAAATTCAGAGAAGTTATTTACTTGTGGCAAAAGTTTCTGTGTTTGCACAGAATCAAATCAACAAGTATCCATACTATCCCAAAGGCTTTACTTGGCACATTATTGAAATAAAAGGCACAAAACATGATTACTACAGTAGCTTAATCATGTGAACACACAAAAACGTAAAGGAAAAGTGTTGGATTGTCTCCCAACAAGCGCTTTCCTTTAATGCGTTTTAGCTAGGCATGATGATTTCAATGATGCTCACATAAGAATAATAATTGAAACATGCAAAAGAGCATCATGAATCTCATGAAAAGCACATTTAAATCTAACCCACTTCCTATGCATAGGTATTTTGTGAGCAAACAAATTATGGGAGCCAGAATCAACTAGCATACGAAGGCAAAACAAGCATAACTTCAAAACTTTTAACACATAGAGAGGAAACTTGATATTATTGCAATTCCTGCAAGCATATGTTCCTCCCTCATAATAATTTTCAGTAGCATCATGAATAAATTCCACAATGTAACTATCACATAAAGCCTTATCTTCATGATCCACAAGCATAGAAAAGTTATTACTCCCCACATAAGCAAATTTCTTCTCATTCATAGTAGTGGTGGCAAAATCAACAAAATAACTATCATGAGGTACTTGATTGACATAACCACATTGAATATTAAAATCATGATTGTCATTACTCTTTATAGCATACATATCATCACAAAAATCATCATAGATAGGAGGCATGCCATCATCATAATAAATTTTCTCATCAAAACTTGGGGGACTAAAAATATCATTTTCATCAAACATAGCATCCCCAAGCTTGTGGCTTTGCATATCATTAGGATCATGGTTATTCAGAGAATTCATACTAAAAATATTGCTATCATGCTCATCATTCAGCGAATACTCATTAAATATTTTCATAAATTCTTCCTCTACCAATTGAGCACAATTTTCTGAATCATCATTTTCACGAAAGACATTAAAAAGACGAAACAATTGAGGCAACCTAAAGTCCATTTTTTTGTAGTTTTATTTTATAAAACCAAACTAGTGAAAAACAAGAAATTAAAAGATTTAATTGCAAAAACTAAAGATATACCTTCAAGCACTCACCTCCCCGGCAACGGCGCTAGAAATTGGGCCTCCAAGCGCAGAGTTTTGTAGACTCATGTCCACTACACAACTTTATTCTTGTAGACTCATGTTGGGCCTCCAAGCGCAGAGTTTTGTAGGAGAGTAGCAATTTTCCCTCAAGTGGATGGCCTAAGGTTTATCAATCTGTGGGAAGCATAGGATGAAGATGGTCTCTATCAAGCAACCGTGCAATCAAATACAAGAAATCTCTTGTGTCCCCAACACACCCAATACAATGGCAAATTGTATAGGTGCACTAGTTCGGCGAAGAGACGGTGATACAAGTGTAATATGGATGGTAGATATGGGTTTTTGTAATCTAAAAATATAAAAACAGAAAGGTAACAAGTGTAAAATAGCGAGCAAAATGTTGTATAAATGCTTGGTAATAAGAACTAGGGTTGATACTTTCACTAGTGCAATCTCCCAACAATGCTAACATAGTTGAATCATATGATCATCCCTCAACGTGCAACAAAGAATCACTCCAAAGTTCCTATCTAGCGGAGAACAATAAGATGAAATTTGCGTAGGTAGTACAACCACATCAAAGTTATTCTTTCCGATCAACCTTTTGAGCTATTCCTATAAGTGTCACAAACAGCCCTAGAGTTCGTACTAAAATTTCTATCGGAGAACGTAGGACAAGAACGTGTATCAACCCCTATGCATAAATTACCTGAAAGTCACCTCGGGAATCCGCAAGTTGAGTACCAACACATACATCAAGTGAGTCAATAGAACACCCCATTGTCACCACGGGTATCCACATGCAAGACATATATCAAGTGTTCTCAAATATAATATTCAATCCAAGATAACGAGACCTCAAAGGGAAAGATTCAATTCATAACAACAAGATAGCAAGGGAAACACACTGTATGATCCAACTATATTAACAAAGCCCGTGATACATCAAGATCGTGCCATCTCAAGAACATGAGAGAGAGATTGAACACATAGATACTGGTACATACCCTCAGCCCCGAGGGTGAACTACTCCCTCCTCGTCATGGTCTCCACCGGGATGATGAAGATGGCCATCGGATGATGATTTCCCTCTCCCGCAGGGTACTGGAAAGGCTCCAGATTGGTTTTTCGTTGATACAGAGAGTTGCGGCGGCAGAACGGAGAGTATTTCTTTATTTCCGGGGTATCTGGGATTTATAGGATTTTCAACATTGGAATTATGCGCAACGGAGCCACGTGGGCCCCACAAGACAACGCGGCGCGGCCTTGGGAAGGGGGTGCCCTGATGGCTTGTGGCCCATAGGTGGCTCCCCTCCGGTGTTTCTTCGCTCCAATATTGCTTATTTCCTGCTCCAATATCATCGAAAACTTTCGGGCGATTCCGAGAACTTTTATTTTCTGCACAGAAACAACACCACGGTAATTCTACTTAAAACAGCGTCATTCCGGGTTAGTTCTAAATAAATCATATAAAGTGCAATAAAACCATATAAAAGTATTGTAAACATAGGCAAATATGGCATGAATACTTCATAAATTATCGATACGTTGGAGACGTATCACTATCCCAGTCACGGTTGTTGCTGCCGCCCTCTCAGCTGCAGCAGCTGCCCTTACGGTTGCTGCAGCCGCCCTGTCGGAGGTAGCGGACGCATTCAAGCAGGTTGAGAGCGCGCTCATGGCTGATGCGGCCGCGCTTGGGCCGGAGTGGGTTGCCGAAGTTGCCCTCACGGCGGGGATCCACGTCCCCATCTTTCACTGGCGACGATTGAAAAGTAAAATAGTCTGAGGAGTCAGTGCGGCAAACTGGCCGGCAGTGTACTATAGCCAACGAAGCTTCCAGCATAACCATGCATTATGAGGATTGGCCCAAGATATTTTGTACTACATCACACACGATTCATGAACATGAATTGTTTGTGAAAGACTTGATTTTCAAAAATGTTTTTAAAACAAAAAATGAGGTTAGTTCGACAAAGGACGGTGTTTGGATTCCAATAAGATTTCTCTGCAGTGAACACCGACCAATAGTTGTGTCGTGCTAAAATATGGAATTATTCATGGTCCGTTTTGCATTTTTATACATTAATTGAGTTTTCTAGACATTTAATGTGCATAATTCAAATTTGAACTATTGTCCCAATGTCCGATGCATCAAAATGGGATGAAAAATCATATTAATGTCCATGGCTTCATCTTTAGATCATGGGCAAGAAATGGGAATGAATTTCAAACATCTCGGCATCTTAGCTCGGCTACAAACGTTGAGAAACTTGGTTTTTAAATTACTGTAATGTCTGGTGCATCAAAATGGGTTGAAAAATCATATAAGTGTCCATGGCTACTTTGGGCCCCATGCAAGATATGGGAATGGATTTCAAACATCTCGGGGTCTTGGCTCGACCACATACATTGAGAAACTTGGTTTTACATTCATGTATAAATCAAAAACTCGTCAGAAATTCATGAAACTTGGCATGGTGTCATGACATGGCTCATATGTGCCATGGTGAAAAAATGTCCGATTTGGGACAAGTTTTGGCACAAGCCCCTTACAAACCTGAGCTTCTCACGAGAAGCTTTTGTGGTTACGATGTGAAACGCGTCACCTTATGTGGGCGAATCGACATCCGCTGTCTCTTCTCGTCTTGAACTATATATTTCTAGGGGCAACATATACCAAAATGAGTGTCGTTCCTAAATATGAAATTATACATGGTTCATTTGGCATTTTTATACATTAATTGACTTTTATATGCATTATTTAACGTGCATAATTCAAATTTGAACTACAATCACAAGGTCCGGTGCATCAACATGGGTTGAAAGTCATATAAGTGTACATGCATCTTTAGGATCCCATGCAAGATATGGGAATGAATTTCACACATCTCGTGGTCTTGACTCGGCCACACCAACATTGAGAAACTCGGGTTTTCAATCATGTATAAATCAAAAACAAGTGAGAAGATTCATGAAACTTGGCATGGTGTCATGACATGCATGGCTCATATGTGCCCTGGTGAAATAATGTCCAATTTGGGACAAGTTTTGGCACAAGCCCCTCACAAACCAGAGCTTCTCACGGGAAGCTTTGTTGTTTCGATATGGAATGTGTCACCTTACGTGGGCGAATCGACATCTGCTGCCTCTTCTCGTCTTGAACTATTTCTATAGGCAACATATACCAAAATGAGAGTGTCGTGCCAAAATATGAAATTATACATGGTTCGTTTGGCCTTTTTATACATTAATTGACTTTTATATGCATTATTTAATATGCATAATTCAAATTTGAACTACAATCACAAGGTCCGGTGCATCAAAATGGGTTGAAAACCATATTAGTGTGCATGCATCTTTTTGTCCCATGCAAGATATTGGATTGAATTTCAAACATCTCGAGGTCTTGGCTCGGCCATAGAAACATTGAGAAACTCGGGTTTTAAATCAAAAACTCGTCAGAAGATTCATGAAACTTGGCATGGTGTCATGAACATGGAACATAAAGGCGTCATAGCATTTTTTTTTCCTATTTGAGACTCAGTTTTTAATATATATTTTTCTTCTAGAGCCAACATTGAGAATATTACATTAAATTATAGTAAATCTAGAACTCACACAAAATTCAAGAAATTGGGCATGGTGTCATGATATAGCACAAATATGTTGTGGTATTTTTTGTGTCCACATTGGGAAAACAAGCACACATTAATAGCGAACAAAAGCTTTTTGGAACAAAGAACAATCACGTTTCCACGCAAACGGTTGCATTATTTTCAAACCGCGGGCGTTCTACTGCCCATACGTGCTGCCAAGCGTCGCACTCTTTTATTAGCTAGGGCTTAAGAGGTGTCATGCGAGCAGCTGCTTGAGTTGACAGGAGGCCTGCGAGCTAGCCTCCGCTGCGCAAGCTCACCGGGAGGCGTGCGGGCAGTACGCCGTAGGCTCACCGGGAAGCGAGCCCTTTGACCTCCGTGTCCGCCCTCCTCGCGTCCAACCTGTCCATCAATGGCACCCAAGCCACTGTTTAATAGGCAACTTTACTGCCCACTCACTCACAATCCTCTATATATATTCGCCTCCCATTCCCCTCCACCATTCAGACCTCCACGACGACCTACGCCATGGTGCACAATGAGCATATGGCACTAGTCTTCCGGTTTTGTGAAGTTTACACTATGCCGGAAGAGATAGAACATAAAAACGAATGGGACACCATGGACATGGCCCTGGAAGAGCTGCATGCCGCAGCGGATGCTGCCCCGACCCACTCGCCAGCAAACATCCCCGCACCCACACCAGCAACCATCCCCGTGGCATTAACGGACTGGTCGCCGAGAATCATCGCAGCGTTGGAAACCGCGGGTGTCAGGGAGGTCCATGTCGGCGTCAAAACCGGCAGATCTCGGGTAGGGGTCCCGAACTATGAATCGAGGATCGATGGTTAACAGGGGACGAAGGAGACGATGCTTACCCAGGTTCGGGCCCGCGTGAGGAGGTAAAACCATACGTCCTGCTTGGTTATATTGATGAGTATGATGTTTACAGACTTGATCTACCTCGAGATCAAATGAGCTAAACCCTAGATAAGTCGACTTGTCCCTCTACGAACTAAGCCTCCTAGTTTATATAGACACCAGGGGTATGAAGGGTTACATGTGATAAGTTTACCTCCGAGCATAGATACACCCATTCTTACTTGGAGGACACACCAAGTCTTCCCATAGTTGCCACAGAGCGACCCACCGGGCAGGTCCATAGAAGATAAGCCGACGGCCCGAGGACCCCTTAATTCCGGACTCCCTCAGTAGCCCACGAACTAGCCTCCAACACCGGGCTTCATGACATTTAGCTGCTCTGCACGTCTAGAGTGCCCGGCTTGCGGGGTGAGTTCTTTTCTTCCCTTCATGCTCGGTCACCTTTAGCTCGGGCACCGATGACACCCTGCTTTCCAAACATACCTCGCTTAGCCTCGAAGGCCAAACGCCTGGGTATGAACAGTGCCTCTCCTGACAACTTTTCTAACGAAAGGCCAAGACAGGCCGCGGCCACTTAACCAGTTAAAAAAACTCGATTCGCGGTTCGAGGCTGTCCTTTTATTGGCACGTCTAATCGACATGAAGATCGTGCTCCATTTTTTACGGGATATGATTAATGATTTGGGTTATCCCACGCGCGCATAACAGCGCGATTGCTTCGGGAAAAAACGCAATCCATGGCACAGTAAGAGGACCCTTGGTATTACAGCCTTCCATAAAAGGGAGAAAAATCCCCAGAGCCTCCCCACGCTCCTCAGATTCGCTCTTCTCAACCTCCTTCAGTCCAAGTGCACAGATCTAATCTTCTTCCAGCTGCCTCCAAGCCACCCTTCTCCTTTCCTCAAGCTCAGGCATGGCTGGCTCAGGCTCGCAAGGTAAGTGGGAGGTCTCATGCGTCACCGAGGACGACATCCAGGAGGTGAAGCACGCCGGCTACCTCCCAGTTGATGTCGCCCACCGCGCCCCCGAGGAGGGCCAAGTGGTGCCCACACCAAAGCCCGGAGAGCGGGTGGTGTTCATTCCCCATTTTGTCCGGGGACTGAGCTTCCTGCTGCACCCCTTTGCAAGGGGCCTGATGTTCTTCTACGAGTTAGATTTCCATGATCTTCCCCCGAACTCCATTATGCACATATCCGCCTTCATCATCGTCTGTGAGGCCTTTTTGCGGCTCCGGCCACACTTCGGCTTATGGTTGAAGGTTTTCAATGTCAAACCGAAGTCCGTAAATAGCCAGCATGCGGATTGCGGAGGGGCTGTGATCAGCAAGCTTCTGTGGGTAGAGTGGCCGGAGGGCACTTTTATCGACACTGTCAAATTGTGGCAAAAGGAGTGGTTCTACATCACCGAACCACGAGGTGCAGACTGGGGTCAGCCACGTAAGTGAAAGCACTGCAGAACCGCATCACGCAGATGCTGGAAGCGAACGTCGTGGACCAAGTTCAGATCCGGACCCCCCGCGAGGCTCACCTCGTGGATCAAGAAAGGCCTGGACTAGGGTCGGCCACGTAAGTGAAAGCGCTGCTGAACCGCATGACGCAGATGCTGGAAGCGAACGTCGGGCTGACCAACGTGGTCCAGGTCAGGCTCCGGCGATGGCTCCTCCATTGCCAGCTCCGGGCTATGCTAATGTGGGCCTACAAGTCTGACGACCCTCCCACCGTGCGCAAGCTTTACAGCACTACCCGGGAGAAGCTGTGGAAGGCATTGTTCAAGCCCCAGGAGGACTGTCCGTCCAAGGAGGAAGACACCGGCCTGGACGCCGAAAACCCTCCACTCAAGGTAAAGTTTCTTTTTTTATCCTCGGGTTCGATCCCTTAGCAAGGAGTTTAACCTCTCCCTCTTTGCCTTCATAGGGTTGGCTGGTCAACGCCTTGCGGATTAATGGTCCTACCCCGCTGCCCGAAGCCGTCAGATCGGCCCTTTTGACGGCGATTTTGGTCGTGGCGCCGTATTCGGCGCCAGAGAAGAAGGAGAAGAAGAAGAAAGGCGAGAATAAAGAGGTCCGAGAAGGCCTCCGCCCGAGAGGTCCTCCGGACGCTAGGTCCGGGGAGACCCAGGCCTCCTCTGCTCATGGGGAGGAGCACGTGGAGGAAGGGGGGAAGTGGACTCCCCCCAGACAAGGAAGAGGGCGTCATCTGTGGATGTCGAGGTGGATCCAGCTCACCCCACCCCGAAGAGATACTGCAGGGCCAAAGTGGTCCTTCCAGATGCTAGCCCGGATTCTGATGAGGAATCCGAGGCTTTTGAGAGGGTCCCCCGGAGTGAGGGAGTCCGGGATTACGGGGTCCTCGGACTACCGGCCTGTTCCTTATGGGTCGGACTCGTGGGCCACTCGTTGGAGGATCGGACTGGCCGAATACCCCATGACCAGGGGGAAACCTCAGGAGCTGTGGCGTGCCCTTCAAGCTTAAGATGATAGAATAGGCATGTTTATTCCTTCGATGAGAAACCGACTATGTGTAACCCTAGGGACCCCTGGTATCTATATAAGCCAGAGGGTTTAGTTCGTAGAGGCAGGTGAACTCATCTAGGGTTTAGCTACTTGATCTCGAGGTAGATCGACTCTGTAATATTCATACACATCAATACAACCAAGCATGACGTAGGGTTTTACCTCCATAGGAGGGCCTGAACCTGGGTAAACATTGTTTCCTTCGTCCCCTGTTACCCATCGATTCTAGATCCACAGCTCGGGAGCCCCTACCCGAGATCCGCCGGTTTTGACACCGACATTGGTGCTTTCATTGAGAGTTCCGCTGCACGATCGCTAGAGGAATCGATGGCTCGCCTTATCATCAGCGATGAAGTCTGCAGCAAGGACGTTTTCGTTCCTGGTCAGATTTTCGCGTTCGGCAGCATCGTATCGCATGCCGATCCGGCCGGCCATCTTGGCCCGGTCGGAAGTTTCATCCCCAATCAGGAAGTCAGATTCGGGAACCTTGAGTTCGTCGCCGACTCCCGGGGAGATCTCATTTTAAGAAAGCTCTCAGCTCTCATGGAGGAGCCCGCAGGTCCCGACGCCTTAACGCCGGAGGCAACAGGTCCTACCGCTGACGTGGCCTCTATCCTTCGGTCGGCCATGACGCCCAACCCAGCTGATATGACCGGATCTGCCGCGGTCGAATACAACCCGGGCACGTCGTCGAATGACCCTGGGACAACGGCGATGCGGATCGACCCCATGCGCTCCAGCGACATGGACCCCACCGACATCTCGTCATTAAATGAGTTACTTGGTCAGATTCAAACCATGGGCGTGACCAACGGCCAAACCTCAGTCTACGACGGGATCGGGTTTAAACCCGATAATAGGGAGATTCATACCCCACCGATCACTCACTTATTCGCCACCGTCGAGTGTCCAGCCGTTGGCTCATCCTGTCAACTACCGGAATTAAAAACAGTTTACATCCCAGTTTCCGACCGTCACGATCTCTCCTACAATCCGGAATCCGGAACCCACACTGGAAATAGTTCGGGATCGTCCGCCGATCTAGCGCGCGACCTAGAACCCACGCAGAGGGGTCCTGCTGATAATATGGACTCCGAACACGCCACGCCGGATCCCGCGATGACACGGGAGGCAAACACCATGATCCCGGACTCACATCCTGGCGAGAAACTAAAATTTTCCCCGCCCAACACCCAAGTCGAGCACTCCTCAAGCAGCGCAGGAGAGCCCAAGTTATCGGGCTTATGGGAAGTTCAACAACAGCCAGGGGAATCAGTCCATCATTTTTGGGGTAGACTCGTCCTTATTAAAAACAGAGTACCAGACTCTAGTGGCCAGGAGATAATAGCAACCTTCAGGCACAATGGCCACAATGAAGGAATCCTCAATGCCCTAGCCCATCGTCACATTCATGACTTCACCGAGCTATCACACCTGGTACAAAAATATTGCGCCATGGAAAGCACCTGGCAAGCCGAACATTTGTTTTCGAAGCCGGTCCCTGCCGAACACCCTAGAGGAGCTCGGAAAAAGCGAATACCTCTGAAACGACCGGCCGAACATGAACCTGCCGAGAAAAAGATTAGACCCCCTACGGGAGTCAGAACTATCCTTGACGGACTATTAGACAAGCCATGCCATATACACTCTGTATTACTGAACACAAGCCCGACTCACAGCCTTAGAGCTTGCTGGGTCATTAGGCAGGTCGCAAAAAGCGGAGAGGCCATCCTCGAGGCCCTACCTCCAGGAAGATGTTCAACAGCGCCACCAGAATGCAACGCCGAGATCCTGACGATCTATGAAACGTTTTCCTCCAGGAATAAGAGGAAGAGAGCTCTTCAAGAACTCGAACAAATCTATCAGGTGGCAGCAACGAATTCATGGATAGACAGACCGATCACCTTAGGAGAAGCTGATCAACCATGCTGGATTCATGGACAGCATCAACGAATTCATGGACAGCTCTTGGCCGAAGTCCACGCTGGCATGGGCGGCCACCACGCCACAGCACAGGCCTTAGTATGCAAAGCCTTTCGAGCCGGATTCTTTTGGCCCACCGCTCGAGCGGACGCCCAAGCACTTCTCCAATATTGTGTTGGATGTCAACTATTCGCAAATCAAAGCCACATGCCCCCGACAGCTCTTCGGACTATTCCGGTCACCTGGCCTTTCGCGGTCTGGGGGCTGGATATGGTCGGACCACTTAAAGGGGGGACCAAGAAAAATAAATATCTACTGGTCATGGTCGACAAGTTCACCAAATGGATCGAAGCAAAACCAGTAAGATCAGCTAAGTCCGGACCGATAGTCGACTTTATATCCGGCGTGGTACACTGTTATGGTGTTCCGCACAGCATAATAACGGACAATGGATCCAATTTCACCGCCCAAGAGGTGAAGGACTGGTGCGCAAACATGGGCATCAAGCTCGATTACGCCTCGGTGTATCACCCGCAGACCAATGGACAAGTCGAACGGGCCAACGGCCTAATCATGAGTGGTATCAAACCACGTCTGGTCCGATCTCTTCATGAATCTGACTGCAATTGGGTAGAGGACCTTGACTCCGTTCTGTGGGGTCTGCGTACCACCCCGAATCAATCAACGGGATACACACCGTTTTTTATGGTCTACGGGGCAGAAGCAGTCCTTCCCTGCGATATCATTCACGACGCACCTAGGGTACGCATGTACGAAGAAAAGGAGGCCGAGTTAGATTGGCAGGACGACTTAGATGCCTTGGAAGGAGAGCGCGATATAGCTCGGGCCCGCTCTACATTCTATCAACAGCAGGCTCGGCGCTACCAAAGCAGGGAGGTTAGAGCGAAGGCATATAATGTGGGCGAACTCATCTTATGACTCCCAGAGAAGCAGAGGCATAACTAAATCCCAAGTGGGAGGGCCCTTTCATAATTGACGAAGTACTTACAGGAGGGGCTTATCGCCTCCGCAACCCACTGGACAACCGCCTCGAACCAAACCCATGGAACGCAGCTCGTCTTCGGCGCTTTTACGGCTAGACCGGTGTCGTCATATTTCTTATCTTTCTTTTTCTTTTTCCTTTTTTTCTTTCATATTCTTTCCCTTCAATTTTAGCTTTACAGGATTGGATATCATTTCCCAGCATGTGTTCGGCTAAACCGAGCTTGTTAAGTTTTTCGGTGTACATCTTCAAATGTCCTATCCGAAAAAACACCTGGGGGCTTCTTCTCGAAGCAGATTATTATATATTCTGTGCACCGATTCACATGTATTGTGCATGCACACTTCCCTTATCGTTTTTAAGCCAGTATATGCATCAATTGGACCTAAGATTTTGGCCAAGATGGGTTGCCTCGCTCCTGTGCTTACCCTCTACGTTCCCGATTGTTCGGCTAGAGGGTAAAGGGAGCACCTCTGCGATTGTTACGACCGGATCATCCGGATACGTACCTCAGACGGGTGAAGCCGAAAGCTAGATATCTTAAGAAGAAAATTGGTCGGCTACGATGGAAGTAAAAAACTTGTGGTGGTTATCACCATTACCTGGGATTATTTTCCCAAAGAAGCCATTATCCGCATACTAGTAGTATACGGACATGATATCTACGATCTATGTAGCAACCTGAAGGAAGGTACCGATAGAGGAACTATTTTCTTCGGAAGATGTTTCTTACGTTAAGCAGTAATATAACATATCTCCCTATGCACGTTCTGTTTGTTCGCACCGAATGGCCGGATTGCCTGGTTCCCCGAAATAAGTTCCTTTTATCGAAGGACATTCAATACGGAACACTCCGAAGCTCTTAGCGAGGGAGGTCGAAGCCGATGGTCGGTTAAGACAATGTTTACAGCATAGACGGAGCATTTTTTGATTTAAAGTACATAGTTACATAGAATCAAACACCTGGCTGCTGGTCAAGATTATCTATTAAGGTATCCAGGGTGCAATCTTCTTGCGAAAGACGAGCGGCGGGCATCACTTGGTCGTAAACCAAATGAAGTGGCACTTCTTGCCCATCCGGCCCTTCCGGCCCAACCCGAGCCATATGCTCTAGGTTAAGTTTGGTAAAGCGGGTCTTGACCATTACCCACGCCTCCCGCGCTCCCTCTCGACAAGCCGATGTCTTCCATAACTCAAAACGACATCGGGCTCCTTTAAACCGATCAGCCATTTCGGACATCCCTTCTGGAGGCGTCTCGGCAGGCTAGAGCGCCTCGGTCATGCTCCTCATGGCTCTTCGAGCCCGCTCATGTACGAAGGACAGTTCCTTCATTAGGTTCCCTCAGAATGATCCGATTTCTTCCTCGGGCCGCCCGGTTAGGAGATCTAGACACCAGACGAAGCATGTCCCTTATAATAAAGGTACTTTTCGGAATTACGAAGATATAAGTGCACTTACAGAACATGCTCCTCTGTAATCTATGGTTCTCTTCTTGGGCTTGAGCCAATTGAGTTTTCAAACTCTCAAGTTCTTTGGCTTGCCGCTGGTTTTCCGCCTTAAGATGGTTCTTTTCCTCAAGACTTCGGTTCAACACACGGCGGCCAGCCTCATGCTGAGATTCGGCATACCTCTGAGATTCTCGGGCTGTATCCAAATCTTTCTGCAACTGCCCTATGGACTCAGCTGCTATAAAGTAGTCTCTCATTAGTAAGGGAATGTCGAATAATTCGGCAAATTGACATACTCATCGTGCGCCTCTCGGGTGAACTTCTTCACTTGCTCAAGCTCGGCCTTCACGGTTTGTACCTGTGTTCGGCTCACCTCGAGTTCCTCGGCCAACTTCCCATTTTGCTGCCTTGAAACCTACATTATAAATAAAACAATATTCAGATCCTTAACTCGGTTGTTCTGACCAAATCAAGTCTCGGGGGCTACTGGATTAATATTTGTGTTCGGTTGTTAAAACCAATTACTCACCTCCAGGTTGGACGATATCAGTTTGGCGGCTCCCTCAAGCCCAGCTTGGGCAGCTCCGATGTATGCGTCCACCGAACTTAGGGCATTAAACTCCTGTTCAGAAAACGCTTGGTGGCACAGGTTTTCCTTTCGCCGTCGGTGATTCATCGCCATCTCTACCTCGGAGTTAGTGACCGAGACGTCCCCGGAATTTTTAGGGGGCTGATCCGTCACAGGGGCCTCCGCATCAAGTTCAGCCTGAGCAAAAGAACTTGATTCATGATGGTTGCCTGGCGCCTCGGCGACGTTCCCGGAAGAAGGTGGCTGTACTCGTCTCCTGAGTATTTCGACACGAGATTTTGTGAGTACTTATTGCGATCATGACAATTTCCGAACTAAACGGTTAAATAAAGTACGTCTTGGTTGAGTGCACGGTCGAGGTGGTCCCTGTGATTGGCTCACGAGGAGGATTCTTGCTGTTGCTCGGTACGGGCCCTGCTGCCGTAGACGACGTTCGACGCGTGGACCGACGACCCGTGGGAGTAGAGATCGGCACACTCGGGTTGGCAGGGGTCGCTCGCCCTTTACGGGAAGAGACCTTCTTCTTACCAGTTGTGGAAGAAGGAAGTGGTCTGGGGTGATCGGCTAGAAGGGCCACCTTGGAGCCATCAAGGATCTCCTGGTAAAAGACCCCGTGCTCGTATTCAATTGATAGCTCCGGATCATCATGGAATCCGGGATCGTCGTCGTGAGAATAACTCTCTGGTTGAGGCACCGGACAGCTGACTGTCTCGACCCAGCGCCTCCAACTCTGTTCGGACAGATTGAATGTTTCCATCAGAAGGATTGTACATAAATATCCGAACTCAGAAAACAAAGCCAAAGGCTTACCCATTCGATGGGGTTATGACTCGAATAGCCATCCTTGGCTAACAGTCGAGCAAAATCTTCCTTTTCTCCTTTGAAAAGATCGGCCAGTATGGCCGCCATTGCCGCCTGATTGGCAGGACCCTGCCGTTGGGAACGGGTGATGTCATTTGTTCCGTTGTAATGCCACAGGGGGTGTGTCCTTTCCTGAAGGGGTTGAATGCATCGAGCAATGACGGTTGCCATCGCATCGATGATGGTTAACTTACTGTGAACTCGTAGCTTCACTTGGGTGGCTAGGCGTTTTACTTCAGCACTTTCCTCTTGGGATGGACTCTTCGGTCACCAGTTGAACCTTTTCTTCAAAGGAGCGTCGGAGTATTCGGGCAGACCCCTCCGAGCTGGGTCGAGCAGGGGAACGTCCTCAATATAGAACCATTCCGAGGTCCATTCTTCGGACTCTTTCTTTGGAGTCCCCACGGGATACCCCGTCCCAGCTATACGCCATACTTCGGCTCCACCCACTTCCCGAATTGTCCCACCCCGAGTATGGGGGACAAGGCAGAAGTACTTCCTCCATAAACCAAAATGGGCCTCGCAGCCCAAGGACATCTCGCAGAGGGCAACAAAGCCCGAAATGTGCAGGATGGATCCAGGGGTGAGATGATGGAGTTGGATCCCATAAAACTCCAATAGTCCCCTCAAGAAGGGATCAATGGGGAATCCTAGGCCCCATAAGAGGAAGGACACGAGACATACCCGCTCTCCCTTGCGCGGAACGGGGAAATTCTCTACGAAGGCCTCGCCGTTCGAAGAAGTCAATCCGGCGCGGGTAAACGCCAGATCCGAGGTGGGAAGATAACCCTGGGTCTCAAGGTTGCCCAACCGGAGGAGAGATACTGAACAACTTGCCCAATCTCCGGGAAGGGGGCCGTGAGGACGTGAGGAGGAGCCTGGGATGCTCGCCATATTCTCAAGTTCTCTCGCTTGGGGCTTTTCGATGGTGATGAAGAGGAAGGGGTTGCCTAACTATGATTCAACCTACTTAAATGGGCGGTTCCTCCCCTTCGCTTGCAGGAAGGGCAGTCCTGTAAAAGGCTGCTGGGCTGCCCATCTCCCATTGGCGCATAGGGATCGAGGGGCGTCGTTAATTCTGGACGGCGAAGTTAATGCTGTGGGCCCCGCGACGTCTCGACGATTGAGAGCTCACTAATGACCGGATTATTGTTTACCGAATAGAGAGGAGGAGAAGAACTCGCCTCGCAAGCCGAAGACTTTGGGAGCACATGACCATCCGGACTACATACCTCGGCATTGGAGGCTAGTTCGGGTGCTACTGAGGGAGTCCGGGATTAAGGGGTCCTCAGACTACCGGCCTATTCCTTATGGGCCGGACTCGTGGGCCACTCGTTGGAGGATCGGACTGACCGAATACCCCGTGACCAGGGGGGAAACCTCAGGAGCCGTGGCGTGCCCTTCAAGCTTAAGATGATAGAATAGGCATGTTTATTCCTTCGATGAGCAACCGACTATGTGTAACCCTAGGGACCCCTGGTATCTATATAAGCCAGAGGGTTTAGTTCGTAGAGGCAGGTGAACTCATCTAGGGTTTAGCTACTTGATCTCGAGGTAGATCGACTCTGTAATATTCATACACATCAATACAACCAAGCAGGACGTAGGGTTTTACCTCCATAGGAGGGCCTCAACCTGGGTAAACATTGTCTCCTTCATCCCTTGTTACCCATCGATTCTAGATCCACACCTCGGGACCCCCTACCCGAGATCCGCCGGTTTTGACACCGACACGGAGGATCCCCAGGGTCAGGCCTCCGGCCCAAAGGTACTAAATCCGAGTACTTTAAGTTGTACTCATACGAAGTTTTTGTTACTAACCGGACAAACGTCCTCCGCATGGCAGCCCGACCCGCGATCTCCCGACCGAACAGGCCTCAGAGGGAGATCCTCCACCCGCCGAGCTGGCGAAGAGCGGAACTGCGTCCCGCACCTCTCCCCCTCAATCCGCAGAAGAGGCCGCGGAGGTGATATCCCGCAAGACCCCTCCCAAGCCAAACACTGGGGGTGAGGAGGTCATGACCGAGGTTCATGCCTCGGCAACCAAGGACCAGGAGCTCAAAACCCTCCTAGCGGGCAAAGAGGGAGGCCGCGACTCATCGGAGCTTCCTCCGAAGACAGCCCCGGACACCTCCCTGCCTCCGACGTCGTCGACTCTGCCTCCCCAAGAAGGGGGAGAAGAAGTGCCACCACTGGTGCCGCCCGTGACAGGGAAGGCCGCAACTGGGTGGCCAGCCATGATGGAGGAGGCTTTGCATAGCTCCTCCATCGCCGAAGATCACTGCACCCTTATGGCTGCGGTTTTCAAGGCATTTAGTCCGTTGATAGCGAACTGAAGGAGGCCTTCAACGGTCTATTGGCGGGCTTCAAGGTAAGCCATGTAATATTCTTTTCTCAAGGAGAAGTTTATTTGTGACGTTTATGTATTCCCTATAGGTATAGTAGCCCCCGAGCCATGGGTGAGTTTGAAAAACTTGCCTGGGGATCAAAGAACCCAAGGTCACGAGCAAAGCTATTTGTGTCCCTTGAAACTTTATCGGTTTTAGATATGATTTGGCGGAGGGTCTAGGACCAACAACTTGGAAGTGTGTTTCACACAAGTTGTTTTTGCAGGCCTCGTCTTCAGTGCTGGCCGCCAATGACATGGAACTGGCCGAGCTGAACCGGAAGCTCAAGAGCTCCGACGAGGATCTTGACCGTCTGAACAAACGGTTTGATGAAATGCAAAATAAATTTGAATTATACTGCTAAGACCTTTATCATCCTCATTAATTGAGGTTTTTGGGCCTTCATTGCTGATATCTCGCGTCCTGTTGTGTCTGTAGCCGTGAACACCGAGGTTGAGAACCTCAAGGCCGAGCTTAAGAGGGCCAAGCAGGCGGTCGCTGACCGCAAGATGGTGGCCGATCAAGCGGCTGCCGAGTTGAGCTCGCTGAAGGTTGTCAGCGGTAAGCATGAAGCACGAGTAGCCGAGGTGCAGCAGGAGCTCCAGGATGCAAGCACTAAGTGTGAAGCCCTGGAGCAGAGGACCAAGGATCAAGCTGCCGACTTGTCCTCGCTGTCTTCCGAGCTTAAATCGGAGCGTGTGGATAGGCGGTCCTTTGAAGAAGAACTTCACCAAGTCAGGATGATCGCAGATGGTAAGCCGTACTTACTACAATGTGCCTTTGGTGGTAACAGGTTTGCTCGTCTCACGCGGCTATGGCGTTCCTCAGGCGCCTTTACGGACCTTCTGAGGAGTGAAGTGGATGCGGCCAAGCACTTTGCAACTCGTGACGGGGATGCGGAACAGACACTGTTCTGGGCGCAATTTCAGACCCCCGAGCCCCTTCCCCTTCTCAGCTATCAAATGAAGCAGCTAATGGAGTTGCATAAGATGGAGGAGCCAGCCTTGAAGGACCTCTGCATTCGGGTGTGGCCCGCGGAGCCACTACCGAGCAGCTATTTGGGCCTGGTCCAGAAGCATTGTGACGTCGGATCCCGGATTGATGTCCTGAAGCGCTGCATATGCATCGAGGGAGCTCAGATGGCGTTTGAGAGGACCATGATGCACCGGCCAAGGATGAAGCCGTTTGAGATGGCCACTGCGCCCCCTCCTCCTTGGAAGGAACATAGGCACCTCGAGCCTTACTTCACTGTTGCGATGGAGGGTGCTCGGTCGATAGAGACCCAATGCTCCAAGTATGTAATTTATGAATGAACACGTTATTGTTTGCCCAATGAACATTTCGTTTTATAATGCGTATGCATGGTTTATCATGCTTTTGAGATTTGGATTATTTTGACTCCTGTGTGGCCATTTGGAACTGAAAGTTGCCAGTCGTCGGCTTTAGCCCCCTTGTAAATATTAGAAGAGGTGTTCCAACCTTCGCAACTTTACCCTTAGCCGAAATATCGAAGCCCGGAGGTGGTGGTGCGAGAGGGGGGGAACAAGGCAATCGGACTATGTGGCTTTAGTGCTTTCACTTAGCCGTCGGACCTTGACTGCAGGGGCTGGTTACTAGCCCCCAATGTTTTGTGATATTCGGATATACCGAGGTTTAAAACCATTACCACACTGTTTGTGAACGTACAAACCCCTCGTATGACATGGAATAACCTCCATCGATTTTCAGTTTGACACTTGTACTCGGATCGCAGAACGGTTCTCGCTTATTATGACAGTCGGTTTTCGGCTTTCACCACTGAGGTACTTGACCAAGCGAGCTGTAAATACAATCGCAGTGCTTCTCCCTTTACCCTTTTAGCCGAACTAGCGGAACGCAATAGGGTAAACACAGAAACCGGGCAACCAACCTTTGACCCAAGACATAATTCAGAACCAATTCATATAACGCAATATCCGAGATGCCGGACATATAGAGGATAATGCCGGGACGATGCTTGGGGCGAGTTTTGTAGTCAAGCCCCCGGTCTATTAGCCAATTGCGTCTAACATGTACTGAACAGTTTTGTTTCCGGAGGCGGGGAGTGGGAAACACTTTATAAAATGCCATAAACAGACCATACAAGATGATCTTTATATATGATGAATTTTTACAATTCATACGGCGGACACAACTTTTACAGGTATTTTATTTAGAAACAAACTTCTACAAAGGGAAGGTTCACTCGGGGTCCTCGATGGGTGGCCTGATGTCCTTGGCGTGTCCCGATGCGCCCCCACTCCTTTGCTCTTGAGGGGTTGTGTGCCCCTTTCAAGGTGGTTTCTATTGGCGAACGGACCTTTGAGAGAGGTGCATGAAAAATCGCCGTAACATGTGTGAGCTTGATGCTTGCAAGGTCCTAGATGGCGCCTACTGTGTTGAGAGTAGTTCAGTCGAGCCGACCACTTTGTTTTCATAGTGTGTCCCCCCCCTAGCTGCCTGTGGTATTTTAAGCGCAAAATTGTGCCTTCTAGGTACGTACCTGACAAGTAGCGGCGCCGTGCTGTGGGGGGCGCATCCCTATTTGTGTTGAGCAGGGGATTGCTCCGGGAGATCGGGTCGAGCTCGGGCTCGCTTGTTCGCCTGTCGCAGCTTGACGTCTGGTTGGGGCCTCGGCGCCTCGATGCCGGACTAGAATTCGGTTGCTAATGCTGCTGTGTGTTCCTCAGTCTAGAGGGAGCATTCCGTATTGCCGTTGTCGGTGATGACCCCCTTGGGTCCAGGCATCTTGAGCTTCAGGTATGCGTAGTGGGGAATGGCTTTAAAGTGAGCGAACGCTGTATGGCCGAGCAGTGCATGATAGCCGCTGCAGAAAGGGACAATATCGAACATCAAGTCTTCGTTGCGAAAGTTGTCGGGCGAGCCGAACACTACATCCAGCGGCACGGTACTCGAGCAGCGCGCTTCGACACCAGGGATGACTAACTTGAAGGTAGTGTTGCTGGGTTTGATCTTGAGGGGTCAATACCCATCTTTTTCACCATGTCTGAGTAAATAAGGTGAAGGCTACTTCCTCCGTCCATAAGGACTCTAGTGAGGTTGTACCCATCGATGATGGGATCTAATACAAGGGCCGCCGAGCCTCCATGACGGATACTGGTCGGGTGATCCCTACGATCGAAGGTGATCGGGCAAGCCGACCATGGGTTAAACTTCAGGGCTACAGGCTCTACGGCGTAGACCACCCGATGGGCGCGTTTCCTCTCCTTTTTTGGTATAGGTGTGACAAATGTCATATTTACGTTTTTTACCTCAGGGGGGAATTGCTTCTAACCACCGTTGCTCGGGCCACGAGGCTCTTCGTTGTCCTCGCTGCGCGGGCCCTTGCTCTGCTCCTCGGCTGTGAGCTTGTTGGCTTGTTTGAATACCCAACAGTTTCTGTTGGTGTGAGTAGACGGCTTGTCTTGGGTGTCGTGGATTTGGAAAGGCCTATCCATGATTTTTATCCAAATAGGTAGGTCCGTCTCTATTCCTTTTAGAGGGCTTCTTCCGTTATCCGGATTTAGAGTTGCGGAAACTGGCATTTACGGCCGTGTCCTCTGTGTCACCGTTGCTATGGCGGCATTTTTTTTATTACGCCTTGGCTTCCCGTTACCATCCCGAACTTCAGAGGTGCCGGGGTCTTCGGGATTGTGGCTTCGACGAGCAAGCCAATTGTCTTCGCCCGTGCAAAAGCGGGTCATAAGTGAGGTGAGGGCAGACGTTGTTCTCGGCTTATCCTGGCCGAGCTGGCGAACTAGCCATTCGTCTCGAATCCTGTGTCTAAACGAGGCTATTGCCCCGGCGTCCAGATAATCAATGATCTGGTTCTTCTTAGTCAGGAACCGATACTAGAATTGCCTGGCTGATTCGCCGGCTTTCTGGACGACGTTGCTTAAGTCGGAAGAGTCTGGGGGGCGTACTTAAGTGCCTTCGAAGTTAGATCAGAATGCGTCCTCGAGCTCCTCACAACTCCCAAAGGAGTTTTCGGGGAGACTATTTAGCCAGTGCCGAGCTGGTCCTTTGAGTTTGACTGGTAGGTATTTGATAGCATGGAGATCGTCGCCTCTGGCCATATGAATGTGGTGAAGGAAGTCCTCGATCCACACGGCCGGGTCCGTCGTCCTGTCATATGGCTCTATGTTTACGGGTTTTAACCCTTCAGGAACTAGTGCTGCATAACCTCGTCTGTGAAGCACAGTGGGTGAGCGGCGGCTCTGATTCGGGCTACGTCACACCGGAAGTTGGCTGTTGTCTGGGCCCGGTATTGTTCCCGGCCTCTGTGGTTGCGGTCGAGCCACGATTGGTACCTATCCCGTCTAGTGGGGGAGTATCCTCTAGATCGGTAGATGGATCTGGTGTGACCTGCTCTATAATTCAGGTGCTGTCGTAGATCATACCTATCCTCGGGCTGTGCTGGCCCCTTCCCTCTTATGCGAGGTGACATGGGCCTATAGTCGGCGTCTCCAGCCGCCCTGTCCTGTCCTCGAGGGGGGCGGTCCGGCTGGTCGTACTGAGCATGCATGGGAGATTCAGGCTCGAAGGCCTTGTCGTTGAATTGCAACAGCAGGCCCGACGCGGGTAGTTCTTGTTTTTATTTGGCCGCTCAATGTCGAACCCTTCTTCGGCTGCAAGGACTTTTGTCCATCTGTTGTTGATGGTGTCTTGTTCGGCTTTGAGGTGCTGCTGCTTTGCCTTTAGGCTCTGAGCGGTGGCTATGAGCTGCCGCCTGAATCGTTCTTGATCCTCAGGGTTTTTGGGGATGGTGAAGTCTTCGGCTTCGAGGCTTTCCTCCTCCTCGGCGGGGAGGGGGGGAGGTAGTTGTTGTCCTCGGAATCATTGAGGTCCTCGGCGTCCTGTTGATCCTCGACACTCTCCGGGTCCTCAAGCGGCTCCTCGGGGGCCTCGAGCTCGCCGAGGTACTTCGGGGTGTCGATTTCCCCGGTGCCTACGATGGCTTCCCTTCCCTTGTTTGTCTTGGATCGTTTGCATTGTTTCCGGTGTTTTGATGCCTCGCCGGATTTGTCATCATTCTTCTTGGGGGTGTGGTTGTCCCTATCATCATGGGTGTCCACCATATAGACATCGTATGTCGTGGTGGCTGTCTATAGCCCAGTAGTAATAGGGGCGGGGGCGCCGATCTCTTCATCCGCGTCTTCTGCCTCCTCGGAGGCGTAGTCCAACATGTCGGTTAAATCTTCGGCAGTGGCTACTAAGTGGGCGGTGGGTGGGCCGTAAAATTCCTCGTGGCTAGCCTCTAGACCGACTTGAGCATGGGTCGAGGTCGGGTTGTCCATGATTGTCATCGACTGGATCCGGTCAAGAGCCTTGTTCAACCACGAGAGGTCGTCCGGATTAATCTCCCGAGGGTCCTCGGAGCCAAACTCCGGGACATCTTCGCGGGGGGCGTATTCAGCAAGGACTGAGCCCTGGTGCTCAGGCACTATCACCATATCCGAGCTCAAGGCCTGTTCTCCGACAGGATAGATCTGAGGGTAGGGGCGGATGGGGGGCCCGAAGTTAAAGCTTCGGGGTTTCCGGGCCCATCGGACGAAACCGAGGGCTCAGCAATAGATAGATCGCCCCAGGAGTTGGCGGTGAACTCTACGTTCCCGAACCTAATCTACAAACCGCGAGCGAAATTTCTGATCTGGTTAAGGCGGCCGGCGGGTCGGCATGAAGCACAATGCTGTTGAACGCGAAGGTCTGTCCAGGGACGAAGGTGTCCTTGTTACAGACCTGTTCGGTGATGATTAGGCGAGCCATCAATCCTCCAGTGGTTCACAGCGGATTTCTCAATGAAAGCAGCAATGTTGGTGTCAAACCCGGCAGATCTCGGGTAGGGGTCCCGAACTATGAATCTAGGATCGATGGTTAACAGGGGACGAAGGAGACGATGTTTACCCAGGTTCGGGCCCTCGTGAGGAGGTAAAACCCTATGTCCTGCTTGATTATATTGATGAGTATGATGGTTACAGAGTTGATCTACCTCGTGATCAAATGAGCTAAACCCTAGATGAGTTGACTTGTCCCTCTACGAACTAAGCCTCCTGGTTTATATAGACACCAGGGATACCTAGGGTTACATGCGATAAGTTTTCCTCCGAGCATATATACACCCATTCTTACTTGGAGGACACACCAAGTATTCGGAACCTTCCCCCCTAAGCACGGGGTCATTCTGTACTCCGGCCTTCCCGTAGTTGCCACAGAGCGGCCCACCGGGCTGGTCCATAGAAGATAAGCCGACGGCCCGAGGACCCCTTAATCCCGGACTCCCTCGGTCCCCGCGGACCCGCGCAAGCTCATGTACGTGCAAGCGCCAGCGCCTCCTCCTGCGCCCGTGCCCGTGCACGCCCCTGCACATGGCACGCTGGTCCCAGTGCACGTGCCCGCACCCACGACGCCCGACCCCGTGCGCGCGCCTGCACCCACCACGACCGTGCCCGTGTGCATGCCTATACCCACCATGGCCCCCTCAGCGGATTGGGCCGCTACCGTCGACAGCTTCCTCACAGCACCACTAGTCGTCGCCCCGCGCCCGTCGATCGCGCGACGGCTAGCTCTTTGAAGTCCATAACATTGTGGTCTCGTTTGAAGAACTGTACAACTGCGCCCCGGAGGACGAGAACGCCGCCGCAGGACGCCGCCACCGCCGCCGCAACTAGTTTTCTTTATATTGTATCTTGATTGTATGAATGTAAAGTCAAAGCTTGAATGAATGAAATCTATGGTTTGATGAACTAAGTATTTATCTTTGAATTCACATAGCAAACAAAAAATCATCATTGTATTCTCTGAATAAACACTCATCACAAATAGTTCAAGTTGAATACCCGTTTGCAGATCGACAACTATCTTTCCTTCGCCCATAAGCCAAATCAAAATATTGGCGCGAAGGATTGGTGAATGCATCATCGCAAACGTTTCTTTAATATGACCCGTGTGCCTAGTACAGACAATCCGGGAAGATTTGCATCTATCATATTGGGTAAATCGCAATGTGTCAAATCAGAAACATTGGCATCGGTCGATCTAGTAACATTGGCATTTGTCAACATTGTAGCACTGGCATTTGTCAAATTTTGCAATAGCAAAATCACAATTAGGGTGTAATTTTACAACTGAAATTCACTAAACATCGATTTCATTCATACATTAAGCACTGTTCTTTGAACAATACAGTTCAACTCGACAGCTGAACCGACTTTTCCCCAATTGTTGCCAACCACATACTGAAAAAGCTAGTTCAACTATATATACTAGCTAATTTAAATTATGTGGTACAGTTCAACCGTATCTATAGTTAGATGAACTGAACAAAATAGCCCTAAATACTAGTACTACGGACGGGCTTTGTACTACTTCCAGCAGAGTCGAGCGCTCTCAGTAAGAGCAAGTGGAGGAGGAACCTGCCGACAAGTTGGTGGAGTCGTGTCCATTGCCTACCAGTGCTGCCCTCTGGCGCTCAAGACGCCCCTCCTCGAAGTGACGGGACTCGACGTAGATCTCCGCATTCCGCGCCGCCGCTGCGGCTTCTCCTACGTCCACGTCGTCGGTGAGCTTCTTCGCCTGCGCGACCTGGCGCTCTCCTTCTCTAGCAAGTAGGTGTAGCACGCAAGCGTTGCGACACAGAAGCCCGGCGGCGGGCCTTTGGCGGCCTCCACCTCCCGCATTTGGGCCGCGGTGGCGGAGCGGGTGATGACCCCCGCTATCGGTGTCAAAACCGGCGGATCTCAGGTAGCGAGTCTTGAACTGCATTATATCCCGCCTCCCTCTTGTCGAGCAAAACACCAGAGAATCATGGCAAATGTCCCCAGTTCTTCCTTGCGTCCTCATGGTCCTCTCCCAGGCAACTGGGCTAGCTGTTCAGTTTCCCGTCTCCGCCTACGTGATCTAGAAATTCAGGGATACCTCCCCTCTTTAGATCTGACGCCCTCCCATTCTGGATTGACTTCTGCTAACGATGAAGCTTTCGCAGAGAAATCTCCCACTCCTCGCAAGGAGGAGAGGGTATGCTTTGTTCCCTTCCTTATACGAGGTTTGGGATTTCCTATCCACCCTTTCATACAGGGTTTGTTAGAATTTTATGGGATACAGCTCCACCACCTCACCCCTGGATCTATCCTCCATATCACTGGTTTCGTTGCCATGTGTGACATGTTTTTAGGTTGTGAATCCCACTTCGAATTGTCGAAGAAATTTTTCTGCCTTGTTCCCCGTACTCACGAGCGGTCGATTCTGGAAGTTAGTGGGGCCGAAGTGTGTCGCATAGCCAGGTCGGGATACCCTATGGGTACTCCAGAGAAGGACCCCAAAGAGTGGACCTCTGAATGGTTTTATATTGAGGATGTCCCCTATTCGACCCAGCTCGGAGGTGTCTTCCCGAGTTCTCTCCTGCTCCTTTGAAGAAGCGTTTCAACTAGCGCCCGAAAAGTTATAAACAAGAGGACAGTGTCAAAGTAAGACGACTGGCTGCCAAGGTGAAGTTATTAGCACACTGCGGGCTAACCATCATCGAAGTGGTAGCCACGGCCATTAGACGATGCGTCCAACCCCTTCAACAAAGGATGCATCCTTTGTGGCGTTATAATGGCTCAGGCTACGCGACCCGCTATAAGCGGGAAGGTCCTGCCAACTAGGAGGCAATGGCCGCCATACTAGCCGATCTCTTGAAAGGAGAAAAAGACGGGTTTACTAACCTAAACGTTAGGGACGGATATTCAAACCACAATCCCATCAAATGGGTGAGTGTAATCTCACACCCTTACTTCAGGCGTTTTCACATTGGTTTTTGACTAACCAAATCTATTGAAATTTTACCACAGGATTGGAGGCGTGATACGTCTACATCGTATCTATAATTTTTGATTGTTTCATGCCAATATCATACAACTTTCACATATTTTTGGCAACATTTTATATGATTTATTCGACTAACATATTGATCCAGTGCCCAGTGCCAGTTCCTGTTTGTTGCATGTCTTTTGTTTAGTAAAATATCCATAACAAACGAAGTCCAAACGCGATAAAAATTTACGAAGATTTTTTTTGGAATATTTGTGAATTTTGAGAAGTGGAGTCAATGCAAACGGACGCCCACAGCCCTCACGAGACACCAGGGTGCACCCGAGGGCCCAGGCGCACCCTGGTGGGTTGTGCCCAGCTCGTAAGTCGGTTGGAGCTCTCCTTCAGGCGCAAGGAAGCTAATTTTTGGATAAAAATCCCCTCAAAATTTCAGCCCAATCGGAGTTACGGATCTTCGGGAATATAAGAAACGGTTTTCGGCCAGAAAAAAGAAACGTGAAACGGAAGAAAACAGAGAGGGAGATCCAATCTAGGACGGTCTCCTGCCCCTCCGCTGCCATGGAGGCCATGGACTAGAGGGGGAACTCTCCTCCCATCTAGGGGGGAGGCCAAGGAAGAAGAAGAAGGAGGGGTCTCTCTCCCCCTCTCTCCTGGTGGTGTCGAACGCCGCCGGGGCATGCATCGTGACGGCGATCTACATCAACAATCTAGCCACCATCAACACCAACTCTCTCCCCCTCTATGCAGCGGTGTAACACCTCTCTTCCCAGCTGAATCTCTACTTAAACATGGTACTCAACTCCATATATTATTTCCCAATGATATTTGGCTATCCTATGATGTTTGAGTAGATCTCTTTTGTCCTATGGGTTAATTGTGGTATGATGTTATGGATGTGAGTTGTATGTTGATATGGTGTTGTCCTATGGTGCCCTCCGTGTCGCGCAAGCATGAGGGATCCCCGTTGTAGGGTGTTGCAATATGTTCATGATTTGCCTATGGTGGGTTGCTTGAGTGACAGAAGCATACACCCGAGTAGGTGGGTTGTTTGCGTATGGGAGTAAAGGGGACTTGATACTTAATGCTATGGTTGGGTTTTACCTTAATGAACTTTGGTAGTTGCGGATGCTTGCTAGAGTTCCAATCATAAGTGCATATGATCGAAGTACGGAAAGTGTGTTAGAGTATGCCTCTCCCTCATTGCATATGACAAGGATCTATCATATTATATTCAATTGCCTAGGGACAATCTTTCTCTTGCGTTATATAAAAAAGTTTTCTACTAAGTTTTTTACTTTTATTGTTCTTTTATTAAAACAGCACCTAACTTTTATTTCCACATTCTTTATTATCTTGCAGAGTACTTCTAGTTTTATTCCCGCAAAGTAGTTTCATACTTGTTCTTGGTAAAGCAAGCATTAGCGTGCGTAGAGTTGTATCGGTGGTCGATAGAACTTGAGGGAATATTTGTTCTACCTTTAGCTCCTCGTTGGGTTTGACACTCTTACTTATCAAAAAAGGCTACAAACGACCCCCTACACTTGTGGGTTATCAAGACCTTTTTCTGGCGCCGTTGCCGGGGAGCAATAGTGTGGGGTGAATATTCTCGTGTGTGCTTGTTTGCTTTATCGCTAAGTAATTTTTATTTTCTGTTATTAGTTGTTTTCCATCTTTAGATATGGGTAGGAAACGCAAAATACCAAAAAAATTAGTGGTACTTGCTACTCATGGAGATGGGGAACATCCTAAAACCCTCGATGCTAGTTATGTGCAAAGTATTAAATACTACTTTGATTGTCCTGAGAAGACCCCATTCAACTTGATAATGGGAGTAAAGTTGGATCAACGTGAATACTTTAGAGATTATCGCTTGACTCAAAAAGGGAAATTGTTATGGGATCAAATTCATATGTTGCATTGGTATGCTCGGGAGCTATGCTTGAGATATGATTTCACTTGTTACTCTAGGATGAACGCTCCACACCTTCCATTTTCATGCAAATTTAATGATAATGAAACCTTAGCTTCTTATGCTAAAGGTATTTATGATTACTATGATGTGGAACGAATGGAAGAAGTTGTTGCTTTTAAAGGTGCTTATGAAGTTGCTTCTTTGATGGAAAAGTATGATGATGTTTCTTAAGAATCTGAAAATCTTGCCACACTTAAATATTGCTATGAGAATTATGATTGCAATGATGATATTATTGAATTTATTGAAAGAATGAACGCTGCCTTGGAAGAGACTAATATTTTGCAGGAATCTATGGAAGAAGAAATTGCTGAAACTGTGAGCTCATTAGATGAAAAGGATGAGGAGGAAAGCGAAGAACAAAAGGAGGAATAGTGGATTAGCTACCCGTGCCCACCTTCTAATGAGAGTAACTCTTCAACTCATACATTGTGTAATTTCCCTTCACACATACCGAAGGATGAATGCTATGATGAATGCTATGATGATTGCTATGATCCCTTGGATTCATTTGAAATATCCCTTTTTGATGAACTTGATGCTTGCTATGCTTGTGGCCATGATGCCAATATAAATTATGCTTATGAAGATGAACTTGCTATAGTTCCTTATGTTAAGCATGAAATTGTTGCTATTGCACCCACACATGATAGTCCTATTATCTTTTTGAATTCTCCCAACTACACTATATCGGAGAAGTTTGCTCTTATTAAGGATTATATAGATGGGTTGCGTTTAGCTAATACACATGATGATTTTGATGAATATAATATGCTTGTGCTTGCTGCTCCTACTTGCAATTATTATGAGAGAGTAACTACATCTTCACCTCTCTATGTTTCCAATACTATAAAATTGCAAGAAACCGTTTATACTATGCATTGGCCTTTACTTAATGTGCATGAATTGTTCTTTTATGACATGCCGATGCATAGGAAGAGAGTTAGACTTCGTTGTCACACAATACATATAACTTTGTCCTCACTACTAAATTACAAATCATTGTTAATTAAAATTGGCTTTGATATACCTTGGGATCCGGGTGGATCCATTACTTGAGCACTTTATGCCTAGCTTAATGGCTTTAAAGAAAGCGCTGCCAGGGAGACAACCCAGAAGTTTTAGAGAGTCATTTATTTCTGTTGTGTGCTTTTATAAAGTTTAAAAACAAAAAAAATATAGAGGGGAACCTAAAACTTCACAAAAGGAAAGGTGAAAGTGAGAAGAGATGGTGAACATCGTTGAAGTAGGGGCTAGCCTTGAACTTTTGTTCATGCCCATGGAAACTTTGTGAATCTTGAATCACGGAAACTTTTCCAACAAAAATAATTATCCCCTTGTACAAATCCATTGTATTATAAAAATAATGTGCCAAAATTTGCCTTTAGGATGTTTGAATTGCTTGTTTGATGTGTGCTGTGCAAAAACAGAAACTTTTGCCGTAGAGTTTGAATTTTCATATTTTACTGGAGCGTGCAAATATTCTAAAATTTTTACACAGTACTGTTATGCAAATAATTTCTCACGTCCTAATATTTAAGAATTTTTTGAGCTACAGAAGTATACGTGTCTACAAATCTTTACAGACTGTCCTGTTTTTCACAGATTGTTGTTATAGCTGCTTTGCGTGCTTATGTTTGAATTCTTGTTGAGCCCCATTGACTTGGGAGCCATAGAATTGTGATAGCATACAGTGGGTAATGTTAGATTATAGTTATGCAATAATGTTATGGCAAGACATGATGGGATTTGGTGTTATGTGTACTAACGGATCTCACGAATTTTCTGTTAACTTTTGTGTGATTGAAGTTTTCAAGTTTTCGGTGTTATCACGATGAGAAGGAATAAGGAGCAGCAAGAGCCTAAGCTTGGGGATTCCCAAGGCACCCAAAGGTAATATTCTAGGAAGACTCAAGCGTCTAAGCTTGGGGATGCCCTAGGAAGGCATCCCCTCTTTTATTCCAAATCATCGGTATGTCACTTGGAGCTATATTTTTATTCATCACATGATATGTGTAAATCTTGGAGCGTCTTTTGTGTTTAGTTTTCAATTTTATTTTATGCACCATGCTGGTATGAGATAGTCCATGGTTTATTTATAGAATGCTCATTGCACTTCACTTATATCTTTTGAGTATGGATTTATAGAATGCTTCATGTGCTCCACTTATATCATTTGAAGCTTGGATTGCCTGTTTCTCTTCACATAGAAAACCGTTATTCATAGAATGCTCTTTTGCTTCAATTATATTTATTAGAGCATGGTCTTTTGTAGAAATAATTAAACTCTCTTGCTTCACTTATATCTATTTAGAGAGTCAACAGGAATTGGTCATTCACATGGTTAGTCATAAAATCCTACATAAAACTTACGGATCACTGAATATGATATGTTTGATTCCTTGCAATAGTTTTGCGATATAGAGATGATAATATGTGGGAGGTACTAGTGGATGATTGTGTTTAGTAAGATATTGGTGTTAAGGTTTGTGATTCCCGAAGCATGCACGTATAGTCTCCCGTTATGCTAGGAAGTTGGAGCACAATTTATCCTTGATTGTCTATCTTTGTGTGAAGGTCGGGGGCGCGCGATGGTTAACTCCTACCAACCTCCCCCCTAGGAGCATGCGTAGTAATACTTTGCTTCGAGAGAGCTAATAAAACTTTTGCAATAAGTATATGAGTTATTTTTGACTAATGTGAGTCCATGGATTATACGCACTCTTACCTTTCCGCAATTTGCTAGCCTCTACGGTACCGTGCATTGCCCTTTCTCACCTCGAGAGTCGGTGCAAACTTCGCCAGTGCATCCAAACCCCGTGATATGATACGCTCTATCACACATAAGCCTTATTATATCTTCCTCAAAACAGCCACCATACCTACCTATTATGGCATTTCCATAGCCATTCCGAGATATATTGCCATGCAACTTCCACCGCCTCCGTTTTGATGACTTGAGCATTCATTGTCATATTGCATTACATGATCGTAAGATAGCTAGCATGATGTTTTCATGGTTTGTCCATTTTTTGATATCTTTGCTACGCTAGATCATTGCATTCGTATAGGGTCATACTTTGTTCTACTATCATTGTAATATTGAGTTGTAAGTAAATAGAAGTGTGATGATCATCATTATTCATTATTATAGCATGCCCCAGTGATGAAAGGATGATGGAAACTATGATTCCCCCACAAGTCGGGATGAGGCTCCGGACAAAGAAAGAGAAAAATAGAAAAAAAATGAAAAGAAAAAAAAGAAAAAAAGGAAAAGAAAGAAAAAAATGAAAGAAGAAGGAATAGGGGCATGCTAATTCCACACTTGTGCTCAAAGTAGCACCATGTTTTTCATATAGAGAGTCTCCTGTGTTGTCACTTTCATATACTAGTGGGAATTTTTCATATAGTTAGATGCATACCCACTTAGTTTTCATATTGAGCTTTCATACACTTATAGCTCTTAGTGCATCCGTTGCATGGCAATCCCTACTCCTCGCATTGAGATCTATTGATGGGCATCTCCATAGCCCGTTGATAAGCTGAGTTGATGCGAGACTTTCTTCTCTACTTTTACCCCTTTGAAACCTAGCACCATATTCTATTCCACCCATAGTGCTATATCCATGGCCTGCGCTCATGTATTGCGTGAGAGTCGAAAATGCTGAAGCGCATTAAAAAGTATGAAACAATTGTTTGGCTGACACTTGGGTAGTACATGATTTATACTTTGTGTTAAGAAGACAGAGCATGACAAGGCTATATGTTTTGTAGGGATAGCGTTCTTTAGCCTTGATATTTTGAAAGACATGATTGTTAGTTGGGTTGCCTGAGTATTAATGTCTTTATGTCAAAACTAGACTATTGCTTTGAATCACTTGTGTCTTAATATTCATGCTAGGATTAGGTATATGATCAAGATTATGATAGGTAGCATTCCACATCAAAAATGATCTTTTTTATCATTTACCTACTCGAGGACGAGCAGGAATTAAGCTTGGGGATGCTGATACGTCTCCATCGTATCTATAATTTTAGATTGTTTCATGCAATATCATACAACTTTCACATATTTTTGGCAACATTTTATATGATTTATTGGACTAACATATTGATCCAGTGCCCAGTGCCAGTTCCTGTTTGTTGCATGTTTTTTGTTTTGCAGAATATCCATATCAAACGAAGTCTAAATGCGATAAAAATTTAAGGAGATTTTTTTTGGAATATTTGTGAATTTTGAGAAGTGGAATAAACGCAAACGGAGGCCCACAGCCCCCACGAGACACCAGGGCGCGCCCCTAGGGCCCAGGCGCGCCCTGGTGGGTTGTGCCAAGATCGTAAGTCGGTTGGAGCTCTCCTTCGGGCGCAAGGAAGCTAATGTTTGGATAAAAAAACCCTCAAAATTTCAGCCTGATCAGAGTTACGGATCTCTAGGAATATAAGAAACGGTTTTCGGCCAGAAAACAGAAACGTGAAACAGAAGAGAACAGAGAGGGAGATCCAAACTAGGAGGGGCTCCTGCCCCTCCACCGCCATGGAGGCCATGGACCAGAGGGGGAACTCTCCTCCCATCTACGGGGAGGCTAAGTAAGAAGAAGAAGGAGGGGGGCTCTCTCTCCCCCTCTCTCCCGGTGGCGCCGGAACGCCGCCGGGGCAAGCATCGTGACGGCGATCTACATCAACAATCTTGCCGCCGTCAACACCAAATCTCTCCCCCTCTATGCAGCGGTGTAACACCTATCTTCCCCGCTGTAATATCTACTTAAACATGGTACTCAACTCAATATATTATTTCCCAATGATATTTGGCTATCCTATGATGTTTGAGTAGATCTCTTTTGTCCTATGGGTTAATTGTGGTATGATGTTATGGATGTGAGTTGTATGTTGATATGGTGCTGTCCTATGGTGCCGTCCATGTCACGCAAGCGTGAGGGATCCCCGCTGTAGGGTGTTGCAATATGTTCATGATTTGCCTATGGTGGGTTGCTTGAGTGACAGAAGCATAAACCCGAGTAGGTGGGTTGTTTGCGTATGGGAGTAAAGGGGACTTGATACTTAATGCTATGGTTGGGTTTTACCTTAATGAACTTTGGTAGTTGCGGATGCTTGCTAGAGTTCCAATCATAAGTGCATATGATCCAAGTACGGAAAGTGTGTTAGCGTATGCCTCTCCCTCATTGCATATGACAAATATCTATCGTATTATATTCAATTGCCTAGGGACAATATTTCTCTTGCGTTATACAAAAAAGCTTTCTACTAAGTTGTTTACTTTTATTGTTCTTTTATTAAAACATCACATAACTTTTATTTCCACGTTTTTTATTATCTTGCAAAGTACTTCTAGTTTTATTCCCGCAAAGTAAATTCATACTTGTTCTAGGTAAAGCAAGCATTAGCGTGCGTAGAGTTGTATCGGTGGTCGATAGAACTTGAGGGAATATTTTTTCTACCTTTAGCTCCTCGTTGGGTTCGACACTCTTACTTATCGAAAAAGGCTACAAACGATCCCCTACACTTGTGGGTTATCAGGGCGCTGGATCGAGACAGTCAACTATCCTCCCCCACAACCCAAGAGTTATTCTCGAGATGAAGACCCAAGATTTTATGATGATCCGAATACCTCGATCATTTTTTAAGATGGAATTTTCTAGCAACAGAGTCTTGATGGCATCATAGTTGATCATCCGAGGATACCTCCCTCCCAAAACGGAGGTAAGAAGAAGGCTCCTGCCCAAAAAGGGCGCCCACCTCCTACTACTTTAGAGGCATCTTTTCGTCCCCAAGGGCCACCATAGTGCACGCCGGCCAAGGACAACGTGTCTCTGCCAGAACCTACACAAGGTGCTGTCAAGCGCGGGGCCACCGGAGGAACTACTTCAACTGCTCCTGCCTCCAAAAGGTAATGATTCAAACTTTTTACATGTCAAGCGTTGCTTGCGACTGCTTACGAATTTTCACGGTCTCGACCGATCTATTATAGGATCCAAACACAACCCCCCATGTCCGAAGACATCAGGCGGGTTCAATAAGATGGCCTTGAACAGCAGCGTCCCATGTTCGCGGATGGTAATGCGGGAGCCCCTACCATGGACCAGCATCCGGAAGAGGCTGGTGATGTTTCCGCCACTAATTCGGAGGTAGAAAGCGCGTTGAACCACGGACGTCGAAAGGGTTCGCTACAACACCCCGCATTAACAGAACACGAGATTAATGCTCTTGATTTGGTGGATATGCATCTTGGTGCAACCCGATCAAGACTTGAAGGGATCGCCAATATTATGCGAGATAGTCTTCGGGTAAGTAACAATTTCGATTACCGGATACAAATCCCAATCCAGTAGCCCCTGAGCCTTAATCTGGGCACGATGACCATATTAAGGGTCCAGCAAAATCTGCTTGTTACCTTTCATAAGCCACGAGGGAACGAAATGAAAAGTTGTCCGAAGATCTTGAGACAAGCCAGACACAGCTAGAGGCTGCTAAATCCGAGCTAGAAGGAGTGAAAAAATTCACTAGGGAAGCGCATGGTGAGTAACATCTTCACGAGATACGTAAGTGCTTAAGGCATCAATATCTAATTAGGATTTGTTTTATAGTAGCCGAATCTATAGGTCAACTACAAAAAGATCTTGATGCAGCGAGAGAGTTGCAAAGGTACGTTGAATCGCAACTTGAGGCCGGTCATCGAGTACTGACCCAGAATCTTGAGGAAAAGAATAAACTTCAGATGGAGAACCAGTGACAGGCCGGTGAAATAGAGGATTTAAAAATCCAGCTGGTCTGTGCCCATGAAGAAAATCAGAGATTCAAAGGTGGTATATTTGGTAAGTGTAACTACGAACTCGTAGATGTGTATACAAATTATATTTGATCTAACAAGCACACCACGTCTCATGGCAGTTTTGTTAATCGGGTGTCCCGAAGAAGAGGCCAGCCATATAAATAGGACCTTTTGAAGGCTTTAGCCATTGTACATGAACGAGGCCGAAAGGCAATGAGGAGCATGATCAAGGCAATATGGCCATCTCATAGCCCACTAGAAGGTATGGCTGAATTGGCGAACCGTTTCAAAGGACTCGCCGGCGATTCGAGATATGGAGAACATCGGCCTGTCAGGAAGGAGCACAGGAGGCATGGGCCATGGTGAAGACGAGATTCACCAAGCTTGATCCTGAGCATTTAGCTCGAGCCGGGCCGGTCGGGCCAGATGATCAAGAGATACCTCTACACCTGGTATACGACCAGGTAATGCGTGTCGCGCACCTGTCTCAACAAGACTACGGCATGGATGCAATAATAGTCAATCTTGATCCGCAACCAGATATTTGATTCTATGTAGCTATGTAATTTTCATCAAAATGCCGCTACATCCAAACTGTAAATGTTGTCTTTAACTGGCCTTCAGCTTCCACCTCCCTTGACAACAGTCGGGGAGTGTTCCTTACTATGTATGACCTGAAATATCAGGGAAACATTTCAGAGAACCAGGCAATCCGGCCATGTGATGCGAACAGACAAAACATTGATCGGAGAGCAATGTTATATTACTATTTAACGTAAGAAACATCTTCCAGCGAAAATAGTTACTCTATCAGATCCTTTGTTCAGATGCTACGCTATACGTAGTCCTAATATCCGAGTACCTCCAGTAGGCTAGCACGGATTCAGTTCGGCACCTAATTCCGAACTGTGGCAAAAATCACTTAATTATTTGTTTGTCCTATACAAGCGACCAATTATGTTTTTAAGAATGTTAGCTTTCGGCTTTACCCGTCTGAGGTACGCATCCGGATGACCCGGTCATAACAATGGCAGAATCTCGCATAACCCTTTACCCTCTAGCGGAACAATCAGGAACGTAGAGGATAAGCACAGGAGCCAGGCAACCCAGCTTGGCCAAATCTTAAGTCAAATTGATGCATATAATGGTTGTGAAAACAATAGGAAAAGTGCATATATACGACAAAGACAAAAAGAATAAGTGCATGATAGTATATTAACCGGCTTTACTAGAAAGCCCCCAGGTGTTTCAAGAAAAAATACATTTAAAGATGTATGCCCGGGAATTTGTCGGCACAGCTCGGTCTAGCCGAACATAACCTTACGAAAAACTTAAAGAAGGGGAAAAACTAAAAACAAGGATAAGGAGAAAAACTAAGTTGGTTGATGACACCAGTATTATTCGTAGAAGAGTCAAAGACGAGCTGCGTTCAATGGGTTCGGTTCGAGGCGATTATCCGATGGGTTACGTAGACGATATGCTCCTCCTGTAAGGACTTCATCGATGACGAAGTGGCCCTCCCATTTGAGTGATAGTTTCTTTTTCTTTTTCTCCAGAATGCGCAGCACCAATTCGCCCACATTGTATGCTTTAGCCCGAACTTCCCTGGTCTGATAGCGCCGAGCTTGTTGCTGATAAAATGTAGATCGTGCCAAAGCTATATCGTGCTCTTCCTCCAAGGCGTCTAAGTTGTCCTGCCGATTGATACGTCTCCAACGTATCGATAATTTATGAAGTATTCATGCCATGATTGCCTTGTTTACAATACTTTTATATGGTTTGATGCACTTTATATGATTTATTTAGAACTAACCCGGACTAACGTTGTTTTCAGCAGAATTGCCGTGGTGTTGTTTTTGTGCAGAAAATGAAAGTTCTCGGAATCGCCCAAAACTTTTTTATTATTTTTTCTGGAGAAAATAAGGAATACTGGAGCGAACAACCACCGGAGGGGAGCCACCCATGGGGCACAAGCCATCAGGGCGTGACCCCCCCACCTAGGTCGCGCCCTGATATGTGGTGGGGCCCACGAGGCTCCGTTGCGCGTGATTCCAACGCTGAAAAATCCTATAAATCCCAGAAACCCCAGAAATTAACAAAGACTCTCCGTTCCACCGCTGCAACTCTCTGTATCGATGAAAAACCAATCTGGAGTCGTTCCAGTACCCTACCGGAGAAGGGAAACCATCATCGGTGGTCATCTTCATCATCTCGGCGGAGGCCATGACAAGGAGGGAGTAGTTCACCCTCGGGGCTAAGGGTACGTACCACTAGCTATGTGTTCAATCTCTCTCTCTCTCTCGTGTTCTTGAGACGACACGATCATGAAGTATCACGGGCTTTGTTAATATAGTTGGATCATATGATGTTTGTCCCTTGCTATCATGTTGTGATGAATTGAATCTTTCCCTTTGAGATCTTGTTATGTTGGATTGAATATTTTGGTTTGAGAACACTTGATGTACGTCTTGCGTGGGATACCCGTAGTGACATTGGGGTATTCAATTGATTCACTTGATATATGTTGAGGCATCAACTTGTGGATTCTGGTGACCTTGGGGATATATGCATAGGGTTTGATTGCACGTTTTCATACCACGTTCTCCGATAGATATCTTGGGGTGCCCCTTGAAGTTCTTTGTGTTGGATTGAATATGATAGAACTGAAATTGTTTGATGCATGTCGCATAATTTACCCACGAATACTTGAGGTGACATTGGAGTATGTAGGTTACATTAGGGTTGATTGATATGTATCATTGGTGTTGTTCTAATTAGAACTCTAGGGCTGTTTGTGACACTTATAAGAATAGCCCAAAAGATTGATCAGAAAGAATAACTTTGAGGATGTTCTACTACCTACACCAATTTCATCTTATTGTTCTCCGCTAGATAGGAACTTTGGAGTGATTCTTTGTTGCACGTTCAGGGATGATCATATGATTCAACTATCTTAGCATTGTTGGTAGATTGCACTAATGAAAGGGTAAAGGTCTCCCAATACCCACCTATTGTTTCTCGTGATGAATCAGGTTGCAATGAAGAGCTTCCCATCGAACCAATCTCTTCAATAAGAAGCTCAAAAAGATTACTCAAACCCAAACATAAGGTGGAGAAGAAGAAAACAAGAAATGGTAAACGTAAAAAGGTATCCCTCTCAAATAATCTTTCTCCTATAATTGTTGAGAATAAATACGAAAGTAGTGTGGATGATGATACAATTGATGATTATTTTGTTTTGCCTACTACTCGTTGTGATGAGGATGATTGGGAAGATAATGATACTCCTTATAATATTCAAAATATTTTTGGCACCAACTTGGAAAATTATGATGATAATAATTGTTACATTATTGGTGCTATTCATGCTATTGATGATTATCTTAATGATATGCAAACCCATAAGCTTGGGGATGCTACGGTTGATGAGAATGACATATTTGAGAATATATTTGCTGCAATTGATGTGTGTTCCAAGCTTGGTGATGCTATGCATAATGAAGATGATCTTGTTAGTTCCCCTACTTCGAATGATCAAATTTCTTATGATGATTACATGCCTCCTATTTATGATGATTATTGTGATGGGACTTATGTTATGAAAAGTAGTGATGATTATTATTATACAACTTGTCACAATTATGAATACCCTTTCTCTTAACATTACTCTTTTAATGTGGAAACAATTTATAATATTCAAGTTTCCAATGATACTTCCACTACAATGAATGAGCAGAAAATTGCTTATGTGGAGAGTAATAAATTTTCTATGCTTGTAGATCATGAAAATAATGCTTTATGTGATAGTTATATTGTGAAATTCCTTCATGATGCTACTAAAAATTATTATGAGGAAGGAACATATGCTTGTAGGAATTGCAATAATATCAAGTTTCCTCTCTATGTGTTCAAAGATTTGAAGATATGCTTGTTTTGCCTTCCTATGCTAGTTGATTCTTGCTCCCATAAATTGTTTGCTCACAAAATACCTATGTATAAGAAGTGGGTTAGACATAAATGTGCTTGTCATGAGATTCATGATGCTCTCTTGCATGTTTCAATTACTACTTTTTATCTGAGCATCATTAAAATCATCATGCCTAGCTAAAAGGCTTTGAAGGAAAGCGCTTGTTGGGAGACAACCCAACAGTTTTACTTTATGTTTTTGTGTGTTCAAATGATTAAGATACTGTAGTAATCATGTTTTGTGTATTTTATTTCAATAATGTGCCAAGTATAGCCTTTGGGATAGTGTGGATACTTGTTGATTTGACGCTGTGCAAAAACAGAAACTTTTGCCTCCAGTAAAGAATTTCTATGATTTTACTAGAGCATAAAAAATTTCTCAAATTTTTACACAGTATTTATATGTAAATTTTATAAGTTTTCCTAATTTTTAAGAACTTTTAGAGACAGGGAAGTATGGTTATACTATAGATCTTCACAGACTATTCTGTTTTTGACAGATTCTGTTTCACATGCATAGTTTGCTTGTTTTAGTGTTCCCATAGCTTATATTCAGTGATATAAATTATGTGAATATTACAATACAGTAGGTATTATGTGAGAACAATTATTAATCTTTTCTTGACAGTACCTAAGTGAATGATCTTTATTTATTATACTAACCCATCTCACGAAGTTCCATTAAGTTTTGTGTGAGTGTAGTTTTCAAGTTTTGGGTGAGACACCGATATGAGGAGAATAAGGAGTGACAAGAACGTAAGCTTGGGGATTCCCAAGGCACCCCCAAGGTAATACCCAAGGAAGACTCAAGCGCCTAAGCTTGGGGATGCCCCGGAAGGCATCCCCTCTTTCGTCTTCAACACTATCGGTATATCTTACTTAGAGCTATATTTTTATTCGTCACCTAATATGTGTTTTGCTTGGAGCATCATTTTATTTTGTTTTTCTCTGTTATATGTTATTTATAATATTTTTTCAATAAAAAGTTTCAATAATTGCCTTAAGATGTCTCTATAGCATGTTTGATGTGTGCTGTGTAAAAACAGAAACTTTTGCTGTAGTGTTTGAATTTTCATATTTTATTGGAACGTGGAAAGTTTCTAAAAATTTTACACAGTATTTTCATATAAATTCTTTATCATTTCCTAATTGAGAATTTTTTGAGTTACATAAGTACACTGGTTTAATAGATTGCTACAAACTGTTCTGTTTGGACAGATTGCTGTCATAGTTTTGTTATCTACTTATCCTATAGTTTCCATAGCCTATATTGGTAGATATAAATTATGGAAACGATAGTAAACATTAGATGATGTTTGAAAATTATTGTGCAACTTTTCTTGGCAGTACATGAAGTGTTGATTTGTTCTTATGTGTCCTAACCTATCTCACGAGTTCTTTTTGAGTTTTGTGTGGATGAAAATTTTTGAGACTTAGGTGAAACCGGGATATGAGAGGATTGAACGAGATACAATAGCTCAAGCTTGGGGATGCCCAAGGAACCCCAAGTAAATATTTCAAGAAGTCTCAAGCATCTAAGCTTGGGGATGCTACGCATCCCACCTCTCTTCATCAAACAAATATCGGTTAGCCTATGTTGAGCCTAATTTTTTATTTGTCCACATGATATGTGCTACTCTTGGAATGAATTTTTATTTAGTTTGCTGCTTGAATAAAATACTTAGATCTGGAAATCTTTATTGAGAGAGAGTCCTCACATAGCTACTTTATTGTTTGACTACTCATTGATCTTCACTTATATCTTTTGAGAGTAGTTTGATCTTTACTCTTGTGCTTCACTTATATCCTAAGAGTAAATTGTGAATGAATGAAATACCATAAATCTGAAATTATCAGTGTGCTATATTCTTAGCAGCAAGTTCACATTTGGTTTAGAATGTAAAATCTATTGAATTTTAACAATCACTATATTGGTCATATGAGCAATTCATGAATGATTAGTATAAGAAAGAGAACTTTCACATACAAATATATTATCTTGGACATCTTTTATGATTGTGAATACCCATTAATTATTTTCAAACTTGATCAAATAGTTGAAGTTGGACAAGGAAGACAACGTAATGGTTATGTTTGGGTATATTTGCATAGAATTTATATTGTTATGGATCCTCTAACATGTGGTGCTTGTTTAGAACCTTTTGCTAGCCAAAACTTCGTACTAAGTAGAGATACTACTTGTGCATCCAAATCCTTGAGCCATGTTTCTTCCATGAGAGTCCACCATACCTACCTATATATGGTATTTCACTGCCATTCCAAGTAAATTTGCATGTGCCACCTCCAAAACCTTCAAATAAACATCAGTTTTCTGTGCTTGTAGCACTCATGGAGCGACGGGGCAGTCATTATCTTCCATGCTAAGCGAGTTATTATCAAGATTAGTGTTTATTCACTTGTCATTGCACGAGAGAGGCTGGTAAAAAGGATGGCCAGTCCTGCATAACACAAAAATAAATAAACAAAAACTCCCCCTAGAATTTTGATTGTTTGGAGGGCAACCGTGGATTCGGCCAGCCATGGAATGTGTTTGAGTGGTGGAGGGGGAGCAAAAAATTTCAATTCTGTTTGGGAACCGCCAATAATGTGATTAGCATGGAGGATATTGAAAACTCTGTTGTGACGTTGACAGGAAAAGCACACCACTCAAAATTACATATTCATCTCTGTTTTAAACAATGAGCTCTGGCACCTATGCAAATCCCGGCTTCCCTCTGCGAAGGTACAATCTATTTACTTTCATGCTATTTCCTATTCATGTTGAGTCAACTTCTTATTCCAACCTCAGTCTATTACTCCCTCTGTCCGAGAAAGCATGTCCAGGCTTAGTTCATTTACAATTTTGCAAAAAAAAACCTTCCATCTTTAAATCTCTTGCTAATCAGCCCCCGCTACTTCTTCCTCCTTTCTCCGTCGCCCGCATGCACCGTGGTCTCCCAAGCCACCGTCGGCACCCGCCGTAGGGCCGAGCGCGTGACAACGGCCAGGGCCTGCGCCACCGCTATGAACCACCGCCACACCTCCCCACCTGCGCTGTCCGAGGCGAGCTTCGCCACCCGCACGGAGGCGAGCTGCGCCGCGCCGTCCACCTGATCCTCCGCGGTGACCACCTCGACGAGCGGCGGATCGGCTCAAGGGTGCTGCGCCGCCGCCATCCTCTCCCGCCGTGATCCCTCCCACCGCCCAGGGCTGCATTGCTATCCCCTCCCATCGCCCAGGGTTGCATCGCTATCCCCTCCCGCCGACCAGGAGCTGCGCGCGCCTGGGTCTCGAGCGCCTGGACCTGGAGCTCCCGGCGGGCCTGGAACACAAGTTCATCCTCAACCTCGATCTCATTCTGCTGATCGTCTGCAAGTTGCTGCTCGTCCCCGGCGGGCCTGCTCGTGCTACCACCTGGAGCTCCCCTGCTCATGCTGCTATCGGTGAGAAGAAGAACCCGAGCTCCAATTTCTGTACATTACACTTGTTCATTAATTTCAAACACAATTGCAAACTGAATGTGTTCACCTCCAGTGTCAAAGGAGTTACTGAATGTTCTTTGTCTGCATAAACATGTTTTTCAGCTAACAGAATGTTAAGTGGCAGAAGGCAAGATCAATCATCCATGTTCTACCATGCTTTTTCCAAAATATTGTTAGCCTAGTGATAAATTCCAAGAACAATAGAATTAAATATTGTTAACTGAATTACAATAAATTTGGCAAACAAATTAAACATTGTTAGAACTGTTCTACTAGTTACTCCAAATCTAGAAGTTCATGTAAAGAAGACACTGAACCTTGACAACACATTTTTCAGAGTCTAAATCTCCAGTTAAACTTCAGAATTTATACTTCTAACTAAATTTGTCACAAACTGAATTTTGTCAGTACAAAGTGCAAGCCTAACTCTTTATACTATTTGAACTCTGAATTTTGGATTACAATCAGTGTAGGAGCACAATGTTTGAACCGTCTCAATCAGTATAGCAGCACAATGTTTGAACTGATCTAGTGTAGCAGCCACAACAAAGAAATGATTGTCTCTGCTCGATTGATTACTAAGCAAAGAAATGATCAGGTCCAGGGTTCAGTTTTAGGTTCAGGTTTCAGGGTTCAGGTTCAGGGTACAATGTGTGTGTGTGTTGTGTTCAACTAGATCAATTGCTATGTTATCTTGGAAACAATTAATATGATTCCCCGAGATTACTCAAGGCTGGAGTATATTTCCATATATTTTCAGTTAATCTTATGGGCCATCTAAAAAAATGTTTCATTGGAACATTCTTGTTGATAGCTCCTTGTGGTCAAATTCCAAATTATTATAAGGCGTTATAATAATTGTTATCTTATCTCAATTGCAATTGTTATGATTATATGTTAACCATTGATCATACTCTCATTATGAGTACAGATAGCTCAACAAGGTGACAGTATGGATTTGAACTTGATGCCGGAAGAGGAGGATGAAGCTCAACAATGTGACATTATGGATTTGAACTTGATGCCGGAAGAGGAGGATGAAGCTCAACAAGGTGACAATATGGATTTGAACTTGATGCCGCAAGAGGAGGATGAAGCTAAACAAGGTGACCCTATTGATTTGAACTTGATGCCGGAAGAGGAGGATGAAGCTCAACAAGGTGACCCTATGCATTTGAACTTGATGCCGGAATACGGGGATTAAGCTCAACAAGATCTTGAATTGAATTGGCTTCCTGAAGAAGAGGCTCAAGCAGATGTAAGAGAGGAAGAATCTCAAGAGGCTCAAGAAGCTGATGCACAAGGTAATCCAAAAAGGAAAGAATTGTCGGACAAGGAGAGGTTTGGTGTATACTTTGCTTTGTGGGTAATCGAGCTCAAAGATGGGGAGGTTCACCTGTATGACCAGGTGCTAATTGCAACTATGTTGGATGTTCACCTGTGAACAGTTACAAGAATATGGAATATAGCCAAAGAAGAACTTGCCTTGGGCCAAGAAGTTGATGTTTCAAGAAAGAAGAAAGGGAACAGTGGCAGGAAGAGAAAAGAGCTAGATTTGTCAAGAACAGCTACAGTCCCGTTGAACAGAAGAAGAACGATCAGATCTCTTGCGAGGTGTTTGGGTGTTCCCCGCTCGACGCTACACGATAGGTTTCAGTTGAAAGAGCTGAAACGCAGCACGAACATTGTGAAGCCCTCCCTTAAGCCAGAAAACAAGATCGCGAGGCTCAAGTTCTGCATATCCATGATGGATGAGCAATCGATGTCAACCCCCTATCCGAGCTTCAAATCAATGAACAACATGGTTCATATTGACAAGAAATAGTATGACATGACCAGAGTCAAAAACAGTTACTATGTACCTGCCTGAAGAACCTAAACCCGAGTGCAACGTGTCGAACACTAACAACATTGGGAAGGTCATGTTCTTAAATGCTGTGGCCTAGCCTCGTTACAACGACGACGGGGAGATGACGTTCGATGGAAAGATCGGTACTTGGGCCTTCATGGTTGAGAACGAGGCACAACGGAGCAGTCAAAACGGAGATCGGGAAATGATTGAGGTGAAACCACTGAAAGTAACCAGACCTGTATGCCGAAATTACCTGATCAATAAAGTTATCCCGGTAATCCAAGACAAGTGGCCCGACGATGACGAGGGCACAACAATATTCATTCAGCAAGACAATGCTAGACCGCATGTCCTCCCTAATGATCCAGAGTATAGAGAAGTTGTGGATCAAACACATCTAGACATTCAATTGCTCCAACAACCACCAAACAGCCCCGAGTTCAATGTTTTAGACATGTGCTTTCACTGCTCTCTCCAATCCCTGAGCGACAATGAACATCCGAGAACTGATACAAGGTGTAGAGGAGGAGTTTGAGAACTATGATGCACACAAGCTGTTCAAAAGCTTCATCACACTCCAAGCAGTTATGGTTGAAGTCATGAAAGATCAAGGAGGAAACAGCTACAAGATGCCGCATTTGCACAAAGATCACCTAAAGAATGGCGGAGAGGAAATAATAGGAGTGTATTGCAATCCTGAGCTAATCGCTGACACAAAGGCCATCACAGAACAAGGGGTATAGACTAAGAAAAAGGAAAGAAGTAGATAGAGAAAAGGAAACAAAGGGTATGAAAAGAAAGGATAGAGAAATGAAAAGAAAGCACATAGAAATCGGTGTGTATGTCTTGTGTATGTCATGTGTGATATGTATGTCTTGTGTCATGTGTATGTCTTTGTATCATGTGTTCAATGAAAAAAGATTGGAGTATGTCATGTGATTTATTTGGATTTATTTCAATTTATTTGGATTTATTTGAATTAACAAACTGAATCTAGCCTACAGAGATTAACTGAATCACAGCAAACGAAGCATTTTATCACAAGAAAAGAAGCATTTTACCGAAAAAGGGTTCCCCCCCCCGCTTTGTATTCCTAAGCAACCAACACCGATACAGAGCATTGCTGGGGCGAGCAGCACATCAAGCCCAACAGAAAAAGAAGAACAAACAAATGCCAACAACAGTAGTTTGACAAAGAGCGGATGACCCACCACCGCGGTTGCGCCGCCACACACCTTGTCGCACTACGAACACCAACATGAGGCCAAGAAGACCGGAGAGAAGCGCCAAGCGACGTAGTGGCAACACCGAAGCCGACCGGGAGGGAACAACCTCCACCGCCATCGTGCGAGAGGCCCGCGCCTCCGGCACCGTCGCGGTCGCCATCCGGACACGACAGCGGGGCATACCAGGCCACCCCTTGCCCGGCCATGCCCGAAACGGGCCCACTAAGCCCCGCCGGCCATGCTGCAGCTGGCTGGCGTCGGTGCCGCCAGCTGTCGGTGTCAGAACCGGCAGATCTCAGGTAGGGGGTACCGAGCTGTGAGTCTAGGATCGATGGTAACAAGGGGACGAAGGAGATGATGATTACCCAGGTTCGGGCCCTCCTACGGAGGTAAAACCCTACGTCCTGCTCGATGATATTGATGGTATAAAGGTTACAGAGTTGATTTACCTTGAGATTGACTAGCTAAAACCCTAGATGAGTTTCTCTGTCCTACCACCTAAAACCCTCGGGCTTATATAGACACCAGGGGTCATTAGGGTTACTCATGGTCAGTTGCCCACCGGAGGGAAAAATCATGCCTAATCTACTATCTCCAACTTGACAGACACGCCACGGCTCCTGAAGTCTCCTCCCTGGCGACGGGGCCTTCGATCAATCCCATCTTCAGCGAGCGGCCCATGAATCCGACCCATGAGAAATAGGCTGGCAGTCCGAGGACCCCTTAATCCCGGACTCCCTCAGTAGCCCCCGGACTAGCCTCCAATGCCGAGGTATATTATCTGAACGATCTTGCGCGTCGAATTCTTTGGCTTGCGAGGCAAGTCCCTCTATCCCTTTTTGCTCGGCAACCACTCCGTCATCAGCGAATTCTCAAACGTTGAGAACTTTCGGGACCCATCGTAATAACTCTCAGCACTACTCGATCCTCGTGCACCGAGGGGAGATGAGCGGTACAACGGCTTTTTACAAGACTGTCCTTCCCACAAAGGAGGCACCATCCATTTAAACGAGCGGAATCATGGTCTGGGCCACACCTTCCTCTTCCTCCCTATCAGAGAAAACTTCAAGCGAGAGACCACCGAAAAGAACATGGCGAGCATCCCTGGCTCTTCCTCGCGCCTTTACAGCACCCTTCCCGGGGATTGGGCAAGTTGCTCCATATCCCTCCTTCGGCTGCGCGACCTCGAGACCCAAGGTTATCTTCCTTCCTCGGATCTGGCAGCTACCTGCGCCGGTTTGACCTCTTACAACCACGAAGCCTTCCCGGAGAACTTCCCGAATCCCCACAAGGGGGAGCGGGTATGCTTCGTGCCCTTCCTCTTGCGGGGCCTAGGGTTCCCCATTCATCCTTTCCTAAGGGGGTTATTGGAGTTCTATGGGATCCAGCTCCACCATCTCACCCCTGGATCCATTCTGCACATCTCGGGCTTTGTCGCCCTTTGCGAGATGTTTCTGGGCTGCGAGGCTAACTTTGGACTATGGAGGAAGTACTTCTGCCTTGTTCCTCGCACTCGTGGTGAGACAATTCGGGAAGTTGGAGGAGCCGAAGTATGTCGCATAGCCGGGACGGGGTATCCTGCGGGGACACCGAAGAAAGAATCCGAAGTGTGGACTTCGGAATGGTTTTACATTGAGGACGTTCCCCTATTCGATCCAGCTCGAAGGGGTTTGCCCGAATATTCCGACGCCCCTTTGAAGAAAAGGTACAACTGGCGACCGAAGAGTTCATCCCAAGAGGACGATGCTGAAGTACAACGCTTGGCCGCCCACGTAAGGATACTGGGGCATCACAAGCTGACCATGATTGACGTGATGGTTGCCGCCATCACCCGATGCGTTCAACCTCTTCAACAAAGGATACATCCTTTGTGGCGTTACAACGGGACAAGTGACACCACTCGATCCCGACGGTTGGGCCCTGCCAATCAGGCGGCGTTGGCAGCCGCACTTGCCGACTTGTACAAAGGAGAGAAAGAAGACTTTGTTCGGCTGCCAGTTAAGGAGGGCTACTCGAGTTACAACCCCATCGAATGGGTAGGACTTTCGACTTTGCGACCTGAGTTCGGTTTTTTATTTGCCCTTTTTGACCAAAGCTTTTAATCTGCGCAAACAGGAATGGTGGAGCTTTGCCGAGACAGTCAACTGTCCGGCCCCCCAACTGGAGAGCTACTCTCGTGACGACAATCCAGGATTCCATGACGATCCGGAGCTGTCAATTGAGTACGAAGACGGGGTCTTTCATCAAGAGAGCTTTGATCGATCCAAGGTTGCTATCATAGCCGATCACCCCGGATCACTCCCTTCCTCCACTACAGGCAAGAAGAAAAATCCTTCTCGTAAAAGGAAAACGCCCTCCGTCGACCCAAATGTGCCGGTCTCTGCTCCCAAGCGCCGTAGGTCCTCGCGACAAACGACGGCTGCCGTAGCGATGCCCGGACCGGGCGTTAACAGGAGTCCTTCACATGAGCCGGCCGTGGAGACGACGCCGACCACTCGTTCATCCAAAAGGTACTTTGTTCGGCCACTTAATCTATTGCTATTATGATCCATAGGATCTTCCAGAAGATCTCATGTCAAAATACTCAGGAAACGAGTACAACCATCTTCTGCCGAGGACATTGCCAGGATGCCTGACAATACTCATGAATCAAGATCCTCTGCTCATGCCGAACCTGCCGCGGAGGCCCCTGCGGTCAAGTCGGCCCCTGAAGATTCTGGGGACGCGGTATCAGTCACCAAATCCGAAGTAGAAAGTGCGATGAACCACCGGCGGCGACGAGAAGCCCTGCGCCATCCGGCGTTTTCCGAACAAGAGTTCAATGCTCTATGTTCGGTAGACGCGCACATCGAAGCTGCCCGAGCTGGGCTTGGAGAAACCGTAAAACTGATATCATCCAGCCTGAAGGTATGTCATTGCTTTTGAGAATCCGGACACCTATGTAAACACAGTAGCCCCCGAGCCTTGAATTGGTCGGGACGACTGAGTTAAGGATCCGCATATTGTTTTATGGACGATACATGCCTCAAGGCAGCAAAACGAGCAATTGGCCAAGGAATTGGAGGCGAGCCTAACACAGGTGGAAGCCGTGAAGGCCAAACTTGAACAAGTGAAGAATTTGACCCGGGAGGCGCATGGTGAGTATATCCCTTCTGCTGATCTTAGTACATAATCCCATGCTGACGCGAGGGTGCTTTTTAGCAGCTGAATCTATAGGGCAGTTGCAAAAAGATTTAGATGCAGCCCGAGAATCTCAGAGGTACGCCGAGTCCCAGTATGAGGCCGGCTGCCTTTCTTTGCAACGAAACCTGGAGGAGAAGAAACACCTCCAGGCGGAAAACAAGCAGTAGGCTGACGAAATTGAGAGTTTAAAGACTCAATTGGCCCATACCCAAGAAGAGAACCAGAAATTACAGAGGGGCATGTTCGGTAAGTGTGATTATAATGTCGAAGGGTATTTCTCCGACATTAAGTGTAATGTACATGCCTTGTCTCATGTATAGGTCTCCTAACCGGGCAGCCTGAAGAAGAGATCGGATCCTACCGGGGGAGCCTTCTTAAGGAACTGTCCGCCGTTCATGAGCGGGCTCGGAAGGCTATGAAGAGCATGATAAAAGCGCTATGGCCTGCCGAGAAGCCTCCGGAAAGGATGACCGAACTAGTTGATCGGTTCAAGGAAGCCCGGAGTCGGTTCGAGCTGTGGAAGACATCGGCCTGCCGGGAGGGAGCACGAGAGGCGTGGGCGATGATCAAGACTTGTTACACCGGTCTTAACCCCAAGCATATGGCTCGGGTTGGGCCGGCAGGGCCTGATGGGCAAGAAGTGCCGCTTCACTTGGTGTACGACCAAGTGATGCATGCCGCTTGTCTCTCGCAGGAAGATTGCGCCCTGTATGACTTAATAGACAATCTTGACGGGCAGCCAGATGTGTGATTGATGTAACTATGTACTTTAAATCAAAAAATTGCTCCGTCTGTGCTGTGAACTTTGTCTTAACCGGCCATTGGCTTCGGCTTCCCGCGCTAAGAGCGTGGGAGTGTTCCTTATAAAATATCCCTTGATAAGAGGGAATTCTTTCGAGGAACCAGGCAATCCGGCCATTTGGTGCGAACAGACAGTAGATGCACAGGGAGATATGTTATATTACTGCTTAGCGTAAGAAACATCTTCCAAAGAAAATAGTACCTCTATCGGTTCCTTCCTTTAGGTTGCTACGTAAATCGTGGATAGTAAGGCCGTATACTGCTAGTATGCGGCTAATGGCCTTTTTGAGAGAAGAAGCCAGAGTAATGGTAATAACAACCATCGTTTTATTTGTTGCTTTCGTCGTAGCCGACCAATTTTCTACTAAAGATAGCTAGCTTTTGGCTTCACCCGTCTGAGGTACGTATCCGGATAACCCGGTCGTAGCAATCGCAGAGGTGCTCCCTTTACCCTCTAGCCAAACAATCGGGAACGTAGAGGGTAAACACTGGAGCGAGGCAACCCAGCTTGGCAAAAATCTTAGTTCGAATTGATGCATATAATGGCTTATTAATCGACAAGGGAAACATGCATACACAGGAAATGTGAGTAGATGCTCAAAATGTATAATCATCGGCTTCGTGAAGAAGCCCCCCGGTGTTTTATTCGGATCTAACATTTGAGGATGTATGCCGAAAAACTTAACACGAGCTCGGTTTAGCCGAACATAGACTTTGGGGATAGAAAAGTCCGAACCTGCCAAAAATCAAGTTGGAATGGAAGGAAAATGAAAAGAAAAAGAAAAAGGAAAAAGGAGGGTAGAAAGTATGACGACACCGGTCTAGCCGTAAAAACGCCGAAGATGAGATGCGTTCGATGGGTGTGGTTCGAGGCGGTTATCTGCCGGGCTTCGAAGACGATAAGCCCCTCCTACGAGTACTTCGTCGATTATGAAGGGGCCCTCCCATTTGGGATTGAGTTTATGCTTCTGCTTCTCGGGGAGCTGTAAGACGAGTTCACCCACATTATACGCTTTTGCCCTGACCTCCCTGCTCTGGTAACGCCGGGCCTGCTGTTGATAAAAAGTAGAGCGAGCCCGAGCTATGTCGCGCTCTCCTTCTAAGGCGTCCAAGTCGTCCTGCCGATCTAACTTGGCCTCCTTTTCTTCGTACATGCACACCCTTGGTGCATCGTGAATAATATCACAAGGAAGAACTGCTTCTGCCCCGTAGACCATGAAGAACGGTGTGTAGCCTGTTGATCGATTCGGGGTGGTACGCGGGCCCCATAGGACGGAGTCAACCTCCTCCACCCAATGGCAGTCGGACTCATGAAGAGATCGGACTAGACATGGTTTAATGCCACTCATGATGAGGCCGTTGGCCCGTTCGACTTGTCCATTAGTCTGCGGGTGATACACTGACGCATAATTGAGCTTGATGCCCATCTTTGTACACCAGTCTTTCACCTCTTGGGCGGTGAAGTTGGATCCATTGTCCGTTATTATACTGTGGGGGACGCCGTAACGGTGTACCACGCTGGATATAAAGTCGACCACTGGTCCAGACTTGGCTGATTTGACAGGTTTTGCTTCGATCCATTTGGTGAACTTGTCAACCATGACCAGCAGGTATTTATTCTTTTTTGTCCCCCCTTTAAGTGGTCCGACCATATCCAGCCCCCAGACTATGAAAGGCCAGGTAATCGGAATAGTCCGGAGAGCTGTTGGGGGCATGTGGCTTTGAATTGCAAAAAGTTGACAGCCCACGCAATGCTGGACAAGTGACTGGGCGTCTGCTCGAGCGGTTGGCCAGAAAAACCAGCACGAAAGGCCTTGATTACTAAGGCCCTTGAGGCGGCGTGATGGCCGCCCATTCCTGCGTGGACTTCGGCCAAGAGCTGCCTTCCTTCTTCCTCAGATATGCACCGCTGGAGTACTCCGGTGGTGCTTTTCTTGTATAACTCACCCTTGTGGACTTTATAGGCCTTGGATCGCCGAATTATGCGTGTCGCCTCTGTCTGATCGTCGGGGAGTTCTTGGCGAAGAACGTAAGCGAGGAAGGGCTCGGTCCATGGTGCAATTACTGCCATGACCTCATGAGCCGAAGGCGTTTCATCCATTACGGAGCCGCCGATGATTTGGTCATCTAGTTCATTTATAGGGGGAACAGCCTCTTCCATGCTGAAATATTCGGCGCCCTTATTGTCCTCCTGCCAAACCACCGATGGCTTGAAGAGCCGTTCAAGGAAAGTGTTTTTTGGGACAGGGTCACGTTTGGCCCCCATACGGGCCACTATGTCAGCGGCCTGGTTGTTGTCTCTAGCGACATGATGGAATTCCAGCCCCTCGAACCGTGCGGATATTTTAAGGACGGCGTTTCTATATGCCACCATCTTCGGGTTTTTGGCATCGAATTCGCCGTTGATTTGAGAGATGGCCAAGTTGGAGTCTCCCCGTACCTCCAGCCATTGTATAACCATTGAAGCTGCCATCCGAAGACCATGCAAAAGTGCTTCATATTCGGCTGCATTGTTGGAATCGGCATACATGATTTGTAACACATATCGGACGTTGTCGCCTGTGGGGGATGTGAGAATAACTCCAACCCCCAGTCCGGCCAGTGTTTTGGATCCGTCGAAGTACATAGTCCAATGGGAGTATGTACTATATTCCCTGGGGAGCTCGGCCTCCGTCCATTCAGCGAGGAAATCTGCCAAAACCTGAGATTTAATAGCTCGTCGTGGCTTGTAGGCGATTTTGAAAGGAAGGAGTTCAATGGCCCGTTTGGCTATGCGGCCGGTGGCGTCCCTGTTATTGATTATATCATTCACGGGTACTTCGGATGCCACCATGACCGAACACTCTTGAAAGTAGGGTCTTAGTTTATGTGATGCCAGAAATACTGTATAGGCTATCTTCTGGTAATGCGGGTATCTGGACTTGCATTGCGTTAGTACTTTTGACACATAGTAGACCGGCTTCTGTATCCGGAATTTGTGACCCTCCTCCTCTCGTTCGACGACGAGCACTGCGCTAACCACTTGGTTGGTGGCCGATATGTACAATAACATTGGTTCACCGGCGCCTGGTGCTGTGAGTATGGGGTTGCTTGCCAGCAGTGTTTTAGTTTCCTCTAACGCAGCAGCTGCTTCATCGGTCCATACGAAATTGTTGGTCCGTTTCAGCAACCTGTAGAGCGGTAAAGCCTTGCCACCAAGACGGGAGATAAAGCGGCTTAACGCCGCCACACAACCCGCCAGATTTTGGACATGCTTGAGCTCTGTGGGAATCGCAAGTTCCGATAGGGCGCGGATTTTAGCCGGATTAGCTTCTATTCCTCTATGGGAAACAATGAATCTGAGCACTTCACCAGCAGGAACTCCGAAGACACATTTCTCCGGATTGAGTCGTATATCGTACTCGCGTAAGCTGGCAAAGGTTTGCCTTAGGTCGTCGACCAACTGGCTGACGTGTTTGGTCTTAATGACCACGTCGTCCACGTATGCCTCGACTGTTTTGCCAACCTGTTTTTCGAGACAGGTCTGGATCATGCGCTGGTATGTAGCCCCATCGTTTTTTAGCCCGAAAGGCATTGTGTTGAAACAGAATGGCCCGTAGGGTGTGATGAATGCGGTTGCAGCTTGATCGGATTCCTTCATTTTGATCTGATGGTATCCGGAGTAAGCGTCAACGAAGCACAGTGAATCGTGTCCGGCTGTGGCGTCAATAATCTGGTCTATGCGTGGTAGGGGGGAAGGGTCCTTAGGGCAGGCCTTGTTAAGGTCTTTGAAGTCGACGCATAGCCGCCAGGATTTATCTTTCTTCGGTACCATCACCAGGTTTGCCAACCATTCGGGGTGTTTGATCTCCCGTATGAATCCGGCCTCTAGCAATTTGGCTAGTTCTTCACCCATAGCTTGTCGTTTAGGATCGGAAAAGCGGCGCAGAGTCTGTTTGATGGGTATAAGCCTAGGATTATATTCAGACTATGTTCTGCCAGCCGTCGTGGGATTCCTGGCATATCGAAAGGATGCCAGGCGAAGATGTCGCGGTTTTCTCGTAAGAAAGCTCGCAGCGCCTCGTCCACCATGGGGTCCAGTTGAGCTCCGATGGACGCTGTTTTATTAGGGTACGTTAGGTGTACCTGAAATTTAACAATTTCTTTTCAAAGTTTAAAGGACGTGGGTTTGGACCTTTTGCTAAGGATCACATCGTCCTTGTCCACTGTTGACCGGAGTGCGGTCAATTCCTCTGCAACAAAGGTCTCAGCTAGTGCCTCGAGGGCGAGCGCTGCTGTTTTCTTTTTGGCTCGAAGGGCTATGTTCGGATCACTGGCGATTGTGATCACCCCGTTTGGGCCTGGCATCTTGAGCTTCATATACCCGTAATGGGGTATAGCCTGGAATTTTGTGAAGGCGTCACGCCCCAGCAGGGCGTGGTAGCCACTGGGGAAGGGCACGATATGGAAGAGAAGTTCTTCAGATCGGTAGTTTTCGGGCGTGCCGAACACTACGTCGAGGGTGATACGTCCTGAATGACGCGCCTCTTTCCCAGGGATGATCCCCCGGAAGGTTGTGTTGCTATGCTCGATGCGAGATCGGTCGAACTGTATTTTTTCCAGGGTGTCTTCGTAGATGAGGTTTAAACCACTACCACCATCCATTAGCACCTTCTGTAGCCTAAAACCGTCGACGATGGGGCTTAGGACCAGTGCGTCCGGTGTTTTACCGGGACGGATGGTTGGTTGGTTAGTGTCTCCGAAGGTGATTGGTGTGTCTACCCATGAACTTGCTGCCACCACATGGTAGACCTGTTCGAGTTTTGTAAGAGCTCTTTTCCTCCTGTTCCTAGAGGGGAACGTTTCGTAGATCGTCAGGACTTCCGCATTGTATTCTGGTGGCATTGTGGAGCGCCTGTTCGGCGGTTGGTCCTCGAGGATTGCCTCTCCACTTTTTGCGACCTGCCTGACGACCCAGCAAGCTCTAAGGCTGTGAGTCGGGTTTGTGTTCAGCAATACAGAATGTATAGGGCATGGCTTGTCCAATAGTCCATCAAGGACGGTTCTGGCCCCCGTAGGGGGTCTATTTCTCTTTTCGATGGGTTCGTGTTCGGCTAGCCGCTTTGGAGGTATCCGCTTTTTCCGATCTCCTCTAGGGTGTTCGGTAAAGTCTGGTTCCGCAAGTAGCCGTTCGGCTTGCCAAGTGCTCTCCATGGCACAGTATTTTTGTACCAGGTCCGATAGCTCGGTGAAGCCGCGAACGTGTCGACGGGATAGGGCGTTGAGGATCCCTTCATCATGACAATTGCGACTAAAAGTTTCCATTATCTCTTGGTCACTAGAGCCTGGTACTTTGTCTCTAACGAGGAGGAGTCTAGCCTAAAAGTGGTGAACCGACTCCCCTGGTAATTGTTTGACGTCCCATAAGTCCGAAGACTTGGACTCTCCTGCGATGCTTGAGTTCTCGACTTGGGTGGCGGGTGGGAAATTTTTTAGTTCCGTGTCGTGATATGAGTCCGGAATCACGGGGTTCGGTGTGGGGGAATTGGAGTCCTCCTTGTCCGCAGGACCGTTGGGCGCAGGGCTCGAGGTGCGCGCTAGATCGGGGATCGATCCCGAACTATTTCTGGAGCGAAGTCCCGAGTCTAGGTTACCAGAGAGATCTTGATGATCGGAGATTGGGATATAAACCGTTTTTAGTTTCGGCTGTTGGGGGGACGAGCCTTCAGCCGGACACTCGACGGTGGCGACTAAGTGAGTGACCGAGTGGGTGCGAATCTCCCTGTCATCGGATTTAAGCCTGATCCGGTCATAGACTGGGGTCTGGTGGTCGTCGGCTAGGCCCATGGTTCAAACCCGATCCAGTAGCTCGTTTAGGGACGAGAGGTCGGCAGGGTACGTGTTGCCGAAGCACATGGGGCCGATCCGCAATGCCGTGGTCCCAGGATAGCTCAAAGGCGAATCCGGGTCGTGTTCGGCCGCGGCGGATCCAGGCGTATCAACAGGGTTGGACGTTTTGGATGGCCCGAGGGTAGAGGCCACCTCGGAGGCGATGCCCGATGCTTCCGGCGTCAAGGCGTCGGATTCTATGGGCTTCTCCATGGGAATTGAGGGCCTCATCCAAACGAGTTCTCCCCGTGAATCAGCAGCGAACTCTAGGTTCCCGAATCTGATTTTTTGACCGGGGAGGAAACTTCCGATCTGGCCAAGATGGTCAGTCGGATCGGCACGCGACAGGGCTCTGCCGCCAGCAGAGGTCTGTCCAGGGACGGAGGCCTCCTGGCCGCAGACTCTATGGCTTACGAGAAGGTGAGCCATCGATTCTTTTGGTGATCATAGTGGAACTCTCAATGAAAGCACCAATATCGGTGTCAAAACCGGCGGATCTCGAGCAGGACGTAGGGTTTTACCTCCGTAGGAGGGCCCGAACCTGGGTAAACATCATCTCCTTCGTCCCCTTGTTACCATCGATCCTAGACTCACAGCTCGGGACCCCCTACCCGAGATCCGCCGGTTTTGACACTGACACCAGCACCCATCAGCTCGATGACGCTCCCACGCCTCCCGGAAGTCCCGCCGCAGGCCCGCTCCGCCGTCGGCCCGCCCATGCCCAGATGGGCCCCACAGGGACCAGATCTGGGCCGAGAGGTTGCCGCCAGGTCGCGCCGCAGCGACACCCCGCCGCCAACGGCGACGCTCCCAACAGCGACACCGCCGCCCAGCCATCCGCCCACGAGCCCCGCTGCCACACGAACCGTCGTCGCCTAGGAGCACCCCCCCGGTGCTGCTCCAGCCCGCGCCGGAGAGCCACCGGGAGGGGAAGGTCAAGGGGACGCCGCCAACAGCGTCCCCGGGGTCAGGCCGGTCGCGGGCGCCAGCGACGGCGGTGGGGAGGAGGGGGAGAGGGGGACTAGAGGAGGGCGAGGTTGGGGCTCGGCCGGTCGCCCGAGGGGACGACGCAGTCGCGGGAGGAGGGGAGGAGTCTCTCGTGGGTCAAAGAAGCATTTTATGAAGTGTAAAGAAACTGAATCTAGCCTACAGAGTTTAACTGAATCTAGCAGTGTCGACAGAGTTCTTTCTTAGCTCTCATAAACTGCATTTAAATGGAAGTCTGAAACATTACAGTATCTAGTGAATACTGTATCTAGTGAACTCAGTTCAACTGAATATGGTGTCTGAACTTAGTTTATTGAGTCTGAAACTTAATTTGTTATTGCACAATTATAGCTGAATTTGGTCAGAATAAAACTGAATTTAGTTATAAAAACTTAACTTGTTAATATGATGCATAACTGAGTTTAGTCATAAAAACAAAACTTGTTATAACTAATTTAGTGAGAACAAAAATTGCCTTCTTGTTTGCGGTTTCTAATCTGTATGTGATAACAGACAGAAGCTCGTCTAAGCTTTCTGAAACTGCAGAATAGAGTAGCATTATCAGAAATTTAGGAAGAAAAACAAATTTATAATCATCCATCTTAGGAATATGCAAATCAACGGATATTCCCATCTGGTCTTTCTAAGATCATCAGGAATGTACATACAAACAGATTTATCATCATCCATCTTCAGGAATATGCAAATCAGGAAAGCGGGAGAGATGGCCTTCTGGTTGAATGTCAGTAAGTTCACCAGAGTAGCATTATCAGAATTTTTCTTTGAGTAAGATGATCGAACCATCTTCAGGAATGTAAGAGTATATGCAAATCACAGAAGAACAAATCTATGCCACTCATACTCCTCTGCAGGATGCAAGGCAAGTGTTGAATCTTCAGGATGTTGGTGAGCAGACACGAGATGAAGACAGGCTGCAAATCGCGGGGAGGAAGGGAGGGAAATGGGGGGCTTCTTACTTCTCGGCAGCGATGCAGTCGACCTTGCGGCCCTTGCGCTTGGTGCGCATCTCGTCGCGGGGCGGGTCGTAGGTCCAGTCCTCGCCGGCGAGGAGCACCTCCTTGCAGAGCCGCGCGCACTACCGGCCGTTGATCCCAGCGGCTTCCACGCCCCCAGCTCCCAGGACGACCACGTGGCAGTGGGTAGAGCAATTTGAGGGGCTCGGGGCAGCGCCGCCGCCGGAGATGGCAAATCGCTAGCTTTGAAGAAAAGGGGATCCCATCCCTCTTGAGCTCCTGGTGCGGACGAAGAGAAGAGACGAGACGAGGGGGAGAAGGTGGCCGGCGGTCGGCGAGGCGACGAAGACGACGGCGAGGCGACGGAAGAAGCAGCCGACGCGTGGCGAGGTGACCAAGCATGAGCGGTGGGCTGCGACGTTTGTCGGGAGAAAGTTAAGGTGTTTTTCGTAAAATTTCGGCGGGGACATGCTTTTTTGGACGGAGGGAGTAGTTGTCAAGCATCATGTGGTGGGGAAAGATCCAAACATATATATCCAGTCAAATATATTTCATCATGATTCATTATTGTTGAAAATTATCTTCATGATAAGTATGTTGGGAGGCGAAACATTAAGCCCCTATCTTTCTATGTGTTCAATGGATGTTGTTTGTTCTAAAAATATGCCTTGAGTATTAGCAATCATAAGGGACTATATGATAATTGATTACGTGGAGCTCTTACTAGACTTCATGATGATTTTTATGAGAAAAAGTTGCTGGTTATGATGCTAGAAAAGTGACTGAAATTATCAATGATCAAACTTATATATTATGCTAGCATTCACACTTCATAAATTATTTCTTTTATCATTTACCTACTGGAGGACGGCCAGGAATTAAACTTGGGGATGCTGATACGTCTCCAACGTATCGATAATTTATGAAGTATTCATGCCATGACTGCCAAAGCTTACAATACTTTTATATGATTTCGATGCACTTTATATGATTTATTTAGAACTAACCCGGACTGACGTTGTTTTCAGCAGAATTACCGTGGTGTTGTTTTTGTGCAGAAAATGAAAGTTCTCGGAATGGCCCGAAACTTTTTCAGAAATTTTTCTGGAGAAAATAAGGAATACTGGAGCGAAGAACCACCAGAGGGGAGCCACCCGTGGGGCACAAGCCATCAGGGCGCCACCCCCCTAGGTCGCGCCTTGATATGTGGTGGGGCCCACGAGGCTCCGTTGCGCGTGATTCCAATGCTGAAAATCCTATAAATCCCAGAAACCCCAGAAATAAACGAAGACTCTCCGTTCCTCCACCGCAACTCTCTCTATCGACGAAAAACCAATCTGGTGCCGTTCCAGTACCCTGCCGAAGAGGGAAAACCATCATCGGTGGCCATCTTCATCATCCCGGTGGAGGCCATGAAGAGGAGGGAGTAGTTCAGCCTCGGGGGCTGAGGGTATGTACCAGTAGATATGTGTTCAATCTCTCTCTCTCTCTCTCTCGTGTTCTTGAGACGACACGATCTTGATGTATCATGGGATTTTTTAATATAGTTGGATCATATGATGTTTGTCCCTTGCCATCATGTTGTGATGAATTGAATCTTTCCCTTTGAGATCTCGTTATGTTGGATTGAATATTTTGATTTTAGAACACTTGATGTACGTCTTGTGTGGGATACCCGTAGTGACATTGGGGTATTCTATTGATTCACTTGATATATGTTGAGGCATCAACTTGCGGATTCCGGTGACCTTGGGGATCTATGCAAAGGGGTTGATTGCACGTTTTCATACCACGTTCTCCGATAGAAATCTTGGGGTGCTCCTTGAAGTTCTTTGTGTTGGATTAAATATGATAGACCTGAAATATTTGATGCATGTCACATAATTTACCCACAGATACTTGAGGTGACATTGGAGTATCTAGGTAACATTAGGGTTGATTGATATGTATCATTAGTGTTGTTCTAGTACGAACTCTAGGGATGTTTGTGACACTTATAGGAATATCCCAAATGATTGATCAGAAAGAATAACTTTGAGGTGGTTCTACTACCTACACCAATTTCATCTTATTGTTCTCCGCTAGATAGGAACTCTGGAGTGATTCTTTGTTGCACGTTGAGGGATGATCATATGATTCAACTTTGTTAGCATTGATGGGAGATTGCGCTAGTGAAAGTATGAACCCTAGGCCTTGTTTCCAAGCATTAATATACCATTTTGCTCGCTGTTTTACACTTGTTACCTTGCTGTTTTTATATTTTCAGATTACAAAAACCTATATCTACCTTCCATGTTGCACTCGTATCACCATCTCTTCGCCGAACTAATGCACCAATACAATTTGGCATTGTATTGGGTGTGTTGGGGACACAAGAGATTTCTTGTATTTGATTGCAGGGTTGTTTGAGAGAGACCATCTTCATCCTACACCTCCCACAGATTGATAAACCTTAGGTCATCCACTTGAGGGAAAATTGATACTGTCCAACAAAACTCTGCGCTTGGAGGCCCAACAAAGTCTACAAGAATAAAGTTGCGTAGTAGACATCACCGATCTAGCTCGGATTACTGTTCCACGTACATGCGCACTCTAGGTGCGTCATGCATAATGTCGCAGGGTAACACTATTGCTGCCCCGTATAACATAAAGAATGGTGTATACCCCGTTGATCGATTGGGGTGGTGTGCAAGCCCCATAGTACGGAGACGAGCTCCTCCACCCAGTGGAAGTCAGATTCTGTCAAGGAACGAACTAGGCACGGTTTAATGCCGCTCAGAATTAGCCCATTTGCCCGTTCGACCTGTCCATTGGTTTGCGGGTGGTATACGGAGGCGTAATCAAGCTTAATGCCTAAATTAGCACACCAGTCTTTAACTTTATGAGCAGTGAAATTTGACCCATTATCCGTTATTATACTATGAGCAACACCATAACGGTGAACCACGCCGGATATAAAGTCGATAACTGGGCCAGATTTAGCAGAACTTACTGGCTTGGCTTCGATCCACTTAGTGAATTTGTCCACCATTACCAGTAAATATTTCTTCTTCTTGGTCCCCCCTTTAATTTGTCTGACTATGTCCAGCCCCCAGACCGCAAAGGCCATGTGATTGGAATCGTCCGAAGAGAGGTTGCGAGCATGTGGCTTTGATTTGCAAAGAGTTGATAGCCAACGCAGTGCTGGACGAGTGTGTGAGCGTCAGTGCGAGCCATCTGCCAGCACGTGAGACTTGATAGTTCGGCGTGGCTTGTGTTGACACCAGATTTTGGCATGCAAGAAAACGTTATTAACATGGATTCAAATGAACAAGTGCTCTAATCAAAAAGTACCGTAGTGTTGACACGAACATCTTTGAAGTTTGGACCATCGCCATCCGATCTCATCTCAAAGGCCGAAACTGTGCTCAAGGTACTAAGATTTCATATTTAGAGCACTGTTCTGCTGATTAAGCCTCCAAGATGGCCTCATATGAGAAAATGTTCAACATAGACTATCTTCGCCTCGTCGAGGTTGATATAAAGATCGTCTCAATCGGAGCTCGTATGCAACCTGTGGAGCCAAAACAAAATCAGCAACAAAAGCTGCAGACTCATTTCAGACCCATCGAGTTTTTTGACTTGGTGACACCGAGTTGACTCGGTAATTCAAAAAAAAATCACTCGGAAATTCCGAGTGAGATGCAGAAGATTACAGAAAGTTGGCCACGTTAACTCGGTGAGACCGAGAAAAATCACTTGGTGGCTCCGAGTTGGTCCGGAAAATTGCCAAAGTTTCCCGTCCGAGTTAGGTTAGGGTTTTTGACGTTTTGGACAGGATTTATAGTCATTTTCTTGTACGGGAAGTCCAGCCGCCTCATATATATGTTAGAGGTGACGGCCGATTGAACAACACACAATCGAACAAATCAATCTATCACTTTTTACCTTTACCGTTATCCCTCTCCCTTGTTCTTCTTCTTCCTCGTTCTTCACTTGGAGGGCAACGATCCACGAGGCCCTAGGGGCGGTTAGGCCGACCTAGGGCAGCCCATAGCCGCCGCGCGTCCAGACAGGGTCCCTCCCGGGCGCGTGGGGATTTGGGTCCTCAAAAGCACCTGCCGGATTGCTTGCGTACCGCGCTTCCGGACGGGTCTCCTTCGACGTGAGCTGCGGTGCATCACCCCCGGCGTCGAGGTTGCATGGTGATGTGTTCGTGTGTCAACACACTTTTTGGTGACTCCGCTGGGGAAATAGCTTTGAGCGTTCTCTGGCCCGTTCTTGCTACGAAGAGATCGTCGTCTAGGGTTTGCAATCTACAAAGGTAATATGAATACCCAACTCACCTATGTAGATGCAAATAATTAATATGGTGTTACCAGGTCATTCAATGAGTATACTCTATCGGCCAGCCCTAGTTATTTCAATCATGCATCTAATTACGTGCAAAGGCCGATTCAAAGTAATTTACATGCTTCAACATCTTATGATACTAGTAACATGCACCATATGTATTCCAATTCTCATGCATCGGCAACCCCAGAAATTGTTATGCCGATGAACAACATGATGAGTTTGGTCAATAAAGTTGAAACACCTCGTGTAGGAACTTCCAATAGCAAGCGACAAAGTGTTTCACCTTTTTATTCATCGGCAACTAATTTATAACATACTAGTTCAACCATGTCGATGGATGGGAGAATAGGCCATGCTACTACTAGATATTCGACCAGTTACTCTCAACCGCCATATGCTACACCTCATGTTAGTAATTTTTCGGCACCGTATACGGCTGTAGATGCTCATAATTCGGATCTGCACCTTCTTGGTCATAGCCGAATAAGTGAAAATTTTGCAGGAGTGCACATGCCTTCGCCTAATGTTGTAGCATATAATGCATCCTCTACGCAATTGCAGAATTTCAGCAACACCTCATTGCTGAAAGAATCTGAAAATATTGTGGAGCAATCCCTTACAGAATGGGAAGTGGCTACATTAAAAAAGGATATAGCCTGAAATAACAAGATTAGTGCTCTTTGCCTTGAAGAACATGATAAGGGGCTAGTTCATGATTATACTACAATAAAAGCTAGAGTTTTGCAAGAAGATGAATCTTTGCCAATTGATAAAATTGGCGAGCAAAAACATTTTTTTACAACAATGCATATGCCTTCACCTAGTACTACATTATATTATACACCCCCTACACAATTGCAAAGTTTCAGCAACACCCGTGTGTCATTGCCGAAAGAATCAAAAAGCCTTGGGGGGCAATCTTATCCCGAGTGGGCTGAAATTGAGAAAAAACTTAAAGCAAGTTTTGCCGCTTGCCACAAGAAACAAACAAAAAAAGAATTGGCTCAAAGAAAAGAAGCATGGCCAATTGCTAGGATCAATGAAAATAAGGATCATTCGGAATATGAAAGTGCTTCGGTTGAAAAGGCCAAATCAAGTAGTATATATTTCGAATCCATCAAATCCAAAGAGGCAAGTATTATTGAGAAAGGGAAGGGAAAGCGTACAAAACTATCATGCTTGATTTTTCTGAAGTTAATGGAACCTACTTCCTGCCCTATGAGTTCCGGGCCACATCAATTGACAAGCTTCAAGGACAAGAACAAGTAGCCAAACAAAGTTCAGTTGACGAGGATCTTCAAAGTAATGATGCTTGGAATCAAGAAAAAGATGATGAAAAGGCGTTGGGGAGCCATCCAAAGACGGAGCAAGATAGAACACCATCATGCTCTCCCAACATATTTGAAGAGGTATGTCTAGCAAGTAATTTACCTATTTTCAGATTTGGTACAACTTTATTGTTGATGCATCTAATGTAAAAATTATCATAAATACTTTTGAAAGACCAATGAAGAAGGGTAACTTACTTGTTAGCAACAAAATTGTTATAGAGCATATCGGTCAACCCATTGCACCATTTATAAAGACCGATAATGACTTATTAATGCAGCCAAGGCTTTCCCCGGTGCTTTATCTAAAGTTCATATATAATTGGATAGCTTTGCTTGTTTCATACTTGGCTTACATTTGGTCTCAATTGAGGCATGTATGTTCTAACTATTTTTGTTTTAGAAATTTAAAGCCAAGATTAAATTCTTTTGAGAAAACCGATGCGAGTATAATATCTTATCCAATGACATAGGAAAAAGAATGCAAGAGAAAATTCATAGCCGAATGGAAAGATCCTAAATCTGAACCATTCATGTGCTTAGTTTCAAAGTCGTTCCCACATCAAGATCGTCTAGAAAGCAAGAATTTTACCTTCAATTCGAACATGTGTGATCAAATCTTTGATTTGTTGTTGAGAAATAATTATACTAGAATTATCGATCACCATGTCAAGCCATCAATCCAAGGACGAATGTATTGTAAGTTACATGATTCGTTCAAGCACAATTTTGAGGATTGCAACATGTTTCGTCAAATAGTTAAATCGGCCATAGACAAAGGACGATTGAAATTTGTTGAAACACCAAGGGATGACCAATCTATTTCGATTGGTCCTGATGGCAAAAAGTTTTTGTATCGGCTGCTTCAAGCTGATCCATTTAAAGAGAAGATGAAAACTGCAGGTGGTGGGATCAAGCTTTCAAGTAAAGAGGTTGTTCATTACAATGAAAATATTCTTCATAGCATGAGTTCTATCGAGGTTACAATGAAGAAGCCAAGGACTGGGGTGCAACAAGAAAATCCAATAATCGATGCAAGCACAACCAAAGAAAACAAAGGCCGAAATAAGCACAAGGACAATAAATCTAAAGTTACTTTCACAGAGTTACTAGCTAAATATCAAAAAGCGAGTGAAGAAAAAAGTGCGTCTTGGCCAAATAGTGCAAAAGCATGAAGATCATCACCTAGGCGCAAGTATGAGGGTCGGTATTGGCAAAGTGAGAATTTCCATGCAACATATCCATATCCTCATTTTGGGCCGCCAATGCCAATGTGATGGATGCCTCCCTATGCTCACGTAAATCCATATCCATCATGGGACATCTATGATACAAGGGCACATTCTCCATATTATTATAAATCATCTCACCATTATTATGCAGCTCCAAGAATACCAACGTTCAGTGAGTAGTCATATGTTCAAGACCGTTTCAATAAAAGAAAATCGGTCTGGAGCTCAAGAAAGAAGATAGAGGTGGTTAAGCAAGTTTATTGAGTTAAAAAGGATGGTCACAAGAGTGCCAGTTCAGATTTGATCTTAAAATATAAAGAGCCAATTAAAAAGTTAACATTGGCTACAAAAGGCAAAGAAGTGAAGCAATCAATTCTTAAAAATCAAAATGCCAAATCTGAAAAAAAAATTGAGGGTGCACAAGGTCAAAAAAGAGTTTCCATTGGTTGAAACAAAATCACAACCAAGGTGCCTACTCGGTTTATCATATTGGCCAAAGAAGAAATTGCAAAAGCTTAGTGCACAAGAACTTGAAAAGAGGAACATGGCATGGGTTCCCAAAGGACGTATTCAAAATAGGAATGATGTGAAAGCTTCCATTGCAAAAAGTGCAGCAAGGGTGAAGAAGGAGAAGAGTGAAAGCTCCAAACAACCAAGCCGAAGGTTTGCGCAAAATCTTCAGTCCAAACAATATCCATATTCTTCAACTATGCCATTAATGCCTATACCATGGAATTCTTCATTAGGTATGATTGGTTACCCTCCATGGGATTATTTTAATCCATGGATGCAATATAACCTCTTATAACATGAAAGGGTATTACCAAATCGCAATACATTTGATTAGCTATGAGTTTGTTCCTGATCCAAAGAGACGAAATACTTGATTTGTTATTTCATTTGTTTATTTCGGCTATACATGATTTTGGTAGATGGAGTTTACATGGACCTCATGGTTATGGCCGGTATTTATCTATCGCCTAAGAATCTATCTAAGTGTGGTCAATGTAATATTCTTGCATCGTCCGTAGTCCTATTGGAAACTGAGACAAGTTGCATGTTCATTCAAAATTTATATTTATACCTACCATACCTGCATGGAGTAGAGACATTATAGCCGATGTCATTCAACATATGTTGTATAGGCCAATTCATAGCTGTAGACTTGGCAAGTTGCTTATGACTTTATTGAAAATGATTTGGCTTATGTATCTTTAAATGTATGAGAGGCAAACTCATTGTTTGTTTTACCATTGTGCATCAGATTTATGACATGCATAATATATAATTTAGGTTTGTCTCCCCTATACTATGGAGATTATGTTTTGATTGTTGAATTCATAACAATGGTTGAGGTGTTGGTGTTGTTCCTCTATCTCCTTATGGTGCTATTTTGTGGAGCCTCATGCTGCTTGAAATGTTTTTTTACACATAATCAAAGCCGAATATGCATTTTTATTTGGTTTGAAGCTTTTGGTCAGCATAAGTGCTACACATATTGCGGCGTTTGGTGATTCTTTATGAGTAGTCTAACAAATGTCCAAGGGTTATCAATATTTTGACTAATCACTTATAATTTATCTTGAAGTATGTCTAGATATAAGATTTACTTTGGGTTGGTTTATTGCTCGTACATCTAGACATGATAATTGAAGAGAAAATGAGTTGGCACACCAAGAATCCAGTTACTATGTTGATCATGGTGTATTAGATATCTATCAATAGCCGATACTCGGTCTCACCGACATAGATAAAGTCGAACCGGAGCCCACCGCTTCGGCCACTAATCAAATTTTTATGCAGGTGAAAGGAAGGATTAGAGGAAGTTTGTTCTTGATTATTAGCAAAATCCTAGCGAAAGGGTGAATAATATAGTTCGGAGGATGGCTTTGAGGTACATATATATGGAACTTTATCACTAGATTGTAAATGAAGTTGGGAAGGTTTCACCCAAGTTTGCATCAAGGGTTCGAACAAGCAACGACCGAATATAAATATCGCCCTAAAGACATATAATTGGCTGATATATACTTATAGCCCTAGGCATATGCAAAATGGTCGATGGAGTGTTGACATCGTGTCGGTGCACTGGTACAGGGGTACCCAGTGCCCCTGACTTATGCACAGGCGGTAGAAGCAAAGAACCCGGCCAACAATCAAGACCAAGACACCAGCAAGCTCAACGCGGCAGCCCAAGTCCGGACTGCAACGTGCCAAGCACGTCCCCGATGCTTGTCGGGGACCAAGACATGCACACCTCCCTAAAGACCCGGCAAGCCACTCCCCGACAGGGATGAGCCATCCAGCCACCACTCCACTGCATTGCTACGCCTGTCACTTATCGATGTGGTGTCGATCCCTCAGGTGGCTAATCAGCTCTTGCTAAGCATGTGGCGTCACATTGGAAGGTAAGTTACGCTCTGCTGACACCCGCCCTGCAGCGTGTCAAGATCTTAAGAAACGGCCGGCCAAGCGGTGGCAAGAGCTTGCCGGGGATGCACCCCCAAGCGCCACCTAGGCAGGTAATCATGGCATTTTGTCCTAATGCCAGAGTTAGGTATGATAGCTCTGCTTAGCTATCTAATCGATAGATAATGTCTATTTTGCCATTGTGGTAACCCCTTGCACTATAAAAGAAGGCCCAAGGCAACCTAGCTCAAGGTTGGCGACTCGAACCCCCGAACACTTGTACTCGCATAGCCGCTCTTTCCCCGACCGCTGTCCTTGCTGGGGTTAGGCGCTCTGCGTTCTTCGTGTTCCTCCAATCAATCCACTAAAAAGTAGGAGTAGGGTTTTACGCTTAGCAGCGGCTTGAACCTGGGTAAAATGCCTGTGTCCTGATCGTTGCGCCGTCTCATGCTCTCCGCTCTTCGTGCAATGTGACCCCCCTTGCCGAACCACAAGGGACCTCTGGTCCCATAGGTGATCGTGAGCATCAGTGCCCCGACATCTTTGGCGCGCCAGGTAGGGGGCGTGCGTCATTTGCATGAACCCGAGTTCATGAACGGAGAATCGGTCTTCATCCACATCTTCTTCAACAATGGCTCCCAAGAAGAAATCTGGCGTGGCTACACATCCCTCCACTTCTAAGGCTCCCTCACACGCGGCCGCCGGCGCCATGGGTGCCACGGCGGCTGCGGGCGAGGCGGGCTTCGTGGACGACGTGGTCGGCGCAGGAGGCGCCTCCGTCCAGCCCTTCGTGGCCAGAGATGGAGCAGGGGGTGCCGGAGAGGAGCAACTACCACAACAACATGGCGAGCTTGGCCCCGATGCCACGGACGGAGGGAACATCTGTTCATCACCTCCCCGCCGTGCGGATGGCCGAGGCCGCCTCAGTGGCGCCCGGTCCGGTGCGAGCCGTGACCTTCCGACCGCACCCGTCGCCAGCGAGATTGTTGGGCGAGCACCTCATGCGGAATGAGACGGGGCGCCCAGCGGAGCAGCAGCCCCTCAGGATCGGCCCTCGGGCCACCAGAAAGCTCCAGCGAGTGGCGCGCGACATCAAGGACGCGGCGACGCTTCTCTTGGTCCTACCAAGAGTCGAGCAACGTCGCGGTCCGCCTCATTCGCCATGCCAGGCACCACAGAGGAGGCCATGGCGAGAGTCCAGATGCTGCTCAACTTCATGCCAGCGGCTGATAAGATGGATGAATGCAGAGCCACCATTCAGAGTTTAATTTCCTTCGTTGAAGCCAACAAGACCCAGCATGCAGAGCAGTCGCGACGTACCCGAACAGTAGCGGCGGCCCGGGGCGGCGAGCACGTTGAAGGGGCCACCCCAACGGTGCAGTCTCCTCCGCGACAACAGGCCCAGAGGCAGCCGCAGCAGGCTTCACATGCTGACGACCACGACGAGGCGTCCATAGTCTCGTCTAGCCCGCGTGACCGCTAGGATCAACGGCGTGTCCTTGAAGACCGGCGAAAAGAAGACGCGCGCATCACCATCGAGCGACGCCAGGTAGCACACCGTCAATCCGACAAGCGCAACGGTCCAGACGTCGGCGACCCCGCGCCCAGTGTTGGCGGGTACCTTCCTTACGAGGTTGGTTGCCCTGCCTTCACTAGCGAGTTGCGACGGGTCCGCTGGCCGTCGACCCGAGCTTTCAAGCCTAAGCTACCGTAGAAATACGACGGGAAGCTGAACCCCGCGGAGTTCTTGGGCATTTACATGATAGTTGTTCAAGCTGCGGGAGGAAGAGATGAAAAGGTGCTCGCCAACTATTTCCCTTTGGCGCTCAAGCCAAATGTAAGATCATGGCTGATGCACCTGCCAGAGAATTCCATTTCCTCTTGGGCCAATCTGTGCAACGAGTTCGTTGGCGCCTTCACCGGTGGTTATCAAGAACCAGGCCAGCCCAGCGATCTACATGTCCTCCTGCAAAAAGAAGGAGAAACCTTGAGAAAGTATATCCTGAGATTTAGCCGAGTGCACCGCAACATCCCAGAGATCCATCCGGCAGCGGTGATTGCCGCGTTCCACTCGAACGTGCGCAACAGGAGGATGCGAGCCAAGATGAACGTCAAGCTCCCCAAGACTGTTAATGAGCTTTACACCTTGGTAGATAAGTGTGCTCGAGCTGAAGAAGGAAGGCGACTTCCCGGAGAGGAGGCGGGCGTCGAAGTGGACTCTAATAATGACGACGATGCCGCCGACCCTAAGCGAAGGAACAGGAAGCGCAACAAGAAGCATAAGGGGAAAGCGGTATTTGCTGTTGAGAGCTCCAGAGACCTCAGTGCAGGCAAGAAGGCGAAAGCCGAACCCCTGGCAAGGGAGCTGCCGTGTGCGCTGATTGCTGAGAGGCTGCTGCCGCTGAGAAGACCAGGAAGTCCGACGGGCCGTACTTGAAAATTCACCGCACCAAGGTCCATGATATCCAAGAGTGCCGACAGGTCGAGTAACTTGTTGAGAAACAGAGGGCCGAGTACGAGAAACGCGACAAGGAAAAGGGCCAGGACGGCGCTGCCGGGAAAGGCTGTGGCGGCAGAGGAGGTCGTCGTGGCAAAACCCCTGAGCAAAAGGAAAAACCCGTCAGAGGCCAAGAGAAGAAGGAAACAAATGATATGAGTGAAGATGAGGATGATGATGAGGATTCCAGTGACAGGGAGTTCCAGAAAGCAACTGAAGCCATGTGTGTTGACCGGGGTGCGTCCTTGCACTCCTCTCGTCGCTAGCTCAAGCAGTGGACACGCGAGGTTAATGTTGTGGAACCGACTGCAGAATCTAGGAAGCCACTCAGATGGTCCAACAAGCCTATCATCTTTGACGAAGAGGATCATCCTGACCTTACCACTACGGTTGGGTGTTTGCCCTTGTTGGTTTCCCCAACAATCCGCATCCTCAAGGTGTCTAAGATGTTAGTTGACGGTGGGGCCGGATTGAACTTGATCTCTCCTAGAGTGGCTGAGAAACTTCAGATCCTTGATGAAGAGCTCGAAGCCACGGGTACGTTCCAAGGAATCAATCCGGGCAGGAGCCGACCCAAGGGATAGATCACTCTGCCTCTGACATTTGGCGGGGAGTTGAACTTCCGGATAGAGAGGATAGTGTTCGACGTCGCCGAAATTCCACTGCCTTACAACGGAATCCTCGGTCGCCCAGCTCTGGCAAAGTTCATGGCGGCATCTCACTACGCCTACAATACCTTGAAGATGCCATTGCCCATCGGGGTCATTTCCATCCCGTCCGACAAGAAGAACGTAGTTATCTCCGTGGACCAGATGTATCGCGACGCGGTAGCAGCTGAAGCCACAAAAATCCCAGCTCCCGCCAAGGGCACAAAGAAAATGAAGAAGACTAGCAAGAACACTGGCAAGGACTCCGGGAAGCGCGCCTCTTCGGAGTGCGCCGCACCTGACGATGACCTGCCGGAGAGTTCCACTAGCAAGAAGACCAAGGTCACCTATCCTGAGACAAAGAAATTCGTGGTAAGGGAGGATGGCACTGGTGGTACCTTCACCACCAGTGCTACCCTTAATGACAAATAGGAAAGCGCGCTCGTTACCTTCCTGCGGGAGAATGTCGATTTGTTTGCCTGGCAACCATCTGACATCCCCGGTGTTCCTAGGGAGGTAATTGAGCACCACCTTGTTGTCTGCCCTCATGCCTGACCCGTCAAGCAAAAGGTTAGGAAACAGGCCTTGGAGCGGTAGTAGTTCATTGCCAAGGAAATCAAGAAGCTTGAAGCAGCTGGTTTGGTCAGAGGGGTGCTGCATCCAACTTGGCTAGCAAACCCGGTGGTGGTACGAAAGGCAAATGGGAAATGGAGGCCTTGCATAGACTTCACCGACTTGAACAAAGCTTGTCCGAAGGACCCTTGCCCCTTGTCGTGCATAGATCAAATTGTTGATTCCACCTCCGGATGTGACTTGCTCTCCTTTTTGGATGCCTACTCCGGTTACTACTAGATATTTATGAACAAGGAAGATGAGGAGAAGACCGCATTTATAACTCCCTGTGGCACGTACTACTTTGTACGTATGCCCTTCGGGTTAAAGAGTGTTGGTTCGACCTTCGCCAGGGCTGTTCAAATTGGTTTTGGACCTCAGCTGCATAGAAATGTGGAAGCCTACATCGATGACATCGTGGTCAAAACCAAGGATGAAGCCACTCTCATACAAGATCTGGAGGAAACTTTCGTAAACTTGCGCAAGATCAACCTGAAGCTCAACCCTGAAAAGTGTGTGTTCGGTGTCCCATCCGGCAAGCTGATTGGGTTCTTCGTATCTTAGCGAGGAATAGAAGCCAACCCCGATAAGATCAAGGCGATCGAGCAGATACAGGCACCCAAGACCATCAAAGATATCAGACGCCTGACCGGATGTGCTGCCGCGTTCAGTAGGTTCATATCCAAGTCCGCTGAGCGCGCCCTGCCGTTCTTCAAAATCCTGAGGAAGGCTGGCCCGATGAAGTGGACCCCAGAGGCAGATGCAGCGCTGCAAGACCTAAAGAAATACCTATCCTCTGCTCCCACCTTGGTCGCTCCTAAACCGCAAGAGCCGTTGCTTCTATATTAGCGGCAACGAATCAAGTGGTTAGTGCAGCGTTGGTGGCGCGGCGGGGGGTGGATGAAGATTCAGCAGCCGCTGTTGATGCTGCCGGGAGCGAGAAAGAAACATCCGCGGCAGGGCTCGACACAGATCAAGGGGGATCTCAGCAAATGGTTGACAGCGAATCCAAAGAAATGGCAAAGAAGAAAATGGTGCAGCGGCCCATGTACTTTGTCAGTTCCCTGCTACAGGGGGCTAGGTCGAGGTACTCCGGGGTACAAAAGCTGATCTTCGGCCTCATCATGGCCTCGAGGAAGCTGCGCCACTACTTCCAAGCCCATGAGATAACAGTTGTCACCCGTTTCCCATTGCAACGCATACTGAGAAACCCCGAAGCCACTGGCAGGATAGTTGAGTGAGCACTGGAGTTGTCAAGCTTTGGATTAAAGTATGAGAGCACTTCCACCATTCAAAGCAGGGCGTTGGCGCAGTTTATTGCAGAATGGACACCCACGGCAGATGATGTAGCTCCGGAGACAATCCTCCACGGCAAAGAGGCACCCAAGGATTGGATCATGTACTTTGACGGTGCTTTCTCACTCCAGGGCGCTGGAGCAGGCGTGCTCCTCATCGCGCCGACCGGAGAGCACCTCAAGTACGTCGTCCAGATGCACTTTCCCTGGGAGGAAGCCACCAACAACACTGCTGAGTACGAGGGGCTCCTTAAAGGACTCAGAATCGCGGTAGAGTTGGGAATAAAGAGGCTGATCGTCCGAGGAGATTTTCAACTTGTGATAAAGCAAGTCAATAAGGATTACCAGAGCCCGCTGATGGAAACCTACGTGGAAGAAGTGAGGAAATGGGAGGAGCACGTCGATGGGCTACAAACAGAGCATGTGCCACGAGCAGAAAACAACATTGCTGACCACCTGTCGAAGTGCGCTGTGCAGAAGCTTTCCTGTGGAACCAGGAACCTTTGTTCTCCGCCACACCCAACCATCAGTGTCCCCTTCTGCAATGTCCAAGAAGAGAAGAAAGCTGAACTCCGGCAAGCATTTCCCGGCAGAGTGAAAGCACAACATGCTCCCTTGGTGGTTTTGATAATTCATGACAACATACATTGTCTCTTGGACTAATACTTTTACCTAGTGTATTTCAGATATAGTCCATAGAGAAGGGCTGGCAAAAGGATTGTGGAGATTGTGGAATACCCCAAGCAAGGAAATAGGTTGGCAAAGCTTCAAGGAAGAGGACTCTACATTTTACATTTGTGAGAAATCACTTTGAGTCCATAGGAAAGCCAATACTATTAAAAGGGGGTAAAGTTTTGTTGGTGAACAAAATGCTCATACGTGCACAAGTGATAGTCACCAAAAACACCCACAACCTCTCCCACCAAAGTCTGTCCAAAGCCAAATACTCAAAATCGGTGCAACCAACATTTCCATCCCGGTGCCACCGATTCTCAACCTCAGACAGACTCAGCCAAACCCTAGCCACTTCGGTGCAACCGATTCAATCCCGGTGCCACCGAGTTTAGGTTGCCAACTCTCTGTTACGCAAATTCACAATATCGGTACCACCGAGATTGTTGGATCGGCGTCACCGAGATTGGGAATCTGACCGTTGGTCACCTTATCGGTGCAACCGAGATTTCTATATCGGTCTCACCGAGATTCAAAAGTTGCCACTTTTGGTCACTTCGGTACCACCGAGATTTACACATCGGTGTCACCGAGTTGGTCATTTTGTGTGTAACGGTTGGATTTTTGGGTATGCCTATATATACCCCTCCACCACCACCTACTCGAGAGAGAAGCACTTAGAACTATTCCATACTTGCCCCATCTAGTTTTCTGAGAGAGAACCACCTATTCTTGTGTTGAGGTCAAGATCTTCCACTCCAACCATATGGATCTTGATTTCTAGCCTCCCCAAGTTTCTTTTCACCAATCCCATCTCTTCCACCAAGCCAAATCTGTGAGAGAGTGATTGTGTGTTGAGGAGTCTATCATCTTGGAGCACAAGAGCAAGGAGTTCATCGACATTACCGAGCCTATTACCTTTTGGAGGGTGGTGCCTCCTAGATTGGTTAGGTGTCGCTTGGGAGCCTCCTACTTCGTGTTGTGGAGTTGAACCAAGAAGTTTGTAAGGGCAAGGAGATCACCTACTTCGTGAAGATCTACCCATAGCGGGGCTAGTCCTTCGTGGACGGAAGCCGTTATGGAATAGTCAAGGTTGCTACTTCGTGGACCCTTATGGGTGGAGCCCTCCGTGGACTCTCGCGACCGTTACCCTCCGTGGGTTGAAGACTCCATAAATGTGGATGTACGATAGCACCACCTATCGTAACCACGGGAAAAATCCTTGCATCTCCAATTGTGTTTGATATCCATATCTCTACTCTCTTCTTCATGTGCAATGTCTTTACTTTCCGCTGCCATATTTGTTGACATGCATGTGTAGGGCTGTTAGACTTGCTAGACTTGCTATAACTGTTAAAATCTGCCAACAAATTAACTTGGGAAAAGGCTAGGTTTTAAATTCCTGCTAGTAGTCTATTCACCCCCCCCCCCTCTAGACACTCTTCTAGTGATCCCTTAATTGGTATCAGAGCTTTGGTCTCCATTGCTTCGGTCTAATCACCGAGGAGGAAGATGGATGTGTCTAGTATAGGGAGTTTGAGTTGTAGAGTGCCTATTCTTTATGGAGAGTACTATAGTCAATGGAAAACCTTGATGCTTGAGTTGTTTAATGAATTTCAATTGAGCAAATATGTCAAGTGCCCCTATGTACCTCCCATTGATCCTTTGCATCCCACACACGGAGAGGAAGTTGATATGCTATGCAATCTTAGAACTGTCAATCTCATTGTTAGAGCTTTGCCTAGAAATGTGCTCAATCAAATGAAGAATTTTGTATGTGCTTACACTTTGTGGAATGACTTGGAGAAACGATATCCAAGTTATTCATTGAGTAATCTTGATGAAATTCTACATAAAACTATTGCCTTCCACAAAATGACGCCTAGTGATCCTAAATTTGATGATTGTCTACTTGAGCTTAGAGACCTCATGCGTGCTAAAGGAGATGTCACAACTATCAACAATATCATTATAGAAGTCCTTCGCATTCATAAACTTGAACATTGTCATGATCACCATCCTAACGAATCTCTTGTTCTTTATGACGAGGATTTCCCACTTAATGATGACAATGTGGAACATGGGTACTATGATGAAGATGAGCTGTTCGACATCGAGTATGAGAAGATCATGAAGAATCTAAGTCTCATGGCAAACTTCAAGGATTACATGTCCGGAGGAAAAGAGTGGATTCTCGATAGCGGATGTACCGATCATATGACCGGAGATAGAGAAATGTTTGAAGAGATCGCGCCAAACCATGGACTGAGAAGGTACGTAACGTTTGGAGACAACTCCAAGGGTAAGGTACTTGGTCTTGGTAAGGTGGCCATATCCCATGATAGCTCTATCCAAAATGTTATGCTTGTTGAATCTCTTGGCTACAATTTTCTTTTTGTATCTAGACTTGCCGACTTTGGTTTTAATGTGCTATTCACAAAAGTAGATTGCCAAGTGTTTCGTCAAGATAATCATAAAATGGTCTTTACCGGTTTCCATAGAGGTGATCTATACATTGTTGACTTCACTAAGAGATCCAAACCTCGCACTTGTTTAATTGCTAAATCCTCTAAAGGTTGGCTTTGGCATAGAAGACTAGGACATGTTGGCATGCGTAATTTAGACAAGCTTATCAAAGGTGATCATATACTTGGTGTTAAAGATGTTATCTTTGACAAAGATAGACTTTGTAGTGCTTGTCAAGCTGGAAAGCAAGTAGGTGGAAGTCATCCCGTTAAGAATATCATGACTACTAGGAGACCACTTGAGTTACTTCACATGGATCTTTTTGGTCCCAACGCTTACAAGAGTCTCGGTGGAAATTCCTATGGTCTAGTTATAGTTGATGATTTTTCCAGATTTATGTGGGTATTCTTTCTTGATGATAAGTCGCAGGTTCAAAAGATCTTCAAGAACTTCGCTCGCAAAGCGCAAAATCAGTTTGAAGTGAAGATCAAGAAGGTTCGGAGCGATAACGGATCGGAGTTCAAGAACACCCATGTGGATACCTTCCTTGACGAAGAAGGTGTCTCACATGAGTTCTCGGCTACGTACACGCCTCAACAAAATGGAGTTGTTGAGAGGAAGAACCGGACGCTCATTGAGATGGCAAGAACGATGCTTGACGAATACAAGACGCCAAGACACTTTTGGGCAGAAGCCGTGGAAACAACATTTCATGCCACAAACCGACTTTACTTGCACAAGCTTCTCGGTAAAACAGCATACGAGCTACTCACCGGTAACAAACCCCAAGTTGGATACTTTCGGGTATTCGGCTCAAAGTGCTACATTCTTGATAAGCATCGTCGTACTAAATTTGCTCCTAAATCTCATGAAGGATTCATACTTGGTTACGGATCGAACTCTCACACTTACCGTGTCTACAACAACTTCACTCGAAAAGTTGAAGAGACGGTAGATGTGAAGTTTGATGAATCTAATGGTTCGCAAGTCGAACAATTGCCAAATGATGTAGGTGATAAGGACCCTTCGGAAGCTATCCAAGATTTGCCCATCGGTAAGATTCGTCCCATGGAGGTGAAGGAAAGTACTTCATCAACACAAGTGGAAGCCCCTACTTCACGTCAAGGTGAACCACAACATGACATGGAGGCATCCACAAGCGGTACACGACAAGATGATGAAGAGGAGGAAGTGCATCATGAAGATCCACCACAACCACCTTCACCACCACCTCAAGGGAATGACACCATCAACAACAACGAAGATGAAGGAGATGATGATGAAGAAGAAGAAGAAGCTCCACCATCTAACAAGCCCAAGCTACCCCGAGTTCGAGCACAAGTGAACAAGAACCATCCCCTAAACCAAATCTTTGGTGACATCCAAACCGGGAGAATCACTCGCTCTAAAACTCGTCTAGCTAACTTTTGTGAGCATTATTCTTTCATCTCTAGCATTGAGCCCTTGAAGGTAGAACAAGCTCTTGAAGACGCGGATTGGGTGAACGCGATGCATGAAGAGCTTCACAACTTCGAGAGGAACGAAGTGTGGACACTCGTGGAGAAGCCCAAGGCTGAGCAAAACATCATCGGAACCAAATGGGTGTTTCGGAACAAGCAAGACGAAGACGGTCAAGTCGTGCACAACAAGGCTCGTCTCGTAGCCCAAGGATATACGCAAGTCGAAGGTATGGACTACGGTGAGACCTACGCCCCCGTTGCTAGACTTGAAGCTATTCGCATTCTTCTTGCCTATGCTAATCACCATGATATCACGCTTTATCAAATGGACATTAAAAGTGCCTTTTTGAATGGTGAGATTGAAGAAGAAGTCTATGTTAAGCAACCACCTGGTTTTGTGAATCCTAAGAAACCTAATCATGTCTACAAGCTTCGTAAAGCCCTTGATGGTCTTAAGCAAGCCCCTCGTGCTTGGTACAAATGCTTAACGAAGTTTCTCATTGAAAAAGGTTTTGAAATTGGTAAAATTGATGCAACCTTGTTCACTAAGAGAGTTAATGGTGAATTATTTGTATGCCAAATCTATGTGGATGATATTATCTTTGGATCTACTAACCCACAATTTAGTGAAAGATTTGGAAGGTTGATGTCCGAGAAGTATGAGATGTCTATGATGTGTGAGCTGAAATTCTTTCTTGGTTTGCAAATCAAGCAAATGAGAGAAGGAACTTTCATCTCTCAAACTAAGTATACCAAGGACTTGATCAAGAAGTTCAACATGCTGGAGTGCAAAGGTATGAAAACCCCAATGCCTACTAGTGGACATGTTGATCTTACCAGAGAGGATGAACCGGTTGATCAAAAGGTTTATCGATCTATGATTGGTTCATTGCTATATCTATGTGCCTCTCGTCCCGATATTATGCTTAGTGTTTGCATGTGTGCTAGATATCAAGTTGCACCTAAAGAATGTCATCTTTTGGCCGTAAAACATATTGTGAGATATTTGATACAAACACCAAACTTTGGCATTTGGTATCCCAAAGGATCTTCCTTTAACCATGTTGGCTATTCCGATTCGGATTATGCCGGTGACAAAGTTGATAGAAAATCCACCTCGGGTACTTGTCAATTTTTGGGTAGATCTCTTGTGTCTTGGTCCTCCAAGAAACAAAACTCGGTATCTTTATCTACTGCCAAAGCTGAGTATAATGCTGCTGGATCTTGTTGTGCACAATTACTATGGATGACACAAACGCTTAAGGATTATGGAATCCATGTTAGAAATGTTCCATTGCTTTGTGACAATGAAAGTGCTATTAAAATTGGTTATAATCCTGTGCAACATTCCCGAACTAAACATATTCAAGTTCGACGTCATTTCATTCGTGATCATGTTGCCAAAGGAGATATTAATCTTAAGCATGTTCGCACTAACAAGCAATTGGCCGATATCTTTACTAAGCCACTTGATGAGAAAACATTTTGCTATTTGAGGAGTGAGTTGAACATCATTGATGCTTCAAACTTGAGCTAGACTCACTCGGTTGCATGCAAGGGCATGAGCTTTCTTGATACTTCCATGATATTTCTAACATATTATCTTATGCCATGGAATTCTATGCTCCCTTGTATTGCATCTAATCTTTTTGTAGGTACTTGGAAGAATTTCATTCCACAAGATTGCCATCAACTCCAATCATAAGCAATCTTGTCATGACCAAGTATCCACAATCCTTCTTGGTGATGGAAGGAAGAAAACACCTCAACCATATCCTTGACATACATTTATAATTCTTAATTTGGTATCATGTCAAATGGATATATCTATTGCCCTTCCTTGCATGACTAACCTTTGTAGGTGACAAGTGTACTAAAACGAGAAGGATTGCTCCCAACTCAAGATGATCTTCATCAACCTCGAGCATCCTTAACAAGTTCACCTACGAGCAACGTCATCAACATCACTCAAAGGTATGTACTCATATCCTTGAAAAGGCTTTACTCCAAGTCATGAGCTAAAGCAACTCAAGTGATATGAAGACATTAAAGTGCTTAATCGAAAAATGGTAACCCCATTTTGAGCTTAACGTAGAGTATGACCTATGATCAAGTATTCTTACTTGGCTCCTAAGTCAATATACTCTAATATAGGTGACCTAGTAACCGCCCATCATCTAGTTAAGTATCTTGTTTGGTTCATTCTCTATTTTGCAAAGATTTCTTGAAACCACTCAAATCTTATCTAGTTGATATTTTTCTGTAAAAACTTTTGCATTCCCTTTGAAAAAGTTCTCTGTTGACGCCTTGAAAACTGAAACTTGGTCCCTTATTTCTGTTGATGTTTTAGCCTCGGAGCCGCCGATACATATTTCTCGGTTCTATCGAAATTCTTCGGTACCACCAATTGATTTGTCTCGGAGTCACCGATTTTTTTCTTTTCTAATCTATGTTTCTTTTGCAATCCTACAAGCAATACTTCTATTACTTCGATGATCCCATTAAAAAAAATCGGGGGAGAATAACAAAAGATAATCTTAGGGAGAGAATTTCTTTATTCAAGGATCCCTACCTTAACGGAAGAAGGGGGAGAATAACAAAATCTTACAACATCTCCAAGGGAGAGAAACTATTTTCCATGATTCCCTCAGTTTTCATTTCTATGAACCCTACATTCAGTGACCCTTGTTCTCAAGGATCCCTTCTCAGTCAATGATCCCTGTATCTATCCCTGTTTTTGACCTTTTTGGAAATTAATGCCAAAGGGGGAGAAGAACAAAGCTTCATGCTAAAGGGGAGATACATGCTTATGCAAAGGGGGAGATATGATCAAGGGGGAGATCCTATATCAATATTCATACTCACTTAAACAAGGGGAGAATATCAAAGTAGGAGGAGAAGACAAATTTGGAAGTTTACCCTTCTCACCCTATCCAATCCCAATATCTACATGCTGAGATTCAGGGGGAGAGGATGTTCTACTATTGTCATATCTAAGGGGAAAAATAAATAATTTCGGAGACATATCAATCTTAAGAAATGCTATCTTCTATATGTTCTCCATATCTTGGTACTGTTGAGTTCTATTGCCTTGTTTTTTGGTAGAATACTCTTGTGTTTTCTAACATTGTTTTCTCAAGTGTGTTTCTACCACTAGAATGCTCAAGAACTCAAGGTAAGCATATGCATCATACCCTTGATCAAGATGATCTCTTGCTTCTTGCACATATTGTTTGCAAGAGTGAAGTCTTGAACAAGGATACATCTCATTCATATATGTTTGATGCATATGGCCAAGATACACATGACTTATTATATCCCTTCATCCATATGTGTGTCCATGCATTCCAAAGCAACTATCCTTTAAAGGACTGCACACATTTAGGGGGAGCAAATCTAAGTCATGTGTCTATCAAAGTCTTCATTATATCCATGCATATCTTTATTTGAAGCTTTGATTGTATGTTGTCATCAATTACCAAAAAGGGGGAGATTGAAAGCACAACATGCACCCTTGGTGGTTTTGATAATTCATGACAACATACATTGTCTCTTGGACTAATACTTTTACCTAGTGTATTTCAGATATAGTCCATAGAGAAGGGCTGGCAAAAGGATTGTGGAGATTGTGGAATACCCCAAGCAAGGAAATAGGTTGGCAAAGATTCAAGGAAGAGGACTCTACATTTTACATTTGTGAGAAATCACTTTGAGTCCATAGGAAAGCCAATACTATTAAAAGGGGGTAAAGTTTTGTTGGTGAACAAAATGCTCATACGTGCACAAGTGATAGTCACCAAAAACACCCACAAGCTCTCCCACCAAAGTCTGTCCAAAGCCAAATACTCAAAATCGGTGCAACCAACATTTCCATCCCGGTGCCACCGATTCTCAACCTCAGACAGACTCAGCCAAACCCTAGCCACTTCGGTGCAACCGATTCAATCCCGGTGCCACCGAGTTTAGGTTGCCAACTCTCTGTTACGCAAATTCACAATATCGGTACCACCGAGATTGTTGGATCGGCATCACCGAGATTGGGAATCTGACCGTTGGTCACCTTATCGGTGCAACCGAGTTTTCTATATCGGTCTCACCGAGATTCAAAAGTTGCCACTTTTGGTCACTTCGGTACCACCGAGATTTACACATCGGTGTCACCGAGTTGGTCATTTTGTGTGTAACGGTTGGATTTTTGGGGATGCCTATATATACCCCTCCACTACTACCTACTCGAGAGAGAAGCACTCAGAACTATTCCATACTTGCCCCATCCAGTTTTCTGAGAGAGAACCACCTATTCTTGTGTTGAGGTCAAGATCTTCCACTCCAACCATATGGATCTTGATTTCTAGCCTCCCCAAGTTGCTTTCCACCAATCCCATCTCTTCCACCAAGCCAAATCTGTGAGAGAGTGATTGTGTGTTGAGGAGTCTATCATCTTGAAGCACAAGAGCAAGGAGTTCATCGACATTACCGAGCCTATTACCTTTTGGAGGGTGGTGCCTCCTAGATTGGTTAGGTGTCGCTTGGGAGCCTCCTACTTCGTGTTGTGGAGTTGAACCAAGAAGTTTGTAAGGGCAAGGAGATCGCCTACTTCGTGAAGATCTACCCATAGTGGGGCTAGTCCTTCGTGGACGGAAGCCGTTATGGAATAGTCAAGGTTGCTACTTCGTGGACCCTTATGGGTGGAGCCCTCCGTGGACTCTCGCGACCGTTACCCTCCGTGGGTTGAAGACTCCATAAACGTGGATGTACGATAGCACCACCTATCGGAACCACGGGAAAAATCCTTGCGTCTCCAATTGTGTTTGATCTCCATATCTCTACTCTCTTCTTCATGTGCAATGTCTTTACTTTCCGCTGCCATATTTGTTGACATGCATGTGTAGGGTTGTTAGACTTGCTAGACTTGCTATAACTGTTAAAATCTGCCAACAAATTAACTTGGGAAAAGGCTAGGTTTTAAATTCCTGCTAGTAGTCTATTCACCCCCCCCCCCCTCTAGACACTCTTCTAGTGATCCCTCACAGAGCTTCCCGAAGCCGCTGGTAGAGAAGCTGCCACGGAAAATCCCGTTCCGGTTGGCGAGCAGCTCCCTCCCGCGGGACCTCAGGGTCTAGCGGTTGAGACAAGCGCTCCCGAAGACGAGGAAATGCCTTTAGTCCTTGTTGTCAAGCCACGGGCTCCAACCTGGGTGCAGCATATAGTCCATTTCCTTCAAATAGGAGAACTACCCGAAGAGCAAGAGGAAGCCGAAAGAGTAGCCCATCGGTCAAGTACATACCAGTTTGTCGATGACACCTTGTTCAGAAAGCGGCCGAATGGTGTGAAATTGAGGTGTATCTGCCGGGAGGATGGACTGAAGCTGTTGGCGGAGATTCATGGAGGGGTATGTTGTTCCCATATTGGATCAAGGGCCCTTGCCGGGAAAGCTTTTCGACGGGGTTTCTATTGGCCCACCGCCCTCCAGGACACTACTGAACTAGTCACCAAGTGTGAAGCCTGCCAGTTCCATTCCAAGAACATCCATCAACCAGCGCAAGCCCTACAAAAAATCCCTCTATCCTGTCCATTCTCAGTCTGGGGGCTCGATATCCTAGGCCCCTTCCCCCATGCTGTCGGGGGATTTGAGTTCTTGTTCTTGGCAACCGACAAGTTCACAAAGTGGCCTGAGGTGGAACCAGTGAGAAAGGTGACCGCACAAGCAGCTATCAAGTTCATGAAAGGACTGGTGTGCCGCTTTGGAGTGCCTAACAGAGTGATCACTGACAACGGCACCCAGTTCACGAGCTGCGCCTTCATGCAATATATGCAAAACCTTGGAAGCAAGGTCTCCTTCGCCTCTGTTGCTCACCCGAGAAGAAACGGGCAAGTCGAGAGGATGAATGCTGAAGTGTTGCGAGGACTCAAGACAAGGACTTTCGATAAGCTGCGGAAGAGCGGTAGGCGCTGGATAGATGAGCGGCCGGTGGTTCTTTGGTCCCTCAGAACGACACCAAATCGAACTACCGGCCAGACGGCCTTCTCCCTAGTGTACGGGGCGGAAGCAGTGCTCCCCACGGAACTCATATATGGGTCACCTCGAGTGCTTGCCTACGATGAGGTAGAGCAACAGCAGCTGCGGCATGACGATGCCATGCTCCTCGAGGAAGACCGTCTCCGGGCTGTTGTGCGTGCCGCACGCTACTAGCAGGATCTACGCCGCTACCATAGCTACAGAGTTCATGCCCGGAGCCTTGAGGAAGGCGACCTTGTCCTTCGGCGTGTTCAGTCTGCCAAGGGTACAAACAAGTTGACGCCGAAGTGGGAAGGCCCTTACCGAGTAGTACGAGTCACCGACCTAGCGCAGTCCGTCTGGAGACCGAAGATGACACCAAGGTGCAGAACTCATGGAACATTGAGCATCTTCATAAGTTCTACCCGTAAGGCACGGCTGCCGGGCTCAGTCCCCGGCGGCCACCTTTTGTACAAGCCTTGCCGATGTTGCATGTAACCCTTTGTACAAAGCGAGGCACAGACCCTGTGCAACAATAATAAAGCTAGGCATTGCATCATATCATCATCCTTACATGCTCATTACGCATTTTTTATGACTGCAATGTTAGCGCTTTTGAGTTATAAATATTTGCTAGAATGCTTGATGAAACCGTAATCTTTGTTACTGTCATCACCCTACATGTTTTGCCATCGAGAAAATAGGAAAGGGGAACAAAGAAACAAGGATGGCGGTCCATCACGCTCGGAAAGAAGATACTACCTGGAAAAGATAAGTATATCACATATTTCCAGTTCAGCACTTCTCATTTTCTCAAAGGAACCCTTAGTATCTTCCTTACTGTGGGATGTGGAGTCATCCACGTGGTGAAAACACTTGTCGGGACGAGCCGTCCCCCTGTCCTTGCTTATAGGGGTTACAGCGCCGATACCGACAAGGAGCTCTACCGGGGAACAACGCCAACCTGTTGCTGGGGGCTCGTTCCCCCACTTTGGCACTCGTGGCTTGAATGACGACCCGGCAAGTAGCTCCGTGCGGTAGAGACAAAACATACTAATGCAGTACAAATAAGGAAAGGAAAGGGATAGTACTTGCGAGAAGAAAATGGCGCTTTATTCTCATTCATTTTCGATACAAAATGGGATGAAGATTACACGAGAGGGCACCTCTTTCTAATAACTCTTTATTTGGCTTTCTCCCCTAGGGGCAGATTACAAAAAGAAAAAGAGCAGAGGGAGGCCCCAAACAGAAGCCCAGCCTGACCCCGTCAGGACCAGCATTGCACGGACGGCAGTCCCACCGGAAAGGAGGACGAAGCTGAAGTCCACGAGCCTGCCGGGGTCCAGCTGAGAAGAAGAGGCGCCGCCCAGGTCAAGAACCCCCGGCAAATCGCTCTGCCAGGACGAGGAGGAGGAGCGCGATGATGGTGATGGTGCGGCCGACGATCAGCTGGAGCTCAGGTCGTCGTACTTTGACTTGACGGCCTGCGACTCGTCATCGTCGTCTTCACCGACACTGTCCTCCTCATCGCTATTGCTCGAGGAGGAGCTTTCGGCATCGCTCTAGCTCTCGTCGCAGCAGCCAAGACGGGCGCCCGAACGCCCGTCAATCTTGCCGGAGAGCAGGTCAGCCTCCATCATCTTGAAGCAGAGGACGTGCCCATCCATGAGGTTGTGGGCGCGGGCGAAGGTTTTCCACCCACGCCTGAGAAGCATGACACGACGCTCCGGGTACTCGACATCCACCCGCGTAGCACCATTACAACAACCAGGCGCCCGCAGCCATAGGGCGTGTGGCTTGTCAACCTCCATCACCCTAGCGAAAGGGTGAGGAAGGCGCAGGTGGCCTCGGAGAGGACCACGCAGCTTGATGACGAACTCCAGCGCCATTCCCTCGGCGTGGGTCTCCTCAAGGGGAGGGTCTGGCGGCCGAGGAGGAAGAGAAGCGGCACTCCGCCTCCCCTGACCACGGGCTCCGCGTCGACTACGGTCCCTCCCAGCTCCTCCGCCGGGCGCACTCGAGCTACCCTCCGCCTCCACGGCTAAAGCGGTGGCATGATCCCGACAGGAACCCCTCTCCGTTGAGGCGGAGGCCGGAGGCCGCCCTCGTCCCCTAGGCATGCTAGCGGAGAACGCAGCTCAAGACAAAGAAGCAGAAGGGTGAGCTCTGTGGGTTTGCACTCAAGGAGGAAGAAAGGATGGATGAGCATCGCCCCTCGCTACCCCCAATTTATAGGGGAGAGCGCGGGGGCTGGCTCTCCTCCACTCCAAAGGTCGCCGCCCACCTCCACCAATTCCATTGCCCATGATCACGGGCGAACAGGTAACCGCCCCATTGCTGCAATCCATGGCGCTGCAGTTTCTGCCACGATCAGGACTTTAAGTCACGTGCGCCCGTCGCTAACTCCCCGCTATGCATGCGGCGTGCGTGGCGGAAACAGCCTGAGGTGGTGGGTTACTGGTGACCAATAAATTGGCAGTTACTCCCTCACATTGTGTGCATGTGCATGAAATTTGGGCCTGATCCAACGGCACTTGGCGAGCATGTGTGGGCCAGTCCCGGGGGCTCCTGTCGGTGCACTAGTACAGGGGTACCCAGTGCCCCTGACTTATGCATAGGCGGTAGAAGCAAAGAACCCAGCCAACAATCAAGACCAAGACTCCAGCAAGCTCAACAAGGCAGCCCAAGCCCGGACTGCGACGCGCCAAGCATGTCCCCGATGCTTGCCGGGAACCAAGATGTGCACACCTCCCTGAAGACCCGGCAAGCCACTCCCCGGCAGGCATGAGCCATCCAGCCACTGCACCACCGCATCGCTACGCCTGTCACTTATCGATGCGGTGTGGAGCCCTCAGGCGGATAATCAGCTCTCGCTAAGCACGTGGCGACACATTGGAAGGCAAGTTACGCTCGGCTGACACCCGCGCTGCAGCATGTCAAGATCTTAAGCAACGGCCGGCCAAGCGGTGGCAAGAGCTTGCCGGGGATGCACCCCCAAGTGCCACCTAGGGAGGTAATCATGGCATTTTGTCCTAAATGCCAGAGTTACGTATGATAGCTCTGCTTAGATATCTAATCGATAGATAATGTCTGTTTTGCCATTGTGGTAACCCCTTGCACTGTAAAAGGAGGACCAAGGCAACCTAGCTCAAGGTTGGCGACTCGAACCCCCGAACACTTGTACTCGCATAGCCGCTCTTTCCCCGACAACTGTCCTTGCTGGGGTTAGGCGCTCTTCATTCGTCGTGTTCCTCCAATCAATCCACTAAAAAGCATGAGTAGGGTTTTACGCTTAGCAGCGGCCCGAACTTGGGTAAAATGCCTGTGTCCTGATCGTTGCGCCGTCTCATGCTCTCCGCTCTTCGTGCAACGTGACCCCCCTTGCCGAACCACAAGGGACCTCTGGTCCCATAGGTGATTGTGAGCATCTGTGCCCCGACACATCAACCTTAGAATAGACTCTAAACAAGTTATTTTTCGGCATGCAAGCTTTGCCGAAAAACAGGGGGCATGTGTTGACACCAGATTTTGGCATGCAAGAAAACGTTATTAAGATGGATTCAAATGAAGAAGTTCTCTACATGAAAACGTTCCGTAGTGTTGACAAGAACATCTTTGAAGTTTGGGCTATCGCCGTCCGATCTAATCTCGGAGGCCAAAACTGTGATCAAGGTACTAAGATTTCATATTCAGAGCACTGTTCTGCTGATTAAGCCAACAAGATGGCCTCATATGAGAAAATATTCAACATAGATTGTCTTTGTCTCATCGAGGAGATTGATTTTGATATAAAGATCGTCTCAATCGGAGGTCGTATGCAACCTGTGGAGCCAAAACAAAATCGGAAACAAAAGCTATATAGTCATTTCGGACCCACCGAGTTTTTTGACTTGGTAACACCGAGTTGACTCGGTAATTCCGAGAAAAATCACTCTGAAATTCCGAGTGAGACGCAGAAGATTACAGGAAGTTGGACACGTTAACTCGGTGAGACCGAGAAAACTCACTTGGTGGCTCCGAGTTGGTCCGAAAAATTGCCAAAGTTTCCTGTCCGAGTTAGGTTAGGGTTTTTGACGTTTTGGACGGGATTTTTAGTCCTTTTCTTGTACATGAAGTCTAGACGCCTCATATATATGTTAGAGGTGACGGCCGATTTAACAACACACAATCAAACAAACCAATCTATCACTTTTAACCTTTACCTTTATCCCTCTCCCTTGTTCTTCTTCTTCCTCGTTCTTCGTTCGTTCTTCGCTTGGAGGGAAGTGATCCACGAGGCCCTAGGAGCGGTTAGGCTGACCTAGGGCAGCCCATAGCCGCCGCACGTCCAGACGGGGTTCCTCCCTGGCGCGTGGAGTTTCGGGTCCTCAAAAGCACCCGCCGGATTGCTTGCGTACCGCGCTTCCGGACGGGTCTCCTTCGACGTGAGTTGCAGTGCATCACCCCCGGCGTCAAGGGTACACGGTGACGTGTTCGTATGTCCACAGCTTGTACACGATTTCAAAAGGTAGGAGCTCGATGGCCCATTAAGCTATGCAGCCGGTGGCTTCCCTATTGTTGATTATATCGTTGAGGGGCACTTTGGATGCTACCTTGACCAAACACTCTTGAAAGTAGTGTCAGAGCTTTCGTGATGCCATAAAAACTGTATAGGCTATCTTCTGATAATGCAGATAACGTGTATTGCATGGGGTGAGCACTTCGGATACGTAGTAGACTGGCTTCTGCACCCGGAGCTTATGGACCTCTGCCTCACATTCAACAACAAGGACAGCGCTGACCACTTGGTTAGTGGCCGATATGTACAACATCATTGGATCACTAGTTGTGGGTGCCGTAAGAATGGGGTTACTGGCCAATAGTGTTTTAATTTCTTCCAATGCGGGTGTTGCTTCATCGGTCCACTCGATGTTTTTGGCCCGTTTGAGCAGCTTGTAGAGCAGCAGTGCCTTTTCGCAGAGGTGGGATATAAAGCGGCTTAAAGCTGCCACGCAGCCCGCCAACTTGTGTACGTGTTTCAACTCTGTCAGGATTGCTAGTTGGGATAGGGCTTGAATTTTAGCCGGATTGGCTTCTATTCCTCTATGGGAAATGATAAATCCGAGCAGTTTACCTGTAGGAACCCCGAAGACGCATTTGTCTGGGTTAACCCTGATGTCATAAGTCCACACATTGTTGAAGGTTGTTCGGAGGTCGTCGACCAGCTGGCTGACGTGTTTGTTCTTGATGACCACATCGTCCACGTATGCTTCGACTGTTTTGCCAAAAAAAATCAAGGCATGTTTGAATCATGCGCTGATACGTGGAGCCTGCGTTTTTTAATCCAAAGGGCAATGTAAATAAGTAGAAAGGCCCGTAAGGAGTGATGAACGTGGTTGCGGCCTGGTCAGACTCCTTCATTTTTTTTGGTGGTATCCGGAGTAGGCGTCGAGGAAGAATAGTGAGTCATGTCCGGCGGTGGCATCCATGATTTGGTCGATGTGAGGTAAGGGGAAAGGATCCTTGGGGCAGGTTTTATTTAGGTCTTTGAAATCCACACACGGCCGCCAGGATTTGTCCTTCTTTGGCACCATGACCAAGTTTGCCAACCATTCCGGGTTCTTAATTTTGCGAATGAATCCGGCCTCTAGCAATTTTGCTTGTTTGGTACCCATGGCTTGACGCTTAGGTTCAGAAAATCAGCATAATGCCTGCTTAACTGGTTTAAAACCTGCGATTATGTTCAGGCTGTGCTCTGCGAGTCCTCGTGGTTTTCCTGGCATATCTGAGGGGTTCCAGGCAAATATGTCCCAATTTTTGCATAAGAATGTACGCAACGTGTCATGGTTTTGTCACGGCAAGATGTCCTCGTGAGAGAACTTAGGTGTGAGGCCATCGCAACTAGGTGGCGGCTTGAGAGGGGTTGGTCAGAATCGAGAGACGCGAGTTTACCCAGGTTCGGCCCCTCCGATGGAGGTAAAAGCCTGTGTCCTGCTTTGTGTATATTGATGATGATGATGATCTCAATTACAAGGGTGCAGAATCGCTACCTCTAGTCTCGAGGGTTTCTAATCTGTCTATCTCTAATGACTTGAACTTGTCCTTCTTGGGGTGCCTTACCCCTCCTTATATACGTTGAAGGGGTAGGTTTACATGTAGAGTCCTACTGGGAGTAGGACTAGGACTAGTCTCAATTGAGTCCTAATCCGGGTCTTGTTTCTCTTGTGAGGGAATTCTTCCTCTTCTTGGGCCTTCTCTATGAGCCGGCCCTCCTGGCCTCTCTATGAGCCGCCTTCTGCTAGGGTGCACGCCGGGCCTTGGGCCTTGCCGTCCAGGTTGACCCGATAAAACACGGCGCCCGTATGAGCCGCCAAATGATGGGCCGGGTCATTCTCCTGGCCGGGTCAAACCGTGGGTAATATCCCCGACACAACGCCTCGTCGATCATGGGATCTAGCTGAGCTCCAATGGTCGCTGTTTTATTTGGGTTCGTTGGGTGTACCCGGAATTTGACTATCTCGTTCGCTGGTTTGAAGGAAGTAGACTTTGGCCTCTTGTTGATGGTTACATCATCCTTGTCTACCATTGGGCGGAGTGCGGTTTACTCTTCGGCCACGAGGGCTTCGGATAATGCTTCCAGGGCAAACGATGCGGTTTTATTTTCGGTCCGAAGGGCTCTATCCGCGTCGCTTATCATTGTAATGACACCGTTGGGTCCTGGCATTTTAACCTTCATGTACCCGTAGTGCGATATGGCCTCAAACCTGGTGAAGGCTTCTCGCCCGAGTAGGGCGTGATAGCCGCAGTGAAAAGGTACGATATGAAAGACAAGTTCCTCGGTCCTATAATCCTCAGGGGTACCGAATACCACATCGAGGGTAACCTGTCATGTGCATCGTGCCTCTCTTCCGGGGATAATCCCCCGAACGGTGGTAGAGCTGTGTTCGACCCGAGATCGGTAGAACTGCATTTTATCCAATGTATCCTCATAGATGAGGTTCAATCCACTGCCGCCGTCCATGAGCACTTTATGCAGCCGAAAACTGTCTATTATGGGGCTGAGCACCAGAGCGGCCGGTGTTCGGTTGGAACAAATTCTTGGCTGGACCTCCTCACCGAAGCTTATGGCCGTGTCCGCCGAAGAGTTTGTGGCTGCGACATGGTGTGTTTGACCGAGTTCTCGAAGAGCTCTCTTCCTATGATTTTTTGAGGAGAACGTTTCGTAGATCGTCAAGATCTCCGTATTGTCATCTGGCGGTGTGGCTGATCGTTTTGTTAGAAGTGAGGTGCCAAGGATAGCCTCCCCGCTCTTTGCAACTTGCCTCATGACCCAGCAAGCTCGGAGGCTGTGAGTCGGGTTTGTATTCGGCGATTAAGAGTGTATGGGGCATGACTTGTCCAGCAGTTTGTCAAGAACAGACTGGCGTCCCTCGAGGTGTTTGTTCTTTTTCTCAGAGGATTCGTGGTCGGTTGACCGTCGTGGGGATGTGCCCTTCCTACGAGCCCTTGTGGGCTCGCTGGTCTGGATTGACTCCAGCCGCTGAGCTTGCCAGGTGCTTTCCATGGCACAGTACTGCGCACTAGGTTTGATAGCTCGGAGAAGTCGCGGATGTGGTGACGAGCGAGGGCATTTAGGATCCCATTATCCCGGCAGTTAAATCGGAAGGCCGCTATGATTTTTTTATTGCTGCAGCCGGTCATCTAGTTTTTGTTGAGGAGGAATCGAGCCCAGTAATGGTGGACTGTTCCTCCTGGCTATTGTATGACATACAACAGATCCCATATGTCGGGCTTCCATGAATTGGTTGGAGAATACTCAACGTGGGTGGTGGGTAGGAAAAAATTCTTATCCCGACAGGTCGGGAGTCCGGAGACATGACAGTCGAGTCTTGCGTCATTACGATATTCGGCACACCGGGTTCATGGTCCGGGTAGTTGGCCGGACTCTTCGGTCCTGACTCAAGGTCGGAGGTTAGATCAGGAATCACTTCCGAACTATCCACGGGACCGAGTCCGGATTCCGAACTTAGCGAGCAGTCGTGGTGGTCAGATGTCGAAACATAGACCGTAATCAGCTCCGAAAGTTGAGATGGTGGCTACCAAATGTGTGATATGCGGGACGTGAATTTCTCTGTCATCGGGTTTAAGCCCGATCTGGTCATGGACTGAGGGTTGGTTGTCGGCTATTCCCATGGCCTAGATTCGTCCCAGTAACTCGTTCAAAGATGAGACATCCGCGGGGTCCATGCTCCCGAAGTGCGCTGGGTCGATCCGCAATGCTGCTGCGCTCGGAGTCTCTAAGGATATGCCCGGGTGCTCTTCGACCGGTAAGGAACCAGATGTGTTAATGGGATCTGGCTTTAGGGCCGGATCCAGGGTGGATGGTGCCTTTACGGCGCGGTCCTCCGCCGTTGGAGTTATGGTATTGGGGCTCGTGGTCTGTTCAAGAGGAGCCAAATACGTTGTTTAAAACAAGCCCCTCCCCCCCCCCCCCCCGGGAGTCGGCGACAAACTCCAAGTTCCCGAACCTGAACTCCTGACAGGGGGCGAAACTTACGACCTGGCCAAGGCGGCCAGCTGGATCCGCATGCAGTACGACGCTGCGAGAAGCGAACATCCGTCCGGGGACGAAAACGTCCCTGTTACAGGTTTCGCTACTAATGATCAAGCGAGCCATCGATCCTTCTAGCGATCCCACAACAGAACTCTCAATGAAAGCACCAATGTCGGTGTCAAAACCGCTGGATCTCGGGTAGGGGGTCCCGAACTGTGGGACTTGGATTGATGTGTTACAGGAGACAAGGGAGACCATATTTACCCAGGTTCGGGCTCTCTTAATGGAGTTAAAACCCTACGTCCTGCTTTGATTATATTGAAGATGGGGTATCAAGTACAGAGTTGATCTACCTCGAGATCATATGATGTGGTCTAAACTCTAAGAGTAATGAGCCTAACTTGCCCTACGGACTAAAACCCTCTGCTTTATATATAGTCACCAGGGGTATCTAGGGTTAAACAATGTCGGTTACATTAGGAAAGGAATATGCCGAACCCATCATCTTGTATTTGGAGTGCACGTCACGACGTGAGAGATTCTGTCTTGGTTATGGTGTCTGTACAATCATTGAAAATCACAAGGCGGCCCACTCTCTCCCTCACCCGCCGCCTGACGGCGGGGTCGTGCCAAAGAAGGACGGCGGTGGGGTGGAGGCCCCGGTGGCTGCCGGCGTGGTGGCGGCCACGGCGGCCACCGGCAGCAGCTGTCTTCGGGCAGCGGTGGTGGAGCGTGTAGTTGGTGGCATGCGCACACCCACCAGGGATGCCATGTGCACTACATGCTTCAGAGGACTATCGCGCCGACGCGGTGAAGCCTCCCAGCTGGAGCTGTCTTCTGGCGGAGTGGCTGGGCGACGACGAACGGGCGTGGCATTGGCGATTGGGGGAGAAGCAAACTAGACAAGCTACGTGGAGGGAGGGGATGAAGGCAATGTGGAGGCATTGGCCGTGAGGGTTTATATAGCAGTCCGGCAAGCATTGGGGATTTGAGGATTTCACCGAGCCGGGCGGGAAGCTAGAGCCGTAGCACGGTTTTGTCCACGGGAACCTACTCGGGAACGGGCTCATCGAGGCGGACGCGTGGCCAAAAGTGGTGCCTAAGCGTGCACTGGAATACTCGGGCGGCAACACCGTGACAAGACGCGAGAGAGGAGGACGGGGTGATGCGCAGGCACATGGGTCATAATAATAAAACGTCTGCAATATTCATACAGGCAAACGACACTTCCCAATGTAGCGTCGGTAATGATTTCATCCATCGCTGACAATTGTTTGGCAGCAACCGTTTGCCCACAACACACACAACTAGTCAGTATGAATCGTTTGGGTTATTATTGGTCTTCCCACACAATTCTGATAAATGAACTGTTTGCCTGGTATCACACACACCTTGTTATGGTAACTCGTTTGTGTTCTAGCTCGATCATCCGAATGAACTGTATGCCGTACTTCGCACACATATGTATTTTGAGAACCGTTTGCGTTACCTTGTCTAATCGCAAACAGTTCATAAGCACCAACTGTATGCCATGTATCACACACGCTAGTCTAGTCTCAAACGTGCCTAATGGACCAGTCATTGCACACAGTTTTCTTTATTGGCGACAGAGCTATAACTATACCGTTTGTGATGGCTCGGTCGCACACAGTTTGGGCGAAGGGTCTTTGATTGATGTGTCGTCTTTGGACCATTCTATAGTAGTGTGAGATGTGAAAAGTATTTTATAGCTTGCACCTCCGAGAACACGATTAAGAGTAGAGTGTTTTTAGTAGATGTAATCAACTATATACGACGTGGTGAGATCAAAGATGACATTAATCAGTTTGTCGATATACTATTGAATGTGATGCTTTAGATAATGCAGTTTTTACACTGAAAAGAGTGACATCAAATCTATTGAAATGATGCCATATATGATATGGTATGGTTTTCCAAACCATTTTGTATTTTCTTAACATTTGGGAATACGACACATATGTAAAAGTATTTACGAGTTTACATCGCAAATCGGATTAGTGCTACTTTGAAGGTTATCCCAAGTGTCTGGGTATTCCTCTAAAACTATGCCAAGGCAAAGTGTTTTGCCATAAAGTGCAGTAAATTTTGAAGAGAATATTTTTCTCCAAAAGCATGAATGGGAGAATAATGCAACTCGACTGTATTACATAATCGTCGTAATCAGGTCAAAGGAAAGAAATACTGGAAGTAGTTCCATGATTTTCAACTACGATTGATACATAAGTCACATGAGATATAGAGATTTTGGTCGAACTTGTGACTGAACCACGTAGGATAGGAAAACTCGTGAAAACCTCTATTGTGTGCAAATGAGATATTTTTGCTAATCCAACAACAACCAACAATACACAAACAGGCGTTGATGGGCCTTGGCTCCGAAATTGGCCATATGCCAAAGTAATCTGAGATAGTATCCATATACATATTTAAGTTTAGAACTTGATGAACCCTCTGAAAGATTATAATATAACATATAGTAATGGATATATAAACTTACAATGATAAAATATCTTATAAAGCTTGACTTGTTACAAATAGTTCATGACAAGATCAAGGAGTTGACTATGACAAGATTGCCTCATCATAACAATGCTTGAAGTCAGTTCAAATTAGACTAGCAATTATTATATATTTCAACTATGAGATATAATAGATGGATGTCAAAAGGATTCCCACGAGATGCAAATGGAACCAAGGTTGTGTATATGATATGGTCCAAGGTAATTTTGACGATCCAGAAGATGTTGGTGAGTGTGCAAACTTCAAGAGATCCTATAATGGACTGAAGCAAGCATAGTGGATTTGGCATCTTCATTCTGATGAAATGGTGAAAGTATTTGATTTCAACAAGGAAAGCGAAGATTCTTCTGTTTACAAGAAAGTAAGTAGGAGCATAATAACATTTCTAAACATTGTGTGTCCATGACACATTGTGGATTGGAGATTGTATAAATTTCTTTACATGAATTAAGGACTTTACTAAAATTAGTTTTTTTGTGAAGTACTTAGGCAATAAAGCCTTGGTATTAGGCATAATAACCTATGGAGATAGTAGTGCCTAATTGATCTTGGCCAAAATACATATTAACAAGATACTGAAGCAGTTCAGTATGAAAAACATCAAGAAGAATTTCTGGTCGAAGTCACATGGAAAAATTTAAGCAAGAATCACTATCCTAAAATACTCATGAGTGAAATACATAATTGAGATTTTATTAACACTTTTTTTAATCATATGTTCCATGGTATGGAAACAACCAGATACATATAATACTCCAAGTAAGTTGGAGTAAGTAACCAGGGTGATCAAATTATTGATCATATGACAGCAGTGAAAATGTCGTTGAATACTAATATAAGAAAGACAACATGTTTCTCACATACGGAGAAAATGAAGATATTGTTTGTAAGGAGTTACATCAATAGAAGCTCGTTGTAATTAGTTACATCGATCAAGTCTACGTCGTGCTCCAAGAAATTTTAGATTTCAATTAAAGGATTGTGTTATACACTAATTGGTGGCACAATAAGTTGGAATTGGTCCAAGAAAGTCACTATGGTGAATTCTATAACAAATGTTGAGTATGTTCTCCCTTTAGAAGCAACAATGGAGGGTGATAAATCAAAATTTCATGAAAATGGTATGGTTTCTAGATAGTTTGTGCCAGTGGAACACTATTCTAAATAGTGGTTCCATATCTCAGTCTAAGGAATCGAAGGTCCTACCAGTGATTCAAGATATACAAAGCCAATTTCACACAAATTATGAAATCTTGTGAAAGCATTGATAGATGCATAGAAATGCAAAGATACACATGTATATGAATTTGTCAAGATCCGATAGGACGAAGTCTATACCACAAGGAAAGCATGAACTAGCACCGGATTGCCATTGGTGTAAATGATGTTGTGCAAACTAGATTATTCACTCTGGTGCAAGTGGGAGTCCATGGAAATATGCCTTTGAGGCAATAATAATTGATTATTTATTCCATGTTTATAATTAGGAGTTTATATTCTATGCTATAACTACTATGATTCTTGAATATGTGATTTAGAGGAACCTCGACCACCTAGGCCTCTTCACAAACTTCTCAATGAGATCACTAAGTAAGCACCACCAAATTGTCTAGGAGGTTATAGCCTTCAAGAGTAATAAACACATGGACTCTCACTCGAGTAAATCGATGAGGGGAGCACAAACCAATGCAACAAATGCAAAGAAAGGTAAAGCAAAGCATACTTAACACATTTGTTGGAAATATACCCTATAGGCAAGAATGATTGTATTGTTTATTTCCATGTTTATAATTAAGAGTTTATATTCTATGCTATAACTGCTATGACTCTTGAGTATATGATTCAGAGGGAAACTCATAAGCACGTGTAGAATGATAAATGGTAAAACCTGGTTCCTAGTCTTGCCTCTAGGACTAGCTCAAGTGTTGTGTGATGATCATGTTTTCCTGATCATGGGCATTTGGTTAAGTGTAACGAGGATGCCAACCAGCATTGAGAGTATGATCTCGGTAGAATGATAATATTGAATTAACCCAACTAGTTTGTTATACTTTGAGATGTAATCGTTGCAAGTCTATGAGTTATAACATGGAGAGGTAATGAATGATTTAGTTCCTTATACCATGAGAGTATCGTAGTCACTTCATACCAGATGATAAACTTTGGGGTTTCTCAAACATCATTTGTAACATGGTGATCATAAAGACAACTTTCAGGTTCATCAAAAAGTGTGACAAGGGGCTAGATAGCTCGAGAGTGGGATTTGATCCTCCAACGATGGAGATATATTCTTAGGGCCCTCTCAGTGTGATGGCATCTATACTTGTCTAGCCAAACACAGGTGACTAGGTCACAGGGATGCTGGAACATGATAATGAGAAAGAAGAATAAAACCGGTAAGGAGGATAAAAATATTGCCAAGGAGGTAATTTGCAGGCTGGACCTCTCCAGCTGAGCTTGAGCTCAGGCGCAGGCTAAAGCTTTCATACCTTAGCCTTCTCTCCTTCCAGAAAGTGAAGCTACACCAATGTTCCCGCCTCACTGGTATCAGGCTTGGCGATGTTAACTCTAAGTTCTTCTATGTTAAGGTGGATGACCGCTGCAGAAAAACTACATTCAGATGCCTCACACACAGGAGGGCTTTTCCATCATGGCTGAAGACAAGGAGCGGGTGCTCCTCTCATATTTCCAGGGCCACCTTGGAACTCCGACTGCCCAGACCATGTGTCTACTCTGGTACAACCTTGAGACGATGTCGCATGACCTCTCAGAGCTAGACGTACCTTTCGAGGAGAGCAAGATCAAAGACGCGGTTTTTTCACTACCCACCGTCAAAGTGCCGGGACTGAACGGTTTCGTTGGCCTTCATCAAGTCCTATTGGGAGATCATCAGGAAAGATGTTGTCGACACAAACTGACAACTTGCAAACCTATGGGGATACTAATCATTCGTCATCAACTCGGCAAACATCATTCTCATAGCAAAGAAAGTCAACGTTCGTGTTGTTGGCGACTACAGGCCGATTAGCCTCATTCATAGCCTTTCCAAGATCTTCTCCAAGCTTTTAGCCAACATGTTGGCCCCTCTTTTTCCTATGCTGGTCTCCAACTGCCAGAGCGCTTTCGTCCAGAAGCGCTCCATTCATGACAATTTCATGCATGTTCAGAACCTCATCAAAGCATTGCCGGAACATCCCAGGCCTCTTTCTTAAGCTAGATATCTAAAAGGCCTTCGACTCTGTCAATTGGGTTTTCCTACTGGAGGCCTCCAACACCTTGGGTTTGGACAGTGCTAGCAAGGAAGGATTTGTCTGTGTTTGTCCTCTGCATCATCTAGGATCCTTCTTAATGGAAACCCCGGATCGCAATTTAGGCACACCAAGGGTTTACGCCAGGGTGACCAGCTATAGTTGATGCTCTTCACTTTGGCCATAGACCCACTATAGCAGATCCTTCTCCTTGCCTCCTAGCAAGGCATTCTCAATCCCATTTGTGCGCGCTCTGCCAGATGCAGGATATCTCTCCATGCGGATGACACGAGAATTTTCGCAAACCCGGACAAAGAGGAACTTTGAGCGATTTCTGCTATCCTCTCGGCCTTTGGGGAAGCTAGTGGACTAATCACAAACATGTCAAAGCCGAGATCCTCCCATTCAGATGTGGCTATGTTAACCTCCAGGATGTTCTCTCCGTCTTCCTTTCCAAGATCGCAACCTTCCCATGATGTTACCTAGGGCTCCCCTTGCATTATCGCTGACTGTGAGGAATCAACCTACAACCCTTCATCGAAAGGACTATAGGCAGACTTTCGGGTTTGAAAAGAAAGCTCCTGAGCAAGCTAGGTAGGTGGCACTGCCCAATCACATCTCTTAACCTACCAAAAGGGATCCTGTGAAAGATTGACAAGATCATATGGGCCTATGTCTGGCAGAAAGAGGACCAAGTTCAGACCTCGGGAGGGTACTCCCTCATTAACTGGAAGACTGTCTACCACCCAAAGCTTTTGGGTGATCTCGGGATTATGGACCTTGAGAGATTTCGCCGTGCACTTCGCCTTCGATGGCCCTAGTTACAATGGATCGACCCTGAGAGGCCTTGGGTGGGCACTGAGCTACCATACGACCAGGCTGACTCGATCATTTTCCGTGCCTGCGCATCCATTTCGCTAGGCAACAGGCAAACGTCTAGTTCTGGCATGAGAACTAGAGCGGAAAAGGCCCTCTTAGGCATATTTCACCTGAGATTTACAAGATCACTTCAAGGAAAATAGATTTGTGCACAAGGACTTGACGAATGAGACCTGGATCAGGGCAGTGGCCAGCCTACAGACATTGGAGCAACTGGGAAAAGTTGGGACCCTCTAGGAGTGGGTCAGTCAGACCACCTTGTTGCCAACCCAGGGACACCGCATTTCTTGGAACCTAATAGCTAATGGAGCTTTCTCCTCCGCTTCAGGTGCAGTTTTTGGAATCCGACCCAAGGTTTGACCCCTCCAAGGTCTGGTCCGCCCACGCTGAGCCCAAGTGCAAATTCTTTTCTTGGCTCGTCCTACACTGTAGAATCCTCACTTCAGACATGCTGGTCGTGCGTGGTTGGCCATACGACCCCAAGTGTCACCTATGCCTTCAGGAGTTGAAGACGGCAAACCACCTTTGCAAGGATTTCCCCTACTCAGTCGCGGTTTGGAGCCAGGTGAACACATGGATGAACGTGGGATTACCAGTCTCGACCTACCTTCCTGAGCTAGGTAACATTCCAGACTGGTGGGGGTGATGCTTGCAAATGAGCCAAAGCAGGTGTGCCGGCGCTGCAGCGGGAGGATCATCTACACTTTATGGTCGATCTGGAAAGAACGCAATAGGCGTGTTTTCACTAGTCTACGCATGACACACCATGAGGTTGCAATGCTGGCCTTCGAGGAAATTAATGAACGTGACTTGGCGTTGGCTGGATCCATGCCAACTCTAGGTGTTCACTAAGCTAGTTTTTGATTTATTTTGGTTTTTGACGGTTTTTCCACATTCCCTACAAACATGTGCCCTTGTGTAAATCGCATTTTTCGCTCGCCTTCTATAAGAAAAGGCAGTGCTCCTGCCGGTTCCCCAACAAAAATGAGCATGAGAATGACCGAAGAGGATACCGATATGTCTCACCTCGGGTTTGGTAACATATCATGAGGCAAATTGAATATCATATGATAACCAAAGGTTCACTCGAATATCATTCATGTAATCATATGGGTTAATATGGATGTTGCTACTCCCATAGGAGTTGTTGGATTTCCCTGAAGAGGAAGTGTGATGTAGCACAACAGCAGAAAGTATTTCCCTCAGTTAAGAACCAAGGTTTTCCTAACCAGTAGGAGGCACCACATGATCGAATTTAATATCACCTACACACAAACAAAATAAATGCTTGCACTCAACAAAGGCAAAGGGGGTCGTCACTCCCCTTGTTCTTGCTAGCCACAAGGTTAAACGAAAACAATAGTAATGATAACAAAGATAATAATAAGTAGGATAATTATAGCAAATAGCAAAATAATAATAGTTGTAGGAACTTAGCAAATTAACTGAGAATGGACCCGGGGACCATAGGTTCCCTAGTGGCATCTCCTCGAAAGTATAATAGCAAAGCGTAAACAATTACTGTTGGGCAATTGATAGAATTGTGCATAGTTGTGAAGATCATCCATGGCATAATCATTAAATAGGCATTACGTCTGTGATAAGTGTATCATCAAACTTACTGGCATCTACTACTATTACTCCACCCCAAGACCGCTATACAGCATGCATATAAAACTATTAAGTTCATGATAAACAGAATAACACAATAAGCAAGTGCTATAATGTAGACAAAGTAAGACCAATCAATATGATCAAACCCCGTCATTTGATCCTTAGTAGAAACAACACAAATATGTGCCCTTGTCCTTTCTGTCACTGAACGGGATCACAGAAAGGTTGAACCCACTACAAAGCACCTCCCCTAGTAAAGATAAATCAATCAAACTTGGCCAAATGAAGTAGACCGATAGATCAGAGAGAAGTACAAAGCTACAAAATTTCACAAATAATTAGGCACAAGAACTCAAAATATATCAATGAATAATAAGATCGTAAACTCACAATTAATCGGATCCTAGCAAACATATCGCAAAAGTTTACATTAGATTGATCTTAGAGAAAATCATTGTATTACAGATTAAAAGAGAGAGAAAGCCATATAGCTACTGCCATGGACCAGTAGGTCTTGTAGGAACTACTCACACATCATCATGTAGGAAAAAAGGTTGATGAAGATGACCTCCCCAATGATTTCTCCCTTCGGTGAAGTAATGACAAAGGGATCAATATGGGATCGCGGCGAAATAGAGGCTTGGAGCAGCAATAAAATTATTTTGGGTCTCACTCCGGGGGGTCCCGAATATTGTTGAACTTATAGGCCAAGAATTAGGGCAACCGGAGCCACACGGGGGGGGGGGGCACAAGTCACCTCGGTGCGCCCTACCTCCTATGGCGTGTCCAGGTGGCTGTGGGGTCCGTGTGGGTCTTCTCGTCCTCCATCGAAACTTCTAGGGTCTCTTATGTTCCAGAAAAAAACATCATAAAGTTTCATTATGTTTGGACTTCAGTAGGTATGGTTTTTCCGTGAAACAAAAAACATGAACTGACATTGGGCACTAAATTAATAGGTTAGTCCATCAAATAATATAAAATTGACATATAAAGTATGAAAAAGTGATAATATAATAGCATTTAAAAATCAAAAGTTTAAAATACGTTGCAGACGTACTAGATGTCCACGATTCCACTATTGATCACTGAACAAAAATGAGTTTTGTTCATGTCTATGTTTTACTGAAACTACAAGGTCACACGCTTAAGGGAATATCGATCTGCTGAGTATTAGTGGAGTAATATGAGAAAATATTCTGGGAATAGTTTTGAGAAAGAAAGAAATAGTTTCGAGAGAAACCATAAGCGTTTCGGGGTTACTCCAAGAGTTTCGGGGAGTACCGAGTAATATCGGGAAATGGTATATGGGGAGAAATTGTTTCCATGGACCCAATATAAATAATAGATGACTTAGATAATGAGCTAGGAGTCCCTAGAATTTATTCAGAGTAAATGTGCTAAGGGAAATGACAATTGCCTATTAGGGGACAACTAATGGGCCTTGAAGGCCCATGTAGGGTTGGCACCCCCTTTTAGCTTATTGGACAAGCTAAGGGGGCGTTGGGTAGTTGGAGGAGGACTCCTCACCTTGGCCACGACCCAAGGGAGGGTTTTCCCTCCTCCAAGTCATCCTAGCCCCTCCCTCCACCTATATATATATATATATATATATATATGTGTGTGTGTGTGTGTGTGTGTGTGTGTGTGTGTGTGTGTGTGTGTGTGTGTGTGTGTGTGTGTGTGAGGAGGTGCCCCTTTGAGACATACAAGTTCTCCCTTGATCTCGGGCGCTCTCTTTCTCCCTCTCTCTCACTCTCTCTATCTCTATCTATCTATCTATCTATATATCTATCTATCTATATATATATATATATCTTTCTCTCTCTCTCCCTCTCTAGTTCTTATATTGATCTAGAATTGATCTAGTTCTAGTTCAGAGAAGCCCCGTGAGGTTCTCTTCTCCCTCGTCTAATTCTCCAACGTCGATTAGCTCTGGGCGGCGAAGCGCGGCCAGATCAGAAAGCCCGTATGCCTGCAATCCGTAGAGAGGCCGAACTTTCGTTCTTTTGTTCGAGGGATCGTCATGGACGGTTCAAGGGACTTTAAGTTCTATCTACACCAACTGTTCTTCCGCTGCAAATCGGAGTTGGCAATGAGCCGATCTAACCTTGTATGCATTTTCATAGTGATCCGGGACCTTGATCGTAGGGCAATTTTTTGTTTTCTACTATGTTTCCCAACAACAATCTCACAAGATCCAACTAAAAAAGGTAAGATATTGAACGGAGGGGAAACAATGAATGAGGTCAACAAATTGCTCCAAGATCCATCAGCAAACCCCCCCTTCACATGGAGGGGAGATATGGATAGAAACATGTATGAACAACACCCAAGCAAGTGGGGCAGAAGAGCCCTTATATAGAAAATTTCCTAAACTAGTATTTGGAGCTCAAACGACACCTTCTTCAATACCCTGTGCCCATGGGGTCCCAAGGGCACGATAGAAGTCTGTGAGCATGGGTGTCCTAGTGCCCACGGCCCACCCCAAAATAACCCAACAAACAAAATGGAAACATGCAAAACTTTGTCATACAAACTCCGACAGGCTCATTTTAAAGCTATGGACGAGATCTAGAGAACCACAGAAGATCAAGAAGAAAGAATGATGCAAAATATGCAAAGGTTTGAGCCCTCTATATACAACATGATCAAGCTACTCGCCCGAAAGACCCTCTTGAAAGTACGGCTATCAAACTATAATCCGGTCTCCAACCAAGCACCATGAGACTCGTAAAACTAGCAAGCCCTAGCTAATTTATACCTTTGCATTGTGTATTTCACTTGAGCTTAATGATGATGTTAATGCTCCGATCAAATTGGAAATCCTTTCCTTTACCACATTAACTTGGTGAAGATACTCGAATTGTTTCCCCATATTGCAATAAGGGAATTCAACACTTAAGCTTCATCACATGTACATTATCATGATGTGAACTGCAAAATTCAAAGCATATAACCTCTGGATGCTCATCTTGCACATGTACTTCTCGATGACCATCATTGCTTGTTGCCATCCTCACACATGCTATTTGAAATCTATCATTTGATGTAAGCCCATGCGAAACCACTTAACCCACGTAGACCTAAGAAATAAATAGCATGGGCAGTTCACTATACGCAATTCACAATTACTTATCATATCACTAGATCACTTGATCCCACACGGTACATTGTTTGCGCTTGTATGTTGACGTTCTAGTTACAATCTTCTTGATTTATTTTGGTAAACTAACATCTTTACTTCACTCCTTCTTGTTTTCTTGAAAGCCACAAAGAGCTCACTCCATTGCTTCAAGACTAGATCGACACAAACTCTTTCATAACCATCTCAACTTTCACCATGAACATCATATTGGTCATCATTGGCTCTCCTAAATGCTCTATCACAGTCCCTTGAAAGGCACAATCAATTCTTCACTCTAGTTACTTACTTCAACACATGATCAACCAAAACCCAACACATGAGCTCATCATGATCTTCTCTTGATACCATATATTTAACTCTTATACTCTCGAGACCTTGATACTTATTACTTATAAGATCAAATATGCCAACCTTTGAGATCCTTGAATGAACTTCATCTTGAACATATTTGGTTAGGCATTGAAATCCATCTTGATGGCTTCAATGAATATATCTAAAGACCAATTGGTAACCTCACTAGACATGAGCCCGTAATAGTAAAACCCTAGGCCCCCTGCGCACTGGGTATCCCGAGAATTTAACACTTGACCTCATGTTCACGAAGGTTAGGAGGACCGTGCACACGAAGTGTCCAGAGAGATGCCCATGGACCTCGTGGGCTCGACCATTGAACCCCGTGGGCATGCAATATGAGGAGAGGGATATCAAAAGGACTCTTTGTTGAGTCTTTTGATGGAACTCTTCCCAAATCAGGCCAATATGCTTCATGCATCACCATGGAACATTTTTTATTTAAGATACAATCTGCTTGATGCTCCATAGGAATTGTCATTCAATCCCAAAGCTAAGAGTATATCTTTATGTCATTCATAGTTGAATCCATCCAATATTCTAAAGGCACCACCTATGATATATCCCTTCAGATATATATCAATGAACACATTAATCCATAGAGATTGTCATTAATTACCAAAACCACACTTACGGGCTAAATGCACTTTCATCCTCTCTCTCCCTTAATTATCGTGTCACACCATATTTTTTGCATACTTACCTAGCTTAGCACTTGTGCAGCATGGAGCACTAGGAAGACCCCACAATGCTTGGTTCCTAGCACGATATCATAGGTAAAATACTGATATGGCACTATCTAAAGAATAGAGCGTGTGGAGTCTATGTTAGTGGAAATATTATTCTTAGCTCTATGCTGAATAATTAATGATGTTGTATTATGTGGATTATATCCCTATTTATCACTCAATTTCTTTCTCCACATCTGGGCCACAAGGATGGGACCCAAACATGATCCCTAAAACAATTAAATGCAATATCATTTAGATAAAACACCTAAGATACAATGCATTGGCGGTGATTATCTCTCGGAATTTTCCACTGTGTATGAAAATGCGCTAGGAGACGATGCATCGAGAGTGCCCTAAGCACTGGTGCACTTAAAGAGGCCTCACACATATCATGCATGTCAACTACTCCCTTCAAAATGGCTTATGAGTAGACATGTATTTTTGTATCTTCCATTTGACTAAGAAACATGTATTGTATTTTGCAAACAAAGGTATTTTTAGATTTGACATAAAATAAAGTTTATAGCCATATGTCATGTCTTTCTTAAACCTAACAGAAGGAAAGTATGAAAAAATAATGAGATCACATAGAATTAAATGAAGAAAGAGAAAAATTGTTCGATAGCAATATTATCTTTTATATGTGTCGGCATGACAATAAATAAAATCATCTAAAATACTAGCCTATAATATTATGCAATACAAATGTAGCACTCCCCCGTCTCTAAATATAATACCCTTTTTGGTCTAAATCCAGACCTTATATTTTGAGCCAGACGATATGCCATACAGTATAGACTAATAGTAGTATGAAACACATGATACTCTCTCTACTACGAGTAGCCTAATTCCCCTCTGACGTGAGGGTCGAGTGATCGTCAGTAGGATGATGATGAGGTCACCTACCCGAGGTAGGGTCACGGACCTCACATCTAGGGCCCACCTGGGGTCCTACATATTCATGGGAGTCTCTGGACTACCTTAGCATTCAGATGATTTTACTAGATCCACTCGGATCCTTGGAAGTCACTCGGACGTCACCAGCCAGTCGGCCAAGCTTTGGCACTGGAACGTGAAGAAGCAGAGGCGACGTGGGAACTACAACGTTCGAGGGACTTAACTCGCATAAAGTGCTGTGAAGACTACGTTACCTGTAACTCCCCTAGTTAACATAGTTGTTTCTAGTAACTCCAGCAGTTACCGTCATTAATTACCCTAGTAATTGGGTCGGCCGGAGGTGGTGCACTCTATATAAGCCACCCCCTGGCGCCAAAGCACGGGTTACGAACTCTCTGTAATCAGATACACACGTAAGAAAACACTAAGCCCCAGGGCTTGAGACATAGGGTCTTTACCACTTCCGAGTGGGGCCCAAACTCGTACGTCTGAGTGTTACACTTGTGTCATAGCTAGGCTTCGCCCTTACTCGTACGTACCCCCCGTATTACTGTCAGTATTACTCCCACGACAGTTGGCGCCCACCTTGGGGCGGCACGTTTAGCAAAATCCGGCGCAAGTGGAGATTTAGCCTTTTTCCGGTCATCATGATTGCACTCGGTGGCGAAATCCTTTTCGGCAGCCTTCGCTTCCTCGCTGGCGGTTCAGCATGGTTGCATGAGACACCATTGGACCCGGACGCGTTCCCCGCCCGCGGGGCGACGCACTTCAGCGCGGCGGTGCACGGTGTTCTTCTGCGACAGCCGTCGGAGCCGTATGGCTCTGTGCCGGCCCGTCCCGTGTCTAGCCGCCGCAAGCGCTCCGGGCGTTCGCGGCTGCAGCGGTGGCTCAAACACGTCATGGTGCGTCATCCTACTTCCGAGCAGGTGGACGTGCTCGACTCTGGCGAGCCCACCATCAGCTTGTCCCCCACGTCGGGCGATGAGTTGTCTGATGGGTCCGAGTGCGAAAGCAGCGAGAACGCTGCAGAGATATTGATGGCACACACCACCAACCACGGGACTCCTGGGTACATCGCAGGCGGCTCCCATGGCCGAGACAGTGGCCGCAACGACGGCCACACCGACGCCTATTTTCCCCAGCCTCTCAGTCGGGAGCAGCGGGAGGAGAGGAAGAGGAGGGACGACGAAGTCCTACTCATCCCCATCACGGGGACTTCCCCGGAGGAGATAGCTTTGAAGGCTACACGCCAAGCCACCTTGGCTGAGCGCGAGCGTCTCGAGCGGCTCCAGCGGTCACTCGATGACCGTGCAGCTAGGGAGCAACCCAGCTTCAGTCATAGTCCGCGGCGGTTATTTCCGGATGATAGACCACCCAAGATCCTGGTGATGCGCACACCGATGGAGAACCTGGCCGCAGCCACTCGGATAGCTGAATCTATTCAGCCGTCCGGTTCTGCAGATGGAGAGGGCATTCGGCAGATCCAGACTCTGCTGAATACCGCCCTGAGGCACAATTTTGAGGTGTCTCAGTTGCACCAGCGCATTTACAGCAAGTCCGCTCGGGCTGACACAGTTCAGTCCGCACATAGCCCGTATGCTTATGGAAAGCGTCGACATTCTCCTCCTCCTCTGAGAGGCCAGCATGGAGGGCGTTGGCACAACGACCGCGATGTCAGTCGGACGCCTCCTCCAAGGGGCAGTTCGTATGGCAAGCGGCCCTATGAGGGCGGACGACCTCACCGAGAGGACTGCAATCTGAGTCCCGCTCGGCCCAGGGGCTACGAAGAAGGTGACCGGCGACCCCCGCTGCTCAATGCCAGATCTATCATCACGTAGAACGTGGTGGACAAGAACCGGTTGGTCAGAGACCGAGTGAGTGGATGGGGGACTACCCGGCTCGAGTGTTTTAGTAGGTACATCCAAGAGGCCGAGATCCCCTCCAACTACAGGTTGACAATGGGAATCGGAAAGTTTAACGGTGAGTCCAAGCCGGAAACATGGCTCGAGGATTACCGAGTGGCCGTCTAGATTGGTGGCGGCGACGACTTTGTTGTGATGAAGCATCTTCCTCTCATGCTGGAGGGATCTGCACGAGCCTGGTTGAACCAGTTGCCCTCTAGCAGCATCTACTGCTGGGAGGACCTGGCGCAGGTGTTCATCAAGACATTTGAAGGCACTTACAAGCGTCCGGGTGCGCTGACAAAATTGTAGCACTGTGTCCAAAAGAGCAACGAAACTCTTCGAGAGTACATTCAACACTAGACTACACTGCACAATACAGTTGAGCACGTTACCGAGCATCAGGCTGTCTGTGCCTGCAAGGCAGGCACTCGGTACCAAGAGCTCATCCTGAAGTTTGGTCGATCGGGAGACCTGTTTCTCAGTCGGGCCCTGGAAATTGCTAATAAGTATGCCAATGGCAAGGAAGAAGACCGCCTTCGAATCGGCAAAGGGCGAGCCGGCGACACCCCTCAGCCGGGGGGAAATGCTGGCAAAAAGCAGAAATGGAAAGCTGATCCTCTGGGAAAGGCAGAAGTTGCTGCGGTTCCTGGCCAAGGGAAGCCTAAGTCATAGAAAAATAAGAAGAATGACTGGGCTAATAAGAAGAAGCCCGAGTACAAAACTGAGGTATTGGATCAACCCTGTGTTGTCCATACTAAGAAAGATGAAGAGGGCAATATGATCTACCCAAAGCACACCACACGGGAGTGCCGAATGCTCAAGCAAGAGATGGGTAGAGAGACCTCTACTGAGAAGGACGACGACGAGGAAGGTGAGGATGCTCCCGAGTATCCGAACGTCGACAAGGTCCTAAACATGATCTTTGTTGACGTCAATCGAGAGGTGAACATGGCAGCTCCGACTGTTGTCAAGTACCTCAACTGGGCGAAGACTCCCGTTACCTTCGACCAGTCGGATCACCCAACCCACATAGCCACCCCTGGGAGGCAAGTGATAACCCACAAGTATAGGGGATCGCAACAGTTTTCGAGGGTAGAGTATTCAACCCAAATTTATAGATTCGACACAAGGGGAGCTAAAGAATACTTGAGAGTATTAGCAGTTGAGTTGACAATTCAACCACACCTGGAGATTAAATATCTGCAGCAAAGTGATCAGTAGCATAGTAATATGATAGTTTGATAGCAGTAGTGACAGTAATAGTAGCGGTAACAGCAGTAGCAATAGTTTTGTAGCAGTTGGAATAGTAGCAACAGCAGTAGTAACTTAGCAAGAACAATAAGTGGAAAGCTCGTAGGCACTGGATCGGTAACTCGTTGGATGGTATTCGTCATGTAACAGTCATAACCTAGGGCGACACAGAACTAGCTCCAGTTCATCAATGTAATGTAGGCATGTATTCCGTAAATAGTCATACGTGCTTATGCAAAAGAACTTGCATGACATCTTTTGTCCTACCCTCCCGTGGCAGCGGGGTCCATAAGGAAACTAAGGGATATTAAGGCCTCCTTTTAATAGAGAACCGGAACAAAGCAGTAACACATGGTGAATACATGAACTCCTCAAACTACGGTCATCATCGTGAAGTATCCCAAATATTGTCACTATGGGGTTGACGGATCATAACACGTAATAGGTGCATATGACTAGGCAAGATCCGATCAAGAACATGGATATAGGGATGATAACATAAACGGTTCAGATCTGAAATCATGGCACTCGGGTCCTAGTGGCAAGCATTAGGCATAGCAAAGTCATAGCAACATCAATCTCAGAACATAATGGATACTAGGGATCAAGCCCTAACAAAACTAACTCGATTACATGATGAATCTCATCCAACTCCTCACCGACCAGCAAGCCTACGAAGGAATTACTCACTCCCGGTGGGGAGCATCATGGAATTGGCGATGGAGAAAGATTGGTGATGATGAAGACCGAAGATTCCCCTCTCCGGAGCCCCAAACGGGCTCCAGATCTAGCCTCCTGATGAAGAACAGGAGGTGGCGGCGGCTCTGTATCGTGAAACGTGATAATTCTTTCTCTCTGATTTTTTCCTCCAAAATTAGGAATTTATAGTGGTGGAGTTAGGGCAAGTGGGGCCACGAGGTGGGCACAACCCACCAGGGCGCGCCCAGGGGGCTTGGCGCGACCTGGTGGGTGATGCTCACCCTGGCCCCCCTCTTCGGTGTATTTTGGCTCCAATAATTCTCATTTATTCTGAAATAAATCTCCAAAAAGTATCGTTCCATTCCGAGAACTTTTATTTCTGCACAAAAACAACACCATGGTAGTTCGGCTGAAAACAGCGTCAATCCGGGTTAGTTCCATTCAAATAGTGCAAATTAGAGTCCCAAACAAGGGCAAAAGAGTGAGGAAAAGTAGATATATTGGAGTCGTATCAACTCCCCCAAGCTTAAACCTTTGCTTGTCCTCAAGCAATTCAGTTGACAAACTAAAAGTGATAAAGAAAAAAAATTATGAACTCTTTTGTTCTTGATTACATATATATGCTTAAGTAGCACCCAGGTTTTCAGCAAAGATTATTACTAACCATATCAACAATAACTCTTAGAAATTATATTTACTCATAACAATAACATAAGCAACTAGCGAGCAATAATAAGATATCTCAAGCGCCAACACTTTGTCAAAACAATCATGATACAATATGACAATAGTGGTATCTCGCTAGCCCTTTCTGAGACCGCAAAACATAAATGCAGAGCACCTCTAAAGTTCAAGCAGCGACTAAACATTGTAATTCATGGTAGAAAAGATCCAGTCATGCTGCACCCAACATCAACTATACACACTGCATGAGGATGACAATAGTGCTCTCAAGTCTGGCGCTTATTCGAGAAGGTGATGACTCAACATAAAAGTAAATAGATAGTCCCTTCGCAGAGGGAATCATGGATTTGCAGCGGTGCCAGAGCTCGAAGTATAAAACAGAGATAGATATAATTTTGAGAGGTACACCCTTCCTGTCAATGTCACGACCAGGAGTTATCAATATCTTCCATGCTAAACAAATTAGCGGCGGTTCCCAAGCGATAAAAGTAAAGGTTTACTCCCCCTCCACCAACAATCACACTCCACATTGAGGCGCATCCACGGGTACCGTCCAAACCAACAACATTCCTAGGGGAGTTTTGTTTAATTATTTTTGATTTTTGATTTCGGTACTGGGAATCCCTATTACCGCCCCTCTCGTGTAAGGACAAGTGAATAAACACTCATCATGACAATAACCCGCTTAGCATGGAAGATACTGAACGCCCCCTGTTGCTCCATGAGCAGTCCAGGCACACAAAACAGATGTTCATTTGAATTTTTAGAGGTGGCACATGCAAATTTACTTTGGAACGGCAGGGTAATACCGCATATAGGTAGATATAGTAGACTCATGTGGCATAACTTGGTTTAAGGGCTTTGATGCATAAGCAGTATTCCCGCTTAGTATAGGCGAAGGCTAGCAATTAGATTGAGAAGCGGCCAGCTAGAGAGCGAAAACGGTCATGAACATGCATTACATATAATCAACATTGAATACTAGCATGAGTAGGATATGGACACCATGAACATAAATCTCCAAAAAGTTTCGTTCCATTCCGAGAAGTTTTATTTCTGCACAAAAACAACACCATGGTAGTTCTGCTGAAAACAATGTCAGTCCGGGTTAGTTCCATTCAAATCGTGCAAATTAGAGTCCAAAACAAGGGCAAAAGAGTGAGGAAAAGTAGATACGTTTGAGACGTATCAGCAGGCACTGGTTGCTGACCCAGCTGTCAATGGAGTCCGACTGCGCAAAGTTCTGATGGATGGAGGCAGTGGGCTCAACATAATCTACGCGGACACACTCAGGCAATGGACATTCCGATGTCCCGATTGAGCAAGAGTAACATGCATTTCCACGGGGTCATCCCTGGGAAGAAAGCCGAGTCACTCGGCCAAATCACTCTGGATGTCGTGTTCGGAGGGGAGAAAATTTTCCGAAAGGAACGCTTGACATTCGAAGTGGTGGACTTTCGGAGCGCTTATCACGTCATCCTGGATAGGCCTGCCTACACGCGTTTCATGGCCCTTCCATGTTACGTGTATCTTAAAATTAAGATGCCGGGGCCGAAAGGAGTGATCACAGTGACCGGCGATCAGATAGTCACCGAGTAGTGCCACCAACAGGGCTCCAAGATTGCCAATGAACTAGTACTCGAAGTCGAACTTGACGGGTACAAGAAAGCGGTGGACACTGCGGACTTCCTCAAGTCCAAACGGCCGGCAACGGAATCAGCTTTCCAGTCGGCTGATGAGAACAAGCAAGTTCACATTCACCCGAATGATCCGAGTGTCGCTCCTACTAACATCTCGACGACACTCGGTGAAAAATAGAAAGCCGAGCTCATCCAGTTCCTCAGTGAAAACTGGGATATCTTCACATGGAAGCCGTCTGACATGCCAGGGGTTCCCAGGGAGTTGGCTGAGCACCGACTCCGAGTCGATCCGAATATCAAACCGGCCAAGGAGCACTTGTGTCGATCCTCCGTCGAGAAGCGCAAGGCGATTGGTGAAGAAATCACTGGGCTCCTAGCTGCCGAGTTCATTCGCGAAGTCTACCATTCCGAGTGGCTGGCCAACCCAGTGTTGGTACCCAAGAAGGACAAGTCCCTCCAGATGTGCATCGACTTCAAGCACCTCAATCAGGCCTGCCCGAAAGATAATTTTCCCCTTCCCCGCATAAATCAGATAGTAGATTCCACTGCTGAATGTGAACGCATGTCGTTCCTAGATGCGTACTCCGGGTACCACCAGATCCGAATGTATGGACTAGATGAAATAAAAACAGCCTTCATCACCCCATTCGTGTGTTTCTGCTATATCATTATGCCATCTGGTCTCAAGAATGCTGGGGTAACCTTTATGCGCATGATACAAAAATGCTTGCAAAAGCAAATCAGTCGGAACGTGGAGGCCTATATGGATGACATCGTGGTCAAGTCCAGGAAAGGTTCCAACCTCCTGACAGACCTCACCGAAATCTTCGCGAACCTGCGGCGCTTTCAAATAAAACATAATCTTGCAAAATGCACATTCGGAGTGCCATCGGGTAAGCTACTCAGTTTTCTCGTTTCCGAACGGGGGATCGATGCTAATCCTGACAAAATCGGGGCCATCGTCCGAATGAAGAAACCAGTCCGTCTGCATGACGTGCAAAAGCTCACGGGGTGCCTTGCAGCCCTGAGCAGGTTCATCTCTTGTCTCGGTGAGAAGGCATTGCCTCTTTATCGATTGATGAAGAAGTCTGATAGCTTTGAATGGACCCCTGAAGTGCAAGCCGCATTCGATCATCTCAAGTCCTTGCTTTCCACCCAGCCGATGTTAGCTGCTCCGAGCAGCCGAGAGCGTTTGCTCTTGTACATCGCGGCTACCGGCCAAGTGGTCAGCACTGTCCTCACTGTGGAGCGTGAGGATCGGGAAAAGCATTCAAAGTGCAAAGACCCATCTATTACATCTCAGAAGTCTAGACTCCTTCCAAGCAAAGGTATCCACACTACCAGAAGTTGGTTTATGGCATTTACCTCACTGTTAAGAAGGTGGATCATTACTTCCAAGAGCACTCGGTCACAGTTATCAGCGATGCCCCCTATCGGAAATCGTGCATAACAAAGACGCCACGGGCCGAGTGGCAAAATGGGCGATTGAGCTCCTCTCGTTGGAGATCAAGTTCGAAGCCAGGAAGGCGATCAAGTCTCAAGCACTCGTGGACTTTTTGGCCGAGTGGATAGAATAGGAGCAGCCAGCCCCAAGTATCCCCAAACACTGGACCATGTTTTTTTATGGATCCAAGATGCTCCAAGGATCTGGAGCCGGAGTGGTTCTCGTTTCCCCCAGGGGAGACCGATTGAGCTACGTCCTTCAAATCCACTTCGATTCGTCTAACAACGAGGCCTGGTACGAAGCCCACCGGTACGGGCTCCGAATGGCTATCTCGCTCGGTATGCGACGCTTGATGATATTCGGTGACTCAGACCTCGTAGTCAATCAAGTCATGAAGGAATGGGATATCCGGAGTCCGGCTATGACCGGGTATTGCAATGCAGTCCGGAAATTGGAGGAGAACTTTGAAGGCTTGGAGCTGCACCACATACCCCGAGCGAAGAACCAGGCTGCTGATGACTTGGCCAAGATCGGCTCCACTTGGCGGGTCATGCTGAAAGGCATATTTCTTGAGAACATGTGCTCTCCTTCAGTCAAAGAGGATCCTTTTACTGAGGAGCCCCCACAAGCAGTCGGACCTTGAAATCCGACCGTAGTTGACATTCCAGCAGTGGTGGATCTCATCCATGAGATGTTGGTGATCACTCCCGAGTGGACCCAACCTTACTTAGCATACTTGCTCCTGCAAGAGCTCCCTGAATATGAAGAGGAGGCCCGACGGATTGTCCGGCGATACAAATCCTTTGAAGTGATGTGAGAACAGCTATACAAGAAAAGCACTATAGGCGTAACACAGAAATGCATTTCCCTAGAGGAAGGGATGCAGATCCTGCATGAGATTCACTCGGGAACCTGCGGCCATCATGCATCCTCTCGGACGTTAGTCGCGAAGGCGTTCCGTGCAGGTTTTATTGGCCCCGAGCCAATGAAGCAGCAAAGGAGTTGGTCGACCTCTGTGTTGGGTGTCAGTTTTATAAGAACCAGACGCACAAGCCTGCATCCGCACTAAAGACCATCCCGCTCACCTGGCCGTTTGTCTTGTGGGGCCTCGATATGGTCGGCCCTCTGCGTACCGGGTCGAGTGGGTTTACCCATCTACTGGTAGCAGTGGATAAGTTCACTAAGTGGGTCGAAGCAAAGCCCATCAAAAGCTTGGATGCATCTATTGCTGTTAGTTTCATTCGGCAGATTATCTTTAGATTCGGAGTCCCCCATGATATCATCACTGATAACGGGAAGAATTTCGATTCGGATGAGTTTCGTGAATTCTGCTACTCGCAAGGCACTCGGGTCAACTATGCTTCCGTGGCTCACCCACAGTCGCTTGGACAGGCAAAATGAGCAAATGGGATGATTCTTCAAGGATTGAAACCCCGATTGATGAGAGATTTGGAGTACGCAGCTGGAGCCTGGGTCGAAGAACTGCCATCTGTCCTATGGGGCATTAGGACGACCCCGAACCGTTCAACCAAGCGCACGATGTTCTTCATGGTAGACAGATCTGAAGCTGTCTTGCCGAGTGACGTACGTCACAATGCTCCCCGAGTGGAACTTTACAATGAAGATGAAGCAGAAGTAGCACGTCAAGACCGTCTGGACCTCTTGGAAGAGGAGAGAGAGCTAGCTCTGGTCAGATCGACGCTTTATTAGCAAGACCAGAGGCGCTACTATGACAGACAAGTCAAAGGGCACACTTTCTAGGAAAGACACCTCGTTCTCTGACTGGATCAACAGAAGCCACACAAGTTGGCTCCTCCATGGCAAGGGCCTTATGCGATCTCCAAAGTCCTGAACAATGGAGCTTATCGGTTGTATAATTTCACCACCGAAGCAGAAGAGCCCCGAGCATGGAACACGGATCTGCTCCGCAAGTTCTACACTTAATCTAGAAAACACTCTGTCATTCTTGTAATGACCTGGCGAGTGGATTCGATGAATAAAAGTCTTTACTTTTCCTACTCCTTGTTAAAACCTTTTCACTTTTGTTCACTTTCCTCACCCCCAGTGGGTCCGTGGATGGACTTAGTCGCGAACCTGATTTCGCCTAAGTTAAAAACTACTCCGAGTGAGGATATCGTCCACACTCGGGGGCTTAGCTGTGATCCAGTAATCACCTAAGTAAAAAAACTACTTCGAGTGAGGACATCGTCCACACTCGGGGGCTTAGCTGCGATCCAGTAATCGCCTAAGTTAAAAACTACTCCGAGTGAGGACATCCTCCACACTCGGGGGCTTAGTTGCGAACCAGTAATCGCCTAAGTTAAAAACTACTCCGAGTGAGGATACCGTCCACAATCGGGGGCTTATTTGCGATACAGTAATCGCCTAAGTAAAAGACTACCCCGAGTGAGGACATCCTCCACATTCGGGGGCTTAGCTGCGATCCAGTAATCACCTAAGTTAAAAACTACTACGAGTGAGGATATCGTCCACACTCGGGGGCTTAGCTGCGATCCAGTAATCCCCTAAGTAAAAAACTACTTCGAGTGAAGACATAGTCCACACTCGGGGGCTTAGCTGCGATCCAGTAATCGCCTAAGTTAAAAACTACTCCGAGTGAGGACATCCTCCACACTCGGGGGCTTAGCTGTGATCTAGTAATCGCCTAAGTTAAAAACTACTCCGAGTGAGGATATCGTCCACACTCGGGGGGCTTAGCTGCGATCCAGTAATCACCTAAGTAAAAAACTACTCCGAGTGAGGACATAGTCCACACTCGGGGGCTTAGCTGTGATCGAGTAATCACCTAAGTTCAAAACTACTGCGAGTGAGGATATCGTCCACATTTGGGGGCTTAGCTGCGATCCAGTAATCGCCTAAGTTAAAAACTACTTTGAGAGAGGACATCCTCCACACTCGGGGGCTTAGCTACGATCCAGTAATCGCCTAAGTTAAAAACTACTCTGAGTGAGGACAACGTCCACACTCGAGGACTTAGCTGTGATCCAGTAATCGCCTAAGCTAAAAACTATTCCGAGCGAGGACATCGTCCACACTCGGGGACTTAGCTGCATCCAGTAATCGCCTAAGTTAAAAACTACTCCGAGTGAGGACAACGTCCACACTCAGGGGCTTAGCTGCGATCCAGTAATAGCCTAAGTAAAAGATCACTCAGGGTGAGAAATGAGCCAAGCGCTCAAATAGTCAAATAAAGGCATTTAAACAGCATGTAATTCAAAGCAAAAGTGCAGATAGTTGTGGTCGCTAAGTCACAGCGAATATACGGTTTCATAAACCACTCAGCATACCGAGCCAAATACCACTTAAAGTTTTTTATCCGAGGATCACTCGGTTGTGGTCGAAGCCACTGCGTCGGTGAAGGTGTCAAGGTCGTTGCAGTCCGCGATCCGAGTGGCAGCTGCGAGGAATGTCTCCATGAAGTCTTCAATCTTGGCGCTTTTCCTGTTGACAACCTTCACCAATTCAACTTCTCCTCGTCCACACCCTTGCAATGTACGCGGACGAGGGAGAGAGCAATATCAGCACCAGCACGAGCCACGGAGTTCTTCCACGATTGCACTCGGCGTGGAACTACTTGCAGTCGGTTGATGAGGGCATCTAAGTCATTCGAGAACTCGTCTCCGGGGCTGTCGGACTTCGGGCTCCGCAAAACCCTCAAGGTTCGAACACAGGGGCGTGAACGAACCTTCCCTGCGGCCTCGCCCTACTTAGCTCGCTACTCGATGCTGGCTACGGCGAACTCGCACGATGACGAGGAAGAAGATGAACACGGTGGTTTACCCAGGTTCGGGCCGCTGCAAAGCGTAATACCCTACTCCTGCTTTGGTGGATTGCCTCTCGGGGAGGTGTGGTGGATGAACTAGTACAGTGATTTCGAGCCTCGCGAGGGCGCTTGAGTGGTGTTCTTGGCTCTCTTCCTTGTCTTCTGTTCCCCCTCTCTCTAGGGTGCAGCCTAGCCTCTATATATAGCAGTGGCCCGGGTCCTCTTCCCTTATCACAATGGAGGGAAGGGATCCCACAACGGCCAAATTTGAAGGGGGACAGGAGTACATCCCCGCCCTGTCCAAAGGTGGTCTTCGCCAAAAAAGTAACTGTCGGTGATGCAGAGGTGGGCTCGGCGATGACATCCGTCCTGCGGGGCTCGTGGTCGTGGTCTTGTTGCACCAGAATGGAAACCTTTGGGGGATGCTTTGGGAACCCGCGTACGTCCTTGCTCCTTTTGCACCAAAGGGGAAACTGCTCCGCCTGGCGCACTGGCGCCCGCCTGTCCTTCCTTGCGTCATCTTTGACCCCTGAGGCCGGGTTCTGCATAGAGATCTCCGCCGCTCCGGAGGGGGCCTGAGGAGGCCTACCCCCTGCTGGTCTTGGCGCTGCTCTCCCTCGCGAACCTGGGGTCCTCGCGAGGGCCTTGTCTTGAGTGGAATCTCGCCAGGCCGTCTTTGGCTGACGAGGTGGGCCATGCCCTGGGCCGCAGGCAGGCAGGTCTGGGTACCCCCATTCCAGAACGCCGACAGTAGCCCCGGGGCCCAAGGCGCGCTCGAGCTGGCTTCTGGGTGAAGCCTTGAGGACGGCCCGGAGCGCCGCGGGCCTCAAACGCCTGCGGGCCTGGCTTTACACGCGTCGAACGCCTGGGCGGCGGCGCCCCCGCTCCCCGAAGGCATCAGGGACCGCCCCAAGTCAAACTGACGCGATGCTCGCGTGTAGCGCAGGCCATCATTGCCCTTCCTTGAATGTTGCTGTTCCCTCGGCCTTCTCTCCTCGGGCCGCGCAGATGTGACCCTTCGGAGGCTGCACGCCTCCCGAGATGCGAGGGGGCGCCGGTTGGCCCTTGGTCGTATATAAGCAAGCGAGGGCGAGAAAGCCCTCAACGCATCTTCGTCTTCTTCACCTCCCAACTTCCAAGCCACCGCTCTCCCAGTCATGGCTTCAGTGAGGAAGTTCTCCGCCGCCAGGAAGGGGAAGGCCTCCGAAGAGAGTCCTGCCTCACCGCCGCCCAGGAGGGGCCGCGGTCGTCCCCGAAAGCACGCTGCGACGCCGGCGATGGTTCCACGTGGGTGCGGTCATGCTCCAACGCGGCCCGGGGTTGTCATCGGCGGCCGCAGTGGGGCTCGGTCCAGCGCGGGCGGCTGCAGTAGTCAAGGAGGTGGCGCCCGCGGTGGGAGGGTGGTGGTAGCAACCCGGCCGCCACGCCCGCGGCTCCATACGGCCGACACGGCCCAGGAGATCGTGGTGTGGGCGGAGAGGCCGTAGGCCACCTGGTTTCAACTTCCGTGCTTCTTCACGGGGGCGCTGCCGGCCGGGGGGCCTGACGGCCCATGGGTGCAGGCCGATGGCTACTGCAGCGCGGCATCGTGGGTGGAGGTCGAGGTCACCTCCGGGGGTTACGTGTACCTGAACCGCGGGTGGCAGACGTTTGCCCGTGCCCGTGGCCTGGTGTGGAGGCGCACCCTTCACTTCAAGTTCGACGGGGTGGCGACGCTCTTCGTCAAGATCTTCGGGGGAGAGGGCGAGCGCCTGGGATGCTGCCCGGAAGACGTCGGCCGCGGCGATCTTGGAGATGAGCTTGCCCTTCGTGATGGGCGCCGCACCTCCAGCAGCAGCGACACCCCCTCCGAGGGGAGCTCGAGCGACAGCAGCGACAGCAGCTACAATGCACCGGCACGCCCGGACCTCGGGGGGTAACCAGCCGCCGCGGCGTCGCTCCTTCCCTCCGGGAGCGTCCGTGCCGGCTCACCTTCACGGGCCCGTGAAGGAAGAGGAGGACACCGACTGAGCGCTAGTGCACCGACGCCGAGGCTCCTGGAGTGGCAGCCCCCGTGGGGGCTTTCTCACTTCCTTTCTCCTCCTCTTTTCCTGCTCCTGCAATCAAAGAACCAAGGGAGGCCCTGTGGGCGTGTAAAGAATTTGGGCGCTTGCCTCTTTTTATCAGCGCTTCTGTCACGTGCCCTGGCCTTTGCGTTTTTGTTAGTTGAGACCGCCTTTCGGTTGTGATTAGGGTACTTAGCTTGATATGCTCGCGGTAGGCTCCAGGGTCGGGGAGGCGTGGCTATGGCGCTTGGGAAGTCCGGACGTCCTGTGGACCTCTTCTTCGTACGGGTGAGACAGGTTGGGAGCCCTTTCGGCACTCTGTGTCTGCAGGCCCTAGTCCTGCACATTTCCCTACCACCGTAGTGTACAACCGGATCACCAAGGACGCAACTACGAGGTGAGGCCTCGACACCCTCGATGCCGACCGGATCAATAAGGACGACATCGAGGGGCGAATGGCTATATGACCGGTAAGGCTCCTGAGGCGCGCTGCTCAGGAGCCCCCTTTGACACTCAAGCAGCTCTACGTCGGTAGGTCCCAGTCCCGCACATTTCCCTACCACCGTAATATACGACCGGATCACCAAGGACGCAACTACGGGGCGAGGCCTCGACACCCTCGATGCCGACCGGATCACCAAGGACGACATCGAGGGGCGAGTGGCTATATGACCAGTAAGTCTCCTGAGGCGTTCTGCTCAGGAGCCCCCTTTGACGTTCAAGCAGCTCCCCCAAGAAATTTTTTGTTTCCTGCCCCAGGAGGGGTGAGCCTCCTGAGGTTCCGAGACGGTGCGTCGGGCCGGGAGTGGATCCCCCAAGCGAGTATGAAGCGCCACACGCCTGCTAACTCGTCCGGGAGTACCACGCGAGGATCCGGGCGCCAAGGCCTTGGCGAGGTGCGAGCACCGTGCCCCCCAGCCCCCGCTCGCGGGGTGCGAGGGGGAGGGGAGCAGGCGAGTGCTTGACCTAAAGAGAGAAAACCCAAGATAGGAAATGGCGATGCAAACAAATCCCTGACCCGTTTCTTTAAAACATGATTTGGAAAAAGCCCCGAGTTTTGCTCCAGAAAAGTTGGCAAATCCAAACATGAGAAAAGCAAATAACAGCCGCGTCCGGCACCTAGACTAGTCTTCGTCTTCCCCCAGCGCTGAGCGTAGGGCATCCACGTTGCATGGGCATAGCCATTGGAGGGCAGTGTTGAGTTGTCCGCCAGCGCGGAGCTATGGCTTCCACATTGCGTGGGAAGGAACCCCTCCGCGTCCTCGGGGGGCTCCGGGCGTATACAGCCCACTCATTATTACGTGAGAGTGTCACGGGTAGAACTTCCGGAGGTGCTGGATGTTCCAGGCATTCTAGATGGGGACCCCGTCCTGAGTCTCTAGGCGCACTGCGCCAGGCCTGGAGACATGAGCGACCTTGAACGGCCCCTCCCAATGGGCGAGAGCTTGTGCAAGCCCTCCCTGGAGAGAACCCGCCTCAGGATGAGGTCTCCGACTTCGAGGGTCCTGGAGCGGACATTACGGCAGTGGTAGTGCCGTAGCGCTTGCTGATACCTCACAGCTCGGAGCAAGGCTTGGTGACGTGCCTCCTCCCCAAGCACGAGATCCGTTCCTTGCGCGGCATCCTGACGCTCCTCGTCGAATGCCAAGACCCGCAGGGAGCGGTGTTTGACCTCGTAGGGGAGGACGGCTTCGGCTCCGTAGACGAGGAATAACGGGGTCTCACCGGTGGGCTTAGTCATGGTGGTGTGGATGGACCACAACACAGACTGGAGCTCATCGACCCAACCCCTGCCGTAAGCCTCCAGTTTCTTCTTGAAGCTCCTTGTCTTGAGGCCTCGCAGGACTTCCGCGTTGGCGCGCTCCGCCTGGCCGTTGCTCCTGGGGTGGGCTACCGAGGCATAGCATATCTGCATTCCAAGGTTAGTGCAATAGGTCCTGAAGAGGTTACTTGTGAACTGCGAACCGTTGTCGGTGATGATGCGGTTGGGGACGCCGAATCGGCTTACGATGCCCTTGATGAACTTGACGGCCGATCCAGCCGGGATGGTGCGCACTGGCTCTACCTCCGCCCACTTGGTGAACTTGTCGATGGCGACGTAGAGGTAGCGGTACCCGCCCGCTGCCCGTGGGAAGGGCCCCAGTATGTCCAGCCCCCAGACCGCAAAGGGCCAGGAGAACGGGATGGTCTGGAGGCCCTGGGCGGGCTGGTGAATTTGTTTGGCGTGGAACTGGCAGGTCTCGCAAGACTGTACCGGCTCGATGGCGTCGTTTAGCGCCGAGGGCCAGTTGAAGCCTGATCGGAACGCCTTCCCTGCAAGGGTGCGCGACGAAGAGTGGTGCCCACAGTCCCCTCCATGGATGTCTGCCAGCAGCTCGCACCCCTGCTCCCTGGAGATGCATCGCAGCGCGACGTCGTTCGGGCGTCTGCGGTACAAGTCGCCGTCCTGCAAGCAGTAGGCCGTGGCCTGCCGTGCTACGCGCTCCGCGTCTTCCTCCTTTTCCGGTAGCGTGCCGTGAAGTAGGTACGCCATGAACTCCTGCATCCAGTCATTGTCCTGAGGCTCTAGTGCCAGGAGTAGTTGAGCTCCTGAGGCCTGGCCACAGTCCGGAGCCCCCAAGGGCGGCGCTGGGGGGAGCTCCTCGCTTCGGGGCGCCGGGTCCTCAGTGGGTGGCGCCGCGGAGGATTTGGAGAGCCGCTCCTCGAAGACGCCCGGCTCCTAGGGCTCATGGCGTGACGCCCTCTTGGCGATGTCGTCGGCCTCCTTGTTCGCGTTGCGCGGCATGTGCTGCAATTCCAAGCCCTGAAAATGTTTTTCAATCTTACGTACCTCTTCCAAGTACGCCTCCATATGCTCGTCCTTGGGTGTATACTCTTTGTTGGAGAAGTTGACGAGGAGCTGGGAGTCGCCCATGATGGTGAGGCACCGAACCCCCAAGGCCACCGCTGCCTTGAGGCCAGCGATGAGGCCCTCGTACTCCGCGATGTTGTTGGAGACCTTCTCTCCACGCTGGAAACAGAGCTGCACAGCGTACCGGAGCTTGTCTCCTGCCGGGGAAGTGAGCACGACCCCAGCCCCTGCTCCCATGCATGTGAAGGCTCCGTTGAAATGCATGATCCAACCCTCAGGTGTCTCATCGCCAGGGGTGAGGGACTGGCTTCCATCTAGCCCCCGGTCAGGGGCATCCGTCCACTCCGCCACGAAGTCTGCCAGGGCTGCCCCTTTGATGACCCTGGTTGTGCTGAACTCTATGTTGAAGGCCTGCAGCTCGATGTTCCATTCGGCAACTCTTCCCGCCGCGTTGGGGTTGCACAGGACCTTCTCCAGGGGGTATGCGGAGACGACCTTGATGGGATGTCCCTGGAAGTAGTGGCGCAGTTTCCTCGAAGCAACAAGGAGCGCTAGGAGGAGCTTCTGTTGCATGGGGTAGCGTGAGCGCGCGTCCCGTAGCACTGTATTGACGTAGTACACCGGGTGCTCGACGAGGGTGAGGTCTCCTGCGGTGTCCTACCCCGCGGCGGTGCCCCCTGCAGCGGCGGCTGGGGCCTCATGAGGGTTGAGCGCTTCAGGGGCCGTCGGAGCGGCTGGGGCCTCATGAGGGTTGAGCGCATTAGGGGCCGTCGGAGCGGCTGGGGCCTCATGAGGGTTGAGCGCTTCAGGGGCCGTCCGAGCGGCTAGGGACTCATGAGGGTTGAGCGCTTCAGGGGCCGTCGGAGCGGCTGGGGCCTCATGAGCACCGGCTTGGGGAGAAGCGGGCTCCTTGGGATCCTGCGAGCCCCCTTGCTCCATGCTTGGGGGCCCGCCGGCGCCCGTTGATGTGGCGCGTGGGTCGGCTTGCTTCTCCCTGACCGCCACCAATGCAGCACTGGCGGAGTGGGGGGTGGCAGCAAGGTATAGTAACAAGGGCTCCCGAGCGCGAGGTGCCACCATCACCGGCAGGCTCGTGAGGTATTTCTTGACTTCCTCGAAGGTTGCGTCCACCTCCAGGGTCCATTCGAAGTTGCCCTTCCTTTTCATGATCTTGAAGAACGGCAGGGCCCGTTCACCAAGTTTGGAGATGAAATGCCCCAAGGAGGTCACGCAACCCACCAATTTCTGCATTTCCTTGAGGGTCTGGGACGCGCTCATCTTGCTTATGGCCTTGACCTTCTCCGGGTTCGCCTCGATTCCCCAGTGCGACACCAGGAAACCGAGCAGCTTACCCGAGGGGACTCCGAAGACGCACTTCTCAGGGTTGAGCTTCAGGTTCACTTCCCTCAGGCTGGCAAATGTCTCTTCTAAGTCCTCGATTAGGGTCTTGGCCACCCTGGACTTGACCACGATGTCGTCGATGTAAGCTTCTGCATTCCTCCCGGGCTGCGGCCCCAGGGCGATGTGCATCAGCCTCTGGAAGGTCGCCCCAGCGTTCCGCAGCCCGAAGGGCATGCACGTGTAGCAAAACACCCTGCACGAAGTGAGGAAGGCCGTTTTCTCGACGTCCTCCACTGCCGTTTTGATCTGGTGGTAGCCTGAGAAAGCGTCCAGGAAGCATAGGAGGTCGCACTCCGTGGTGGAGTCCATGATCTGATCGATGCGCGGCAGCGGGAATGGGTCTTGGGGGCAGGCTTTGTTGAGGCTCGTGAAGTCGACGCACATACGCTCCTTCCCGCACTTCTTCGGGACGACCACCGGGTTGGCAACCCACTCTGGATAGCGCACCTCCCGGATGCCCCCGGCCTCCTTCAGCTTGCCGACTTCCTGAGCGATGAACGCCTGCTTCTCCTGAGCTTGCCTTCTTGCCTTTTGCTTCACTAGACACGCGTTCGGGAACACCATGAGGTGGTGTTCGATCACGTCCCTCGGGACCCCCACTAGGTCGGAGGCGCTCCATGCGAACGCGTCCTTGTTCGCACGTAGGAAGGCCACCAACGCCTCTTCTTGGTCCTGGGGCAGGTCGGCGCCGATGGTGAAGGTAGGGCCAGGGTTTCCTTCGTCCACAGGCACCTGCTTCGTCTCAGCCCGACTCTGGGAGAACAGCTGCCTCTTCTTTACCGGCGCGACGTCGAGGACACCTCCGGAGTCCTCGGTGACCCGCGCGGCGTCCTCGGCACCGGAGCGCGCCACAGCCGCCGCTTTGTAGGTGAGCTTGAGCGCGTGGGACCTGTCCTTGACATTTCCCACGATGGTAAGGATGCCACCGCTCCCTGGCATCTTGACGACGTTGTAGCCCGGGTGCGTTGCCGCCATGAACTAGGCGAGGGCGGGGTAGCCAAGTATCGCATTGTACGGGAGGTGGATGTGGGCGACGTCGAAGTTGACCTGCTCGGTGCGGAAGTTGGAGCGGGTGCCGAAGGTGACGGGGAGGCGCACCCGCCCCACGGGGACGACGGACCCCCCGACCACCCCAGAGAAGGGCCTTGAAGGCGCGAGTTGGTATCGAGGTAGCTGCAGCACGTCGAAGGCCTCCACGGAGATGACGTTGAGGCCGGCGCCACCGTCTATGAGGGTCCTGGAGACAGCCACGCCGCTTATGGTTGGCGTGCACAACATGGGGAGCGTTCCGGCGGCTGTCGTCGTCTTGGGGTGGTCGTCGGGGCCGAAGGTGATGTCGGTCTCCGGCCACGTACGGGGCGGCGTGGGCTCGGGCCGCGGCCGGACCGCTCCTACGTGGCGGAGGAACTGCTTGACCTGGCGGTTGGAGGAGGGCGCCTGCGACCCGCCGAGGATGCAGGCGACCGCTGAGCAGGCCCTGCGCGTCCCGGCGCGACCGCGCGCCAAGGGCCGGCCGGCGTCGGGGATCTCGTCCGCCATGGTGTTGCCGAACCAGGGCTCGACTGTCGCCGCGAGAGGGGAAGCTTCGACACGCCCCCTACCTGGCGCGCCAAATGTCGGATTTCGGGCTCCGCAAAACCTTCAAGGTTCGAACACAGGGGCGTGTGCGAAGCTTCCCTGTGGCCTCGCCCTACTTAGCTCGCTACTCGATGGTGGCTACGGCGAACTCGCACGATGAGGAGGAAGAAGATGAACACGGTGGTTTACCCAGGTTCGGGCCGCTGCGAAGCGTAATACCCTACTCCTGCTTTGGTGGATTGCCTCTCGGGGAGGTGTGGTGGATGAACTAGTACAGTGATTTCGAGCCTCGCGAGGGCGCTCGAGTTGTGTTCTTGGCTCTCTTCCTTGTCTTCTGTTCCCCCTCTCTCTAGGGTGCGGCCTAGCCTCTATATATAGCAGTGGCCCGGGTCCTCTTCCCTTATCACAATGGAGGGAAGGGATCCCACAACGGCCAAATTTGAAGGGGGACAGGAGTACATCCCCGCCCTGTCCAAAGGTGGTCTTCGCCTGCAATGTAACCATCGGTGTTGCAGAGGTGGGCTCGGCGATGACATCCGTCCTGCGGGGCTCGTGGTCGTGGTCTTGTTGCACCAGAATGGAAACCTTTGGGGGATGCTTTGGGAACCCGCGTACATCCTTGCTCCTTTTGCACCAAAGGGGAAACTGCTCCGCCTGGCGCGCTGGCGCCCGCCTATCCTTCCTTGCGTCATCTTTGACCCCTGAGGCCGGGTTCTGCATAAAGATCTCCGCCACTCCGGAGGGGGCCTAAGGAGGCCTACCCCCTGCTGGTCTTGGCGCTGCTCTCCCTCGCGAGCCTGGGGTCCTCGCGAGGGCCTTGTCTTGAGTGGAATCTCGCCAGGCCGTGTTTGGCTGACGAGGTGGGCCATGCCCTGGGCCGCAGGCAGGCAGGTCTGGGTACCCCCGTTCCCAGAACGCCGATAGGGGCGACTTCCTTGTCGATGTCCTTGACTGCGGTACGCAAGCGGTTGAGGAAGATAGTCACCTCCCCGATGCGCTCATCTAGTCGGAGCACTGCAAGAGCCGAGCTGTCACGAAGGATACCCACGGTCGGATCCAGCTCCTTCTCAATCTTGGAAGTCTCTTCCTCTACATCCACGCAGAGCTCTGATGAATACATGAGTAAAAGGGAGTTACTGGAAGACGAGTGAAAAATCGAAGCAACTTGAAATACAGTCGGGTCAATGGCATACCTTTGAGCTTTTCATTCATCTCATTGCCACAGTCTTCGATGAACTTCTCCAACTCAAGCCTCTTGGAAGCAACTTGCTTTAACTTCGTCGCGGACTCAACAGCTTCCTCTGTAGACCTCTTAGCAACAGCCTCCAGCGTCTTCTTCCTCTCCTCCCACTTCTCAAGAGACTTCATCTTGTCCTCGGCCTCCTTCATTTTCCGATTGGCTTCCTTCTGGGCAGACGCCAGTTCATGGTCTTTTTTCTCCAGGGCCTCCTTCATGGTGTCTATAGAAATGGAAGCCCGAAGACTCTTCGTAAGTTGAAGATTTTCACTACGTACATCTGATAAAGTACTTTCAGTCATACATGGAAAAGTATCAAATTCTAAAGCAGTCGGACAAGAAACGCTTAACTCCGAGTGATCGCTTCTCTTGTTCTAGACGCGCGCTCTTGATCTTCTCGACCTTGATGACCCACAAGTATAGGGAATCAATCGTAGTCCTTTCGATAAGTAAGAGTGTCAAACCCAACGAGGAGCAGAAGGAAATGACAAGCGGTTTTTAGCAAGGTAATTTCTGCAAGCACTAAAATTTTAGGTAACAGATAGTTTGATAGCAAGATAATTGGTAACAAGCAAGCAACGGTAACGGCAAATAAGGTGCAACAAGGTAGCCCGATCCTTTTGTGGCAAAGGATAGGCCAAAACAATCTTAGGCAAAGTGTTCTTGAGGGTACACGGGAATTTTGTCTAGTCACTTTTATCATGTTGGTTTGATTCGTGTTCGCTACTTTGATAATTTGATATGTGGGTGGACCGGTGCTTGGGTGCTGTTCTTACTTGAACAACCTCCCACTTATGATTAACCCCCTCGCAAGCATCGGCAACTATGAGAAAAGTATTAAGATAAAATCTAACCATAGCATTAAACGTTTGGATCCAAATCAGCCCCTTACGAAGTAGCGCATAAACTAGGGTTTAAGCTTCTGTCACTCTAGCAACCCATCATCTTATAACTACTCCACAATGCATTCCCTTAAGCCCATGAATGGTGAAGTGTCATGTAGTCGACGTTCACATGACACCACTAAGGGAATCACAACATACATATCATCAAAATATCGAACACATATCAAATTCACATGATTACTTGCAACATGACTTCTCCCGTGACCTCAAGAACAAAGGGTACTACTCACAAATAATAATCATGCTCAAGATCATAGGGGTATTGAATAGCATAATGGATCTGAACATATAATCTTCCACCAAATAAACCATATAGTAATCAACTACACAAGGTAATCAACACTACTAGTCACCCACAGGTACCAATCTGAGGTTCCGGTACAAAGATTGAACACAAGAGATGAACTAGGGTTTGAGAGGAGATGGTGCTGTTGAAGATGTTGATGAAGATTGGCCTCCCAAAGATGAGAGGGGTGTTGGTGATGACGATGGCTTTGATTTCCCCCTCCGGGAGGGAAGTTCCCCCGGCGGAATTGCTCCGCCGGAGGGCAAAAGTGCTCCTGCCCAAGTTCCGCCTCGAGGCGGCGGCGCTTCGTTCCGAAAGTCCTCCCCTTATTTTTTTTCTAGGTCAAATGTGACTATATACCAGAAGATGGGCACCGGAGGTGGGCCGAGGAGGGCACAACCCATCAGGGCGCGCCCTGGTGGGTTGTGCCCACCAGGTTTGCCCCCTCCGGTAGTTTTCTGCTCCAGTATTTTTTATTTATTCCAAAAATAATCTCCGTAAAATTTCAGCTTCATTGGAGTTGTGCAGAATAGGTATCTCTATTATAACAGCAACAAACTCTATCATAAAATTTATTCAATACATTTTTATCATATAACTTCTCATGAACAAGTAACAATGCATCACAACATAGAAGTATGAAGCATAAACCTTATTGAAAACCAACAAACTATGTTCTCAGTCAAATTTGCAACTACAATTCATCATATTTTCAGGAAGGGCCTCATGTCGGAGCCTTTTGGCAAGTCCACATACTCAACCATCATTTAGTCTTCTATGATTGCTAACTCTCACGGCATACCCATAAACAAAAAGTTTCAACCAGACACATAGGAAGAGAGGGGCTTATGGTTTCGCCTCCCAACGTACTCACCTCAAGGGTGATGTCAACAATAATAACTCATGCCCACTCATATCCAACTGGATATATGTGCCTAGATCTTTCCTCACCACATGATGCTTGCAAAAAGAAAAAGTAAAAAGGAATAGGGAAGAATACTTTGACTCTTGCATAAAAGTAAATACATGAAAGGAAAAGATAGTCCCTTCGCAGAGGGAAGCGGAGGTTTTCATTCGCTTATTGGTTTGTATGCCCAATCCCTTAATGTAAAAGAACGTCACGCTATATTGCCCCCTATGATAGCAACCTTTATTATGCAGTCCGTTGCTTTTATTACTTTGCCATCATAAGTTCGTATAGCGCTCGATTTTCTCTTACACTAATTGATCAAAACACTTTTAGAAGCAATTTTTATTGCCTTATTGCACCGATGACAACTTACTTGAAGGAACTTACTCGATCCATAGGTAGGTACGGTGGACACTCAAAGAATGAATTTGGGTTTGGGTTTTTGGATGCACAAGTAGTATCTGTACTTAGTGCGGAATTTTTGGCTAGCAAAGATATTGAGCAAGCACCACATGTTGAAGGATCTATGACAATATAACTTCTATGTGGATATGAACAAACATAAATCATTACGTTCTCTTCCTTGTCCAACATCAACAATTTTGACATATAATATTTGATGGGGGCTCACAATCATAAAAGATGTCCAAGATAGTGTATTTGCATGTGAATCTTCTCTTCCCTTATTAATTCTTTCATGAATTAAATCATTGACCAATGCTATGTTTGCCAATCTCCAACAAATTTTACTACTTATACTTTTCCTTATGTGATGTCATTACTCACCATGAGATTAGCATATGATTCTTTTCATGTGTTTCCTTTCCTTTATTTTGATTGCGACAAGAAAGTAGAGAGGCAAAAACCCAAAGTAAACTTTATTATATAACTCTCACTCGATTACATAGATAGATAGGCTATGAAACTAACACATGAAAATAGATCATGCTAAACTTTTATTCAACTAAAGCAAAGGCAAACTAAAGATCGAACTAAAATAGGTAAAGGTGAATAAAAGTGGGGGTGATACGATACCAGGGCACCTCCCCCAAGCTTGGCTCAAGCAAAGGGGAGTGCCCATACCCGTGTGCTCAAGTCTCCTTTGGTGGTGGTGATGAAGCATCACACTTCAACTTCAAAAGGTGCTCCAATTTGCGGATGACTCTCTGGAGGTTGTTGATGTGCTCCTCTAGCAAAATATTTTCACGGATGAGAAATTTATTCTGAACACGGACAACTTCGAAAGCTCTAAAAGCTTCGATTTCAATTGGGGTGAGATGACTGTAATAAGGTTGGAGGATATCTTCTTCTTCACCCTCCTTTGTTGGCATGGATTGCTCTCCTTCAAGGGGCTGATCCACCATAGCATCCTTTCCCTTGTATTCCTTGTTGACTTCTTCCGGCTCCTCCCTCTTCAGATCTATCTTCATTAGCCAGGCATCTTCTTCCATATTAGAAGAGGGAGACAACATGATGCCTGACGTGACAGATCTGGCAGGAAAACAGCACGAAACAAGAACAAGGGATTTTTCTGTGATGCGGTCGTCAAAACAGTCGGGGGTATATATAGAGAATTTTTATTCTTGGGAAACAAGCATATGGAAGGAAAACAGAGTCGGGAAGGTGTCCGAGGTGGGCACAACCCACCAGGGCGCGCCCAGGGGTGCCTGGCGCGCCCTGGTGTATCGTGCTCACCTCGCTCACCTTCCGGTTTATTTTTGTATTTCCAAAATTTTCTAATATTCCAAAACTGACAAAAAATATTTTTGTGGATTTTTCGGAGTCCGTTTACTTACCGTATCACGTACCTCCTATTTTTTCAGAATTCTAGAGTGTTTCGGAAGGTTTCTTTTACGTGTTCCTCCGGTGTCATGGTTTGGATAACATTGCTTTCAACATTAATAGGCGTACCTGAGATATAATGCTTAATTCTTTGTCCATTGACCACCTTCGGGTTAGTACCTTCGGCGTTATTAATCTTGATAGCTCCAGAATGATAAACCTCTTCGATAATATATGGTCCTTCCCATTTGGAGAGAAGCTTACCTGCAAAAAATCTTAAACGAGAGTTGAACAAAAGAACATAGTCTCCTATTTTGAATTCCCGCTTTTGGATTCTTTTGTCATGCCATCTTTACTTTTGCTTTGAATAGTTTGGCATTTTCATAGGCTTGGGTTCTCCATTCATCTAGTGAGCTAATATCAAATAGCCTCTTCTCACTGGCAAGTTTGAAGTCATAATTAAGTTCTTTAATTGCCCAAAATGCTTTGTGTTCTAATTCTAGAGGCAAATGACAAGCTTTTCCGTACACCATTTTGTATGGAGACATACCCATAGGATATTTATAAGTTGTTCTATAGGCCCAAAGTGCATCATCTAATTTCTTAGACCAATTCTTACGAGACCTATTAACAGTTTTTTGTAATTTTAATTTTATTTATCTATTGCTAAGTTCAACTTGACCACTAGATTGAGGATGATAGGGTGATGCAACTCTATGGTTAACATCATATTTAGCAAGCATCTTATGGAAAGCACCATGAATAAAGTGTGAACCACCATCGGTCATTAAATATCTAGGGACTCCAAACCTCAGGAAGATAACCTCTTTACGCATTTGAATGGAGGTGTGGTGATCAGCACTACTAGTTGGAATAGCTTCTACCCACTTAGTGACATAATCGACAACTACCAAAATATGAGTGTACCCGTTAGAGGAAGGAAAAGGCCCCATATAATCAAAACCCCAAACATTAGATGGCTCAACAACAAGCGAATAATTCATAGGCATTTCCTGACGCTTACCGATATTACCAATTCTTTGACATTCATCACAAGACAAGACAAACTTACGGGCATCCTTGAAGAGAGTAGGCCAATAAAAACCAGATTGCAATACCTTATGAGCAGTTCTATCTCCTGCATGATGTCCTCCATAAGCTTCGAATGACATTTCCGTAGGATTTGTTCCTGTTCATGCTCAGGTACACAACGTCTAATAATACCATCTACTCCTTCTTTATAAAGATGTGGGTCATCCCAAAAGTAATGTCTCATAGAAATTTCTTCTCTTTTGTTGGTATGTGAAGGTAGGTGGTATATATTTAGCGACAATGTAGTTAGCATAATCAGCATACCAAGGGGTATTTTGTGAAACACTTATTGCAGCTAACTGTTCGTCATGGAAACTATCATCAATAGGTAGTGGGTCATCAAGAATATTTTCTAACCTAGAAAAGTTATTAGCTACGGGGTTCTCAGCTCCCTTCCTATCAACGATATGTAAGTCAAATTCTTGAAGCAAGAGAACCCACCTAATGAGTCTAGGTTTAGCATCTTTCTTTTCCATAATATACTTTATAGCAGCATGATCGGTGTGAACAATAACTTTGGTGTCAATAATATAGGATCTAAATTTATCACAGGCAAACACAACTGCTAAAAATTCCTTGTCAGCAGTAGCATAATTTTGTTGGGCACTGTCTAGAGTTTTACTAGCATAATGGATAACATTCAATTTCTTATCAACTCTTTGTCCTAGCACAGCACCAACAGCATAATCACTAGCATCACACATAATTTCAAAAGGCAAGTTCCAATCAGGTGGTTGAACGATAGGTGCAGAGGTTAAGGCTTTCTTGAGTGTTTCAAAGGCTTCCACACAGTCATCATCAAAAATGAAAGGAATATCCTTTTGCAAAAGATTAGTAAGAGGCCTAGAAATTTTAGAGAAGTCTTTAATGAACCTCCTATAAAAACCAGCCTGACCAAGGAAACTTCGAATACCTTTAATATCTTTGGGACATAGCATTTTCTCAATTGCATCAACTTTAGCTTTATCCACCTCAATGCCTCATTCAGATATTTTATGCCCCAAGACAATGTCTTCATTAACCATAAAGTGGCACTTCTCCCAATTCAAGATGAGATTAGTTTATTCACATCTCTGCAAAACTCGATCAAGGTGTTTATTCACATCTCTGCAAAACTCGATCAAGGTTGCTTAAGCAATCATCAAACGAAGTTCCGTAAACAGAAAAATCATCCATGAAAACCTCCACAATCTTTTCACAAAAATCAGAGAATATAGCAGTCATACATCATTGAAAGGTAGCAGGTGCATTGCATAAACCAAAAGGCATACGTCTATAAGCATAGGTTCCAAAAGGGCAAGTAAAGGTGGTTTTCTCTTGATCGGATTGTGACACAGGTATTTGAGAGAAACCAGAATATCCATCTAGGAAACAAAAGTGTGTGTGCTTAGATAATCTTTCTAGCATTTGATCAATGAAAGGCAGAGGGTAATGATCTTTTCTAGTAGCTTTATTTAATTTTCTAAAATCAATTACCATTCTATAGCCAGTGACAATTCTCTGTGGGATGAGTTCATTTTTATCATTTGGAACAACGGTAATACCTCCTTTCTTAGGGACACAATGAATGGGACTGACCCATCTACTATCAGCTATGGGATAGATTATACCTGCTTCCAGAAGCTTTAATATTTCATTTCTTACCACTTCTTTCATCTTAGGATTCAATCGCCGTTGATGATCAACAACGGGTTTAGCATCAGGTTCCGTATTAATCTTGTGCTAACATAGAGTGGGACTGATGCCCTTAAGATCATCAAGAGTATATCCAATAGCAGCCCAGCGCTACCTTACAACCTTTAATAATCTTTCTTCTTCATGTTCTGAAAGGTTAGCACTAATAATAGCATGATATATCTTTTTCTCATCAAGATAAGCATACTTCAAAGTGTCAGGCAATTGTTTTAATTCAAACACAGGATCACCTTTAGGTGGAGGAGGACCTCCAAGAGATTCAATAGGAAAACTGTGTTTCAGGAGAGGTTGTTGTTCAAAGAAAATTTGATCTATTTCGTTTCTTTCACGCAAGTGTATATCATTTTCATGGTCAAGCAAATATTGTTCTAATGGATCGGTGGGAGGCACGGCAATAGAAGCAAGACCAATTATTTCATCCTTACTAGATAACGCTTTATCACGGGGTTGTCTACTAAACTTGGAAAAATTAAACTCATGAGACACACTACCAAAACTGACACCGACAGTTTGTTTTTCATAATCTATCTTAGCATTGACGGTGCTCAAGAAAGGTCTACCAAAGATAATGGGACAAAAGTCATCTTGTGGGGAACCAAGGACTAGAAAATCAGTAGGGTATTTCACTTTCCCACACAAGACTTCAACATCTCTAACAATCCCATGTGGTGTGATAGTGTCTCTATTAGCAAGTTTAATAGTAACGTCAATGTCTTCTATTTCAGCAGGTGCTATTTCATCCATAATTTCTTGGTATAGAGTAAAAGGGATAGCACTCACACTAGCACCTAAATCACATAAACCATGATAGCAATGATCTCCTATTTTGACTGAGACAACAGGCATGCCTTCTATGGGTCTATGTTTATCTTTTTCATCGGGTTTAGCAATTCTAGCAGCTTCATCACAGAAGTAGATAACATGCCCATCAATATTTTCTACCAAGAGATCTTTAACCATAGCAACAATAGGTTCTACTTTAATTCTCAGGGGGCTTAGATGCTCTTATATTAATCTTATGAACCACAGTTGATATCTTAGCATGTTCCTTTATCCTAACCGGGAAAGGTGGGTTTTCAATATAAGCGGTAGGCACAACTGGATCAACATTGTAAATGATGGTTTCTTCTTTAGCTATGATTAGTTCTATAATTTCTTCTTTAAAAGGGGGATGATATTTAAACCACTTCTCCTTAGGGAGATCAACGTGAGTAGCAAATGCTTCACAGAAAGAGGCTACTATCTCAGAGTCAAGTCCATATTTAGTGCTAAACCTGTGAGAAGTATCGGTATTCATAAAAGATTTAACACAATCAAACTCAAGTTTTATACCTGACTCATTACCTTCATCGAGTTCCCAATATTCAGAGTTGCATTTAATTCTTTCTAAGAGATCCCACTTGAATTCAATAGTCTTCTTCATATAAGAACCAACACAAGAAGTATCGAGCATGGATTGGTCATTATGAGAAAGCCGGGCATAAAAATTCTGAATGATAACTTCTCTCGGAATGTCATGATTGGGGCATGAATATAACATTGACTTAAGCCTCCCCCAAGCTAGAGCGATGCTTTCTCCTTCACGAGGACAAAAATTATATATATAATTCCGATAACGATGAACTAGATGCATGGGATAAAACTTTTGGTGGAATTCCAATTGCAAACGATTCCAGTTACATGATCCAAGATCATCACATAGCCTATACCATGTCAATGTTTTTCCCTTCAAAGATAAAGGGAAAACCTTCTTCTTAACTTCATCTCCGGGTAAACCTGCAAGCTTAAATAATCCACAAATTTCATTCACATATAATAGGTGCATATCAGGATGTTCAGTTCCATCTCCTGCATAAGGTTTAGCAAGTAGTTGTTCTACCATACCCGAAGGAATTTCATAACCAATATTTTCAGTAGGTGCAGTAGGTTGAGGGGCAAATAATTGTGGTTCCGGTCAAGGTGAAGATACCCCGAACAAACCCCTCAAAGGTTTGTTTTCCATAGTAGCAAGTAGCAATAAATTTCGGCACGTAGTATAAGTTTTTCCTTACCGATTTCAACTTACCAAGAGCGCTTCACTCCCCGGCAACGGCGCCAGAAAAGAGTCTTGATGACCTACAAGTATAGGGGATCAATCTTGGTCCTTTCGAAGTAAGAGTGTCGAACCCAACGAGGAGCAGAAGGAAATGACAAGCGGTTTTCACCAAGGTAATTTCTGCAAGCACTGAAATTGTAGGTAACAGATAGTTTGATAGCAAGATAATTGGTAACGAGCATGTAACGGTAACGGCAAATTAGGTGCAGCAAGGTAGCCCAATCCTTTTGTGGCAAAGGACAGGCCAAAATAATCTCTAGTAATAGGCAAAGTGTTCTTGAGGGTACACGGGAATTTCGTCTAGTCACTTTTATCATGTTGGTTTGATTCGTGTTCGCTACTTTGATAATTTGATATGTGAGTGGACCGGTGCTTGGGTGCTATTCTTACTTGAACAACATCCCACTTATGATTAACCCCCTCACAAGCATCCGCAACTACGAGAAAACTATTACGATAAAATCTAACCATAGCATTAAACGTTTGGATCCAAATCAGCCCCTTACGAAGTAGCGCATAAACTAGGGTTTAAGCTTCTGTCACTCTAGCAACCCATCATCTAATAACTACTCCACAATGCATTCCCTTAGTCACATGAATGGTGAAGTTTCATGTAGTCGACGTTCACATGACACCACTAAGGGAATCACAACATACATATCATCAAAATATCGAACACATATCAAATTCACATGATTACTTGCAACATTACTTCTCCCGTGACCTCAAGAACAAAGGGTACTACTCACAAATAATAATCATGCTCAAGATCAGAGGGGTATTGAATAGAATAATGGATCTGAACATATAATCTTCCACCAAATAAACCATATAGTAATCAACTACGCTAGGTAATCAACACTACTAGTCACCCACAGGTACCAATCTGAGGTTCTGGTACAAAGATTGAACACAAAAGATGAACTAGGGTTTGAGAGGAGATGGTGTTGTTGAAGATGTTGATGAAGATTGGCCTCCCAAAGATGAGAGGCGTGTTGGTGATGACGATGGCTTCGATTTCCCCCTCCGGGAGGGAAGTTCCCCCAGCGGAATCGCTCCGCCGGAGGGCAAAAGTGCTCCTGCCCAAGTTCCACCTTGAGGCGGTGATGCTTCGTCCCGAAAGTCCTCCCCTTATTTTTTTTTCTAGGTCAAATGTGACTATATACCAGAAGATGGGCACCGGAGGTGGACCGAGGAGGCCACAACCCATCAGGGCGCGCCCAGGGGGCCTGGAGCGCCCTGGTGGGTTGTTTCCACCAAGTTCGCCCCCTCCGGTAGTTTTCTGCTCCAGTATTTTTTATTTATTCCAAAAATAATCTCCGTAAAATTTCAGCTTCATTGGAGTTGTGCATAATAGGTATCTTTGATGTGCTTTTCTTGGGTCCAGAATTCCAGTTGTTGGTATTCTCCCTCTTTGTGTAAACCTTGCATATTATGAGAGAAAAGGCATTAGAATCACTCCTTAAAGCATTATTATTTGACAAAACATAATAAATTACAGTAGGAAATCATGATGCAAAATGGACGTATCAGGCCTCAAGGCTGAGGCGCAGGCCCTGTACCTCCTTTCTAGGGCGTTGTAGCGGGTCCCGAGCTCACACATGCTCTGCTGAGAAGAAACAAGGGAACATCAGTGATAACAATCGGATACAAGATTAAGGTTCATTCGGCGAATTACAGGACTCTAAGACTCCCGCCGACTGCTTTAGTCGATGGCAGCCTCGGGGACTACACCCAGTGGGCGCGCTCAGCGTGCCCCCACTGGAGAACGACAGGTTCTACACCCCGAAGGCCAACGTCGAGAGGCTCTGGTCCATGGACCATCACCGCATCTTCTTTGACAAGTATCTCATCACTCGGGTTGAACTATTATCTTCAATGCCATTTGAACTCTAAGACTCCCGCCGACTGCTTCAGTCGACGGCAGCCTTGGGGACTACACCCAGTGGGTGCGCTCAGTGTGTCCCCACTGGAAAACGACAGGTTCTACAGCCTGACGGTCAACGTCGAGAGGCTCTGGTCCGTGGACCATCAATGTATCCTCTTCGACAAGTATATCTACAATCGTTTGTACAAACGTCATACAGATTCTCAGACTCCCGCCGACCGCCTCGGTCGACGGCAGTCTCGGGGACTACACCCAGTGGGTGCACTTAGCGCGCCCCCACTGGAATCAGAGAACACCCAGTGGGTGTGCCCCCGATGCAAACCCACTCGGGATTTCAAGAAACTATGTACTGGACAAAATTTCCGACAGAAGACGGTACTTACAAGAGTACTTACTCGGACGTTCTTCTCCAGAGCCTCGCTGGCATCGTAGGCCTCTTTCAGCTTGTCGTTCATCAAGCTCAGGTAGATCAACGCTTCTTTCCTCGCCCCCACCTGGTCCTCCAGGACGTGGTGTAGTCTGAAGATGCTGGCCGCAGGAGGAGTTGGCAGAGGAGATCCGAGTCCGGTTCCGGCTCCCGAAGAGGCCCCGTGAGCAGGTGTTGATGCCTTAGCAGGTGAAGCATCCCGCATCACGACATCTACGTCAGCGGAGGGATTCGGCGGGTCAACCTTGTCATCCGCATCAAGTTCTATCACTTCACGCCGTTCTGCCAACATTCGAAGATCATTCGCGAGTAAGCTCAAAGGGGAAACACAGAATTCAAGGATCATGTCCGAGTGAAGTCGTGGATTACCTTTTGAAGATGCAGCGTCAACGTCAGCTTTATCCTTCTGCAGCGAAGCGGTTGACGTGTCAGCCCTGCAGTGAAACCACTCGAAAGGTCACATCACTCGGTCAAATATTTGAGATGGCAATCGATACAAAGACACTTACACTGAGTCCACCGACACGTTCATCTTGGTCTTGGGCAAGACATCCTTCCGAGGATTGTTTGTGGTGACCTTCGGCGCCTTGGTGCTCTTCTCGGGTGACGGTGCGGGCTCGCCACGCCCTCGCTTTGAGGTCTGAGTGGGGGGATGGTCGTTGAAGATTGGGTGGCACCCGGCCCTTTGGCGTTGCCTCCACGGATCCCAGGGTCCTGGCGCGCCTTAGTGCGGGGCTAGGGAAGAATCTCCTCTGATGGAGAGGATTCCGCATCGTCTCCTGGGTCCGACTCCTCCTCCTCCTCCTCTTCGCCGCCCTCATTGTCCTCCACGTACTCTTCTTCGTCGTCCGAGCCCTCATGGTGCTCATTGTCACTCGCCACGTTAGCAGGGGCGTGGTTGATAGCGGGTATCAAGCTCACCATGCTCGTGAAGGCCTGCCGAATGAAAGCTATGTCAGCCAAGATTTTTGCCAATAACCATTCGGAAAACAACAACGACACTCGGAACTTACCTCATTCGCCGGATTCTCAGCCGAGAGCGGAGGCACCCGTCTCGTACCCCTGGGGTTGTCACGAGCCAAAGTGATATCCTTGAGCTTGTTCTCCACGGCCTCGGCGCTGAGCTCCTCCAGGTGCGTACGCGTGGAGTCACTCGGACCCGAGTACTGCCACATAGGGTGGGCTCTGGCCTGCAGCGGCTGAATTCTTCTCTGGAAGAAGACCTCAATAGGTCCAGACCGTTGATGCCTTGATTCACTAGGGCAACCAATGTGATCATAAGAATATCTACATCGACTTTTTCCTCCTTGGACACAACTAGTTTTGGGAGCCGCCGAACGCGCTCAGGCGAGTACGGTGGAAGACCCGATTGGCCCTCGCCGACTGGGACGTCCTGGCAATAAAACCAAGTCCCCTGCCAACCCTTGATAGTGTCAGGAAAGTTCATTTGTGGAAAACTACCCTTCCCCCTCAATTGGATGCCTAAACCCCCGCACAACTGGGCTACATTCGTCTTTCCCCTAGTCTGAGCAGATTTCTTCACGGTCATCACTCGGCACGTGAACACGTGTTTGAACAGACCCCAGTGAGGGTGACAGCCGAGGAAGTTTTTACAAAGAGATATGAAAGCGGTCAGATAGGAAATGGCGTTGGGGGGGGAGGTGGTGGAGCTGAGCCCCGTAGAAGTCCAAGAAAGAGTGGAAGAATGGGTGAGGAGGCAAGGAGAAACCTCTGTCGATGTGGGTCATGAGGAGGACCCGCTCGTCCCCACGCGGCGCGGGCTCGACCTCGCCCACTGCCGGCAGCTGCCAGCTCCCGGCGACCAGGAGGCCCTGGTTTTCCAGCTCCATCAGTCGGCCGGCGGTAGTCCGAGGTGGCATCCAGTCCCCCAAGACGAATCCCGTCGGCGCACCCGCGCTCGAGGAGGACCCGCGCGATGCTTTCTTCGCCTTCTTGGCCATCACGGTGGCGCTCCTCATCATCTCTGGTAGATTGGAGCGCCGAATTGGCAGAGCAGCGGCACAGGTGATGCTCTCGGCGGAGCAAAGGAGGAATCGGAGAGGCGGGGAATAAGAGTTGTCTCTCTCTTCCCCCCTCCCGGTCCATTATTATACCCCGTCTCAGCGAAATCGCAGCTGTCAGATCAGCAAGCACCGCGCAATCAACGGGCGGCAGCAGATCCGCGAAATCTTTGGGGCAGCATTGCCGGGACGCATGGCGATATTTGCGATGCGGAAATCGAGGCGTCGCATCCAGTTCCCCACTTCTCTGAGGCAACCGCCCACACACGCACGCTTCCTCATGATTTCGAAATCGCCGGGGATTTAGCCACAACATGATCCGAATGGTATCCGCGTCCACTGGAGTATGCCGACGAAATCGCGTCTGGACCATCCCGCAGATCGATACAGGACCGCGTTGGATGTCTTATGCAGTCCAGACTGCGTGGTCCGGATTGATGAGGGGGTTTGCGGGTCCGCCTTCGAGATGCTCTTATCATCTATCGTGGGAGTAATACTGATAGTAATACGGGGGGTACGTACGAGTAAGGGCGAAGCCTAGCTACGGCCCAAGTGTAACACTCGGATGTACGAGTTCGGGCCCCACTCAGAATCTCATAGGGTCTTTACCACTTCCGAGTGGGGCCCGAACTCGTACATCCGAGTGTTACACTTGGGCCGTAGCTAGGCTTCACCCTTACTCGTACGTACCCCTCGTATTACTGTCAGTATTACTCCCATGACAGATGATAAGGGCATCTCCAAGGAGGACCCGCAAACCCCCTCATCAGTCCGGACCGCGCAGTCTGGACTGCATAGGACATCCAACGCGGTCCGGTATCGGTTCGCGGGACGGTCCAAACGCGATTTCTTCCGCAAACTGGAGACAAAAGTGAGGGAGGTTTACGGGAGTCTGCACATGAGAAACGTCGCTATCCGCCATCCCTGGCCCACTCGAAACCCTTCCCGAACCCCGGCGACTCCATCCTCCTCATTTTCTCTCCTTCCATTTCTCTCTCTTGCCCGCGCTGCGGCTCCACCACCCCGGCCACCACGCCACACCCCTGCCAGAATTATGCGTCTTCGTCACCCTCCGACGCTCCAATAGGGCTCCCCGTCACTTCTCCTCCGTCTCCATTCAGCTCCTGTCCTCCGACCGCCCTACCAGGTACCATCATCTATTGTTATTCTCACCATGCGCGACAATTGTTCGATGAATTGTCAGAGCTGAAAGCAGTTGTCCCTTCTTCTTTCTAGTAATGAATTCTTATTTGGTACATATATGAGCATTATGTTGAGTAGCCGTCGGACGAGGAGGACTACTCCGATGAGACGGCGATGATGCAGGCGGTCCTTAAAGAAGCGGAGTGTGCGGAGGAGCATGTTCTCAGTATCAAGGGCTTGATCAAGGGCCATCGAGTGCTCAATCGCAACAGGGCGAGCGAGGATTTCACACTGATGGTCGACTATTTTGCCCCCGATGCACTATTCGTTGACCATTTTCACCGGCGTCTTTGGATGCACGGGACTATCTTTGATTGTCTGTACCAAGGCGTCTAATCGTGCGATGACTACTTCATCCTGAAGAAGGACGATGTGGGAACGATTGGCTTCTCTGGTTACCAGAAGTGCACGGCCGCACTCCGGATGCTTTGCATATGGCACGATCGCCGATTCGTGCGACGAGTACCTATGATGCCTCAGAGCACCTGCGAAGATGCCATGGTCAGGTCTGCAACTGTCGTGGTCGAGGTGTTCGTACCATAATACCTGAGAGAACCAACTGTGGCAGACACCGAGAGGCTCTTGGCAATCTCAGAAACAAGAGGGTGGCCAGGTTTGCATGGATCTCTAGACTGCATGCATTGGAAATGGAAGAACTACCTGAAGGCTTTGCAAGGGCAATATCAGGGTCATGTAAAGAATCCCAGCATCATTCTTGAAGCAGCTGCATCACATGATCTTTGGATTTGGCATGCTTTCTTTCGCATGACCGGGTCTCACAATCACATCAATGTGTTGCAACGATCGTCGTTGTTTGTGAGGCTGACTAAAGGAAAAGCTCCTCCTTGCCACTATATTGTCAATGGACATGAGTATAACATGGGTTACTATCTGGTTGACGGTATCTATCCTTCATGAGCTATCTTTGTCAGCACCATCTCTAACCCAAAAGGCCAAAAAAGTCTCACTTTGCCCAAAGACAAGAAGCGGCTAAAAAGGATGTCGAGAGGGCAATTGGAGTTTTGCTGGCCCGTCTTGCAGTTCTTCGTGGACCTGCAGAACAATGGGATCCGGAGACCTTGTGGGAGGTGATTCCATGTTGTATGATCATGCACAACATGATCGTCGAGGATAAGGGTGACGATGCAGCCGCAAGTCTGGAATTTGAGAACATGGGTAATCCTATTCAACTTCCGAAACAGAATCCGGCCACATTTGAAGAGTTTATTCAAAGGCATCAACAAATTCGGCATCGACCAACTCATGAGCAGCTGAAGGAAGATTTGATTGAGAATCCGTGAGCGTTGAAAGGGGACAACAATGTTGGGATGTAATATTTGAACTTTTTAAAATTTGATCTAGTGTTGCATGCGGCTATTTTAACGTCTGTACCCTTTGCATGCGGCTATTTGATCGTGAGGACCTGAAAAAAATGAGGAAAGCCAAATCTATGCGGCTAGTTGGATGCCGTCCTCCCGTATCCGTGTGCGCGGACTGGGGGACCAGTCCGCGGACACGGATACAAGAGGAAATTTCCGTGTTGCCTTTGGATATGCCCTAAGGCAGAAGGTCTGGTGTCGAGTGGTGAACAGTTAAATACACTACATGTGTTTTAACTTGTCCGTCATGGTCAGTTTGGTGCCAAAACTTGAAAAAATACACCAAACAGGTGCTACAACTTGTGCGGGCGTTCAAAATCGGTGCCTCCGTACGTATGCATGCATAAGAGCAACTCTAGCAGACCCCTTATAAGTGGTCAAACCCGTAAAAAAATGACTTTCAGTTCCGCGGTGTCAAAAAACACCCCGAATAGACCCCTTAAAAGTGGTCAAACCCGTAAAAATTTTACAAGTCCCAGAGAATCCACCCCTGCGATCCTTTTATTTACCGTTTCGGAGGCAAAACTGTGGGTGAAATGTAAACCGGTCAACGCTATGCGACAAGGGAATTCCGCCATGCGCAGACGGGCTCCGATGACCTTCCGCCCTAGAACTCACCGGAATCTCGCCTGAAACTCAACGCTTACAGCAGCTACATTGCCAGCCTGCAGAGGAGCTCGGAGGAGACGACGAAAGCTAGCTAGTGTCGATGGGAGCTAGCTAGCTACAGCAACAACGACTAGCATCAGCGACGGGAGTTATCTAGGGCAGCTACGGCTAGCTAGCTAGAGCAGCGACGGGAGCTAGCTATGTAGCTAGCTCCTGGATCGATTCGACGGGAGATAGCTAGCTAGGTAGCCATGGCCCCTGCAGCAATAGAAATAGCTTCGTCAGTGGCTAGCGGCTTCGTATTTGGCCGTTTCGTGCGCTGTTTGTCGACTTCATAGGAGGGAGCTAGCTGACCGTGGACACGGACTTGAGGAACAAGAAGAAGATGTGGCAAAAAAATATCAACGAATAGTCAGTTTTACAGTTTAAGTTTAAAGGGTTTGTTCGGCTGCAGCTTAAACCGACCCTTAAAATGTGTTTTTCGCGAACTGAAAATCGAGGTCCGTGGTTTAAGGGGTCTGCTAGAGATGCTCTATGGACTGCCTTCATAGCATGCCAGCTGGCAGTTGGCCCACCCGTCAATGGGTGTTAGCGGGATAGCAGCTGGGTGACCTGCGTGTGAGGAATTTTTCATGGATAACCCCCTCATATTTGTTTAAATTATGTAGAGTAGCCATCAATTTATAAATGTGGGTCTCACCTGCCAATATGTGAGAGAAAAACAAATGCATGGAAGGGATTCGAATTTGCACCCTCTGGTTAAACGCGAAGCGAGCTAGCCACCAGGACAAGCTGGGATTTGCATACATCTATTAGCTAGGTACCCATACACATATAGAAACTCCAGTATCACTCTTTTCTACAAGTTATTTACCTATGCAAGCATTTCTCTTATTATTATTTATTTAAATATCTAGCACTCTTATGGGCTTGCACAAGTTTTTTTTTAATTTCATGTTTATTGTCTAATATATTTTCCCTGGTTTGGAAAGATATATGAGAGAAGGTATTACAACAGCCATAAAATTAAAGAAAGTGTGCACTGGAAAAAATCAACATATTCTTGGAAAAATGTCATATGTATTAAAAGTTGTAGAAGTGTTTTTCAAAAATGTTCGGCATGCATTCAAAAAATTGACAACATCTATTAAATGTTCAACATGGACTAAAAAATATATTGAGTAAAATTATTCTTACATTTATACAAGAACGATTAACATGTTTTAACACATTTATAGAATTTAACGTTTTTACACAATGATTACTAATACGCGTTGAACATTTTTCAAAATACAACAGTGTTGATTTTTGAATAATTATGTATTCTAAAAATTCAATGAAGACACACAATAATATTGTAGCTTAAAAAACACTGTAGAGCGATAGGTGGAAGATCTATATAAGTTTCCAGCTACCAACTGCACACAAAGTACTTTTTGTCTGGCTGGCAAGCATGCATGCAATTTAACTCGAAGGTCTGAGGTTCGAACCCATCAAAGACGGAGTTCGTTTTCTCTATTACTCCCTTCGTCGAGTGTACTTTCATCTTTGTTGGAGCGTCAAACTATCTCAAAGTTTGACCGAGCTTGACCATATTTTTACAATAATACATCAACATTTATGCCATCAAATTGGTAGCATTAGATTCATGACAAAATATGTTTTCATCATATACCTATTTGGTTTCACAAATAATGATATATTTTTGCACAAACTCGGCCAAATTTTGAGATAGTTTGACCCTCCAACAAAGTTGGAAGTACACTCTTTAAAGGACGGAGGGAGTATTTAGTAGACTGGCACGGGGACCTATATTCGGCTTTCCTACATAATTAACTAAATATGCAGGTGGTTTGTGCAGAAAATAACTTGCGTGCAGGTCACTTAGCACTTCATTGCTGCCAGCCACTGACATGTGGCCCAACACCTTGCTGGCATGCCACATAGGCAGGGTGTACATCCGGATACGTACCAAGGCATCGTATTTGAACGATATGGCAAGTTATAACATTGGTTTTATGTATTTTGCAAATTTACGAACGAAAGTGACCGTATTGAACAAGTTAAGGCACCTCTAATGCGTTTAACTCAGTGGTGGACATCAACCTTAAAATTCCCATCTCTTGGTCACACCTGGCCAAACGGGTCGTGCTTTTCGGGCAGGCCCAAAAGCACGACGGCACGACACGCCATGGGCCAGGCACGTCACGACATAAACGGGTCGGGCCCGGCACGCGGCACGCCTTGGACCATGCCTAGGCCTGGAGGCTGGGCATGCGGGCCGGCACGACACCACCGGTTTAATTATTTTTTATGAATTTTTAGATTTTTTAAATATGTATACCTAAAATAAAGCCCAATAAACCTAAAAATAAGCCCAACGGGTTGAAAATATGCAGCCCAGCATGCTAAACGGGCCAACGTGCCGGCCCATTTAAGTAACCAGGCCGTGCCTGCGCTTGAAGGTGCCGCACGCGGGCCGACACGGCACAGCCCGGCTAATATTCGTGCCTGGGCGGACCATGCCCTGCCGAGCCCGTTTACGACAAGTCATGCTGTGCCGAGCCCGTTTACGGCGGGCAGGGCCGTGCCGTGCCCGGCCGACCCGTTTGGCCAGGTCTGCTCTTGGTGTGGAAGCCACACGTTCTTGCTTGAGAAAAATTCATCACAGGTCCTCATACTTGTTTTGGTGGTCACTTTAGTCCGTGTAGTTGCAAATACCCGAAATACGGTCCTCATACTTGTCCTAGGGATTCACATATGGTCCATTATACGATTTTGTCTACGTACACGCTGATTTGGCAGTTGACCGACCTGTCCACGCGTGCGTTGACTGCCAAATCAGCTGCATGCCATCGGATCGCTGCAATACGCTTGGAATCCAGGAGCTTTTTTGCAAAATTGTGTGAAATAACCATGCGTCCCACCGCGCATCGAGCACCTCCCGCGGCAGCGAGGTCAACGCCAGCCGGCAGCCAGACTTGCGCACCGTCCCCGTCGGCCGCCGGCACACCGGGCTGGACCGCGTGCGCCGCCGCAGCGCCCACGCCTCCGCGTACGGGTCGGGGTACCTGGCCTGGTGAACGGCCGCCGAGCCGGGGCCGCGGCCGCGGCCCGCGAGCACGCCTCGCGCGTTGGCCGCGTCTTCTGCGCTGTCGGTGGCGCCCCCCTGCCTGGAGTTGACCGCGGCGAGCGCGAGGAGCTTCGTCGAGAGGCCAAACACGAGCAGCCTGCAGGGGCGTGCGCGCTGCGACAATGGAGCGGAGCAGCGTGAACTCCTTGGGCTTCAGGTCGTCCCTGGCGGCCGTGCTATTGCCGGAGCCGCCGTCGTCCCAGGCCGAGCGGCCATGGCGCGCGGGAGACGACGAGGAGGAGTGGGTGAGGAGCAGCAGCTTGATGAAGGAGAGCGTGGAGAAGACGATGAGGATGGTGGTCAGCATTTGCTTCGGTGACATCATCGTTTTGTGTCTTGCTGCTGCTGATCAATCTCTTCTTGATCTGGTGTTGGAGATGAACATGGAGGCTTGGGCGACATCATACTCGTCGAGGCCGAGCCGGGGCCGGGGCAGGAGCGTCGACTGCCATTGTCGCTGCCGCTGCTAGCTTTGGTGATCCGGCAGGGTAAAACAAGCCTGCCGGATCGATGCGGTGCAGATGGAACCGGCTGCCGCTGCCGCGGCATTCTTCGACGAATCGATCCACGAACCGGCGTTTCATGCTTCGTTTCCTCACACGAACAGAGTAGATCGAAGAAATCTTGAAGATTTGCTCAAAATTGAATCTTGAAGATTTACTGACAAGTTGAATCTTGAAGTTTTGCTCAAAATTGAATGTTGAATGTTCTGGGAATGTTGACAGAGTTTTGGTCAAAACATTAGAGACTGAATGTTCAATGTATTGAATGTTGAAGTATACTGTCAGCGAAAACTTCCCACTGAATGTTGAAGTATACTGTCAAAAGATTAAAGATTTATGATAATTATACTGACTGTTGAACTATACTGTCAAGTATACTTGGATAGGACAGATTTGGGTACAGGAGTATGACACCATGGAAGCATGAAAATGGAATGGAAATACACTAACTAAGTCTCAACAGATGCACAAGTTAAGTCTAGCTAGATACAGGACTAGTAATTTACTGACAAGTATACTGTCAAAACATTACATAGTTACTGTCATTGTTCAATATATTGACAGAGTTCTGATGTTTTAGACTAAATGTTTTCATTGTAAACTGAATGTTTTGATCATCTCTGAATGTTGAATGGTTTGGTGAATGGCATGCTCCATTTCTTGATTCGACATTGACAGAGTAGACTGAATTTTGAGACAGTAGCTAACTGACTTTTGACACAGCTAACTAAATTTTGACAGTAGAAAGTACACAGCTAACTGAAAGTCTGAAATTAGTTTACTGAATTTTGACAGTAGAAAGTACACGGCTAACTGAATTTCATTTTGCCAGAGCGTATGCATTTCACTTTGCCAGAACTGCTCGGCGCTGCTCCGCTCCATTGTCGCAGCGCGCGCGCCCATGCAGTGAGCTGGTGCAGGCAACCGGGCAGCCGGCCAACTTCGTGATGATCATCTGGCTGGCGTTCGTCGCGGCGGGGCTGCTGCTGCTGCTGTTCCTGCTCATGACGGGGATGCTCGACGACGCCATCCCGGAGGAGGACCGGCGCAAGAAGTGGACGGAGGTGATCAACCAGATCCTCAACGCGCTCTTCACCATCATGTCTCTGTACCAGCACCCCAGGATCTTCCACCACCTCTGGTTGCTCCTCCGGTGGCGCCCCGACGGCGACCGCGAGGCCATCCGGAAGGTGTACTGCAAGGAAGGCGCGCCGGTGCCGCCGCACGACCGCGCCCACATGCTGGTCGTGGTGGCGCTGCTGCACATCACCTGCCTGGCCCAGTACTTCTGCTGCACTCTGTTCTGGAGCTACTCGCGCACCGACCGGCCGAACTGGGTTCTCAACATCGGCTACGGCTTCGGCACGGGGTTCCCCGTCATCGCCGCCCTCTACTTGGCCTACAGCCCGTTGGGCCGGAAGCAGGCACGCGACCCCGACGCGGAGCCGTCGTCGTCGGGCGTGGAGGCGAACGGTCACGGCGGGGCGCCGGAGCACGACGGCTGGAGATCAGGATATACAACCGGTCCGTGGTGGTGAGCAGCCCGGAGTGGAGCGGCGGGCTGTGCGACTGCTGCGACGACGGGACGGTGTGCGCGCTGTCGGCGACGTACACCTTCTGCGTCTTCGGGTGGAACATGGAGCGCCTCGGGTTCGGCAACATGTACGTGCACGCCTTCACCTTCATCCTGCTCTGCATCGCACCCTTGCTCATCTTCAGCGTCACGGCCCTCAACGTCCACGACGACGACGTCCGCGACACCGTCCTGGCCGTGGGCGTCCTCCTCTGCTTCTGCGGGTTCCTCTACGCCGGTTACTGGTGGACGCAGATGCGGAAGCGGTACAAGCTGCCGGCAGGAGGTGGCTGGCGGCGGGCCGCGGTGGGCGACTGCTTCCTGAAATTGGCCTTGGACGGAAGCTGGCAGCGCCCTCGCGCGCAGCTCGGGCGCGTGGACGACGACCGACGGTCGGGACGGAGCGCCCGCTGCCCTCCGCCTCGCCGCGACCGCAGGCCGAAGAGCCAGGGCCGACGGCGCCGGGTGCGCGTACAGACTACAGAACCAGAGGCCGTACGGGGAGGCGTGGGCGTGGCGTTCACCTCGCTGCCGCGGGAGGTGCTCGATGCGCGGTGGGACGCGTGGTTATTTCACACAATTTTGCAAAAAAGCCCCTGGATTCCAAGCATATTGCAGCGATCCGATGGCATGCAGCTGATTTGGCAGTCAACGCACGCGTGGACAGGTCGGTCAACTGCCAAATCAACATGTACGTAGACAAAATCATATAATGGACCGTATGTGAACCCCTAGGACAAGTATGAGGACCGTATTTCGGGTATTTACAACTATACGAACTAAAGTGATCATCAAGACAAGTATGAGGACCTGTGATGAATTTTTCTCTTCTTGCTTTGACTCCCACCACACGGCAGCGCGTGGTGAATCCAGCTAGCAAGAACTTCCACCTCCCGCCTGTTGCCTCACTGACATAGAGTCCACTAGGACCTGGTCCCACGTGCCAGCGTGGTGGCAAACAGTAGCAAAAGCGAATGCCTGTGACTCTCTTTGTTCTCCGCGTTGGCAGCATTGTGGCGAAAGGCTTTGCCGCACATGTCAGTACATTGGCTTGGTGGTAACGCTTCACCCCACATGTCACTGGGCCACCCGCTTTTAACAGCTGTACCGGTGCGGCGCAGAAACAGAGGAAGGTCAAAGCAGTGACGGGCGTTTGACGGCCAGGTGGGCCTCGGTTACCGTGCACGAATCTCCACAGTGCCACCCCTTGGTCCTGGTCCTGATGATTGTCCAGCTTTCCTGGGGAGAAGAGAGGCAAAAGGTGAGATGATGTCATTTACTTTCAGGAGAGAAAAAGTGAGAGGATTTGGCACAACATTTGGGATGAGCATCTCCATTGCTCTTGTTTGGTTGTGGTTTGTTTGTTCCTAATGATGGGTTGGAACAAGAGAGACAAAAAGTGGATTACTTGTCCCTGCTTTATTACTCTAATGTCCCAGCATCAGGTTAGGTAGAAAAAACTAACAGTGTATGTTCTTGGTTCACCACCTTTCTCATCTCCGTTCCCTAGATAGCATGGCCTGCTGCTGGCTTAGCTAGCTTCCAGTGAACTACAAGTCCATGGGTCCTATGACAAATCACGAAGACTGAAGCCATACGGGTGCGTGAATGCAACCCCCACCGTCATATGTAATCCATCCAAATACATAGATCAACTGTATATACATAGTCCAATTATAAAGCGTACAATTTGTAAATGTAAACACACAGACAGACTTGTAAGTGCAGCGGCATGGTTTAACCTTGATTTATGGCTGTTAGAGCATCTACAATCGGACGCCTCAAAAGACCCCTCGTACGTCCGCGGATGTGCCCGGTCAATGACCGGAGAGAAGGAAAAAAAGTAACCCAACCGGACCCCACATATCATTTCTATACGTCCGGGCTGTCCGCAAACCCTCATATCCATCTCATGTAGGACGCGACCCCACCCGGACCACCTTTTATTTTTCTTTATTCATTCTTTTACTTTCTCTCTCTTCCTCTCCACCAATCACGTACAAGTGACCAGACATATGAGGAAGAAAATGAGGAGTGTGACTACGCGGACGGAAAAATAGAGTACACGCCCGATCACTGATAGGGCGCGTCCGCAGGTGTTTATGGGGTCATATTTGCTATGTCCGGCTGTAGATGCTCTTACTAATTTTGCGTGATCTCGATGCGGCTGCAGGTACATTGTCGTTTCTTTTTTGCTTCGTTCGGCCATGCAGACAGGGGACATGGTGCATAAATACTTGTCGCAAGAGGTAGGTTATTCAATTTACAACGGCGAGCAGGTTAGCTGAAGAGCTCCTGCATCGAGGACGCCTCGCTGTGTACTGTACAGAAACTGCACATACACTGTTAGTTTTTTCTGAATGTTGGTAGGAGATCTACGAAATTCATTGATCAGCTAGGGGGTAAAATAGTACAGAGGCAGCCCAAAAAAACAGGCAAGGCACCAAAAAAAGGTGTTAAAAGGAAAAGGAAAAGACCGAAAACCGGACTCAGCCTGGGTCAAAGGGGATCCCTCCTCCTGCCCTGTTCAAAGTCTAATCTCATCTCTAAGGGCATGTACAACGCTGGCAGCACCTAGGTGCTGCCCCATGCCAGCCAACTATGCTTAACAAAGTGAGGCCATGATTTGAATTTGTTTCGTCCAACGCTGGAATCTGAAGCCGCAATCTTACCAGGCCCACACTCTCCCTCTTGCGTGACTATCCTCCCGATCCCTCCCTCTTCCTTTTTCCTCCGCTTTTTTACTTTTTGGCTGGAAGAACCCGTCTTCTCTAGAGGAGTCACCTTGGGTCTGCAGGCTACCCCTTCATTGCCATGGTGGCATCCGAGCCTAGTTGGCTCATAGGGCAGCAAGTTTGGAGCCACACGTTGGCCATGCCCTAACTCTACTCATGAACGCTCCGGTATCCATCCTTTTGTCATCAAAAAGTCGCCTATTTCTTCCCCGCCAAATCTCCCAAGACATTAAGTGCAATAGAGACAAGGTTCCTTTTCTTCGTGCTATCGGTGCATTTTGCCAGCAGTTGTGCATCCATCTTTTGACATTGAGCACTCCCACCCACGAGATTGGTCGGAGCGAAGGTAGTGCAGCCGAGGTTGCGATCAAATTCCAGGCCTGTCGGGCCCAAGGGCATTCGACGAGCAGATGAAAAGCGGTCTCCAAATTTCTCTAACACACATGGCAGAAATAGTTGTTCTCCCAACCTCTTCATTGCAACACATCCGTCGTTAGCACCTCACCCAACGCTGTTGTCCATAGAAAAAAATCTGCATTTTCCCGGTTCCCAGCCTGCCCAAATGTTCTTTGCGCCCTCGATGGGCATCGAACCTGTGAATTGTAGCCTGTAGGCTGACTTGGCGCTGTAGTTGGCATCGCCGCTGAATCGACACTCGATGGTCTGAGGCCGGTCCGGCGTGAGACTGGTCCGTTCAATTTGTGTCGCAAGCCATGCAAGTTGCGACACCATCGTTTCCGCCAGGCATTGAGCTAGGTCCCTGAACCACCTCTCCTCAGTCAAGGCGTCCTTAACCGTACGATTTTCCCTGGTTGAGATCTTGTACAGGCCCGGTGTCATTGTTTTTGGATACATCCCATGTAACCATCTATCATGCCAGAATCGCGCGGTGCACCCATCCTGGACGTCGATGGCCGTAGCCATCTTGAAGAGCGCGCGATCTGAGGTATCACAATTTACAGGTCTGGTGCCATTGTTTTTGGACACATCCCATCTAACCATCTGTCATGCTAGAATCACGCGGTGCACCCATCCTGGACGTCGACGGTCATAGCCATCGTGAAGAGCGCGCGATCTGAGGCATCGCAAGGTACTTCCAGTCCGACACGGCTGGTTTTCAGTTTTCACATTGGCAGCTCCAGATCACGCACGACAGTACTGTATTTCTGGTCCGATCAGGTCTGGTTTGTACAAAAATCAGCAGTGCATGGTGCGTGCATGCCTCTGAGCCGACGACTGGTGCATTGCATGCTCCGTTTGAATAGCTCCATGAGTGTCTCGATAAGAAAAGCGAGTGTAATAGGACAGGAACCTTTGTATATGGAAAATAAATTAGTAATTTAATAATAATTCAAAATCTGAAAATATTTTTACAATAAACTTAACCTTTCATTGTACTTGTAAAAAAAATTCCACAAAAGGAAAAAAAACCGTTGACTTCTTCTAGAAGAAACAATTTTTCGGTCAAAATAGTGCGAATAGTGATTTATAATAGAAAACATATATTTTTTGCCCTCAAATCAAAAATAGTTATTTTTTCATGAAAATTTATATACTAATGCAAAAGAAAGTCAAGTTTATTCTAAAAAACTTCTAATTTTTTTGAGTTATTTTAAATTTATTAAATAAATTTCCCCAAATCAGGCGTATATACACCCAGGAATCAAAGGGTATTTCCTGAGTGTAATAGCGCTCTCGTCCCGTGTCACTTCCGCGGGTGCCGCCAGCACCACACACACAAGAAAAACAACTCGGGCCTAGCCGCAGACCCCCGTGCGCCAGACTCGCATGCTTGCGCCGCCTCGCCAGCAGAGATCGACGGGCGGTAGGGTTGAATCTAGGTTTCGCGTTGGACTCCGCAGAGATCGACACGCGGTAGGTCCCAATCTAGGTTTCTACGGGTCTACGATAGGGTCCCATGCAAGTCTTGTGTCTAGGCTACGCAAGGGTGAGATATGGCCCGGTGTTCGCCAGGTGAGGGGCTTGGGTGGGTGAGGCTGTCGGCAAATGTCATACTCCGAGTCTCCAGCTACGGCCAGAGTAGTCGATGGCAATGCTTACGTGCACTGTTCCCTTGTTGGAGGCATCGACGTTGCAGCTTTCCCCTTCCTTTTCAAACATGCTATGGGGTAACCCTAGACCCGATCTCCTGGATCGGACGATGACGTCGCTATTGGTTTTTTTGGTGAGTTGTTCCCTCTTGGGGCATCGTCTTGGAGTTGGACTTGGCTAGAGGGATTCACGACTCATGGAGGTCGTTGGCGGCGGCTAGCGCGACATCTCCATGGGGGCAGCAGGAATATCGTTGACATATAAGGAACGTTAGGCGAGTTATGTTAAACAACCTTGTGGGATCAGAGCGACATAGGTTCGCTCTATCGAACATACCATTTATCTTCAGTGTCCTTAAGGTCTGCGGATATGATTTTGAAGACATGGGTTAGTACGATGGTTCCGGTGTGCACTCTGGTATTGGAGAAAGCGCTCTAGTGCCCGACCAAGTGTGTTGTGGGGTGTTGGCCTTCTGACGCTTCATGTGTAATGTAGTGATTTAGGCCTAGTCTATTTAGGTGTTGTTTAGGTTTTCGGCCGATTTTCTTTGATAGAACATCATGTTTTCCTCATTTGAGGGTGTTCTTGTAATATCCATTTCTAATCAATGGATTCGCAGCTCTTCTCACAACATAAAATATCAGGGTCAAATTAAGCCATGCTATCGTCCTTCCTTGCTTCGTCATGGCTTGAAATTTAACATTGATCTCGGATCTCTACCTTATGTGCGTTCCCGCTCTCTCTCTCTCTCTCTCCATTTTGATTTTTTACTCCTATCTCTGCTTTTTTCAACTAGATTCCTTAAAAATCGTCTTAATTGTCTCATACTTTATTGACTTATCAAGTAAATTATATTTATTTGGTAATATAATAATTATTACTAAATAAAATCCAAAAATTTATGTAGGGAGGTAAACCATGTGCATGATTTGATAAATATTTATTTGCAAAATCATGTTAACATGGACAAGAAAATCACGGGCAAACGTACTAGAAATATTTATATCGTGTTGCAACTCACAAATAATTATCTAATTAATTCTAAAAAAGTATTAATATCTATTTAGATTGTTCACTGTCACATATTCCTTGGGGACAAAGAAAGTTCAAAATAAAACTGTATACCAGCAATCCTAGCAAGGGCTCCTAGTAGCCCCTCCAAAAATTACAAGTTATTAAGGTGATTCACGAACTAAAACACAAAATAAAAGTACAAAAGTTTCTAATTTATTTATTTATTTTTCTTTGAAACTTGCCATTTCAGTATTTAAGACGGTTTTGTGTGTGTGTGTGGGGGGGGGGGGTGATGGTGTCCTGGATTAGGGGCTTCCTGGCGAGCTGGTCTAGTCCATGGGTCGGACTGGAGGCCCATCAAGGAGAAAGGACTTCGGAGGCCCTCAGGACGTGGCCTGAGCACATCGGACTCTACCGAAGACCTGGCGTGTACTCCTAGAAGGGATGATTTGTTCGGCATGTAATCTTTAGATGGTAACCGACATTCATGTAACCCTGGATACCCATAGTGCCAATATAAGCCACAGGGTTGGATGACCCACAAGTATAGGGGATCAATCGTAGTCCTTTCAAAAAGTAAGAGTGTCGAACTGTCACACCATGTATTTTGCCTCATGACAAAGTTAACATGACTCAAAAATTAGGGCCAACAAAAACTTTTTGTGTGCTTGTGATGCTTGACTTGATTGCTAATTGCTTGTTGGCTTGCTAGTGCTTTAATTCATAAAATTCCTCCTACTCTCTAGACTCACCTCCTTGATCCAAACATTTTCCCAATGATCATGCCATGAGTATAGGACATAAAACTATTTTTATAAAGTCTTATTTTGGCCAAAAAGAATTTATTTGATTTAGGTTTTCAAAAACCCCTGAGTTGAGGCTTCAACTACAAGTCCTTAAATTACGGTATTTAAATTCTTTAAAAAACTATATTTGAAACCTATTATATATAAGACTTCCCAAAACCACTAAATACTATTTGTAAAGATTATTTTCCTATTTTATTTAAAGGGTTTTTCTTAAGGTCAGAAATGGTCTTTTATAGGGAAAAAATATTTTTATGCTTTCAAAATATTTGAGAAAATTTAGAGAAAGTCAGTGGACATATATTTTCCATATATATGAGTTTCAACACATGGTCATGTTCAAAATATTGGACAAAACCCTCCAAAACACTTTCTGCCTATTTCAAGCATTTGAATTATTTCTATTAGATATATTCCCAAATAAAACCAGGAAAATTCTAGCAAGTCAAATATGCCTAATGTGATGATCTTGCAAAGTTTCGACCCAATCCAAACTGTTTTGATTCACAAAGGTGCCCCAAATCCATTCATGTCCAGATCCAAATTTGATGAACTTTACATTGTCAAGTATCTCCATTTGTTCTCAAACCTTGTGGACATGTTCTAATTCTCTAATAATGCATCCACACCAAGTGGTGCATCAAGGAGAACAGATCCACCTGTCCAAATCCCCCCAAACCGATTTCTGCTGATTTCTAGAATTAGGAATTTTTGCTTGGTCAAGTTTCTCCAATTAGTCCCAAACTTTTTGGGCATTCTCTAATACTCAAATAGTGACACCACACAAAGTGGTGCAATAAGGAGAATAGAATTGCATGACTAGATTTAAGCAAAATCATTTCTGCCCATTTCTAGGGTTTAAATAGTTTGCATTGGCAAATTTCATCTTATAATCCCAGAATTGGTGATCAACCTCATTTCTACCTATAATTAACTCCTGTTAAGTTTCATAGCAAGGAAAAGCATTTAGCTAGCTCAAACTTACATCAAACACCTTCTAGCGAAATAGTAAAACCCATGATTTCACCTCTACTACTATTCTCCTTCACCCCAACTTTTACCACAATGCCTCCTAGTCACCTTGCACCTCTAGTAAATTTTATCCTGGCTATTGCTCAATGATTTAGGGGGTAAAACCTCCATTTTTACCCTCTGGACAATATCTTTTCCCTCCCTCTCATCTTTCCTTCTCAACCAAGGCAACCTCCAGAGCATCTCATGCATTTCCAGCCTTGTTTACTCCCTCCTAGGCCTAGTGGACACAAGTGGCCGCACCAAAAATGCCAAAGGCATGCCATTTGGACGCTTTGGAGCGCGCTATAGTGCACCAAAGCACTGTAGCCGCGCCCATCCCCAAGCCCCGACAGCCTTGGGCCGTTCCCACTTGCTAGTGGTCCTGCCTTGGCGTCCGCGACACGCCGAGTGGTCGGCCCCTTCCTCTATCACGGTCCTCCGCGTGCTCCCGACGTCACCCGAGCCCGCCAATGGCCGTGAGCATCGTCCGCTCCGCCCCTGATGCCCCCTCCTTCCCTATTCATCGAGCTGACGCGGAGACGACACGGAAACCTCATCCTTCGCGCCTAAGCTTCCAGGCTCCCTCCTTCCATCACCGTTTCTTTTCCAGAATGATAGGACCCGCCATCGAACACCTTGCGTGCACTCCGGTCCCGTAGCTCTAGCCCGCTCCTCAGGCACCATGGCTAGCCCTTCCCCTCCACTGGATCATCTTCACCTCCCCAATCATCTTTCCGCCCCTAGTTTTGCGTCGCGCCCTTGGAAACATGCTGCCCGAGCTCGCCGTGCACCCCGTCTATGGTGTGCCGAGGTATCGCTATAAAGAGCAGTCCCCAAGCCCCATTTCCCCCTCTTGCAGCTCTCTCTCACCCCCAATTCTACCCCTGCACCTCGCAACCCTCATTTTGATGCTCGCACGCCCGAGTTCGAGTACGTGCTCTACCGCCTCGGGTTAACCTTGACCAGGAGGTACAGAGCCCCTCCGGCCACCTTTTCTTCACCCTCGTCTCCATTTCATCCCCCTGAACCTAACCCCTCCCCCCATCTAGCGGATTGCAGGCGAGGGCGTGTACTTTGTGTTCATTCTCCTCGGTCGTCCCTCGGACTCGACGCCGTCGATGATTCGGCCATCTCCGGTGACCGTACTCACAACCATGCGGATGGCGATGATGCCCTGATAATGACAGTGTCATCCCTGCCTTGATCCGCTGCTGGAGCCGCCGCAGGTGAGCTTCCCGTGCCTCTTCGACGAGAGGCTGAAGATGACAGGCGGGGCCCGCCTATCATCGACCCTCCCGCCCTCTCTCTCTCTCTGTTTGTTCGGGCCCGGGGCCAGGTTTAAATGCTAAACCGCACGCGCCTTGTCACCTGGGCCGGTTCTTTCTGGGCCGGCTCAACTGTGGCTATTTGGGCCCAAAGGAACAGTGTTCCTTTTCTTTTTCTCATTTTCAGAATCCTCCAAAAATTCCACAGATTTAAATATAAATCCAAATGCAATTATTTCAACTCCTAAATTCTTCTAAACACCTTACCTATTTAAGGGTATGGTTTTCATACATGTCCATCACACCTTTTTGTACCTTTCAAATTTAAATTCAAATTTGAACCTCTAAAAGCCCACCTTGTAAATCCATAGAGCATTCATATTAACTCCAAATGATATGATTGAAATTCCTAGATGAGTCTCATGTCATGCCCTTTTTCTCTGGCCATGGGGAACATTTTTCCCAAACTGTATTTCTGTTGGATCTAATAAATGGCCCCAATTTCCATTTATTTCATCTTAGAAAAAGCATAGGAAATTCATCTCAACTCCAAATCCAGTGAAACCACTTCCTACATGTTTCTAAAATCATGCCCTATTTAATAGGTGTGTTCACTCATTTTTATAAAAATATTTCTGTAGACTCCTTATAGGATCAATAATTCCCTCCATTTCCATTATTCAAAAATCTCTGGTAATACAAATCCATTAGAGCAACTTTAGGTATTTTTCTTATGACCATAGACATCCTAGAAAAATAAAGTTTCTATTTTTGAACACTTTTGTTTGCTGCCTTGTTGTGTTGCTCATTGTGGTTGTTTTCGGCGGTAGTTGACGAAGTAGACGGAGTGCTCGGAGTTGGACCAGAAGCGTGTGAAGACCTCGAAGACTTTGCTGAGCTAGGCAAGCAACCCTTTGACCATGTCTAAGAAACATTTTTATGAATGCCATATAGCACTTGATATTGAAGCATCGGAGTCATGATGATTATGGTGACCACCTTTATGGGTTGCCTCCATTACCTTCCTCGTTGATACTTGCATGACATGACTCTACCTTCTGCTTAGAGTTGTGTGGGTGGTGCGTGGGAACGATTCCGACAGTACGAAGGGGGTAGGGTAAAGGAGCATGATCTACCGAGATGCATATGGGTGACATGGTATTTTAGCGAGTTCGGGCCTCTCACGGTGGAGATAACAACCCTACGTCTCGTGCTCCGGAGAGGCTTTGTTTTATCTGAGTATATATCCGGAGATTACAATGTGTGTGGGAGAGAGCGGAGAACGGATCCCCTGCCTGAGCTAAGTCCGGAGACTAATAGAAAAGAGAGAGAGGTAGAAGAAAGAGCCCCCTTAGTCTAGTGGTGGGGGTAGCTTATATAGAGTGCGCCACCCCTTCACCTCCTATGTTACAAAGTGGGGCATTGATGCCATAACGCCAGATAGGGCTTCGACTGCCTTGTCGACTGTCGGTCCTCGCATATCCGAGTGAGCCATACGACCGAGTGATTGATTGTCTTCCGAGTGAAAGGTAACCGTCGAGTGGATGAGGAAAGTCTCCGAGTGGATGTTGTCGAGTGACTTGTATGTCTTGATGATTTCAGTCGGTGACCTCTTTGTAGTCCTTGACTTTTCTAGGGTAATGTCCTTAGGTAGGGTATGCAGGTCAGGCCTATGACCCTACCCTAGGTACATATCCCCATCATTAGCCCCCGAATGGATTGGGGTTCGAGTGAAAAATAGATTGATGCGGGTTCTGATAAGACACAAAAAATTCCAAGTGCATTTTGGGTCTTCACAGAAGTCTGCGTCGATTGGAGTCTTTGTCATTCACCCTGATCGATTCTGTCTTGATATGCATTTCCTTCTGGTGCATACTTGCTTGTTTTCCCCTCAAGTAGAGCAGATCTTAGTCAAGTGGTTTCTGGTCCAGTGGGGGCACGCTGAGTGAGACCGCTGTCGAATGGCGGTGACATCGGTAGGGGTCTTAGATTTGTTTTGATAGTTGCTTGCCGCTCGACAGGACGGACCTGGTCGAGTGATAATATGTCCAGTGGGGGCACGCTGATTGCACCCACTGGGTGTAGTCCCCGAAACCGCCGTCGAGTGCTTGCATCGGCGGGGGTCTGATAGAGACAATCTTCGTTTGTTTGTTTTCCAATCCTTTGCTTGGCTAAGTTTGTTTGGCTTCTGAGTGGGATGGATGCTCATTACTCGGAAGAATTTTGAACTTAAGCGAAAACTGATTCGCAACTAAGTTTCCGAGTGAAAGTGTTGCCTGTCACTCGGAACAACCTTTAGCTTAAGCGAGGTCTAACTCGCGGCTAAGTCCCCGAGTGAGAGGAGTGCTCGTCACTTGGGAGAGTTTAGACGAAGACTGGTTCACAGCTAAGTTTTCGAGTGAATGGGAAGCTATTCACTCGGCAGGGTTTTTAACTTAGGCGAAAACTTGTTCGCGGCTAAGCCCCCGAGTGAGAGAAGCGCTCGTCACTCGGAAGAGTTTTCAACTTAGGCGATACGGAATCGCAGCTAAGCCCTCGAGTGTGGATGATGTCCTCACTCGGAATGATTTTTAACTTAGGTGATACGGAATCACAGCTAAGCCCCCAAGTGTTGATGATGTCCTCACTCGGAGTGGTTTTTAACTTAGGTGATACGGAATCACAGCTAAGCCCCCGAGTGTGGATGATGTCCTCACTCGGAGTGGATTTTAACTTAGGTGATACGGAATCACAGCTAAGCCCTCGAGTGTGGATGATGTCCTCACTCGGAGTGGTTTTTAACTTAGTTGATACGGAATCACAGCTAAGCCCCCGAGTGTGGATGATGTCCTCACTCGGAGTGGATTTTAACTTAGGTGATACGGAATCACAGCTAAGCCCTCGAGTGTGGATGATGTCCTCACTCGGAGTGGTTTTTAACTTAGGTGATACGGAATCACAGCTAAGCCTCCGAGTGTGGATGATGTCCTCACTTGGAATGATTTTTAACTAAGGTGATACGGAATCACAGCTAAGCCCCCAAGTGTGGATGATGTCCTCACTCGGAGTGGATTTTAACTTAGGTGATACGGAATCACAGCTAAGCCCCCAAGTGTTGATGATGTCCTCACTCGGAGTGGTTTTTAACTTAGGTGATACGGAATCACAGCTAAGCCCCCGAGTGTGGATGGTGTCCTCACTCGGAATGATTTTTAACTTAGGTGATACGGAATCACAGCTAAGCTGAACGATGGCGCGCGGGGCGGCCAAGTCATGTATGTCGAGGAGGCGTCCGACCCAGTGACGGCACGCGAATGATCGCTGTGGCGACTGAGCCTGAGTAGCGACGAAGATGGCGCACAGATGCGTCGAGTGATCACGTGACGAAGGAGCGTCCAGCTGGTGCGCGGAGCGACTGAGTGGCGACGCGCGGGGCGGCCAAGTGACGTAGACGGGCCACACGGAGTGGTGATGCGTGGGGCATCCGAGTGAAGTAGATACATCTCACTGAGTGGCGACGCACAGGGCGGTCAAGTAACGGCGCGCGGGGCGGCCTAGTAGAGAATGTTGTCGCGGAGGCGTCCGACCAGGTGACAGCGCGTGGGGCGACCGAGTCCAGCGTGTCGTTGAAAATGGCGCATAGAGGCGTCCAGGTAACCTGTGTATGAAAAATAACACAAGCTAACATAAAAAATTCTCGAAGTAATTTGATGTTTGTTGAAATGATTCGTGTAAATTTCACCCATAGACACCCACTGGGTGCGCCAGGTGCTTGCTGGTCCGGAACCAGCAAGAGTCTAAAGAGTGAAGGATCCGAGTGAACTTGTGAAAGTGAAGGATCCGACGTGAAGATAAAGAACCGAGCGCCGGGGTACACTCGGTGGCGTGGCCTCCGAGTGAATGTCATGTGCGACTTACTTGACACTCGGTAATGTATAAATAATTAATTAATTGAATGCAGTCTGTGAAGAATGACTTAGCTGTCTGATGACGCGCAGGGCGGTCGAGCGAAGTAGACACGTCCGACTGAGTGGCGATGCACGGGGCGGCCAAGTGACGAAGACGTGTCTCGCCGAGTGGCGATGAACGGAGCTGCCGAGTGATGACGACGCGTCTCACCGAGTAGGGATGCGCGGAGCTGCCGAGTGACGACGGAGCGTGCAGCAGAGTGACGGTCGTGCGGAGCGGCCGAGTGACGAAGATGTGTCTCGCCGAGTGATGGCGCGCGGAGCTGCCGAGTGACGAAGACGTGTCCGCCGAGTGATGGCGCGCGGAGCTGCCGAGTGTCGAAGACGTGTCTCGCCGAGTGGCGATGGAGCGTCTGACTGAGTGGCGATGCACGGAGCTGCCGAGTGACGACGGAGCGTGCAGCAGAGTGACGGCGCGCGGAGCTGCCGAGTGATGATGGAGCGTCCGACTGAATGGCGATGTGTGAAGCCGCCGAGTGACGACGGAGCGTGCACCAGAGTGACGGCGCGCGGAGCTGCCGAGTGATGATGGAGCGTCCGACTGAATGGCGATGTGTGAAGCCGCCGAGTGACGACGGAGCATGCACCAGAGTGACGGCGCGCGGAGCTGCCGAGTGATGATGGAGCGTCCGACTGAATGGCGATGCGTGGAGCGGCCAAGTGACGACGGAGCATGCACCAGCGTGACGGCGCTGCCGAGTGACGATGGAGCGTCTGACTGAATGGCGATGCGTGAAGCCGCCGAGTGACGATGGAGCGTCCGACTGAATGGCGATGCGCGGAGCTGCCGAGTGATGACGACGCGTCCAGTAGAGTGACGGCACGCGGAGCTGTCGAGTGACGATGGAGCGTCCGACTGAATGGCGATGCGCGGAGCTATCGAGTGTCGATGGAGCGTCCGACTGAATGGCGATGCGCGGAGCTGCCGAGTGACGACGGAGCGTGCACCAGCGTGACGGCGCGCGGAGCTGCCGAGTGATGATGGAGCGTCCGACTGAATGGCGATGCGTGAAGCCGCCGAGTGACGACGGAGCGTGCACCAGAGTGACGGCGCGCGGAGCTACCGAGTGATGATGGAGCGTCCGACTGAATGGCGATGTGTGGAGCCGCCGAGTGACGACGGAGCGTGCACCAGAGTGACGGCGCGCGGAGCTGCCGAGTGATGATCGAGCGTCCGACTGAATGGCGATGCGTGAAGCCGCCGAGTGACGATGGAGCGTGCACCAGAGTGACGGCGCACGGAGCTGCCGATTGACGATGGAGCGTCCGACTGAATGGCGATGCGTGGAGCTGCCGAGTGACGACGGAGCGTGCACCAGCGTGACGGCGCGCGGAGCTGCCGAGTGACGATGGAGCGTCCGAATGAATGGCGATGCGTGAAGCCGCCGAGTGACGACGGAGCGTGCACCAGAGTGACGGCGCGCGGAGCTGCCGAGTGACGATGGAGCGTCCGACTGAATGGCGATGCGTGGAGCTGCCGAGTGACGACAGAGCGTGCACCAGCATGACGGCGCGTGGAGCTGCCGAGTGACGATGGAGCGTCCGACTGAATGGCGATGCATGAAGCCGCCGAGTGACGACGGAGCGTGCACCAGAGTGACGGCGCGCGGAGCTACCGAGTGATGATGGAGCGTCCGACTGAATGGCGATGCGTGGAGCCGCCGAGTGACGACGGAGCGTGCACCAGAGTGACGGCGCGCGGAGCTGCCGAGTGATGATGGAGCGTCCGACTGAATGGCGATGCGTGAAGCCGCCGAGTGACGACGGAGCGTGCACCAGAGTGACGGCACGCGGAGCTGCCGAGTGACGATGGAGCGTCCGACTGAATGGCGATGCGTGGAGCTGCCGAGTGACGACGGAGCGTGCACCAGTGTGACGGCGCGCGGAGCTGCCGAGTGACGATGGAGCGTCCGACTGAATGGCGATGCGTGAAGCCGCCGAGTGACGATGGAGCGTCCGACTGAATGGCGATGCGCGGAGCTGCCGAGTGATGACGACGCGTCCAATAGAGTGACGGCGCGCGGAGCTGTCGAGTGACGATGGAGCGTCCGACTGAATGGCGATGCGCAGAGCTGTCGAGTGTCGATGGAGCGTCCGACTGAATGGCGATGCACGGAGCTGCCGAGTGATGACGACCCGTCCAGTAGAGTGACGGCGCGCGGAGCTGTCGAGTGACGATGGAGCGTCCGACTGAATGGCGATGCTCGAAGCTGTCGAGTGTCGAAGACGTGTCTCGCCGAGTGGCGATGGAGCGTCCGACTGAATGACGATGCGCAGAACGCCCGAACAATGAAGATGCGGTTGACTCCGTAGGTTCGCGATCGTGGTTGTTGTCGATGATGTTCTGGATGTTAACCGGTCGAGTAGAAAAAGGCGAACCGGCCAAGTGAAAACAAGGGCTTCACAGCCGAGTGTGCGCCGTCCGAATGGACTCTTCATCCGAGTGCACCTGTTGGTCCGAGAGCACCACAACTGGGCTGCGATCCAGTCGGTGGGGGCCGGCTAGGCAGGTCGACGCGGAGTCCTGGGCTTGGAGCGTTGGGTGAGGTTCGGCATGGACGTGCCCACGAGCGCATGAGCACTCCCCGTCCGATGGAAGCAGGCAGCTTTATCACTTGCAGGCAGACATGATCCAAAGTGCATGCGAGGAGTTCCTCTCGTCTAGCGCCGAATTAATCTGCATGCAAGTGGTGTTAACGCTAATTAAGCGAGAGTTAAAGCCATTCATGCATGTAATAGACGTTTTCCCATGGCCATTTATCTCCTGCATGCAGGACATAAATGAAAAGGATTAAGATTGGAAGGAAAGTGGAAGGTGGGGCGCAGAGCTCCCTGGTCGGCCATGGCGGCTGCCGCGGATTTAGCACGAAACCAGCGCGGCGTGTCCATCGTCGGAGGGGGTGATGAAGATGCGATTTGAAGCTTGTTGTCCGGCTGAGTGAACAGGATCCATCCGACTAGGCAGGTTCCATCCGAGTGAACCTCGTCCGGAGGCGAGTGGCTGCTTACGGCCATGGGCGCCATGCAACGGAGGCAGCGGCTGACGATGACGTTGACGTGGTGCAGAGCTCGGAGCCTCGGACCGTCATAGAGTAATAACTCTGGTAATTAGCATTGAAGGAGTTGTCCATGCTAGACTGCATGCACGAGGCGTTAGAACCAATTAAGCAAGAATTAAAGCCGGTTGTGCATGCAACGGAAGTTTCCCATTCCCGCGGATCGCTTTATGCATGCAGATTTATTGCCACGCCGTTGCTTGTGCCTTCGTCACGGAAGTCGCAGCAGGGTGACGGCGCGCGGAGCTGCCGAGTGACGACGGAGCGTGCAACAGAGTGACGGCGTGCGGAGCTGTCGAGTGTCGAAGACGTGTCTCGCCGAGTGGCGATGAAGCGTCCGACTGAATGACGATGCGCTCAGCTGTCGAGTGTCGAAGACGTGTCTCGCCGAGTGGCGATGGAGCGTCTGACTGAGTGGCGATGCATGGAACTGCCGAGTGACGATGGAGCGTCCGGCTGAATGGCGAGGCGCGGAACTGCCGAGTGATGACGACGCGTCTCGCCAAGTTACTGCATGTTAGTTGTCTGCATGTCATCTTGTTACTTGCCTGAACAAAATGTCCGTCCGAGTGAGCTGTCGTCTGGACCCAGTGACGGGACAAGTGACCCTGCATGTCAGTGGCGAGTGTAGCTACAAGTAGTATATTTTTGCTGGATCAAAAACGCCCCAATTGGCCGCTTAATGACGGGTGGTCAATCAACTCCCCGAACAATTACGAGGCCCACGTCTTGCTGTTTCCATTTTTTTGCAGTTTAATTGATCGAGGAACCGGTCCACGATATGCATGCACTTACCAGGGATTGATTCCCTCGAACCCGAACGGGCATCGATCACGGGACGAGGTTGTTCCACAGGTCGTCGTCGCAGCGCTCCTCCGTCACGGAGATCGTAGCCAGCGACCGGCGCTGGAGGAAGGAGCGTGCGCGCCTGCGCCGCGTTGGGCATGTGCCTCCACCGCGGAGGTCGCCGTCAAGCGGCCGAGAACATGAGACCGGAGTCGACGACAAGACGAACGGCATCGACAGCCGTGCGCGAGGGCTCAACGACGTCGCTGGAGACGACGCCGGCGGTCGTGCATGACGACGGTGAGGCGGACGAGGCCGGCGATCATGCGTGACGACGATAAGGCAGACAGCGCCGGAAGCTGTGCATGACGATGATAAGGCAGACGGCACCGGTAGCCGTACGTGGAGGCGCAGTCAGCTGAGCCAAGGCCGGCGTTTCCTGCTTTCACGCCGCTGTTGTAGCTTGGATGGAAGTCAGTTTTTCTTTTTCTTGCGATGCAATGCTCATCGTGAAGATGAACAGTACAAACAAATGTGTTAGAACTTAGAACATGGAGATGAAACCGAATAGAGGGCAGCAGCGGAAATCGAACGGCCGCCGGTGATCGAAGAAATAACCATCTGCATCATGGTTCGATAGACGCCATGCCCCACGGTGGGCGCCAACTGTCGTGGGAACGATTCCGACAGTACGAAGGGGGTAGGGTAAAGGAGCATGATCTACCGAGATGCATATGGGTGACATGGTATTTTAGCGAGTTCGGGCCTCTCACGGTGGAGATAACAACCCTACATCTCATGCTCCGGAGAGGCTTTGTTTTATCTGAGTATATATCCGGAGATTACAATGTGTGTGGGAGAGAGCGGAGAACGGATCCCCTGCCTGAGCTAAGTCCGGAGACTAATAGAAAAGAGAGAGAGGTAGAAGAAAGAGCCCCCTTAGTCTAGTGGTGGGGGTAGCTTATATAGAGTGCGCCACCCCTTCACCTCCTATGTTACAAAGTGGGGCATTGATGCCGTAACGCCAGATAGTGCTTCGACTGCCTTGTCGACTGTCGGTCCTCGCATATCCGAGTGAGCCATACGACCGAGTGATTGATTGTCTTCCGAGTGAAAGGTAACCGTCGAGTGGATGAGGAAAGTCTCCGAGTGGATGTTGTCGAGTGACTTGTATGTCTTGATGATTTCAGTCGGTGACCTCTTTGTAGTCCTTGACTTTTCTAGGGTAATGTCCTTAGGTAGGGTATGCAGGTCAGGCCTATGACCCTACCCTAGGTACATATCCCCATCAGGTGGGAAGTAGATAGGTTGCTAAATAGTTGCTATGCAAATGGGACGGGAATATGCATGGTGATGGAAACAAAAGTACTTTCAAAGACTTTTTCGAAAACCTCGTCGGGTGACACTAATGCCCGAGGGAGATGTTGAGCTAGGTGACTTCTTGATTAAGAAGTGGTGCGCCGGGGCAAGTGAGTGTGTTGTTTTCCAAAATGGATTGGTTTAAGTTGCAACCATTACTCCAACCTTACATGTACAACAACGATACCCCTTATGGGACGGGGCTTTGTTGATTACTTTGGTCGATGCTAGCAGAGAGCCCGTATTACTAGTGGCGGGAGTGACGTGGTCACTCTCGATACGGGGTCGTGCCTGACAGGATGGCCATGGGCTGTTTTGACAGACACCAGGCACACCGTTGGTCCTCTCATGGATGGTACTTGTGATGTACATCATGCGGCTTGGTACCAACGAGTGGACTCTTTGTTTAGTGTTGTCAAGGGAAAGGCATTGTTTGGGTGCTTACCTCGGGTGTGTAATATACCACGAGTCGTGGATGACACGGAAGTTCCCCGAGTCTTGTGGGTAAAGTGTGCAACCTCTGCAGAGTGTAAAACTATTCGAATAGCCATGTCCATGGTCAATGACAGTTGGATGACCGCTCTTGGGCTATGTCCATGGTTTACAAAACTTGGTCTGTGTGTGTGTGTGTGTGTGTGGAAAAGGGAGATACACGAGTTGAGTCGGATGACTCGACGTGATGATTGAACATGGGATGTTCAAACCTTGTTTATATTGATATATGTAACCTATTCATATGCTACTTCATGATGCATACTTACAAGGTGATAGGTCAGGTTACTACACTCAAAACTAGCTTTCTGCAAAACTTACCTACTTAGTGCTATAACATGCATTGTTATACCTTGTTCCAAAACATGGGTTGCTTGAGAGTACATTAAAAGTATTCATTGGCGTGCCACTGGTTATTTAATTGGCCAGGCATGGAAGAGCAGGAATATGTTGAAGATTTTGTTGGTGACGAACATGCGAATTAGGACGCTTCCTAGTCAGAATGCCTGTAGGGTTAAGTAAGATGGCATGGGTCCACGCTATCGTTGAAGATTTTCGCTGCATGTTTATGAAGACTTGGCCATCAAGGTCAAATATTGAGTAAAACGGTATGTACTGGACGTAAGTCTCTTGTTATTCAGCTTATGTGTGTTCAGTGAGCATTGATCTCTGGGATCACTATACACGTGCATTCGATGACCACGACTTATGAGTCGGGGTTCCCACACGAACCCAACGAGGAACGAAAGGAAATGACCACTGGTGCATCGACGTGCTATACAAACAGTTTTTAACCCCTTTCCATGACGTATGTTTAAACCATCAGCTTGCCTATGTGGGTGATGGGGGTCCGTCCCACACGACACGAAAAAAACGTCGGCAATGGTGATTAACAAAGGAAAATGTTCGACAAACCTAAGCGTATGGAATGTCCGCATCTATCACAAACGAGAGTCATCGGTCAACCGTTTGAGATATGTCAAACTTCACATACGACCCATCGTTGCTACTCGTATGAGATCACATTAACATCGCACACGCTATTATGTGGTGTTACGTTTACGATGCGCGCTACATCAGAAACAGTTCATGATTGTAAATCGTGTAGGATAAGGAGTATATCAGAAACACATACATTTTCTGACCCGTTTGTGATTTCTAACTAAGAAGATAATTTAACTATCGTACAAGTATCATATAAGTTTAAGAAACTTCTAAATGTCGTACTCGTGTCGGAAAGGATGCACGCGAAATTCTATGGTACAACGTTTACGATGCGTACTACATCACAAACAGTTTCTCATTTGCAACTGTGTGCACCAGAGATTCTATCACCAACGCCGAATTCGGTTGCATCGTTTGCGATATTGTCTGACATCCCACAGGGTTTTGAAACAGCAATTTTGTGCGTGGTCACACACGTCTTATATTTGTGAAACATGTCAGATCATGAGGTACTTCACAAATGTTGAGATTTACAAACCATGTGCGGCATAATGACCCACATAGCATATTTTTTCTATTTTAATTGCTACAAATTAAAATTGTACACAATTTGAATTTGAAAGTAGGTAATAGCTTTTTACACCTCCATCATATAGATAGATAGATAGGTTCAACAACCAATGCATTATTCGATTCACAGGTACAGACGTTCAAGAATTACGTCAACAAAAGAATTACATAAGCACCAAATAAAGAATGATGAATGACGGTTGAATACTTGTATTAAACACGGTAAAGAAAGAGGCAAAAGATATTCTCGTAGTTGTAAAAGGTGAAGCAGAATGCTCTTAGTGTGCCCTCCACGTCGAATGCACACACGACTCTAGTCCAACCCCTTGTGATGGCCGACCGCCCATCCTTCAATATCTTCATGAGGACTTCCAGATAGTCATTGTAATCTAGTAGAAATACATATACATTTGCATGTCCAACAATCATATAGATTGAGAGGTGATCTTGAGTAAACTTCATTGGGAACCACTACAAAGGAAAAAGATACAAACATTGTCATCTAATAACTCATTGTGGGCAGTAAAAAGGCTACAAAGTACTGAGTTCATATACTGCTGATCACAGTTGTCTTGGACAAACTATAAATAAATAGTTTAATTGCCACATTTTGACCCATTGTACTCTTTATTACTTACCTCGCACGATGCTGGTTCATGAATATGTCATTGCCCCATACACAAAAAGGGTCTAAGCGCGGATCTTTACCAGTGAAATATGCACTTATAAGCAATAAGTAATATTATAAGCTAAACTGCCATTGCACAATGATGTAGTACAATACTCTCTCCGTCGTCCAGTGGGCAGGCCTCGATATACCTCTTGTTTGCCATTCGCTCCTTGAGCTCCTCGGGAAGCGTAGCCGGGCTTAGGCTGCAACGCTCTGGAGTGGTGGTTGATACGTCTCCATCGTATCTACTTTTCCTCACACTTTTGCCCTTGTTTTGGACTCTAATTTGCATGATTTGAATGAAACTAACCCGGACTGACGCTGTTTTCAGCAGAACTACCATGGTGTTGTTTTTGTGCAGAAATAAAAGTTCTCGGAACTGGACGAAACTTTTTGGAGATTTATTTTACAATAAATAAAAAATACTGGAGCCAAGAACCACCGGAGGGGGAGCCCTAGCTGGGCACGATACACCAGGGTGCTAGCCCCACTAGGCGCGCCCTGGTGGGTTGTGCCCACCTCGGGGCCCCACGGACCCTAATTCCGACGCTATAAAATCCTATTTTTGGAGAAAAAAACCAGGGAGAAAGTTTCATCGCGTTTTACGATACGGAGCAGCCGCCACCTCCTGTTCTTCATCGGAAGGCCAGATCTGGAGCCCGTTTGGGGCTCCGGAGAGGGGAATCTTCGGTCTTCGTCATCATCAACCCTTCTCCATCACCAATTCCATGATGCTCCCCACCGGAAGTGAGTAATTCCTTCGTAGGCCTACTGGTCGGTGAGGAGTTGGATGAGATTCATCATGTAATCGAGTTAGTTTTGTTAGGGTTTGATCCCTAGTATCCACTATGTTCTAAGATTGATGTTGCTATGACTTTGCCATGTTTAATTCTTGTCACTAGGGCCCGAGTGCCATGATTTCAGATCTGAACCGTTTATGTTATCACCATTATATCTATGTTCTTGATCCGATCTTGCTAGTCATATGCACCTATTACGTGTTATGATCCGTAAACCCCGGAGTGACAATAGCCGGGATACTTTCCGGTGATGACTGTAGTTTGAGGAGTTCATGTATTCACCGTGTGTTAATGCTTTGTTCTGGTTCTCTATTAAAAGGAGGCCTTAATATCCCTTAGTTTCCTTATGGACCCCGCTGCCACGGGAGGGTAGGAAAAAAGATGTCATGCAAGTTCTTTTCCATAAGCACGTATGACTATTTACGGAATACATGCCTACATTACATTTATGAATTGGAGCTAGTTCTGTGTCGCCCTAGGTTATGACTGTTATATGATGAATATCATCCAACGAGTTCACCGATCTAGTGCCTACGAGTTTTGCACCTATTGATCTTGCTAAGTTACTATTGCTATTGCTACTGTTACACTTGCTATAAAACTATTGCTATCACTTCTACCGTTACTGTTACTGTTGCTACTGCTATCAAAACGATCATACTTCTGTGCTACTGATCACTCTGCTATAGATATTTGATCTCCAGCTGTGGTTGAATTGACAACTCAACTCCTAATACTTGCAAATATTCTTTGGCTCCCCTTGTGTCGAATCTATAAATTTGGGTTGAATACTCTACCCTCGAAAACTGTTGCGATTCCCCATACTTGTGGGTTATCAAGACCTTTTTCTAGCGCCGTTGCCGGGGAGCATAGCTATATTTGTTGAGTCACTTGGGATTTATATCAATTGATCACTATGAAGAATCTGAAGGATCCAAAAACCATGATTTTTCCCTCTAAGTCGAGGGGACGTAAGGAATTGCCATCTAGCTCTGCACTTGATTCACCTTCTGTTACGAGTAAGTTTATGATTTACTACTTCTCTGAAAAATATTTTCCTGCTCATAAGAAACAAGTTGCCTTACAGGAAATATTTAATTTTGTGCAAATTGAAGAAGAGAGTCTCCCACAAGCTTGGGGGAGGCTTCTCCAATTGCTTAATGCTTTGCCTGATCACCCTCTTAAGAAAAATGAAATACTTGATATCTTCTATAATGGACTAACTGATTCTTCTTGGGACTTCCTAGAGAGTTGTGCTAGTTGTGTTTTCAGGGAACGAACTGTTGAACAAGCTGAGGAATTATTGAATAACATATTGAAGAATTATGATGATTGGACTCTCCCTGAACCACCACTTAAACCCACTCTGTAGAAGAGGGGTATCTTATTTCTTAGTCCCAAAGATATGCAAGAGGCAAAGAAATGTATGAAGGAAAAAGGTATTAAAGCTGAGGATGTTAAGAATCTACCACCTATTGAAGAAATACATGGCCTTGACACACCACCACCTCCACAAGTGGTAGAGGTAAGTTCTTTATTGAATTTGATGAAAGTGATATCCCTTACAATAAACATCCTAGTCAATGCTTATATGAGTTTGATAAATACATTATGAAGCAAGATCATTTCAATGCACATGTTCTGAAACAACTGAAATATAATTCTGATATGATTACTCACTTGAGTGACTTGCTATTTAGAATCAGTAATGATGTTAGGGGTGTAGGAAAGCATGCCTCTATGGTTCAAACTCAGTTAGAACAAGTTGCTAAATCTCAAAACGAATTGCTTGATGAACTGAATAATAATATGAATGACTTTGCTGCTAGAGTAGTAACTAGAGGAGGTAGAATGACCCAAGAACCACTTTATCCTGAAGGTCATCCTAAAAGAATTGAACAAGACTCTCAAAGAATTAATACTGATGCACCTAGTCCTTCTAAAAATAAAAAGAAAAAGAAAAATGATAGGACTATGCATACCTCTAGTGAACCTGAGATAAGAAAACCTCCTGATAATAATGATGTCTCTATTTCTGATCCTGAAACTCAATCTGGTAATGAACATTCACCTAGTGACAATGAAAATGATAATGATGATGTTCATGAGGATACTCAACTGAACAATGATAAAGAACCAGATAACGATGTTGAAGTAGAGCCTGCTGTTGATCTTGATAACCCACAACCTAAAAATATACGATATGATAAAAGAGACTTTGTGGCTAGAAAACATGGTAAAGAAAGAGAGCCATGGGTTCAGAAACCCATGCCCTTTCCACCTAAGCCATCTAAGAAAAAGGATGATGAAGAATTTGAACGCTTTGCTGAAATGATTAGGCCAGTCTTTTTGCGTACACGCTTAACTGATATCCTAAAGATGGCCCCTTATGCAAAATACATGAAAGACATCATCACTAATAAAAGAAAGATACCTGAAGCTGAAATCTCCACTATGCTTGCTAATTATTCTTTTAAGGATGGAGTACCTAAAAAACATGGAGATCCTAGAATACCAACTATACCTTGCTCCATTAAAACAAATTATGTCAAAACTGCTTTGTGTGATTTGGGAGCCGGTGTTAGTGTTATGCCTTTCTCCTTATATATGTCGGATTCGGGGCTCCGTAGACCCAAGAAGGTTCAAACACTGGGGTGCGCTCACTCTCCGGCCTTACTCTACCTCGCAACCTCACGACGACTCTCCGGTGGCTTGAGCTAGGAAGATGAACAAGAACACACAGAGTTTACCCAGGTTCGGGCCACCTCGCGGTGTAAAACCCTACTCCTACTTGGGGAGGAAGAGGAGTACAAGGCTTGGGGAGGAAGAGGAGTACAAGGCTTGTTCTTGCCCAATCGAAGTGAGTCCTCCCCGCCATTCGGGGGCCGATTCCCTCCTTATATTGGCCCCGGTCCTTTTCCCCAAAAATATCCGGCGGGAAGGGTTGCCACAACGGCCATTTTGAAAGGGGACAAGGTTGCAGCTTATCCTGACAAAAGGTGGTCTTCGCCTGCTAAAGTTCCCCGCCGTGACGCGCTCGTGGGCTCGGGGGTGACATCCGTCCTGCCGAGCCCTCGGTCCTGGTCTTCTTGCACGGAAGAGGAAACGTTTGGGGGATGCTTTGGGAACCCGCGGGCTGGCACGACCCTTCTATCACCAAAGAGGAAACTCTCTCCTCCATGCCAGCTGGTGCGGCCCCGGAGGCCACTCGGTGCGAGCCACGTCGACCACGTGGGGGGCAGAACCACATGCCCCCGTGAGGTCGCCAGAGGTGGCTTCGCGAGAGGGGATGTCCCCAGGAAGCTTGCAGCGTCGTGGCTATCGTGCACCTCGCGAGGCAACAACCCTCGCGAGGGCCCCCCTCAGGAGGATGACTGGTGGGCCACCTGGTCGCTTAGAACCGGCGCCTCGCCCGGGCTGCGGGCAAACGGGCCTGGGTACCCCTAGTCCCAGGGGCCCGACAGTAGTCCCTGGGCCCGTGGTGCGCACAATCCCGCCGGTTGGTGGGGATCACGCCGGTTGGCAGGGGTGCCGTGACATGGGCCCTAACCGCCCACGGGCCGGGCACACCAGCACCTTGGGATGCGTGGCACCCCACTTCCCTTGAGGCGTCGGAGGTCGCGCAGGCCGACATAAAGCCCGGGTGCGGCCGGGGGGCACCGTTGCCATTTCTCGTGCTGCCCTCGTCTTCCTGCGTCTTCTTTCTCTGTGCGGAACTGCTCCAGATCCAAGCTCTCTTCAGGCACCTCCTTTACCCTTCCTGCGACCCAGTGCTCAGATGGTGCCCGTCAACAAGAAGGGAAGGCCGCGGCTGCCGCCGCAGGCCCTGCTGCCGCCGGGCAGGCACTCCTGCCCTCCCTCATCTCCGACGAAGAGGACCTGGGTCCCGTGCTCCCGCTGGTAGCCGACGGGCAGAACGGGGGGCAGGCGACCGGGCTCTGGCCGGGATAATCGGCGCTGAGCGGCCTACCAAAGTCCGCCTATCCCTTCTTTCTCCACATCATCTATGCCGGGCTGGTCCCGCCATTCTCCAGGTTCTTCTATGCCATCCTCTCCCATTATCAGATCCACGCCTTGCACCTTCCGCCCAACTCCATCCTCCTCCTGGCCATCTTCGCCTTCTACTACGAGGTGTTCGTGGGCGTGAGGCCCTCGGTGGCGCTCTTTCGCCACTTTTTCAGCCTGCGGTTCACTGCCCAGGAGCACCGCTCTGCGTGCGTCTCCTTCATAGACGTCACGGGTGCGAGCATCCGCCTGAAGGCCGGGAGGAAGGTGGAGGGCTACCGGCAACGTTGGGTACTCATGGACGAGTGTCGAGTCTGCCCGCACCTGGCGGCCCCCACGGACCATCCCGTACAGTCCCCGAGGTGGGCGCACGAGAAGCTCACCGACCCGAGGGCGGAGCCTGTCTTGGAGCACATCGCCGCACACGGGCACGCCTCTCTGACAGGGGCGAAGGTCATCAAGGAGTTTCTGGGGCAGTGCATCGCGCTGCTCCATGCGCGCTTGCTTCCCGTGTGGAAGCTCTCCAGCTCGGAAGATCCGATCAGGCTGCGCATTTATGGCTTGACGCACGACAAGCTGGAAGGGGCCGTGTGGGTCCTGCTCGGCTACACCCCTGAGGGTCCTCCGGAGGCGGCGTCACCGCTGTACGCTTGCGGCGACATGGAGGAGCTGGTCGGGGAGATGCCCGTTTTCGACGAGTGGGGTCTCCTCGGATCGTGCAGGATTCCCTCCATTGCGGTGACATCTTTCAGTGGGAGCGGTGGCGACGACGACTCGGAGTCAACCGAAAAAGAGGGGAGTGCTGGACGGGTACCGTCGGCCAGCCTCCATTCATTCTTGCGTAGCCTCGGGGATGACGATGCTGTCTCCAATGAGCAGCACCAAGCGATTCCCCCCCCAGGCCCGCGGGCCCGGGAGACGGAGCGGGGTCGTGTCCTGCGGACCCTCTTGTACTGGCGACGACGGTCGATGGCAGAGACGCTGCGCCCACTCCGGCGGCTGTCGCGCCCCCTACAGAGGCTCCTCAGGCCCCTACGGAGATGGAGGGCTCGACCGGTCCTGCAAAGGGCCACGCCGATCGCCCTTCAGGCATCATTGAGACTTCCCGTGGGGGCGGCGCGTGCACGGCGTCAGCCATCGCAAAGAAGTGGAAGTGGGCTACCCGGGATGAGTAAGTTCCTCAACTCTCTCCCGCGTCGTCCGCCTTTGGCTGGTTGTTCCAGCTAATTCTCTCCTTGGCACAGGTGCTCCGGCAGCAGCGGGGAGAAGAAGAAGAAGAAGGCGGCCGTCTGGGCAAAAGTTGTGCCTGCCAAGAAGGCGGCATCAACCCTCGGCCGAAACATTGGTGGGCGCGGGGGCGGCCTACGCCAGCCTAGCGCCACGTTTGGCCATGCGGGTGTGGCCATAGGCCCCAACGCCTCCCCGACGCATCTAGGGGGCGCGTGCCCCGGGGTTCCGGTGGCTTAGCCCCCGACATCACCTGCCAATGCTATGGCTGCTCATCCCCCGATGCCGCCCGCCGGGGCCGCGGCCTCCCAGCCGGCGAAGGAGGGAGAGGCGACTCAGCCACCACCAGCCGTTCTGGCTCTAGCGGCCGGCCACAACGCGAGGCGCGGCTCAGGCTGTCCTCCGGCGGTGATCACTCCAGGGAACCCTAGCACCAGCGCGGCAGTCTCCTCAAGCGAACCGTGGGGGCCAAGCATGGGGGAGAGCTTAGAGCCCCCGACGTTTCAAGTGCAGAGCACTGGGACGCTCCTTGCTCCGGTTGTGTTGGGCGCCGGGGCGCCAGCCCCCGGGCCGACTCTCGCTCTGATGGATCAGAATGCCTTGCTTAGGCTCGGAGATTTGACTGACGCCCAGGATGCGCTCATTCGTCTGGGGGCGGATTTCCGAGACGCCGAGGCGCGTCTCTCAGCCGAGCGCCTGAAGCTCGCCATGGGTTGGCGTCAGCTAGATGCCTCCACTAAGGAGGCCCACAGCAAGGCCGAGCCCACCCTCGCGGAGGGCAATAAGGAGGTTGCCGAGGCGAAGGTCACTTGCGAGAGGGCCCTTGCCAAGAAGCGGAGGCCGACCTGAAGGCTATTCGGGAGCGAGCCGCGCAAGCGCAGCAGCTCCAGCTGTGAGAAGAGGGCGTCGAAGCCCGCGAGAAGGAGCTTGCGGGCCGCGATGCTGCAATTGCAAAGCTGGCATCAGAACAGGCCACAGAGTGGGAACGCCTGGCGGCGTTGCGTCGTGAGGTGGCTGAGGCCCAGGAGGCTCACGCCAAGCGGATCTCCGAGGCCAACGCCAAGCTTGACGCTCGGGAGAAAGAGGTCACAGCTACCGCTGATGCGAGGGCGGCCTCAGACCATGTCGCGCTCTCCTCCCTCGAACACAGGGCCCGCGAGGCCCTGTCGTCCATTTGCAGGTCGAGCTTCGATGTCCCTCTCGCTTCGCAGAGCTCCAGCTACGCCGAGTTTTCCTCCAAGCTTGTGGGGGCGCTCGAGGGCGTGGCCCGGGGGGTGGATGGCATCCTGGAAGAGGAAAGCCGTGGCCTCCTCTCGGTGGCAGCGACTCGCGTCTTTAGCCATCTCTTCCTTTGCGACCCTGACTTCAAGTTTGATGAGGTGACGGCCCCCTTTCCCGAAGAGTCCCATGGTGATACGACGGCGGCTGTGGAGGGCCACGTGAAGGCGTTGCTCGAGAAGTTCTTCTGTTTCGACAGCGATGAAGAGCCCAACGGAGAGCCTCTTTTTACCACCCTGCCATAAACTGAGTCTGCCTCGAGGAGGCATGAGATGACATTTTTAAGCCGCAGGGAATATTTCCAATTTGTAATAACTGCTTGTGATCTGCAACTTCCCTTTCTTGGCTGGGTTTCCCTCTTGCTTGTCTTAACGCTCTGCGTCGGCAGGGCCCAGCCCCGCGCATACCTCAGCCGCCACTGGGACGCCAGGTCGCGATGCCTGAGCCAAACTAGGAGGTGAGGGGCTACGGGCGCTAGTGAAGGTTCCTAAGACGCGATGCTCAAGAACCACCCTTTGACGTGCAAGCGACCAACTTGAGAGTTCTCACGCTCTGCGTCGGCAGGGCCCAGCCCCACGCATACCTCAGCCGTCGCTGGGGCGCCAGGTCGCGATGCCTGAGCTGCACCAGGAGGTGAAGGTTCCTGAGACGGGATGCTCAAGAACCCCCCCTTGACGCGCAAGCGGCCTGCTCGAAAGTCCTTACGCTCTGCGTCGGCAGGGCCCAGCCCCGCGCATACCTCAGCTGTCGCTGGGGTGCCAGGTCGCGATGCCTGAGCAGACCCAGGAGGCGAGGGGCTACGAGCGCTAGTGAATGTTCCTGAGACGCGATGCTCAAGAACCCCCCTTTGACGCGCAAGCCGCTCTCGTGAAGAAGAATCCTGTGCACGGTAAACCGCGCCTAGAGCACCGTGCCCTTGCCAGCTTACACTTTGGTGTCCTGCGAAGAGACTAGACACCAAGGACCTCAGGAGGTGACGTACACGGGGGAATGCCCGCGAGACAGATCTCGATCGCTTGGGTTCATTAGCACTGCAGGGACGAACCCGAGCACAGACACCGTGTCCAGGCCCCGCTCGCGCGAGGTACCAGTGGAAACTGGTGAACACAGAGCTCTATCGATCATCCACCAGCGCAGAGCATGGGGCTTCCACTAGGCGTGTGCAGGAGTCCTTCCGGGGCCGAGGGGCAGCCCTTCGGGAGGCTCCGGGGCATGTACATCCCCAACCTCATTATTACATGAGAGGGTCACGGGCGGTGATTTCGGAAAGAGATGTCGGCCGCCCAAGGCACGTGGCCCAGGAGCTCCTTCCTCAATCCTTTACCCACCATTGTGGAGCATGGGGCTTCCACTAGGCGTGGGCGGGAGCCCTCCCAGGGCCGAGGGGCGGCCCTTCGGGAGGCTCTGGGGCGTGTACAACCCCAACCTCATTATTACGTGAGAGGGTCACGGGCGGCGATTTAAAAGAGGTGTCGGATAACCCAGGCACATGGCTCAGGAGCTCCTTCCTCAGTTCTTCAGGCAGATTGCGCCTCACTTTTCACAAGGCTGCGTGCATACGAGACCTGTGACGTGGGGGGGTGGGGGAGGGCGACGCGAGCCGAGTGGCCGTCCCGAGGCCACCACACGAAGAGGTTTGACTCCGAGGACCCCAGGAGGTGATGTGTTCGGGGGTAGCCCGTCAGACAGAGCTCAGCCTCTCGGATTTAGCGACGCCGTAGGGATGGACCCAAGCACAGACGCCGTGTCGGGTTCCTTCATGAGTTGAACAAGGGAAAACCACCCGATGCATGACGCCCGAGCTGGCGAAGCACCTCAACTGGCAATGGAGTACAACAAGCCACGCCCTCACTCGCCTACCTTCGGCAATCCCGTGAGGGCAAGGCACCAAGGACCTTAGGAGGTGTCATGCACGGGAGCGAGCCTGCGAGACAGAGCTCGGCCGCTTGGGTTTACCAACGCTGCAAGGACGTACCCGGGCACAGACGTCTTGCCTAACCCGAACGGGGAATTTTCGAAAGAAGGGTCGTAGGAGCGCGGCAGTTTCAAGCGGTGGCAAGGCACCAACTGCTAGGCTTAAGCCGAAACAACAAACTTCGAAAGAAATAATAAGGTTCACTACACTTCCAAAAGCGGGAATGCTGCAGGGGCGGATCCAAGCCAGCCTGGGGGTGTTGCAGCCCGTAGGGTGTCCCCAATTCAAACTGAACAACAAAAAATCACCTGGCGGTTGCACTGCTGCGAAGGTGTCCGGCCATCTTGCGGGGCACCTCGGAGGCCAGCCCTTTAGGGGCCGGCCTGCTCTTGACGTCCTTGGGGTCCTGGAGGCTCACGGAGCCTCGGCGCCGCGAGAGGCGCCATCATGAACTGTGCCAGCCACTGGAAGGCGGCGCTGGCATTTACCAAGCCAAAGGGCTTGCGAGCGTAGTGGGTAGTGACGTGCGGTTGGAAGAGGCCTTGGGACACGACCCGGTTAAGGCCCGTGATGTCGACGCACATGCATGCCCCGCCGCGCTCCCGGTAATACTCCTCCTACGTCCTGCCGTCTTCTCGGTTGATGAATTCCTGTGACGCCGGCGCCCGGCACCGCGTCCCTTCCCTCCGAGGATGCGCCACAAGGCACGCCTCCAAGTGGTGCCCGAGCACCTCCCTTGTCATACCGGCCAAGCCGGACGCTTCCCACGTGGAAGCCTCCGAGCCCAGCCTGAGGGGGGCGCCGGGCGCGCCTTCCTATGCGGGGAGGCGGTTGGCGCCGGCGGTGGGTGCGGGATCCGCGTTGGCAGGGGCCGCCTTCTTGTCTCGACGAGGCTCGGAATGGGCAGCAACTGCTTCTTCCTCGGGGGCGGGGCCTCGCGAGGCTCGACATCCCCCGCGTCCCCGGAGTGCTCCGCCGCGGCAAGCTTGTAAGCCCGCTCGAGGGAGCAGATCGCGTTCTTCTCATCACAGGTAATGGTGATTACGCCGCTGCATCCCGGCATCTTGAGGATGTTGTAGCCGTGATGCGTTGCTTCCATGAACTTGGCCAGCGCCGGTTATCCCAGGATGGCGTTGTACGGGAGGCCGATGTGCACCATGTCGAAGTCGATGAGCTCGGTATGGTAGTTGTCGCGCGTGTCGAATGTGACGGGGAGCCGGATCTGCCCCAGCGGGGTGGTGGAGCCGCTGGTCACCCCGGAGAAGGGCCTGGTTGGCATCAGCTGGTCATAGGGAACTTGGAGCATGTCGAAGGTTTCCACCGAGAGCACGTTGAGGCCCGCGCCTCCGTCGATGAGGGTCTTGGTGACGGCAACATTGCTGATCATGGGGGTGCACATCATGGGGAGCGCACCTGCGGCAACCGAGGACTTGAGGCTGTCGCTGGTGTCGAAAGAGATAGCATAATGGGACCACTTGAGGGGCCTCACGGCTTCCAGCCTCGGGAGGGCAGCATTCACCTCTCGAGAAAACAGCTTGAACCGACGGTTGGACAGAGGGGAATGGGCCCCGCCAAGGATGCAAGCCACAGCGTGAGGCTCCTGGTAGCCCCCAGCGTTCTCATCGCGTTGGCCATCGTCGCTCCTTCTTTGGGGTGGCGGTAGCGGGGGAAGCGCGGCGTTGTCCCGAGGACGCACCTCGCGAGGTTGATCGCGCCGGCCATTGTCGCGAGGCTGCTCCTGCCAGCCCTGGCGGGGGTTGCCGCCGCGACCGTCCCATCGGCCGCCGCCACGGCCGCCATCGCCTCCGTGGCTTGGGCCACGGTCACTTCTCTCCGGGCGCCGACCAACGCGCTCGTCTCGGAGGATCCTGAGCTCCTGACAGTCTTCGATGTTGTGGGTGTGCAGGTCGTGGTAGATGCAGAACGGGCGTCGATCTTTCTCGGGCGCGGTTTGGTTGAGGCCGCACTTCTGCTCAGGCTCCAACGTGAGTACGGTAGGACCCTTGCGCTTGACCTCCTTGGTCTTGGCCTTGTCGTCATCTTGCGCGGCGTCCGGGTCGTCATGGGCGAACATGCATCCTTCCTTTGCCTTGGCGCACTTGTCGGCAATGTTGAACAACTCCAGGGCCGAGCTTAGGTTGTCCTTCATGGCGAGCTTCTCGCACATCTTGAGGTCCTTGACACCGTTGGTGAACGCCATGATGACGGCTTCGTCCGTAGCGCATGGGATCTTTTTGCGCACCTGACTAAACCGCTGGATGTACTTGCGCAGGGTCTCTCCAGGGCGCTGCTTCACGCATCGCAGGTCGTTGACGGAGAGGGGACGGTCATGCGTGCCCTTGAAGTTGGCGATGAACAGCTCGCAGAGCTCGCTCCATGAAGAGACCGAGTTCTCGGTCAGGTTCAGGAGCCAGGACCGCGCACCATCCTTGAGAGCCATTGGGAGCAAGTTCACCATGGCCTTGTCGTCGCCGCCCGCTGCCTCCACGGTCAGTGCATAGAGCTGGAGGAACTCCGTGGGGTCGATGGTGCCATCGTAGCGCGGGGGCAGCTCGGGCCTGAACTTGGTGGGCCAGACCACCGTGCGGAGCTCATGTTTGATGGCCCGACAGTCCACGGTGCCCAGAGGACCACCGTGCGTGAGGGCGGTTCGGTTCTGGTGCCCGGCCGCGGCCACATCCTGCGCGACCCGGTCTTGACGCTGGCGCTGCTGGTTAGGAGCCGTGTGCGCGTCAAGCGCAATGCGGTTGACGATCTGGCAACTGGCCTCGTCCTGGTTCCAAGGGGGTGCTTCATGGCGCCGGTCGCGGGGGCGCGCATCGTGCCGGGGTTCGTCTCGCTCGTCGTGCATGGGAGCAGGCGGAGGCGCTCCGTGAGCCACTTCGCCCTCGCCGGATGGCGGGGGGCGAAATGACCGAGAGGGTGCTGGGGCCTCCCCGGCGGCGGTGAAGAGCTCCATGATGCGGCCCAGCCACGCATCGTAGCCGGGCCCATCCGCAGGGCGGTAGCGGAGCAGCTCGCGCGCCATGAGCAGCGCCGCCTGCGCGTTCACCTGCTCGAGGCGGGCGTGGGAGGAGGAAGCCGTGGCGGTGTGGCCCTCCCGCTGCACAGAGGGGTGTGCGGAGGAAACTTGCTACTCGCGAGCAGCGGGGTCAGTTGCTGCCGCACCCTCGGCGCCGGCGGAGAGGCGACGACCACCGCGGCCAACCGGGGCGGTCTGAACGATCCGGGCCGCCCTGCGCTCAACACGCACACGGCGAGCGTTGGCCATGGGGTTGGTGAAGCCGGAGTTGTCGGAGCTGAAGAGCGTCGACGCACCCCTACCTGGCACGCCAGATGTTGGATTCGGGGCTCCGCAGACCCAAAGAAGGTTCAAACACTTGGGTGCGTTCGCTCTCCGGCCCTACTCTACCTCGCAACCTCACGATGACTCTCCGGTGACTTGAGCTAGGAAGACGAACAAGAACACACAGAGTTTACTGATACGTCTCCATCGTATCTATAATTTTTGATTGTTTCATGCCAATATTATACAACTTTCACATATTTTTGGCAACATTTTATATGATTTATTGGACTAACATATTGATCCAGTGCCCAGTGCCAGTTCTTGTTTGTTGCATGTTTTTTGTTTCACAGAATATCCATATCAAACGAAGTCCAAACGCGATGAAAATTTACGGAGATTTTTTTGGAATATTTGTGAATTTTGAGAAGTGGAATCAACGCAAACGGAGGCCCACAGCCCCCACAAGACACCAGGGCGCGGCCAGGGGACCCAGGCGTGCCCTTGTGGGTTATGCCCACGTCATAAGTCAGTTGGAGCTGTCCTTCGGGCGCAAGGAAGATAATTTTTGGATAAAAATCCCCTCAAGATTTCAGCCAGATCGGAGTTACAGATCTCCAGGAATATAAGAAATGATTTTCGGCAAGAAAACAGGAACGTGAAACAGAAGAGAACAGAGAGGGAGATCCAATCTAGGAGGGGTTCCTGCCCCTCCGCCGCCATGGAAGCCATGGACCAGAGGGGGAACAATCCTCCCATCTAGGGGGAGGCCAAGGAAGAAGAAGAAGAAGGAGGGGGCTCTCTCCCCCTCTCTCCCGGTGGCGTCGGAATGCCGCCGGGGCAAGCATCATGACGGCGATCTACATCAACAATCTTGCAGCCGTCAACACCAACTCTCTCCCCCTCTATGCAGCGGTGTAACACCTCTCTTCCCCGCTATAATCTCTATTTAAACATGGTGCTCAACGCCATATATTATTTCCTAATGATATTTGGCTATCCTATGATGTTTGAGTAGATCTCTTTTGTCCTATGGGTTAATTGTGGTATGATCTTATGGATGTGAGTTGTATGTTGATATGGTGCTGTACTATGGTGCCCTCCGTGTCGCGCAAACGTGAGGGATTCCCACTGTAGGGTGTTGCAATATGTTCATGATTTGCCAATGGTGGGTTGCTTGAGTGACAGAAGCATAAACCCGAGTAGGTGGGTTGTTGCGTATGAGAGTAAAGAGGAATTGACACTTAATGCTATGGTTGGGTTTTACCTTAATGAACTTTGGTAGTTGCGGATGCTTGCTAGAGTTCCAATCATAAGTGCATATGATCCAAGTACGGAAAGTGTGTTAGCGTATGCCTCTCCCTCATTGCATATAACAAATATCTGTCATATTATATTCAGTTACCTAGGGACAATCTTCCTCTTGTGTTACACAAAAAGCTTTCTACTAAGTTATTTACTTTTATTGTTCTTTTATTAAAACAACACCTAACTTTATTTCCACGTTCTTTATTTTCTTGCAAAGTACTTCTAGTTTTACTCCCGCAAAGTAGTTTCATACTTGTTCTAGGTAAAGCAAGCATTAGCGTGCGTAGAGTTGTATCGGTGGTCGATAGAATTTGAGGGAATATTTGTTCTACATTTAGCTCCTCATTGGGTTCGACACTCTTACTTATCAAAAAAGGCTACAAACGATCCCCTACACTTGTGGGTTATCAAGACCTTTTTCTGGCGCCATTGCCGGGGAGGAATAGTGTGGGGTGAATATTCTCGTGTGTGCTTGTTTGCTTTATCACTAAGTAGTTTTTATTTTGTGCTATTGTTTTCTATCTTTAGATATGGGTAGGAAACACAAAATTCGAAAAAAATTAGATGTACTCGCTGCTCCAAAAGTTGAGGAACCACTAGTGTTCCGTACTACCGAAGAATATTATTTGGATCATCTTCAATCCATTTGTGCTCGTGCTGAAAACCCAACTAGCTTAGTTGAGGGAAAATCATTAAATGAGCATGCTTATTATGTGCAACACCGCATATCGCAAAAAGGGAAACTCTTGTGGCTTCAAATTAATACTTTGTGTTGTTATGCATGGAATTTATGCGAAATACATGATTTTACTTGTTGTTCTGAAGAAACTAAAAAACACCTTCCCTACCAATGTGTGTTTAATGATAATGAAATACTATCTTCTTATGCCAAGGAAGCCTATTGTTATTTTGATGTCGAACAAATTGAAGAATTTGTTGCTTTTAAGGGTGCATATGAAATTGCTTCTTTGATTGAAAAGTATGATGCTACTCTTTACGAATCTGAAAATTTTGCCATACTTAAATATTGCTATGAAAACTATGCTTCTAATGCTTATGTTAAAGAATTTACGGAAGGAATGGCCGCTGCCTTGGAAGAGACTAATAATTTGCAGGGACCTATGGAAGAAGAAGTTGCTGAAATTGTGAGCTCATTAGATGAAAAAGATGAGGAGGGGAGCGAAGAACAAAAGGAGCAAGAGCGGATTGATTACCCGTTCCCACCTTCTAATGAGAGTAACTCTTCAACTCATACATTGTTTAATTACCCTTTGTCCTTACCGAAGGATGAATGCTATGATGATTGCTATGATCCCTTGGATTCATTTGAAATTTCCCTTTTTGATGAACTTGATGCTTGCTATGCTTATGGCCAAGATGCCAATATGAATTATGCTTATGGAGATGAACTTGCTATAGTTCCTTATGTTAAGCATGAAATTGTTGCTATTGCACCCACACATGATAGTCCTATTATCTTTTTGAATTCTCCTAACTACACTATATCGGAGAAGTTTGCACTTATTAAGGATTACATTGATGGGTTGCGGTTTGCTACTACACATGATGATTTTAATGAATATAATATGCATGTGCTTGCTGCCCCTACTTGCAATTATTATGAGAGAGGAACTACATCTCCACCTCTTTATGTTTCCAATACTATAAAATTGCAAGAAACTACTTATGCTATGTATTGGCCTTTACTTAATATGCATGAATTGTTCTTTTATGACATGCCGATGCATAGGAAGAGGGATAGACTTCGTTGTCGCATGATATATATCACTTTGTGCTCACTACTAAATTACAAATCATTGTTAATTAAAATTGGCTTTGATATACCTTGGGACCCGGGTGGATCCATTACTTGAGCACTTTATGCCTAGCTTAATGGCTTTAAAGAAAGCGCTGCCAGGGAGACAACCCGGAAATTTTAGAGAGTCATTTATTTCTGTTGTGTGCTTTTATAAAGTTTAAAAACAAAAAAAATATAGAGGGGAACCTAAAACTTCACAAAAGGAAAGGTGAAAGTGAGAAAGATGATGAGCATCGTTGAAGTGAGGGATATCCTTGAACTTTGTTCATCCCATGGAAACTTTGTGAGTCTTGACTCATGGAAACTTTTCCAACAAAAAAAATTATTCCCTTGTACAAATCCATTGTATTATAAAAATAATGTGCCAAGATTTGCCTTTAGGATGATTAGATTGCTTGTTGGTATGTGCGGTGTAAAAACAGAAACTTTGGCTGTAGTGCGTGAATTTTCATTTTTTACTGGAACGTCAAAAGTTTCTGAAATTTTTACACAGTATTTATATACAATTTTTTTTATTTCTTACTAGTTTTTCAGATTTTTTGGAGTTACAGAAGTATGGTAAAAGATCAGATTACTACAGACTGTCCTGTTTAAGGCAGATTCTGTTTTTGATGCATTGTTTTGATGAAACTATCGACTTTATCGGTGGTATAAGCCATGGAAAAGTTATAATACAGCAGGGATAATGCAAATATAAAATATGAATGGGTTTTCAACAGTACTTAAAGTAGGAATTTGCTTTATTATACTAACGGATCTCACCAGTCTTCTGTTAAGTTTTGTGTGGATGAAGTGTTTGAACATCGAGGAGGTCTCGATATGAGGAGAAGGAGGAGAGGCAAGAATTCAAGCTTGGGGATACCCAAGGCACCCCAAGTAAATATCAAGGAGACTCAAGCGTCTAAGCTTGGGGATGCCCCGGAAGGCGTCCCATCTTTCTTCAACAAGTATCAGTATGTTTTCATTTTCGTTTCGTTCATGTGATATGTGTAAATCTTGGAGCGTCTTTTGTGTTTAGTTTTCACTTTTATTTTATGCACCATGCTGGTATGAGATAGTCCATGGTTGATTTATAGAATGCTCATTGCACTTCACTTATATCTTTTGAGTATGGCTTTGTAGAATGCTTCATGTGCTTCACTTATATCATTTGAAGTTTGGATTCCCTGTTTCTCTTCACTTAGAAAACCGTTATTTGTAGAATGCTCTTTTGCTTCACTTATATTTATTAGAGCATGGTCTTTTGTAGAAATAATTAAACTCTCTTGCTTCACTTATATCTATTTAGGGAGTCAATAGGAATTGGTCATTTGCATGGTTAGTCATAAAATCCTACATAAAACTTATGGATCACTGAATATGATATGTTTGATTCCTCGCAATAATTTTGCGATATAAAGATGATAATATGTGGGAGGTACTAGTGGATGATCATGTTTAGTAAGATATTGGTGTTAAGTTTTGTGATTCCCGAAGCATGCACGTATAGTCTCCCATTATGCTAGGAAGTTGGAGCATAATTTATTCTTGATTGTCTATCTTTGTGTGAAGGTCGGGGGCGCGCGATGGTTAACTCCTACCAACCTCCCCCTAGGAGCATGCGTAGTAATACTTTGCTTCGGGAGAGCTAATAACACTTTTGCAATAAGTATGTGAGTTCTTTATGACTAATGTGAGTCCATGGATTATACGCACTCTTACCTTTCCGCAATTTGCTAGCCTCTACGGTACCGTGCATTGCCCTTTCTCACCTCAAGAGTCGGTGCAAACTTCGCCGGTGCATCCAAACCCCATGATATGATATGCTCTATCACACATAAGCCTTATTATATCTTCCTAAAAACAGCCACCATACCTACCTATTATGGCATTTCCAAAGCCATTCCAAGATATATTGCCATGCAACTTCCACCGCTTCCGTTTTGATGACTTGAGCGTTCATTGTCATATTGCATTACATGATCGTAAGATAGCTAGCATGATGTTTCCATGGCTTGTCCGTTTTTGATATCTTTGCTACGCTAGATCATTGCATTCATATAGAGTCATACTTTGTTCTACTATTGAGTTGTAAGTAAATAGAAGTGTGATGATCATCATTATTCATTATTAGAGCATGCCCGAGTGATGAAAGGATGATGGAAACTATGATTCCACCACAAGTCGGGATGAGGCTCCGGACAAAGAAAAAAAAAGAAAAAGAAAAAAATAGAAAAAAATGAAAAAGAAAAAAAATGAAAAAAATGAAAAAAGTAGAAGGGGCATGCTAATTCCACACTTGTGCTTCAAAGTAGCACCATGTTTTTCATATAGAGAGTCTCCTATGTTGTCACTTTCATATACTAGTGGAAATTTTTCATTATAGAGTTAGATGCATACCCACTTAGTTTTCATATTGAGCTTTCATACACTTATAGCTCTTAGTGCATCCGTTGCATGGCAATCCCTACTCCTCGTGTTGATATCTATTGATGGGCATCTCCATAGCCCGTTGATACGCTGAGTTGATGCGAGACTTTCTTCTCCACTTTTACCCCTTTGAAACCTACCACCATATTATATTCCACCCATAGTGCTATATCCATGGCTTGCGCTCATGTATTGCGTGAGAGTTGAAAATGCTGAAGCGCGTTAAAAAGTATGAACCAATTGCTTGGCTGACACCGGGGTAGTGCATGATTTATACTTTGTGTTAAAAAGACAGAGCATGACAAGGCTATATGATTTTGTAGGGATAGCGTTCTTTAGCCTTGATATTTTGAAAGACATGATTGTTTGTTGGGATGCCTGAGTATTAATGTCTTTATGTCAAAACTAGACTATTGCTTTGAATCATTTGTGTTTTAATATTCATGCCATGATTAGATATATGATCAAGATTATGCTAGGTAGCATTCCACATCAAAAATTATCTTTTTTATCATTTACCTACTCGAGGACGAGCAGGAATTAAGCTTGGGGATGCTGATACATCTCCGTCGTATCTATAATTTTTGATTGTTTCATGCCAATATAATACAACTTTCACATATTTTTGGCAACATTTTATATGATTTATTGGACTATCATATTGATCCAGTGCCCAGTGCCAGTTCTTGTTTGTTGCATGTTTTTTGTTTCGCAGAATATCCATGTCAAACGAAGTCCAAACGCGATGAAAATTTACGGAGATTTTTTTTGGAATATTTGTGAATTTTGAGAAGTGGAATCAGCGCAAACGGAGGCCCACAGTCCCCACAAGACACCAGGGCGCGGCCAGGGGGCCCAGGCGCGCCCTGGTTGGTTATGCTCACCTATTAAGTCGGTTGGATCTGTCCATCGGGCGCAAGGAAGATAAATTTTGGATAAAAATCCCCTCAAAATTTCAGCCTGATCGGAGTTACGGATCTCCGGGAATATAAGAAACGGTTTTCGGCCAGAAAACAGGAACGTGAAACAGAAGAGAACAGAGAGGGAGGTCCAATCTAGGAGGGGCTCCTGCCCCTCCGCCGCCATGGAAGCCATGGACCAGAGGGGGAACTATCCTCCCATATAGGGGGAGGCCAAGGAAGAAGAAGAAGGAGGGGGCTCTCTCCCCCTCTCTCCCGGTGGCGTCGGAATGCCGCCGGGGCAAGCACCATGACGGCGATCTACATCAACAATCTTGCAGCCGTCAACACCAACTCTCTCCCCCTCTATGCAGCGGTGTAACACCTCTCTTCCCCGCTGTAATATCTACTTAAACATGGTGCTCAACTCCATATATTATTTCCCAATGATATTTGTATATCCTATGATGTTTTAGTAGATCTCTTTTGTCCTATGGGTTAATTATGGTATGATCTTATGGATGTGAGTTGTATGTTGATATGGTGCTGTCCTATGGTGCCCTCCGTGTCGTGCAAACGTGAGGGATTTCCGCTGTAGGGTGTTGCAATATGTTCCCGATTTGCCTATGGTGGGTTGCTTGAGTGACAGAAGCATAAACCCGAGTAGGTGGGTTGTTGCGTATGGGAGTAAAGAGGACTTGATACTTAATGCTATGGTTGGGTTTTTCTTGATGAACTTTGGTAGTTGCGGATGCTTGCTAGAGTTCCAATCATAAGTGCATATGATCCAATTACGAAAAGTGTGTTAGCGTATACCTCGCCCTCATTGCATATAACAAGTATCTATCATATTATATTCAATTGCCTAGGGAATATTTGTTCTACCTTTAGCTCCTCGTCGGGTTCGACACTCTTACTTATCAAAAAAGGTTACAAATGATCCCCTACACTTGTGGGTTATCATTTACCCAGGTTCGATCCTCCTCGCGGTGTAAAACCCTACTCCTGCTTGGTGGATTGCTTGGGGAGGAAGAGGAGAACAAGGCTTGTTCTTGCAAAAATCGAAGTGAGTCCCCCCCGCCTTGCAGGGGCCGGTTCCGTCCTTATATTGGCCCGGTCATCTTCCCCGAAAATATCCGGCGGGAAGGGTTGCCACAACGGACATTTTGAAAGTGGACAAGGTTGCAGCTTATCCTGACAAAAGGTGGTCTTCGCCTGCTAAAGTTCCCCGCCGTGACGCGCTCGTGGGCTCGGGGGTGTCATTCGTCCTGCCGAGCCCTCGGTCCTGGTCTTCTTGCATGGAAGAGGAAACCTTTGGGGGATGCTTTGGGAACCCGTGGGCTGGTGCAGCCCTTCTATCACCAAAGAGGAAACTCTCTCCTCCATGCCAGCTGGTGCGGCCCCGGAGGCTGCTCGGTGTGAGCCACGTCGACCACGTGGAGGGCAGAACCACCTGCCCCCGCGAGGGCGCCAAAGGTGGCTTTGCGAGAGGGGGTGTCCTCAGGAAGTTTGCGGCGTCGCGGCTGTCGTGCACCTCGCGATGCATCAGTCATCGCAAAGGCCCCCCTCAAGAGGATGACTGGTGGGCCACCTGGTCGCTTAGAACCGGCGCCTCGCCCGGGCCGCGGGCAGACGGTCCTGGGTACCCCCAGTCCCAGGGGCCTGACAATATAATAGAATTGATTTGAATAAACTCACACGTACTGAAATATCATTGCAAATGGCTGACAAATTAACTACCATACCTATCGGTATTTGTGAGGATGTGCCCGTTGTTGTTGCAAATGTTACAATCTTAACGGACTTTGTCATTCCTGAGATGCCCGAGGACGACAGCATGTAGATTATCCTTGGTAGATCCTTTTCGAATACTGCAGGGGCTGTTATTGATTGCAATAAAAGCAACGTCACTTTTCATATCAATGGTAATGAGCATACGGTGCACTTTCCGAAGAAACAATTCCAAGTGAATGGTATAAATGTTATTGAAGAATCTCCGACAATCACTATTGGAAGTTTTCAATTACCTCTACCTACTGCCAAAAAGATATATGACATACTTATTGTTAGGGATATAAATATCCCCATTGAGGTAACTTAGTGTTTTACGAAAGTCCTTCGGTTTCATGCTAATCGGAAGTGGTTGTTAATAAGACTTGATCAATCTTATTAATGGATCATTTTTGAGAGGTATGAAGTCGATGAATCTAGTAGGCACAATCTTCTGCTCCCACCTTTTATTTTCTATTTTACTTAGTCAAATAAAATAAAATACCATGTTTATCTTGTTTTCTGTTTTCTCCGTGCAATAAAAAAATGACACAAAAGTAAAAGTTCTCAGAATGTCCTGAAAATCTGATATGATTTTTTTTGATTATTTCTGATTTTATGGTCCAAATAACATCACAGGGGGGTGCACCTGGTGCCCACAAGAAACCAGGGCGCGCCCTGGTGGGTTGTGGCCCCCACGTGGGCTCCCTCACTTATCCATTTAGCCCATGTCATCCCCTACCTCCAGAAAAATTTCACCATAGCTCTCATTCCCGTGTTCTTGCTCTCAAACCTGTGGATTTCTATCTCTTTGCTCGAAGCTCCGTTTCCAAAACTATTTGGGGGGGATTGCTACTTGGTATGTGACTCCTCCATTGCTTCAATTAGTTTTTGATTTAGTGGGTCATTTTTAGAGTAATTAGCTACTCTTGGTGCTACTGTAGATGAGCTTGCATGTATAATTCTTAGATTTCTAAGTAGTTTGAATGCTTAATATGGCCTCTATACATCCTTACGAGTAGTTGCTATCAATCTTACAAAGTTTTGTTGACAAAATTTTGTGGACTAAAATTTTCAGAATTTTTATTTTAGGAATAAGATGGATTTCTTTAGGAAGTTTTCCTCTAAGAAAAATGGTAAAGGAGTCATTGGGGAATCATCGGACAATGAACTCCACACTCCGAGAACGGTGGCGGTGCGGCCGTGCGAATGGCCGCATGATGCCATCATGGAGGAGGCCGGGTTCCATCAAGAGTTTTCTCAATTTGTTGCAAATGCTGGGCTGACCGAGTTCCTCGCAGCTAAGAACGGATACAAGATCATGCTAGAGGACATCACAGCCTACCGGAACAACCTAGCAGCGCCTGAGGAGGAGCCCCAGGAGTGGGACGCTCAGGTGTCGCCTCCACCTCACTTCGACTTAGGACCGGATGGTTACTATGGACAGTGATTACCAAGCTAGTCCAAAAGCCTAAGCTTGGGGGAGTACGTATATCCACCGACATAATATTCATGTTCACACATTTCATTCCAGTTGTCAGTGTTCATACTTATTCATTGTACTATTCATGCTAGATTTATTTTCTCGCTTTTTTCTTGTGTGTTCGAAAAACTTTGAGAAAACCCCAAAATATTCCTACTTCTTTTCGGCTTTTCTTTCTAGCTTAAATTAATTGTAGTATCAAAAGAAAACCCAAAAAGATTTCTCGTTTCTTCTTTTACTTGTTGCGAGCTTTCCCGTATAAATTGTTTTTCTCGTTTTTGTTTGCTTTCTTCAAGAAAAACCAAAAATCCCAAAAAATATTTCAGTGTGTTTCTTCAAAATTCTTTTCCTTTTATTTGAGTCGTACCAAGGAGAAGACCACGATGAAATTGTTGAGTGGCTCTCATATACATCATTGTTAACCTAACAAAGAGCCCATGTTACTTTGTCTTCTCCTCTTGAATAAAATGTTTGCAGATTCCACCTTAGTCCACGACACTCTCGCACTATTATTATTTTCATATCATTCGGTCGTGCAAGTGAAAGGCAATAATGACGATATTTGATGAAGTGACTGTGGCAGAGAAAAGCGGGTATGAACTCAACTTGTTGTTGTTTTTGTAAATATGTTTAGCCTAGTATCCTTGATTCAGCATATTATGATCAAACATGTTTGCAATGACAATTAGAGATTATAGTTGCTCATGCCATGCTTAAGTAGCTAGGAGTGGATAATGATTTATCTTGAATGTCAACATGCATTAAAATGATTGTGATGTGGTATGATGATATGGTATCCTCCTCTGAATGTTTCAAGTGGCTTCACTTGGCACATGTTCACGCATGTAGTTGAATCAAAACCAACATAGCCTTCATGATATTTATGTTCATGGTGTCCATATCATACTCATGCTAGTAGTCAATGTTTATTATGCATAATGCATGTTCATGACCATTTTCGCTCTCTAGCTGGCCGCTCCTCAATTTATTTGCTAGCCTTCGCCTGTACTAAGTGGGAATACTGCTTGTGCATCAAAATCCTTAAACCAAAGTTATTCCAAATGAGTCCACTATATCTACCTATATGCGGTATTACCCTACCGTTCCAAGTAAATTTGCATGTGCCACCTCTAAAAATTCAAATGAACATCTGTTATGTGTGCTTGGACCGCTCATGGAGCGACAGGGGGCTGTTAGTATCTTCCATGTTAAGCGCGTTATTCTCATGATGAGTGTTTATTCACTCATCCTTACACGAGAGGGGCGGTAATAGGGATTCCCAGTCCCGAAATAAAAAATTACAAATAATTAAACAAAACTCCCCCAGGAATGTTGTTGGTATGGATGGTACCCGTGGATTCGGCTAGCCGTGGAGTGTGATTGTTGGTGGAGGAGGGGGGGGGTAAACCTTTACTTTTACTGCTTGGGAACCGCCGCTAATGTGTTTAGCATGGAAGATATTGATAACTCTTGGTCGTAACGTTGACAGGAACGGTGTACCTCCCAAAATTATATCTATGTCTTATTTAGACCTTGAGCTCTGGCACCTCTGCAAATCCCTGTTTCCCTCTGCGAACGGACTATCTATTTACTTTTACGTTGAGTCATCACCTTCTCAAATAAGCGCCAGACCTGAGAGCACTATTGTCGTCCTCATGCATTGTGTATGGTTAATGTTGGGTGCAGCATGACTGGATCTTTTCTACCATGAATTACAATGTTAAGTCGCTGCTTGAACTTTGGAGGTGCTCTGCATTTATGTTTTGCGATCTCAGAAAGGGCTAGCAAGACACCACTGTTGTCATATTATATCACAATTGTTTTGACAAAGTGCTGGCGCTTGAGATATTTTATTATTGCTCGCTAGCTGCTTATGTCATTGATATGAGTTAATATAATTTCTAAGAGTTATTGCTGGCATGGTTAGTCATAATCTTTGCTGAAAACTTGGTTCCTACTTAAGCATATATATGTAAACAAGAACAAAAGAGTTCGTAAAAGTTTTTCTTTATCACCTTCAGTTTGTCAACTGAATTGCTTGAGGAAAAGCAATGGGTTAAGCTTGGGGGAGTTGATACGTCTCCGTTGTATCTACTTTTCCTCACACTTTTTCCCTTGTTTTGGACTCGAATTTGCATGATTTGAATGAAACTAACCTGGACTGAAGCTGTTTTTAGTGGAACTACCATGGTGTTGTTTTTGTGCAGAAATAAAAGTTCTCGGAACTGGACGAAACTTTTTGGAGATTTATTTTACAATAAATAAAAAATAATGGAGCCAAGAACCACCGGAGGGGGAGCCCTGGTTGGGCATGATACACCCGGGCGCGCCTGCCCCCCCAGGCGCGCCCTGGTGGGTTGTGCCCACCTCGGGACCCCACTGACCCTAATTCCGACGCTATAAAATCCTATTTTTGGAGAAAAAAATCAGGGAGAAAGTTTCATCACGTTTTACGATATGGAGCCGCCGCCACCTCCTGTTCTTCATCGCGAGGCCAGATCTGGAGCCCGTTTGGGGCTCCGGAGAGGGGAATCTTCGGTCTTTCTCATCATCAACCCTTCTCCATCGCCAATTCCATGACACTCCCCACTGGGAGTGAGTAATTCCTTCGTAGGCTTGCTGGTCGGTGAGGAGTTGGATGAGATTCATCATGTAATCAAGTTAGTTTTGTTAGGGCTTGATCCCTAGTATCCACTATGTTCTGAGATTGATGTTGCTATGACTTTGCCATGCTTAATGCTTGTCACTAGGGCCCGAGTGCCATGATTTCAGATCTGAACCGTTTATGTTATCACCATTATATCTATGTTCTTGATCCGATCTTGCTAGTCATATGCACCTATTACGCTTTATAACCCGTAAACCCCGGAGTGACAATAGCCGGGATACTTTCCCGTGATGACCGTAGTTTGAGGAGTTCATGTATTCACCGTGTGTCAATGCTTTGTTATGGTTCTCTATTAAAAGGAGGCCTTTATATCCCTTAGTTTCCTTATGGACCCCGCTGCCACGGGATGGTAGGACAAAAGATCTCATGCAAGTTCTTTTCCATAAGCACGTATGACAATTTACGGAATACATGCCTACATTACATTTATAAATTGGAGCTAGTTCTGTGTCGCCCTAGGTTATGACTGTTATATGATGAATATCATCCAACGGGTTCACCAATCCAGTGCCTACGAGTTTTCCACATATTGATCTTGCTAAGTTACTATTGTTACTGCTACTGTTACACTTGCTATAAAACTATTGCTATCACCGCTACCGTTACTGTTACTGTTGCTACTGCTATCAAAACTATCATACTACTGTGCTACTCATCAGTCTGCTGTATATATTTAATCTCAAGGTGTGGTTGAATTTAGAACTCAACTCCTAATACTTGCAAATATTTTTTGGCTCCCCTTGTGTCAAATCTATAAATTTGGGTTGAATACTCTACCCTCGAAAACTGTTGCGATCCCCTATACTTCTGGGTTATCAAGACCTTTTTCTGGCGCCGTTGCCGGGGAGCATAGCTATATTTGTTGAGTCACTTGGGATTTATATCAATTGATCACTATGAAGAATCTGAAGGATCCAAAAACCAAGATATTTCCCTCTAAGACGAGGGGAGGTAAGGAATTGCCATCTAGCTGTGCACTTGATTCACCTTCGGTTATGAGTAAGTTTGCAACACCACCACGTGCTAGTAATCCTGATATGTCACAAGTTATTGATGATGCTACTTTTGCTATGAATGATGCTTATGATGATGACGCTTGTACCATGCTTGATGATAATGTGCCACTATGTGAATTTCTTAATGAACAAATTGCTAGAGCTAAAGAGAATGAAATTACTGAAACTGATGAAGTCTTTGAAACTGATAACTATGAAACACCTATTAGACCTAGCTCTCCTAGATTTTTAATGCCTAAGATACCTGAAGGTTATGGTTTGGACAGAGAGATAGCTAGAGAAATCCTTTCTTGTAAGGATAGAGATGATCTCAAGAAATTATTATGCAAGTATAAGGAAAAGACTTTGAATGCTAGAATGAAATGTGATCCTAAGTTTGCTACTTCACCTATCTTTACTACCGATAAGGATTATGAATTCTCTGTTGACCCAGAGTTAATTACTTTGGTTGAATCTGATCCTTTCCATGGCTATGAAACTGAAACTGTAGTGGCACATCTTACTAAGCTGAATGATATAGCCACCCTCTTTGCTCATGATGAGAAGATTCACTACTACCATATTCTCAAATTATTTCCGTTCTCATCAAAGGGTGATTCTAAGACATGGTACAATACTCTTGCTCCTGGTTGTGTGCTTAGTCCCCAGGATATGATTTACTACTTCTCTGAAAAATATTTTCCTGCTCATAAGAAAAAAGCTGTCTTGCAGGAAATATTAAATTTTGTGCAAATTGAAGAAGAGAGTCTCCCACAATCTTGGGGGAGGCTTCTCCAATTGCTTAATTCTTTGCCTGATCAACCTCTTAAGAAAAATGAAATACTTGATATCTTCTATAATGGACTAACTGATGCTTCTAGGGACTTCCTAGATAGTTGTGCTGGTTGTGTTTTCAGGGAACGAACTATTGAACAAGCTGTGGAATTATTGAATAACATATTGAAGAATTATGATGATTGGACTCTCCCTGAACCACCACTTAAACCCACTCCGAAGAAGAGGGGTATCTTATTTCTTAGTCCCGAAGATATGCAAGAGGCAAAGAAATGTATGAAGGAAAACGGTATTAAAGGTGAGGATGTTAAGAATCTACCACCTATTGAAGAAATACATGGCCTTGACACACCACCACCTCCACAGGTGGTAGAGGTAAATTCTTTATTAAAGTTTGATGAAAGTGATATCCCTTACAATAAGCATCCTAGTGAATGCTTATATGAGTTTGATAACTACATTATGAAGCAAGATCATTTCAATGCACATGTTCTGAAACAACTGAAATATAATTCTGATATGATTGCTTGCTTGAGTGACTTGCTATTTAGAATCAGTAATGATGTTAGGGGTGTAGTAAAGCATGCCTCTATGGTTCAAACTCAGTTAGAACAAGTTGCTAAATCTCAAAAAGAATTGCTTGATGATATGAATAATAATATGAATGACTTTGATGCTAGAGTGGTAACTAGAGGAGGTAGAATGACCCAAGAACCACTTTATCCTGAAGGTCATCCTAAAAGAATTGAAAAAGACTCTCAAAGAATTAATACTAATGAACCTAGTCCTTCTAAAACGAAAAAGAAAAAGAAAAATGATAGGACTATGCATACCTCTAGTGAATCTCAGATACGAAAACCTCCTGATAATAATGATGTCTCTATTTCTGATGCTGAAACTCAATCTGGTAATGAACATTCACCTAGTGATAATGAAAATGATAATGATGATGTTCATGAGGATACTCAACTGAACAATGATAAAGAACCAGACAACGATGTTGAAGTAGAGCCTGCTGTTGATCTTGATAACCCACAACCTTAAAATAAACGATATGATAAAAGAGACTTTGTGGCTAGAAAACATGGTAAAGAAAGAGAGCCATGGGTTCAGAAACGCATGCCCTTTCCACCTAAACCATCTAAGAAAAAGGATGATGAAGAATTTGAACGCTTTGCTGAAATGATTGGGCCAGTCTTTTTGCGTACCCGCTTAACTGATATCCTAAAGATGGCCCCTTATGCGAAATACATGAAAGACATCATCACTAATAAAAGAAAGATACCTGAAGCTGAAATCTCCACTATGCTTGCTAATTATTCTTTTAAGGATGGAGTACCTAAAAAACTTGGAGATCCTGGAATGCCAGCTATATCTTGCTCCATTAAAAGAAATTATGTCAAAACTGCTTTGTGTGATTTGGGAGCCGGTGTTAGTGTTATGCCTTTCTCCTTATATATGTCGGATTCGGGGCTCCACAGACCCAAGAAGGTTCAAACACTGGGGTGCGCTCGCTCTCCGGCCATACTCTACCTCGCAACCTCACGATGACTCTCCGGTGGCTTGAGCTAGGAAGACGAACAAGAACACACAGAGTTTACCCAGGTTCGGGCTACCTCGCGGTGTAAAACCCTACTCTTGCTTGGTGGATTGCTTGGGGAGGAAGAGGAGTACAAGGCTTGTTATTGCCCAATCGAAGTGTGTCCCCCCACCTTGCGGGGGGCGGTTCCCTCCTTCTATTGGCCCCGGTCCTCTTCCCCTAAAATATCCGACGGGAAGGGTTGCCACAACGGCCATTTTGAAAGGGGACAAGGTTGCAGCTTATCCTGACAAAAGGTGGTCTTTGCTTGCTAAAGTTCCCCGCTGTGACACGCTCGTGGGCTCGGGGGTGACATCCGTCCTGCCGAGCCCTCAGTCCTGGTCTTCTTGCACGGAAGAGGAAACCTTTGGGGGATGCTTTGGGAACCCGCGGGCTGGCACAGCCCTTCTATCACCAAAGAGGAAACTCTCTCCTCCGTGCCAGCTGGTGCGGCCCCGGAGGCCGCTCATTGCGAGCCACGTCGACAACATGGGGGGGGGGCAGAACCACCTGCCCCCACGAGGGCGCCAGAGTTGGCTTCGCGAGAGGGGGTGTCCCCAGGAAGCTTGCGGCGTCGCAGCTGTCGTGCACCTCGCGAGGCATCAACCCTCGCGAAGGCCCCGCTCAGGAGGATGACTGGTGAGCCACCTGGTCGCTTAGAACCGGCGCCTCGCCTGGGCCGCGGGCAGACGGGCCTGGGTACCTGTTTGGGATATAACCCCACGGTGAAACCCGCCCAGGAAGGGCCGGGTTAGGAAGTTGGCGGCTTAGTAGTGAGGCCTTAAACAGGCCGGAAGACTAAGACAAGGCCTGGAAGTAACTTGCCAGACGGGCCGGGCGGAGGCCCAGAGCCGGAAGGCAATGTGTGACCCGGAAGCGTAAGCCGCCGGAAGATGGCTTGCCAGACAAGGCAAGGCGATTTAGAGATAAGGTCAATTACTAGATGTAACCCGACCCGGACTCTTGTAAGCCTAGGGCCTCGACCTGTGTATATAAAGGCGGGTTCCTTGGGCGTCTTAGGGTACGAAACCTTTGATCGAGAGCTAGGTCATGCGAATCCGCTCCCTTGTAATCGATACTCAATCAATACAACTCAAAGCAAGACATAGGCTTTTACCTCCTTCGAGAGGGGCCAAACCTAGGTAAACCCATGTCTTTCGTCCCGACCAACCCCTTCGAGTTAACCGCCATAGCGATGGCTTCACCCCTAAGTCCTTCCACTAGGACATCTGCCGTGATAAAACCACGTCAGTTGGCGCCCATCGTGGGGCGGATGCGCGGTGGTTTGGAGTACTCGAAGGGCTCTCTCCCAGGGATCGAGGGATACTCCGTGGGCAGGATGACTAAGAGTCGCCGCGGCAAGCTCTACATCGACGACGTTGGCTGGGGCCCCGAGGCCGACTCAATCGAGTACGGGTACGGGGTCCCCTTCGGCGGAATTCACATTTTCCTCGGGAAGATCGGCGGATCTAAGCCCAGGCCGGACATTTGCACCAACCTCGTCGAGTCGTCCCGGCGCGCGCAACCCGCCCGGATCCAACCCGCTCGAAAGCGCGCTTTCGTCGGCTTCACACAAGGTGCGGAGAGACGGAGTCAATTTACCAGCTTCACGATGGTGGGCTTGTGGGCTACTTCCATGGTGACAGTATTCCGAAGCCCTATGAGCCGCCGAGCCAAGCCGCCATCTTCATGGCAGGCATGGTGCCGGTTTCCAGCAGCACAGCGGCTGGGGCAACGGCTGCAGGCGCGGCAGGATCCGACTTAGCCAGGCCGCCGGCTCAAGTTTTCCTGGATCTAATGAACGAGCTGACAACTCTGATGGGAACTGAGGTCACAACGGAGAATCAAGCAAGCCGTAATGCGGAGATCGCGAGGCTGAAGGACCAGATGACCAGGGCCCAGGAAGATATCAATCCATTGCAGGCTCAGATGGATGCTGAGTCGGAGCGTCTCAGGGCTGAAGCTTTTTGCCTTAATCTGGATCAACAAGCCTCAGAAGCAGTTTTGCGGATGAGGGCAGACCCGCCTGCCTGAGCAGTATGAGCCCAGGAATCTTTTCTAACACACCTGGGGCAGGACCGAACGCACATCTGACCATGACCCGAACGACGGAAGTGCCTGGGAATAAGGCCGCGACTCAGCATCGGCAGCCAGACCCGCCGCGCAGGAATCAGACCCCGCCGCAGCGCTTTCTGACACCACCCGGCCATTACTCTAACCCGGTGGAGAACAAGGTAGTAGCGGCTGTCAGGCTCAATGCGCCCCCCCTCGCTGATGGGACACCCTTCGCCGAAGAGGCACGGAATGCCATTGGGTACTTGCAGACAGCGGTGGCTCAACGAGAGAAGTATACTTATAGCCGGAGTCATGTGCACTCAACCCCCATCCCAAGCCACAGTTATAGCCGGCGCTTGGAGTCACCGGCGGTCTCTAGCAGTGAGCGACGTCGGAACCCGCCCCATGATGACCTACCCGTTGTCAATGCTCAAGCAATTGTGGGTAATGCCAGAGCTCAGCGTGAGGCGGCGGCGGCCGCGGCGGCTTACCAAGAGTTGCCCCCTGTGACCCATTCAATTTCCGTGGGAGCCGGAGTGACCTCCAGGGCTGTTGGAGTGTCGTGCTTAGGGCCGGCTCTACGGAACGAGCGCTTGCCGAAGGATTTTAAGGGTCCGCGCAAAGTGCCTAACTTTACAGCTGATCTACCTCCAGAAGCCTGGATCGAGAGTTACGAGCTAGCCATGGAGATGTTGGACGTCAGTGATGCAGTCTGTGCTAAGTACTTCATCATGATGCTAGAAGGACCGGCCCGTACATGGTTAAAGGGTCTGCCCCCTAACACCATTAATTCCTGGGCTGAGTTGAAAGCACGATTTATCAAAAAAATTCAAGGGACGTGCAAGTAGCCTATGACGATCGTGGATTTGGATCATTGCGTGCAGCGTGAGGATGAGTCGGCCCATCATTGGGTCCGGCGGGTCTCAACTATTATCCACTCATCTGATAATATCACGGCGGCTCAGGGGGTTCTGATTCTGGAGAAGAATTGTCACTTTTTCCCCCTTAAGCAGAAGCTTGGACGGCTCAAGCGTTCTTGCCAGGACATGGGTGAGCTCATGGCGGCTGTCACTAAATATGCAGATTCTGACAGCACGAAGAATCCTGGTTCTGATGATGAGAAATATGCTAAGGGTAAGAAGAATTGCAATGGGAAGGGTCAGCAGCAGAATGGGACATGAAATAACAACCCAAGTAATGGTGGTAAGCGGAAGCATCCAGACGGCGGGTCAGATCTGGTGGCCAACACCAACACTAGAAACAACCGCACCAAGGGTAATGGTAAACCGCCTTTTGGCAAGGGCAAGCCTTTCAACATGGAAGCAATGCTCAATGACCCCGACCCGAAGCACAGTCTTCCCAACAAGCCGCCCACCCACCCTTGGAAGGATTGTTATATCATGCGGGAGTTCCGGAATTATAGCCTTAACCAGCATCATGGTAACGGCAATGGACCGCCCGGCGGGTCAAGACCCGGCTCTCATGGGTCAGGTTTCGGTGCAGGCGGCTCAGGATCGGTTTATCAGGGTCAAGGCAGTCACGGTGGCCACAATCAGCAGTCCAGTAATGCCAGTCAACAGCAAAATAATCAGTCAGGGTATCAGAGTAACCCGAAGCAACTCAATGGAGGACAGTATCACGTGTTCACTACGAGTCTTGATAAGCGTGACCAAAAGGTGCGCAAGAGGGCGGTTCATGCAGCAATGCCGGCTCTTCCACAGTATTTAAAATGGTCCGAATACACGATATCATGGAGCAGGGAGGATCACCCGCCACGAGTTGATAACCCGGGGCAGTTGGCCCTTGTGGTGGCCCCTCGGGTAGGAGGCTATAAGGTCACCAAAGTGCTGATGGACGGTGGCAGCAGCATCAACATCCTGTATTACGACACTTTCCACCGGATGAGCCTGACTGACAAAGATCTTAAGCCATCATCTACAGTTTTTCATGGTGTAGTGCCCGGCAAGTTGGCTTATCCAGTTGGAAAAATCGCCCTGGAGGTGGATTTTGGTGATGAGTTCAACTACAGGGTAGAGACTTTGTGGTTTGAAGTGGTTAAAATCAAGAGTCCATATCATGCTCTGTTTGGGCGGCCGGCTTATGCCAAATTCATGGTCGGCCCTGTTATGTTTACTTGCAGCTCAAGATGCCAGGTCTGAAGGGGATGATTACGGTGCACGGTGATCGGAAGATTGCTCTTGAGTGCGAGGAAGGCGATGCTGCATACGCAGAGTCAAGTTGTGCTAAGGCGGAGCTCAAATTTTATAAAGAAAATGTTGACCAGCCGGATATGACCCCGTTGAAGAAGCCCAGCACAGAGTCTGACCCGCCCTTGAAGATTTTGGCAGAGGATACAAAGTTGGTAGACTTTGTTCCTGGCGACTCATCGCAGCAGTTTACTATAGGGGCCAATATGGACCCCAAATAGGAAAGCGCGCTCATCGAATTCATCCGTGAGAATCGGGACATTTTTGCATGGAAGCCTTCTGACATGCCAGGTGTACCGAGAGAATTCGCTCAGCACCACCTTAATGTGGATCCTAAGTTTAACCCAGTCAAGCAATTCCTGCATCGTTTCAATGAAGAGCGGCGTAAAGCTATTGGGGAAGAGGTAGCCCGGCTCTTAGCAGCAGGGTTTATCATGGAGGGTTTTCACCCGGAATGGTTGGCTAATCCCGTGCTCGTACTTAAGAAGAACTGCAGGTGGCGCATGTGTGTAGATAACACAGATCTCAACAAGGCGTGTCCGGTTGATCCATTTTCTCTCCCTCGTATCGACCAGATCATTGATGCAACTGTGGGTTGCGAGTGTTTATGTTTCCTGGATGCTTATTCGGGTTATCATCAGATCAAGATGGCAGTTAAAGACCAAGAGAAGACATCTTTCATCACACCTTTTGGGGCTTTCTGCTATGTGTCCATGCCTTTTGGACTCAAAAGTGCGCATGCGACTTATCAACGCTGTCTACAGAACTGTCTTCATAGTCAGATCGGACGCAATGTTCATGCTTAGGTGGATGATATTGTAGTCAAGTCAAGGAAGAAGGAGACTCTGCTTGACGATTTGAAGGAAACTTTTGATAACCCGCGGGTTTATAAGATGATGCTTAATCCGGCTAAGTGTGATTTTGGTGTACCTGCAGGAAAGCTCCTGGGATTTTTGGTTTCAGAGCGGGGCATCAAAGATAACCCGGATAAAATAAAGGCTATCACCTCATTATCTAAGCCGGCGTGCATTAAGGACATCTAGCACTTGGCGGGTCATATTGCCGCTTTAAGCCAGTTCATAAGCCGCCTAGGCGAGAAGGCTATCCCTTTGTATCAGATGATGAAGAAGACAGATGATTTTGTCTGGAGTGATGCTGTCAATGATGCGTTTGAAGCGCTCAAAAAACAGTTGGTTGAGCCACCTGTCTTGGTCGCTCCCGTGGAAAAAGAACCTTTGCTCTTGTACATGGCGGGTAATAACAAGGCTATCAGCGCTGCAGTCGTTGTGGAGCGCAAGGAGGTAGGCAAAGAGTACCCAGTCCAGCGGCCGGTTTATTATGTCAGCGAGGTTTTGACAGAGTCGAAGCAAAGGTACCCGCATTGGCAAAAGCTGGTGTTTGGTGTGTTCATGGCGAATCGCAAGTTGAAGCATTATTTCCTTGGACATCGATTCAAGGTGGTCAGCTCTGCTCCTTTGGGAGATATTATTCAGAATAGAGTAGCCACCGACATGATTGCTAAGTGGGCAATTGAGCTTGGGCCTCTTAATTTGAGGTATGTGCCTCGAACAGCTGTTATGTCTCAAGCCCTGGTAGATTTCATCAATGACTGGACGGAGTGTCAAGCACCTAAGGAGAAGCCGGACAATACATATTGGACAATTCACTTTGATGGATCCAGACAGCTGGAAGGCTCGGGGTCTGGAGTTGTGTTGACTTCCCCTAGAGGTGACAAATTTTGTTATGTATTAAGGCTAATGTTTCCTTGTACTAACAACGTAGCTGAGTATGAAGCCTTGCTTCATAGGCTCCGTGTGGCCAAGGAGATGAATTTGAGCCGGGTCTGATGCCTAGGTGACTCAGATCTGGTGGCTCAGCAGGTTTCAGGCACGTGGGATTCTAAAGACCCTCATATGGCGGCTTATCGCCAGGCGGTTGATGTCATTGCTGGTCACTTTAAGGGTTATAAGGTGGATGATATTGATCGTCGGAAGAATGAGGCGGCTGATGCATTATCACGATTGGGGTCTCAGCGTAAGCCGGTGCCCCCTAATGTGTTTCTGGATGTACTGCATCACCCGTCGGTCAAGTTACCTTCTGAGGAGGATCTCGCTATACCTGACCTGGAGGGACAGTTGGTGGCGGCTCTTCATGCTATTCCTGATTGGACGCTGCCCTATTTGGCGTACCTGACTCGCGGCAAGTTAGCCGAGGACGAGACCTTGGCACGACAAATCATGAGGCGGTCTAAGTCCATGACTATTGTTAATGGCGAGTTGCACAGGTGCAGCGTGACTGGCGTTTTTCAATGATGTGTTTCTCCCGAGGAGGGCCGTGAAATCTTGCAAGAGATACATGCCGGCGATTGTGGAAATCACGCTGGGTCAAAATCCTTGGTGGCCAATGCCTTTCGGCACGGTTTTTACTGGCTAACAGCTCATGCAGATGCAGAGGACTTGGTTAGTAAATGTGATGGGTGTCAGAAATTTGGACGACGTGCCCATGAGCCGGCTCAATTGCGGTCTGGGGACTTGATATGGTTGGACCGTTTAAAAGGTCTAAAGATAAGAAGACCCACCTCTTGGTGGCGGTTGATAAATTTACCAAGTGGATTGAGGCAGAGCCGGTTAGCAAGTGCGATGCAGCAACAAAAGTTCAGTTTGTCAAGAAGCTGATCTTTCGTTTTGGTTACCCTCACAGTATTATTACTGACAATGGTACAAATCTATCCAAGGGGGCTATGAAAGAGTTTTGTGAAAGTGAACATATCCGCCTGGATATCTCCTTCGTGGCTCATCCACAGTCTAATGGTCAAGCAGAATGTGCTAACCAGGAAATTTTGAGAGGGATCAAACCCTGGCTTATTGTTCCTTTGGAACGAACGCCGGGTTGTTGGGTGGAGGAATTACCTTCAGTTCTTTGGAGCATCAGAACCACCACCAACAGATTAACAGGCTATACGCCTTTCTTCATGGTTTATGGCGCAGAAGCCGTTCTCCCCAGTGATATCCATCATGACTCGCCCAGAGTGGCGGCTTACATTGAAACTGATAATGAGACGGCATGTCAGGACGCACTGGACGCCTTGGATGAAGAACGGGATCTTGCAGCCGCACGATCGGCGATTTATCAACAAGATCTGCGTCGCTATCTGAAAGTGCTAGTTATTGACTAGAGGGGCGGTGAATAGGCAATTTTTATGAAAGGCTTCGAAACAGTGAATGTATTCGAACTAAGCGGAAACATAAACAGGATCAGGTAGGGATACAATCAAGGATCTAGACAGAGCATGCAAGGCAGTGAAGACATTCAAGCAAGTTAAGCATAATCATCATGAGCACTAAGATGAGTTGAAGACAAACTTAGATGGTATGAAGATAAACAGTAGATATGAATGTCTTCGGAGAAAGTCTTCACGCAATGTTCAAGCACAGATTTCGCAGTTCAGAGTAGAAATGTAGGAGTGAAGGATAGAACCAGTTGCTTGACGAAGACACAGGATTTGTTGGACCAGTTCCAGTTGCTGTGACAACTGTACGTCTGGTTAGGGAGGCTGAGATTTAACTCAGAAGACCTCGTCTTCACCTTATTCCCCTTGAGCCGAAGTCACTTAGACAATGCCCAATCACTCAGGTAAGTCTTCAGGGGAGACTTCCGAAACCCGTACAAACTTGGTCACCCGGCAGTCCACAATGACTCTTGGACGCTCTAGACCCAGACACCTAACCGTCTGGAAGATCACAGTCTTCAAGTGTAATAAGTCTTCAGCTCTCGCAGAACAGAATGACTTCGGTGATGCTCAAACACTCTAGCTCTAGGTGTTTAGGTGTATCCTCGCAGGATGTGTCTCTCTCAATGTCTTCGAGGTGGGTTGCTCCAAAACGACAACAACCGTATCTCGCTCTGAGCAGCCACCTTCACATGGTGGAGGGGGTGGGCTATTTATAGCCAGTGGGCAACCCGACCTGATATGACCGAAATGACCCTGGGTCAACGGCCAACCGACACATGTCACAAGGGTCGGATTTCAAACACACGCAGCAGCTTTACTTGGGCTACAAGTAAAACTGACTCAACCAACTCTGGAAGAGATTTCCTCTCATAGTCTTCACTCGAAGATATAGGTATGGTTGAGCATCACGTCAACATCTGACTTCGATCACATCGACCCCACTTAACAGTACGGTGGTTCCTATGACTCAGGAAAGAAGAAACAAAACTACCAAAAGACTTCGTCTTCGCGTTTCATTGTCTTCGGACGAATGTCTTCGTCCACCACCAATGGCTTCAGCCGTCATCAATGTCTTCGGACATTTTTGGGGGTCGTCTTCGACGGCTAAACCGAAACCCCAGGGACTTCTCTCTGTGTTAACCTGTGAACTCTCACAAACACATTAGTCCCTCAACGACGTTTGTCTTCAATACTCCAAAACCAAACAAGGGTGGCACTAGATGCACTTACATTCTCCCCCTTTTTGGTGATTGATGACAAACTGGTTGAAGTTTTCAACGGGGATAAAAATATGTGAAGATAAGGTTTTGAAGATTTTGATTGCAAGATATAGAGAGCTCCCCCTGAAGATGTGCATATGGAAATTTTTTCTTTGAATGCAAATGCACATGGCTGGTTGTAGTTTGTGGAGAACTCCCCCCTATATCTTGTAATCTAATCACTATGCATTTAACAAATATAACTAAGATAATGAAATGCACAATGAAAAATGGGCGTCTGCAAAATGGCTTCGAGTGCATAAAATAACTTGAAGAAGCACCAAAGAGTACGATAAACAGAAAGTGCAGACGTCCATCAAGACTTAAGTTTTACAACCCAAAGCAGCAAATGTTCAGAAACGAGAGTTGTAAACTTAGCAAAATAACACCCAGCCCTTATTAGTAGACCCGTTTGAAGACTATCACCCAATGCTTCTCCCCCTTTTGTCATCGAATGACCAAAAAGGTATGAAGACATTGAGAACTACGCGTCCCCAACAGGTGTTGATGAAGACAGTGCAGCAGGGTCTGGAGGTGCTGGTGCAGAGGTGCTTGGTGCAGTGCCGCGATGCCGAGTCGATGGAGGCAGGGAAGTTGCAACATGAGCGACATCTGCAAGCCTGACGTTGACGGAAGGAGCTGACGAAGAGTAGTCACTGTCTTTGAGGGAGGGAGTCTTGCGCCATTTTTCCGCACTGGGAGGTGGTGCACCAAATCTGTATCGGGGGTGAAAACCATCTTCTCGAAGCTCATCTTCAGGAGCCAGCATTGTGAGAGTCCTCCATGAACGACGACTTGTTTCATATGCAACAAAGGCATTTTTGGTAGCCAAGTTGCGAACATGGTTGAGATCTTGCACAACTGAGTGCATTTGGCGTCGAGTCCACTCATGATGCTTTTCTTGCTTCTGGATCAGTGAAACTAGAAGTTCACGATCAGTGAGTGCACGCTCTCTTCTTGGCCGGCATTAACGAGGCAGAGTTGTGGGAGTGGCTTCGGTGTTGGTAGCACCTTATCTGGGCTGGCAAAATGCACCAATGAGTCTTGCCCTTGAGGGATCAGAAGGAATGTGAAGACCTTCAACATCAGCAGTGCCACTGGTGCCTTCAACAATGGGATTCTTTCTCTTGGATGGACAAAGATCTGCTGGCACAACTTCAATATCGGGAAGATAAACGCCATGGTTGCTAGCAGAAGGAAGAAACCTGGTGTTTGTTCTATACTTGATGAAGCACATTATCCATGGAGCATAAATCTTCGGCTCGAAGACATTGATACCATTGGCAGCAAGGTTGCAAAGAAACAAGTCTTGAAGATTGAACCTGATGCCATATACAATGTTGTAGAGCAATGTCTTCAGAGGCCCTTCAATCTTGCGAGATGAGTTATGCCCTTTAATCGGCCAAATAGTGTGCCGAAGAATGTGATAGATTGTCCTGGGCAAGTACTGAAGATCATCCACAAAGAATGAAGTGGGCAATTCTGCATCTTGAGGCAAAGGCTTCATCATGGTCAGCATCTCCGTCATGTTGGGTTCTCGCATATGGAAGAGGCTTCGAGTCGCAATCGCATAAGCTTCAGAGCGAGGATCCAAGTCTTCACCAGAGGCAGCAAGGGGTGTTGTAGGAAAGAAATCCAGTGGTGAAGTTGTAATGTGTTCATCCCTTATCATGAATTCCATTTGCCAGGTATTCAAATCATGACCAAAGCTTGAGATGTGAAGGGTTGAATAGAACTGGAGGATGAGTTCTTCATTCCAGTCTTCATGGTCAGTGCAGAAAGGCAGGAGACCCACATCACAAAGACAGTCCAATGCTTGATCAAAACATGGAAGACCTTTCATAGCTTCAAAGTTGAGATGCTTGTGGAGAAAGATCCGGTTTTGACCATAAAGCACACAGATGTAGTACTAACGCTGTGGAGCACTCCAAAATCTGTCGGACTGAATCTTGGCATGCTTGTAAGGATTACGAGTTGGCTTGAAGAAAGTGTTGTTCAGTCTGAACCTCTCCAACTCGAAGACTAAGGGTCTTGCTGGGCCTGACTGGCGAAGACATGGAAGACGCGGCATGGGATTCATGACGTTGGGACACCGATCAAGGTGGAATTCATACTGAGGTCCCATCCTTGGTGGTGCAATGAGACGAGGCCATTTGACAGGAACCATCTGTCCTTCCCTATTGCGTGCCATCACAATGTTGTCCTCATTCTCTTCAGTTGATGGAGTGGCAGGAACAGGAGGTCCATCTGGTGAGGGGGCATTGGCTTCGTCCATGGTTGCAGGTTGGCTGGGAGGAACATCTTCAATCCGCAGCACATCTTCGACTGCTGCAGTCGGTGAAGCACGCACTTCGTCCTCCTGAATAGGGGACATGAGGGCATGAGGTCCTCGACGAAGTCATTTAAGTGGAGAGGTGTGGTTGGTGGTTTCAGTCTCTTCTGGGGCAAACGGAGATTCAGGTGAGGCTGAGACTGGTGGGAAGAATGGAGGTGATGGTGTACCAGGTTCAGCTTCAGTGGCTTCTGGCCGGAGGGGAGTCCCAATGTCCACGAAATCACTGGTAGGTTGAGGGGAGTGGACCATTGGAGCATCCACTTCTAGAACATGTTCTGGCTCCACATTGTCTTCAGAACCAATGTCTTCATGAGCATTGTCTTCAGCTGCGGCAGTGTCTTCGGCAGCTGGAATCTCATCAGATTTCTGAGTCTCTATGGAAGCAGACTCGTGCAGAACAACTCGTCTTTCCAAGTTTTCTGACGCAGGGGGTGCCATAGAAATGGGCGTAATGATCAGAGGCTCTTGAGGAGCAGGTGTTGATGATGGAGCATAGGGTGGTTCGGGTTCTGAGTCTTGCACAGTCTTGAAGGCTTGGATTTCTTTGTCTTCAACCTCTTCGAAGGTTGGGCTTCAGAGGCAGATGCCATGCACTTCTTGCCTTCGGCTTCAGCTTGCTTTGTCTTCTTGCTGGACAAAGCTGTGGTAGAGGGGCGCGGCCGTGGGTTGGAAAACCCACCGGGGAAGACTATGCCACGGTCCTCAGACCGTTCAAAAGCAGGCTGGTCCGAAGACATTGAAGCTTGACGTGAGCGAGCAATGACTTCGGGTGCAAGTGCAGGCTGACCAAGTGCCTTTCTCTTCAGCATGTCATTGTGAGCTTGTACCATGATTCTGGTCTTTCTCTTGAGGCGCGCAAGGGCGCCCTTAACAGCTTCACATCTCTTTTCAAACACTGCCTTGAGATCTGTCATCAACAGTTGATAGCCTTTGATCTGTTCAGCATTGAGTGTCTGCATATTTTTCTTGAAGAGCTCCTTTTCATGGCTGATCTTGGCCTTGGTATGCTTGGCCTTCTGGGCCACAGTTAGTTCCTCGTTCACAAGTCCTTGGAACGTGACATTCAGACCAATTGGGAGCTGAAGAACATCAATGCTGATGGAGGGGTCGGCGAACCATTCATCGATGAAATGTTCAAAAATCTCAGGGTCTATAAGAGGTAAGTCTTCAAGCCGCTTGGCTTCCTCTTCTTTCTGCTAAATAAGCCTGGCTAAGGCTTCATCATCAAACTCGTCATCTGATAGCTCAATCATGTTGGCTGCATCCATCAGGGATAGAGTAGGCTTCGGGCCATGAGAAGCAACATGCTTCCTTTTCATACGCCTATGAAGGCGTTCTTCTTCCTCAGGCTCTTCTGGATTATCTGTAGGAGAGCGCGAAGCCTGAGGTGAGTGGATAGATGGCTTGGGAGGCACTGAGGCCTTCGGCTTTGATGCTTTTGTCTTCTTCAGAGGCTTCGGCCTTGGAGCTGGTGGATGCTCATCATCATCGTTAGAGTTAGACAGTGTAGGATCTGAGCCACGAATGCTCGATGGATGAGGATTGCTGGGCATTGGAGGCCTGAACATGCATGGATAAAAGCCCATATTGATGGCTTCAGCCTTTGTCTTCGGATGAAGATTTCTGTAAACAATATCTATCCAAGGTGCCTTTTCAGCACACTTCTCAGCGTATTCCTTGGTGACGAAGTGGTAGTTGAACCACTCCACACTCCAATATTTTCGAATCCATTGGATTCGATTCTTGCGCTGTGTATATGTTTCCTCCTCGTCAGACTTGTACTGCTCATAAAGTGCTGGAGGAAGATCCTTAGCAGTATTTTTACGTCTCTGTTTCCCTCCCTTCTTGACTGGTTTATCATTGGCCATTGGCTTTGACCGAGGCTTCAACAGTGGCTTCACAGGAGTGCGCAGATATGAGCACGTACCAGAGGATTCCAGATGAATCTGCAAATAGTCTGCAAATGAATTCAGACTATGAGATCCTAGTGATTCTGCTGCGGACATGTACCTGCGAAAGAGTTAGAGATGCGAGGGAAGAGGAGAGGTCATATGCATTCTCAGAAGATTTGGAATATAGCACTGTGTTTAGAAGACATTGACCTTATACCGAAGACATTCACTTCAATAGATAATATGGTGATTTCAGATTTGTACAAGTCCAAGGATTCGTACAAGTGAGGAATCAAACCAAGTTTCAGATCACAAAGTGAATATATTTGGCAAGTATAGATCTAGATCTAGATTCGGTTGAGTGGAAAGTGAAGAAACAACAACCGACATTTTTGGTAAGAATTTTGGATCAAAATGCGGGGTAAAAATAGATCTTTAATTACCGCGATGAAGAATGAGACGAACTGCTCGACGAGGCGGAGAGGCCGAGCGGTTCAATCTGCCTCACCCTAACTTGGTGGAGACAGACAGCTACGGCGGCGGCGAGTGGAGGATGAACGCGGCCGGCGTGAGTACGTCGATGGAGAAGTCATGGCAGCGAAGCACTTCGTCTCTGGCGACGATGGATTCCAGCGACGGCGCTAGGGTTTTGAGCACGTGGGGTGGCGGAGGAAGAGGAAGGTAATAATGGAAGGGGGGTAACTCGTATTTATAAGGGTGGAAGAGTTCGAACTGATAAGACGAATATACCCCTGTCTCTTCAGTTAAAGTGGGACACGTGGCATGCATGCAAACCACTTGACAACCCACTTCCATAATCAAAGCTGCGGTGTGGGAGTTGTTGCTAAAGAAACGGAGACAGTTTAGATTTGAGAATTAAATATGTGGTTGATTTGTCTTCGACTGACAAGGATGCAGTGAAGACAGTCAACACGTGTCAACATAGAATGCATATGACTAGATTAGAACAGACTGGACGAGGTAAGAACAGAGGAGAATGTCGGGTCCGATCACATTTGCCTAGGTAAAAGTCGAAGATAAAGCTATAGGACAAATGCTGTATAGGACAAAGCTCTAATCCAAATGAAGATCTGCAAATAGTTTTCACCTGAAACACACGTGCAAATAACAAGGTTTTGTTCCGAAGATATTCAGCTCTCGAAGACATATGAAAGAGATGATGTAAAAGCAATGTCTTCAAGATTAGTTGGTGGCGTTACCCACCGTATAAGAATGTTTGACCCAGACACGGCGCACAATTATCGTGGCGCTCTGAAGTCATATTCTTCGTTAATGTATTCACATTCAGATTGTAAGTCTTCATGAGTTGAAGACATACGTTACATCATGTGTTGTGCATCAAAGTCGTCAACATGCATAAGCGTTAGGATGTATTCCCATTTCAAAGGACATTTGAGGATTCTAAGATATTTAGCTCACACCGCAACTTGCAAAACCTCTTCTCATCCAAAGGCTTCGTGAAGATATCTGCCAGTTGATCTTCAGTGTCTGCATGCTTGATGTTGATGTCGCCCTTCATCACATGATCCCGAAGAAAATGATGTCGTATCTGAATGTGCTTCGTCTTCGAGTGCTGTACTGGGTTGTAGGAGATCTTGATTGCACTCTCATTGTCACAGTAGAGAGGTACATCCTTCAGGTTGATGCCATAGTCCTTGAGTGTCTGCTTCATCCAGAGAAGCTGAGTGCAGCATGCACCAGCAGCAATGTATTCGGCTTCAGCAGTGGAGAGTGAGACACAGTTCTGCTTCTTCGAAGACCAACATACAAGGGATCGTCCAAGAAAGTGACAAGTGCCTGATGTAGACTTGCGATCAACTCTGTCGCCAGCGAAGTCAGAATCTGAGTAGCCAATCAGCTCGAACTTCGAACCCTTTGGATACCATAATTCTAGTGTTGGGGTGTGAGCCAGATATCTAAGTATTCGTTTCACCGCAAGGTGATGCGATTCCTTTGGTGCCGCTTGAAATCGGGCGCACATGCAAATGCTAAGCATTATATCTGGCCTAGATGCACATAAGTACAACAAAGATCCAATCATGGAGCGATATACCTTCTGATCGAAATCTTTACCATTTTCGTCAGTGCAGAGGTGTCCGTTGGTAGGCATTGGCGTCTTGAAGCCTTTGGCTTCATTCATGCCAAATTTCTTGAGGCAGTCCTTGAGGTACTTCTCCTGAGATATGAAGATGCCATTTGGTTGTTGTCGAATCTGAAGCCCTTGGAAGAACTTCAGCTCTCCCATCATTGACATTTGATACTTCTCTTGCATCATCTAAGCAAACTCATCACTGTATTTGTTGTTAGTACAGACGAAGATAATGTCGTCCACATATATTTGACATACAAACAGTTCACTATTATATGATTTAGTGAAGAGAGTGGGATCGAGTGAACCAGGTTTGAAGCCTTTCTTCATGAGGAATTCCTTGAGTGTGTCATACCAAGCTCTTGGTGCTTGCTTGAGGCCATAGAGTGCCTTGTTGAGCTTGAAGACATGGTCAGGATGCTTTGTATCTTCAAACCCTGGTGGCTGAGCAACATATACTTCTTCCTCAATCTTACCATTGAGGAATGCACTTTTGACATCCATTTGATACAAGCATATATCATGATGGTTAGCATAGGCAAGCAATATATGAATGGCTTTGAGTCTAGCTACAGGTGCAAAGGTTTCACCGAAGTCAATACCCTCGACCTGAGTGTAGCCTTGAGCCACCAGTCGCGCCTTGTTTCTGACGAGTTGGCCAGACTCATCTTGCTTGTTGCGAAAGATCCACTTGGTACCGATGATGTTGTGCTTCCTCGGATTAGGACGCTTTACGAGCTCCCACACATTGTTCAGCTTGAACTGGTGAAGCTCTTCCTGCATGGCTTGAATCCATTCCGATTCCTTGAAGGCTTCATCTACTTTGGTGGGTTCTGTGATAGATACAAAAGCAAAGTGCCCCCAAAAGTTAGCCAGTTGAGTAGCTCTTGAGCGAGTAAGTGGACCTGGTGCATTTATGCTGTCAAGCATTCTCTCAATTTGAACTTCATTTGCCACGAGCGGATGTGCGGGGCGAAGACTCTGTTCAGGCTGCTGAGTATTGTCTTCATCAGCAGCATTGTCTTCGGGTACAGCATTGTCTTCGCGTTGAGTAGATGGAGGAATGATGACTTCTTCAACAACCACGGGTTCTTCAGGCATGATTTCTCCGGTGCCCATCAGTCGAATAGCTTCATCTGGAGGTGGTTCATCTAGTACAGAAGGTAGGTGCTCTCTTTGCGAGCCATTAGTTTCATCGAATCACACGTCTACAGTTTCAACAACCTTGTTGTGAAGGATGTTGAAAACCCTGTAGGTGTGCGAATCCTTTCCATAACCAAGCATGAAACCCTCATGTGCTTTCGGTGCAAATTTAGAAGTGTGGTGTGGATCCCTTATCCAGCATCTTCCACCGAAGACTTTGAAATAACTTACATTGGGTTTCTTACCAGTGAGAAGCTCATATGATGTTTTCTTGAAGAACTTGTGAAGATAAACTCTGTTGATGATGTGACATGCAGTGTCAATGGCTTTAGGCCATAGCTTCCGTGGCGTCTTGTATTCATCAAGCATGGTGCGAGCCATCTCAGTAAGAGTCCTATTCTTGCGCTCCACAACTCCATCTGCTGGGGAGTATATGGAGCAGAGAACTCATGAGTGATGCCAAGAGTATGAAGAAAGATGTCCAGGCCTGTGTTCTTGAATTCAGTGCCATTGTCACTCCTGATATGCTTGATCTTGATGTTGTAGTTGTTCATACACCTATTTGCAAAGCGCCTGAAGACATCCTGCACTTCAGTTTTGTAAAGAATGATATGCACCCAAGTGTATCGAGAATAGTCATCAACAATCATGAAGCCATATAGATTTGAAGTGGTAGAGAAGGTGGAATAGTGAGTAGGGCCAAATAAGTCCATGTGTAGCAGCTCGAAGGGTCGTGAGGTCGTCATGATTGACTTCGAGGGGTGTTTGGCCCTGGTCATTTTCCCAGCTTCACAGGCACCACAGAGGTGGTCCTTCTTGAACTTGACACCCTCGACGCCAATGATCAGCTTCTTCTTGGCGAGAGTGTGCAAGTTCCTCATCCCAGCATGCCCTAGCCTTCTGTGCCATAGCCAGCACTCCGAAGCTTTTGCTAGAAGACATGAGGCAACCTGTGGTCCTGCAGAGAAGTCTACCATGTACAAATCACCTCTTCGAAAACCTTCAAAGACTTTGGTTTTGTCAGAGGCCATTAGAACCACACATTGAAATTTTCCAAAGATGACAAGCATATCTAAGTCACAGAGCATTGAGACAGACATCAAGTTGTAACCAAGGGATTCAACAAGCATGACGTTTTCCATGTGCCGGTCCCTTGAGATAGCAACTCTACCTAGTCCCAACACTTTGTTGCTGCTCTTGTCAGCAAAGACAATGTGGTCTTTTGTTGGAGGTCGAAGAGTTTGCTCCATCAATAGGCTTCGATCACCAGTCATGTGACTGGTGCAACCACTATCCATGATCCATTCAGTGGCATTGGATTTGTCTTCCTTGGTGGCTTTCTCCATGAAGCAGTAGGCTGGTGTAGGGTCATCATCACTGGCTTCGGTGTTGAAGAAGGAGATGTTTTCTTCAGGTTCAAAGACAGACGTAGATAGATAAGCCGAAGCCATTGCTAGTCTAGCTACTTCAGCGTCAGATTCCTCCTCAGCCTCAGAACGAGATTCAGACTGTGAATCCATCTCCTTTCCGATGAAGGCATGAGCCTTTCCTGATGAACTCTTCCTGTGCGACGAAGACTTTGCATACTTCTTCTTCTTCTTATCATCAGAGTCATAGTTCTTGCTCTTCTTCTTGGATTCCTTTTCCCATTGAGGGCAATCAGCAATGAAGTGACCAGTTTTCTTGCACTTGTGACGGGTTTGCTTCTTGCTGTCCTTGGAATACATATCTCCAGATCTCTTGGCATCACGTCTTGAAGATTTAGCATAGCGTTTTGACTTGGCAAACTTCCGGAATTTCGTAACAAGCAAGGCAAGTTCCTATCCAAAGTCTTCATCATCATCAGAACTGCATTCAGAGTTGTCTTCGGATGAAGACACAGCTTTGGCCTTCAGCGCACGGGAGCGACTGTAGCTTGGTCCGTAGATATCTCTCTTCTCAGCTTGTTGGAAATCCTGAGTGTTCAGCCTCTCAAGTATATCAGCTGGGTCCAAACTCTTGAAGTCAGGACGCTCTTGGATCATAAGTGCAAGAGTGTCAAAGGAACTGTCAAGTGATCTGAGTAGCTTCTTGACGACTTCATATTTGGTGATATCAGTGGCGCCGAGTGCATTCGGCTCATTTGAAATGTCAGTGAGGCGATCAAAGGTTAGCTGAACATTTTTGTTGTCGAGTCTGTTGAAGCGGTTGAACAAGTTGCGAAGCACATCAACACGAGAGTCTCTTTGAGATGAGACACCTTCATTCACTTTGGACAGACATTCCCAGATTTTCTTAGCAGTGTGAAGTGCACTCACACAGCCATACTGTCCTTTGGTCAGATGACCACAGATGATGTTCTTGGCGGTGGAGTCGAGTTGCGCGAACCTCTTCACATCAGCAGGAGTAACACCTTCGCCAACATCGGGAATGCCCGCCATGACGACATACCATAGGTCGTTGTCAATGGCTTCGAGATGCATGCGCATCTTCTTCTTCCACTAGGGGTAGTCAGTGCCATCGAAGACAGGGCACGCAACGGAGACCTTGATTATCCCTGCAGTCGACATAGCTAAAACTCCACGGTGGTTAAACCGAAACACAGAACAAGGGACTACCTTGCTCTGATACCAATTGAAAGTGCTAGTTATCGACTAGAGGGGGGGGGGGGTGAATAGGAGATTTTTATGAAAGGCTTCGAAACAGTGAATGTATTCGAACTAAGCGGAAATATAAATAGGATCAGGTAGGGATACAATCAAGGATCTACACAGAGCATGCAAGGCAGTGAAGACATTCAAGCAAGTTAAGCATAATCATCATGAGCACTAAGATGAGTCGAAGACAAACTTAGATGGTATGAAGATAAACAGTAGATATGAATGTCTTCGGAGAAAGTCTTCACGCAATGTTCAAGCACAGATTTCGCAGTTCAGAGTAGAAATGTAGGAGTGAAGGATAGAACCAGTTGCTTGACGAAGACACAGGATTTGTTGGACCAGTTCCAGTTGCTGTGACAACTGTACGTCTGGTTAGGGAGGCTGAGATTTAACTCAGAAGACCTCGTCTTCACCTTATTCCCCTTGAGCCGAAGTCACTTAGACAATGCCCAATCACTCAGGTAAGTCTTCAGGGGAGACTTCCGAAACCCGTACAAACTTGGTCACCCGGCAGTCCACAATGACTCTTGGACGCTCTAGACCCAGACACCTAACCGTCTGGAAGATCACAGTCTTCAAGTGTAATAAGTCTTCAGCTCTCGCAGAACAGAATGACTTCGGTGATGCTCAAACACTCTAGCTCTAGGTGTTTAGGTGTATCCTCGCAGGATGTGTCTCTCTCAATGTCTTCGAGGTGGGTTGCTCCAAAAGGACAACAGCCGTATCTCTCTCTGAGCAGCCACCTTCACATGGTGGAGGGGGTGGGCTATTTATAGCCAGCGGGCAACCCGACCTGATATGACCAAAATGACCCTGGGTCAATGGCCAACTAACATGTGTCACAACGGTCGGATTTCAAACATACGCGGCAGCTTTACTTGGGCTACAAGTAAAACTGACTCAACCAACTCTGGAAGAGATTTCCTCTCATAGTCTTCACTCGAAGACATAGGTATGGGTTGAGCATCACGTCAGCATCTGACTTCGATCACATCGACCCCACTTAACAGTACGGTGGTTCCTATGCCTCAGGAAAGAAGAAACAAAACTACCAAAAGACTTCGTCTTCGCGTTTCATTGTCTTCGGACGAATGTCTTCGTCCACCACCAATGGCTTCAGCCGTCATCAATGTCTTCGGACATTTTTGGGGGTCGTCTTCGACGGCTAAACCGAAACTCCAGGGACTTCTCTCTGTGTTAACCTGTGAACTCTCACAAACACATTAGTCCCTCAACGACGTTTGTCTTCAATACTCCAAAACCAAACATGGGTGGCACTAGATGCACTTACACTATCATAGCCGCAGAGTGAAGACCCGGATGTTCGAAGAAGGCGACTTAGTGCTATGTCTAATTCAAGATCAGACAGATATGCATAAGATATATCCCCCTTGGGAAGGACCTTTTGTGGTCAGCAGAAATCTCAACAATGGGTCATATTACCTCATTGATATATGGGAGAGCGACAAGTCACGCACTTCCGGAGAAGAGATCAACAGGCCGTGGAATATTGCTCATCTTCGGCCTTATTATACCTGAGTCATTGAATCTCATCAATGTACATATCTCCGTCATTGTATATACCTTTTTCAATATAATAAAGCTGGCATCCCCATAATTCGGGGCCTCTGCCGTTTTCATGCAACAAGTTTTGTGCAAAGAATTAATTGTTCATAAGGTCACTTGGGGGCTTCCAACCCACTAGGTTTAGCTTTCATACCCTCTTGACCAGCTTAAAAGCCATATTTGAGTTAAACCTGCGTGTTTACAACTTGCTACTCCGCCAGGTGACCCGCCGAACGTTTGACAGTCAATCTTTTCAAGACCCTTAACTAGTCAAAGTTAAAACGACGGCTTATGTCACATGAGAGTCGGCTTACAGAAAGCTAGGACAAACTCACCTGTTCGCTGTAGTCCCTCCGCCATGTGGCCCGTTCATACTCTTAACAGTCAATCTGTTTTTAGACACTGAATTTGATAAGGTTAAAATGACGGATTTATGTCACGTGAGAGCCGGCCTACGGGATTATAGGCATCGATGCCTAGCTTCTTTGAAGCAAAAATCTTGAGTTTTCTCAAAAACATATATAAAGGGTTGATCTCTTTTGGGCTGTGCCTTTAAAGCCGCCTTATAACAACTGAAAGTATACACGTATATATTTTCTGTTTGTTGTTTTTGCAGGACTTTTTCCTGAGGAAATTATTCATCCTTGGATGACTACTCATTTGTCAAAGCTTATGGCTATCATGACCCGCCAACGGGTCTTATTCTCATATTTTCAAGATCATGGGGCACGGAGTTGTTAACTCGCCCAGCAGTATGGCCATAAGCTGCCAGCACAAGATATAACTTGATAAAGTTCAAAACGTGCACGAAGGCATGGCACAGGCAAGCAGTTTTTAGCTAAGTTTATTACAAGGCTATGTAGAGCCCAAAATTTGGGGCCACAGTTTTTCATGCGACCACAACCCGGACATAAGATCATCCAGGTTAAGCTTCATCTTGGGCTAACTCCTTCGCCTAAGCCGCTGACGGGTCATCCTGCGTCGGGTCTTCTGTCTCCTGGATCTGAAGATTGTCCACATTCCAGTTGCAGTTGATCAAGGCCTGGAATTCAGCTTCATCATGCAAGATTGGAGACGGGTCAATATCTGGGGCAAAGATGTGCTTACGACGCTGAGGAGTCAGATCCACCGGCTCAAAAGTAGGCGCTCGAACCCGTGCATTGTTGTCATCGTAAGCCGCCTGATAAACCTTCAGATCAGCCTCTACGGCTAGTTGGCTGGCCAGTACTCAAGATGCTCTGAAGCAACGAGCATAGTCATCTTGTGTGAATTCTGAGCCGTCGTCCTTTAGCTGTGGGAACCCTCCCACCATCTCTTCCGGGATAAGCTCTGGTGCATAAGCTAAAGCGCGGCTCACAGCAACTATTGCGCCGGTACGGGCGGCTGATTTCTTCAATTCTTCAAACTTCTTGGGGATGGAGGAGAGGCATTTCAGCACGTCTTTGATAAGCTTTGGAGTGCCCTTTTCACCCATGACAGCCCTAATGGTGAAAAGACTTCCAGCGTATAGCTGCTCAGTGAATGAATACAAAGCCTTCAGCTTCAGCAAGCTGTCATCCGGAAGATTGCTAGTTTGACGACCTACAAACAATTCAATTGTATAAGTCGCCGGGCGAGTCTTTCATAAGACTGTTTGTCGTGGTTTTGTCACGGCAGATGTCCGAAGACTTAGGTTCGAGGCCATCGCTGAGGCGGTGGACTCAAAGGGGTTGGTCAAGATGAGGGACACGAGTTTACCCAGGTTCAGCCCCTCAAGAAGAGGTAAAAGCCTACATCCTGCTTGTGCTGTATTGATTGGTGTACCGATTACAAGGGAGCGGATTCGCTTGACCTAGTTCTCGATTGATTGGTTTCTATCTAAGCCGCCCTAGGGTCTCAGCCTTATATAGGAGGTCGAGGCCCTGGGTTACACGAGTCCCAAACCGACTCATACAACTTAATCGATCCTGCCTCTAAGCCGCCTGGCCACCTTGGGCAAGCCGTCTCCGAGCGGCTTAACCGCCCGGGTCTCTCACCATCTTCTGTCTCTGGGCCTTCGTCTTGGCCCGTCTGGTAAGCCGCCATGCGGCCTGGCCTTCATCTTCTGGCCCACCTTAGGGTCTTGGCTATGAGCCGCCTGGTATGACCCAGCCCCTCCTAGGCGGGTCTTACCACGGGGTTATATCCCCAACATTAGGCCCCAGATTGATTTGAGCCTGCTCATGTGAATCTTCAAACTCAGTTGGCGGCGAGTCTCACATTTTATCACCCGAAAAAGAAACTCATAACCCGCCGTGACGTCACGTCGAATATGCTAAAAAGATTCTGTGACGTTCGCAACGGATCCTCTCATTAAACGGTCGGCCCGAAAATCGAGGCGCCCCCTCCGGTCAATCATCACTGCACCTCTTCATTTTTCACGCGCACTGTTGCCATCCCATCTCTTAAATAGGGACACAGGGGGCCCCCTTTCCTTTCTCTGTCGCCACCGTCCTCTTCTTCCTCCTTCAGACGCCCGCACCTCCAGAGCTCCGCCGCATTAACCGGACCTCGCCGTCGCCCTCAACGCTGGCCGCTGCATCAACCTGAGTCGGTTCAGAAATCTCGCCAGCCCATCCGCATATGCAAGGTATCATTCTCAGCCATTGTTGAATCTGTAGTTATCTCGGTTAGGATATCCCCGAGTTCATCGGAGTTCTTTGTGTTCTTCGCTGTTCGTCAGATCGTTCTTCGTAATGTAGATTGCCAAGTATCCCGTTGAATCTCACATTGATGTTTATCCGTCGCGGTCGTCCGCTTGATGTCAATATCCGCTAACCATAGATCTGTACCTCACTCTCCTCAGCGCGTTGTCTGCCTGTTCTTCCATGGCCTTTTTAGGTTTTGAATATATTTCATTTTCTCTTCGCATGTAGATCTTACAGCCATGGTTGCAATGTGTGAAACCTGTTTATCCACACTTAACAATATTTTGTGCATCGCCTTGTCCACTTAACCCGCCATTGCATTGCCGGCTCTCTGATAAAATATGTCGGCGGTTTAACGCCTCACCATCATGCTGACCATAGCTGCCTTAATTATTTGATGTTTTCCTAACTCGCCATATTCTGCACCTTCTCACAGTTTAACCCGCCACCATGTCAAGAGCACCCGCGTCTTGCGATTGGGTTGGCTCCGGAGTCACCGAGCAACTTCTGCTTGACTTCGTAGAATCGGGTATCTTGCCGGCTCAGAACATTATACATTGGCGGGTTCCAGGGCCAGAGATAAGACCTACTCCTCAGGAAGGAGAGGTTGTCGTATTCACTGATCACCTCCTCCGTGGTTTCAGCCCGCCCGGGTCGAAATTTTTCCGGGACGTTCTTCACTCCTTCAAGCTTCACCCTCAAGATATAGGTCCAAACTCTGTCACCAATATGTGTCAGTTTCAAGTCCTATGCAAAGTTTACCTGCAAGAAGAGCCGTCGGTTGACCTCTTCCGTGATTACTTTTACGTCAACCGCCAAACTGAAGTGGCGGCTGGACCAAGTTTGGAACTCGACGACGTTTCTATCCAGAGGCGGAGAGATTTTCCCTATCCAGCAGCCGTCTTACCAAGTCACCCCAAAGATTGGAACAAGACCTGGTTTTACTGCAAGGACACTTCTCCCAAGGAAGAAAATCCGCTGCCAGGTTACCGTTCTACCCGGCTTTGCACCTCCGGAGAACTCCCAGACCGGATGTCCGCCGCAGAGCGAGCGAAATATGCTCCGACCTTCGCGAAGATCAGTGCTTTAATGGCGAACGGCTTGACTGGCGTCGACTTAACCTGTTGCTGGGTTACTTGGAAAATCTTGCCACTGAGCCGGCGTGACCGACTCATGTGCGAATTTACGGGTGAGCGAAATGACCCTCTCTGTTTCAACGCCACCCCTCTGACAGAACAAGACATCAACTCTTCCGTCAAGTCACTTCTTGGCGAAAAACAAGAGACTTGCAACAAAATTGGGCTAAAACCTTTTTGCGTCAAGAACCCGGCTCCAGCTGTAAGAAACTCTTTTCCACAAAACTGGTAATTCTTGTCTTGACCTTTTGCCTTCCTCCTTTTAACCTTTTTTGGCGGCTAATGCACAGGCCGGCTCTACTTTCTGGAACAAGAAATATAATCCTCCTGTGAGGAGGCCTAAGGCGGGTAAAACCCGCGCCCATAAGAAGAAAACTTCTGCTCAGGAACTGCCTGAGCCTGACGACTCGGAGGTAGAACTTGACTCCCTTGGCCGTCTCTTTATGCAACTTATTGACAACAATTATTCACAGGAGGAAATGGAGACAAGCCATACAGACGCCCCTGAGGTAACTTACATTTCCTCTGACTCAGAAAACTTTCCACCAGAGAAAATACGGCGGGTCATCCGGAAAGTCCCATTTTCTCATCCTCTTGCTTATTTAGACCCCAACTTTCTTTTGAAAAAGCAACAGCACAACTCTAGACGCCAGACCTGGAGCACCGGCTCTGAAGAGCTTTTGGCCGGCTTACCAAACTCTCCGGCTCCACGGAAACGGCCTGCTAAGGTACTCTTTTTAACAAAGTCCAATATTTAACAGTCTTGCATTGTAACCTTACTCTGTTTTTTATCGTCTTAATTCTTTCAGGAGACGCCCCCTTCGTCCGGTGATTCCACTGCATCCAAGCTGCCTCCTCTAAAGATCAACCCGGAGTGCGTACCTTTGTATTTGCACCATACCTTTTTACCATCTTTGTCCTCTATGTGACAATCTTTTTGTTTCCAGGGCTCAAGCAAAATGAAGGAAGACAGGCGGGTCTACCGCTGCTCCTGCTGCCCAAGAACCGGAGACTACTAAGCCGGACTCCCCTGCAACTTATGCTGAGCCTACTGAGGTTAGGAAAGATGCGCCTGAAGATGCTCCTCAGCCCTCTGAGCCGGCTGATGACAACATGGCTACTCCTGAAAGTCCTCCAAAGGTTGATCCTAAACCACCCAGCCCTTCAACAGCCGCCGAAGACACAGCTCATCCAGAAGTTGTTGTCACTGGGACGGGTTACCAATTCCCTGATCCCCATGTGTTAACGAAGCACACCAGCAGGGTTCAAATGTGCTCACCAGAAAAACTTGGTTTTGAATTCCCCGTGTTAGTAAAACTGACTGCAGATGAACTACATGTTGGTTATCTGAACCACCTCTCCACAAGCCGTAATATGGAGTTGAAACTTGTTGGACTGATGAAGAAAAAATATGAGGTACTCCTCTTCTCTTGTTTTTCCTTATGCCCTTCTGTAGCCCCCAAGAGCTGGTTTAGTATTGCAAATAGTAGACCGGGTCTTCCAATCTTTGTCATTCTCCAGATAGCTTAGCTTGTAGCCCCCAAGTATCGGGTTAATATAAATAATAAGCCGGTACTTACTTGAAACTAGATCCAAGTGTAGCCCCCAAGTTCGGGTCTTTATAATGATGATGAGCCAGAACTTCACTGCTAAAATGAGCCGGAGAAAACTTCATTGTTTGAAAAGCGCCGTGTGTAGCCCCCAAGTGCCGGATGAACTTTATGAAGATGAGCCGGAACTTGTTGACAAATTGTGAGAGAAAACACAGACATTAGCCCCCAAGTGTCAAGTATATTGCTTGCAATCTGCTTGAGACTTGTATCATAACAGCTTCATCAATCGTCCACTAATGTCTCATCTTGGCGACTGAGACCTCCTGAACTTTTTGTTTTTGTATGATGCAGGAAGCTTTGGATGCGGCCGAGTCTGATCTGACCAGGCTAAAGGAAGATGTTGCTTTGCACCAAACCGCCCGGTCTGAGGCGGAAGAAAAATGGCGGGTTGCCGTTAAAGAGCTTGAGAAGGTTCAAGCTGACTTTACTGCCTTCAAAAAGACTGCTGAGTCTAAACAAGCCGCCCTGACAGAACGCACAGACGATGCTGACAAGCGGCTCAAGCTCGTGTCAGAAGAACTGCAAACCCTCAAGCGCCATATATCCAGGATGACTTCTGCTATATTTGGTAAGTACTGAAACTAAGGAAACTTCCTTTCTCTTGTTGAAAAACTGTGCGGGCGGCTTATAACGCCTAATCTTTACTTGCAGGTCAAAGAAGCGGCCAACTATCTTCTGACAGCTTGTTGAAGTTGAAAGCAGTATATACCTTGACAGAACAGCTATATTGCGGGACCCTTTGCACCATAAAGCGATGTTGACTGAAAAAAGCATCCCCAAATTCATGAAGGGAGTAATAGAGCTCTTGTCAACTCCATATCTCCCAAGCAAATTGATGAACTCAAACGATCAGCCGCCAGAAAGGGAGCAATAGCCGCGCTAAGCCGGTCTCTGGCCTTTGCCCCTGAACTGACCGCAGAAGACATGATGGATGGCTTTCCATCCAAGAAAGATGATGGCTCAGACATTACCGAAGCTGACTATGCCAAATGTATGAAGGCCTCCCGAGTACTGGCATCAACACTTGTCAATGAAATTGATCTGACTTCCTACCAGGCGGCTTACGGCGAAGACAGCAAACGAGTGCGCTGCCCAACTTTTGAAGCCAAGGACTTAACTCCTGCACGCCGTAAGCCACTCTTTGCTCCTGGAATTGACCTGTCCCCCCTCTTTGACGAGGCCCAGTTTGAAGCTTTAACAAACTGCAACTGGGATGTGGACAATCTTCAGATCGAAGAGGTCGAAGACCCGACGCAGGATGACCCGCCGTCGAGCTGAACACGTTGCTCCTGAGCTTGATAACCCGGCTTGCTGAGCCGCCAGCAACTGGAAGTGTGTAAAAAAACTTTAAGTCCGTTGTATTTTGGGCTCCCTGGAGAGCTTTGTAATAGGCGTAGAAAAACTTGATTGCCTTAGCCATGCCATCATGCACGTATGGAACTTTGCACAACTGGACGCACTTTTATCTGCCTTGTAGTCTGCCCAAGATATCTTTCGTCTCACCTTAACGGCGGCTTATCTTAGGAGACAAACCCTGCAAAGAATAAACAAGATAGAGTATGTTCTATATCATTGTGAGAGCGGCTTGAAAAGCACAACCCGGAGATGTTAAATCTCTTATGACCTTGCTTGTTAAATCTTTCGAAAACTCATATGCCGGCTCTTATGGCATGAATTTGTTGTTTGAACTCTTAGCAGTACAGGGTCTGTAGTGAGAGTGACCGTCAACTCCTTTGAACGGCTCAGGGTCTCTAGGAGAGATTAACTGGTAAGAGCAACAACAAACCATAAAGAGGCACAACAGGGCATGAGTACCCCCAGGGCCCATAAGCTACTTCTCACGTGACATAAATCCGTCGTTTGAACCTTAAACAGTGCAGGGTCTTTAAAAGAGTAACTGTTTAAGAGTACGAATGGGCCACATAGCGGAGAGTATGCAGCTGACGGGTGAGTTTATCCTCGCTTTCCGTAAGCCGGCCCTCTCGTGACAAGAGCCGCTGGTTTAACCTTGACCAGTACAGGGTCTCTAGTGAGAGTGACTGTCAAATACTTTGAACAGCTCAGGGTCTCTAGTCGAGATTAACTGGTAAGAGTTCGGCGGGTCTCCTAGCGGAGCAGCAGCAGCATACAGGCAGGTTTAACTCGAACTTGCGGTGGCTGAAGAGCCGATCAAGAGGGTGTGTAAGCTAAACCCGGCGGGTTGGAAGCCCCCAAATGACCTTGTTGACAGAGTCAACTTTTTGGGTATATAACCCGGCCTTACGGTGGCTGAAGAGCCGATCAAGAGTGTGTGTAAGCTAAACCCGGCGGGTTGGAAGTCCCGAAATGACCTTGTGGTTATGTCCACCTTTGCACAATCTGATACTCATAAACGGCAGAGGCCCCGGCTTGCAGGGATGCCAACTTTATTATATATATATAAAAGATATATACAACAATGGATGTACAATGATAGGAGTCGATGACTCAGGTATAGTAAGGCCGCACATGAGCGATATTCCATGGCCGATGGGTCTCCTGCCCAGAAGTACGTGACTCGTCTCGTACGTCAACGAGATAATATGACCCATTGTTGAGATTTCTGCTGACCACAAAAGGCCCTTCCCATGGGGGAGATAGCTTGTGCCCATCCGTCTGATCTTGAATCAAACGTAACACCAAGTCGCCTTCCTGAAACGTCCGGGTCTTAACTCTGCGGCTATGATAGCGACGCAGGTCTTGTTGATAAATTGCCGATCGAGCTGCTGCAAGATCACCCTCTTCATCCAAAGTATCTAACGCGTCCTGACGCGCTGTCTCATTATCTGTCTCAACGTAAGCCGCCACTCGCGGTGAGTCATGACGTATATCACTTGGTAACATGGCTTCCGCTCCATAAACCATAAAGAAAGGCGTATAGCCTGTTGACCTGTTGGGGGTAGTTCTGATGCTCCAGAGAACTGACGGTAACTCCTCCACCCAACAACCCGGCGTCCGTTGCAGAGGAACCATAAGCCGGAGCTTGATGCCTCTCAAGATCTCCTGGTTAGCGCGCTTTGCCTGACCATTGGATTGTGGATGGGCAACAGCAGAGACGTCAAGCCGGATGTGCTCAGTTTCACAGAATGCCTGCATAGCCCCCTTGGATAGGTTTGTGCCATTGTCCGTGATGATACTGTGAGGGTAACCAAAACGGTAGATCAATTTTTTGAGAAACTGAACCACCGTAGCCGCGTCACACTTGCTGACCGGCTCAGCCTCAACCCACTTGGTAAACTTATCCACCGCCACCAAAAGGTGGGTCTTCTTGTCTTTAGATCTCTTGAAGGGCCCGACCATATCAAGCCCCCAGACCGCAAACGGCCAGGTAATTAGAATCATCCGCAATTCCTGAGCCGGCACGTGAGCACGTCGCCCGAACTTCTGACATCCATCGCGCTTGGTGACCAAATCCTCTGCGTCCTTATGAGCCGTCAGCCAGAAGAAACCATGCCGGAAAGCCTTGGCCACCAAAGATTTTGAGCCGGCGTGATGACCGCAATCACCGGCGTGAATTTCATGTAAGATCTCCTTACCCTCTTCAGGAGAAACGCAACGCTGAAAAACACCAGTGACACTGCGCTTGTGTAACTCGCCATTGATGATAGTCATAGATTTAGATCGCCTTACGATTTGTCTCGCCAAGCTCTCGTCTTCGGGCAACTCGCCGCGAGTCAGGTATGCTAGGTAAGGCAACGTCCAATCAGGGGTAGCATGCAGAGCCGCCACCAGCTGCCCCTCCGGGTCAGGTACAGTCAGATCCTCCTCTGAAGGTGGCTTAACAGACGGGTGATATAACACATCCAAGAAAACGTTAGGCGGCACCGGCTTACGCTGAGAGCCTAGCCTTGATAATGCATCAGCCGCCTTGTTCTTGCGACGTTCAATATGATCCACCTGATAACCCTTGAAGTGACCAGCAATGATGTCCACCGCCTGACGATAAGCCGCCATCCGTGGGTCTTTGGAATCCCACGTGCCTGAAACTTGCTGAGCCACGAGGTCTGAGTCGCCGAGGCATCTAACCCGTCTCAGGTTCATCTCCTTAGCCACATGGAGGCCATGAAGTAAAGCCTCATACTCAGCTGCATTGTTAGTAGAAGGAAAGCCTTAGCACATAACAGAATTTGTCACCTCTAGGGGAAGTTAAGACAACTCCAGCCCCTGACCCTTCCAATTGTCTGGATCCATCAAAGTGAATTGTCCAATACGTGTTATCCGGCTTCTCCTCTGGCGACTGACACTCTGTCCAGTCGTTTATAAAGTCCACCAGGGCCTGAGACTTGACAGCCGTGCGCGGCACATATCTCAGATTAAGAGGCCCATGCTCCAATGCCCACTTAGCAATCCTGCCAGTGGCTTCTCTATTTTGAATTATGTCTCCCAACGGGGCTGAACTGACCACGGTGATCTGGTGTCCCAGGAAGTAATGGTTCAACTTACGATTTGCCATGAACACCCCATATATCAGCTTCTGCCAATGTGGGTACCTTTGCTTGGATTCGATCAGGACTTCACTGACGTAGTAAACCGGCCTCTGAACCGGGTATTCTTTCCCTGCCTCCTTACGCTCCACAACAATCGCGGCGCTGACTGCCCGGTTGTTAGCCGCCACGTAGAGGAGCAAAGGTTCCTTCTCAGCCAGAGCGGCCAAGATCGGCGGCTCAACCAGCTGCTTTTTAAGCGCCTCAAGCGCCTCACCCGCCGCCTTACTCCAGACAAAGTTGTCTGTCTTCTTCATCATCTGATACAGAGGAATGGCCTTCTCACCCAGGCGGCTTATGAACTGGCTTAATGCAGCTATTCGACCCGCCAGGCGCTGAACGTCATTGATGCATGCCGGCTCAGACAGGGAAGTAATAGCATTTATCTTGTCTGGATTAGCTTCGATGCCACGCTCAGAGACTAGAAATCCCAAGAGCTTGCCTGCAGGTACACCGAAAACACACTTTGTCAGGTTAAGCATCATCTTGTAGACCCGTAAGTTATCGAACGTTTCCTTCAGGTCGTCAAGTAGAGTCTCCTTCTTCCTTGACTTGACCACAATATCATCCACATAAGCATGAACATTGCGCCCAATTTGACCATGAAGACAGTTCTGCACACAACGCTGGTAAGTCGCCTGGGCACTCTTGAGCCCGAAAGGCATAGACACATAGCAGAAAGCACCAAAAGGCGTAATGAAAGCCATGTTCTCTTGGTCTTTAACTGCCATCTTGATCTGATGATACCCTGAATAAGCATCCAGGAAGCACAGACTCTCACAACCCGCCATTGCGTCAATGATTTGATCAATGCGGGGGAGAGCAAACGGGTCAATCGGACACGCCTTGTTAAGATCCATGTAATCCACGCACATACGCCACGTGTCGTTCTTCTTGAGTACCAACACCGGGTTAGCAAGCCACTCCGGGTGAAACACTTCAACGATGAACCCTGCTGCCAAGAGCCGGGCCACCTCTTCCCCAATAGCCTTGCACCTCTCCTCATTAAACCGGCGGAGGAACTGTTTGATGGGCATAAATTTAGGATCAACATTAAGGTGGTGCTTAGCGAATTCTCTCGGTACACCCGGCATGTCAAAAGGCTTCCATGCAAAGATGTCCCGATTCTCACGGATGAATTCGATGAGCGCGCTTTCCTATTTGGGATCCATATTGGCCCCAATAGTGAACTGCTGTGATGAGTCGCCCGGCGTAAAGTCCACCAACTTGGCATCTTCTGCCACAAACTTGAGGGGCGGCTCAGATTCCGTGTTGGGTTTCTTCAGTGGAGTCATATCTGTCGGGTCAACATTTTCCTTATAAAAATTGAGTTCCGCTTGGGGGGATGGGACGATTACCGTGCATGGTGATCGGAAGACGGCTCTTGAGTGTCATAGTACAGGATGTTGATGCTGCTGCCACCATCCATAGTTACTTTAGTGAACACATATCCTCCCACTTGGGGGGCAACTACCAAAGCCAGCTGCCCCGTGTTATCAATATGCGGCGGGTGATCCTCCCTGCTCCAAGTGATGTCATACTCAGACCACTTCAAATACTGCGGGAGAGCCGGCATGACTGCATTAACCGCCCGCTTGCGCACCTTCCGGTCTCGCTTGTCGAGGCTGGTTGTAAAAACATGATACTGACCCCCGCTGAGCTGCTTCGGGTTACTCTGGTACCCCGATTGGTTATTCTGCTGCTGGCCTCCACCGCCAGACTGTTGATTATGACCTCCATGGTTGCCCTGACCCTGGTAGCCGGATCCTGAGCCGCCGGCGCCAAAGCCGGTTCCTGAACCGCCCGGCCCTGAGCCGCCGGACGGACCATTACCGTTATTACGATGCTGTTGCAGGCTGTAATCCCTAAACAGCCGCATAATACTGCAATCCCTCCACGTATGGCCTGCCGGCTTATCAGGCCGGCTGTGTTCTGGACAAGGCTTATTGAGCATCTCTTCTAGGTTAAAAGGAGTTTTACCCTTATTAAAGGGCTGCCTGAAATTCCCGTTACCCTTAGCACGATTGTTCCCAGCGCTGGTGTTCGCCACCAATTCTGACCCGCCGTCCGGGTTCTTCCGCTTGCCAAGGTTGCTGTTTCCAGCCGCGTTCTGCTGTTGACCCCTGCCATTGTTATTCTTCTTACCCTGACCCGATTTCTCATCATCAGAGCCTGGGTCTTTCGTGTTATCGGAGTCTGCATACTTGGTGAGAGCCGCCATGAGCCCCCCCATATCTTGGCATGAGCGCTTGAGCCGGCCAAGCTTCTGCTTCAAGGGCGTAAAGTGGCAATTCTTCTCCAGAATCAAGACCGCTTGAGCCGCCGTAATGTGTTCGGAAGAGTGGATAATTGTTGAGACCCGCCGGACCCAGTGATGAGCCGACTCATCCTCACACTGCACACAATGGTCCAAATCCACAATCGTCATGGGCTGCTTGCACGTTCCTTGAATTTTTTTGATGAACTTCGCATTTAACTCAGCCCAGGAGTTGATGGTGTTGGGTGGCAGACCCGTCAACCATGTGCGAGCCGGCCCTTCCAGCATCATGATGAAGTACTTGGCACATACTGCATCGCTGACGTCTAACATCTCCATGGCCAGCTCATAGCTTTCAATCCAAGCCTCCGGGGGCAGGTCAGCTGTATAATTGGGCACCTTGCGGGGACCCTTAAAATCCTTTGGCAGACGCTCATTCCGCAAAGCCGGCACCAAGCACGGCACTCCAACAGCCCTGGAGGTTACTCCGGCTCCTACTGAGACGGAAGGCGCAAATGTGGGTTCCTGATGAGCCACCACAGCTGCCAGAGCCGCCGCCTCTCGCTGTGCTCTTGCCCGATCCACCAGCGCCTGAGCATCCAAAGCCGACCGATCAACTCGTGGCGGGTTCCGATGTAAGTATATTTCTCTTGCTGGGCCACCGCCGTCTACAGGTATCCAATAGCGTTCCGCACCTCCTCTGCAAAGGGCGCCTCATCAGGGATGGGAATTGTACCAAGCCTGGTTGCCGCTGCCACCATGTACTCCGCCGGGTTAGAATAATGACCCAGTGGCGTCGGAAAAGACTGTGGTGGGATCTGGTTCCGGCGGGGCGGGTCTGGCTGCTGATGCTGAACCGCCGCCCGGCTTCCAGGTACTTCCGCCGTCCGGGTTACGGTAAAAGGCACATTTAGTCCCGTCCCTGACGTGTTAAAAAGATTTCTGGCTTCATATTGATCCGGCAGGCGGGATTGGTGCCTCATCCGATGAACCGCCACTGTAGACTGCTGCTCTCGCTCAAGGCGGAAAGCATCCGCCCTAAGGCGCTCCGCCTCAGCATCCATCTGAACTTTCTGCGCGTTGATTTCATGTTGGACTCCGGCCATCTGGTTCTTCAACCTCGTGATCTCCGTATTACGGGTCGCTTGGTTTTCTGCAGTGACCTCAGTTTCCATCAGGGTTGTGAGCTCGTTCATCAGATCCAATGGAACCTGAGCCGGCGGCCTGCCAGCTCCGGACCCGGTTGTACCGACGGCTGTGCTACTGGGGGCCGGTGCTGAACCCGCCATGAAGACGGCAGCGCAGTTCATTGGCTCATAATCCTCTGGCTCATGATACTCCGGCTCATGGTACTCTGACTCGAGGTAATGCTCGACGTAGCCCCCAAGCCCACCATTGTGAAGCTGATAGATTGATTCTGTCTCTCCGCTCCAGGATCCATCCTCTGAGCAGATGAGGGTTTCTTCCTGTGACATAGAACCTTCAAGCTCCATGCCCTGGGTGAAGCCTACGAAGACATGCTTCCTACCCGGGTTGACACGGGCGGGTCGCACGCGTTGGGTGGGTTGCACGCGCCGGGCCGGCTCGACGATGTCGGTGCAGATGTCCGGCCCGGGTTCAGATCCGCCGATCTTGCCGATGAAGACGTGGATTCTGCCGAAGGGAACCCGAAACCCGTACTCGATTGAGTCGGTCTCAGGGCCCCAGCCAGCATCGTCGATGTAGAGCTTGCCGCGGCGACTCTTGGTCATCCTGCCAACGGCGTATCCCTCGATCCCTGGGAGAGAGCCCTTTGAGAACTCAACACCACCGAGCGCTAGCCCCACGGTGGGCGCCAACTGTCGTGGTTTTGCCATGGCAGATGTCCGAAGACTTAGGTTCGAGGCCATCGCTGAGGCGGTGGACTCAAAGGGGTTGGTCGAGATGAGGGACACGAGTTTACCCAGGTTCAGTCCCTCAAGAAGAGGTAAAAGCCTACATCCTGCTTGTGCTGTATTGATTGGTGTACCGATTACAAGGGAGCGGATTCACTTGACCTAGTTCTCGATTGATTGGTTTCTGTCTAAGCTGCCCCAGGGTCTCACCCTTATATAGGAGGTCCAGGCCCTGGGTTGCACGAGTCCCAAACCGACTCATACAACTTAATCGATCCTGCCTCTAAGCCGCCTGGCCACCTTGGGCAAGCCGTCTCCGGGCGGCTTAACTGCCCGGGTCTCTCACCATCTTCTGTCTCTAGGCCTTCGTCTTGGCCCGTCTGGTAAGCCGCCATGCGGCCTGGCCTTCATCTTCCGGCAAACCTTAGGATCTTGGCTATGAGCCGCCTGGTATGACCCGGCCCCTCCTGGGCGGGTCTTACCACGGGGTTTTATCCTCAACACTATTTGAGCAAGTTATTCACAAGATAGTCAACAATACTTACCAAAGACAGCTTCGGTCATCCGAGCTACATGCCATTTCATACTGGTTAATTCTTTAGTCACAGGCTTCAGTTGGCCCTCGGCGTCTTCGGCACGTTTGGTCAAGGCGGCTTGTTCACCTTCAGCAGATTGTTTGAACGCCTCAAAATCTGCCTTGATCTTTTCCAGCTCTGTTGAGGACAGCCGCCATTTTGCGTCAGCTTCAACTCGGGCATCTTGTTGAAGCGCCAGGTTTTTCCTCAGGTCATTCAAGCTTGACTCGGCCTCATTTAATGTTGCCTGCGCGATTAACAGCTGTTAAAGTGAAAGCTTGCCAATCTTAAACCAGTAGCACAATGCAATTGGGGGCAGCGAAGAAATTTGTTACAAGTTTCAAGCACATTGCGAGCAATATCCTTGACACTTGGGGGCTAATGTCTCTCAGTTCTATCAAGTATATTACATAAGCAGACCCGGATCATCTTCAAGAAGATAACCCGGCCCTTGGGGGCTACAGGCTCTACAATTTGCAGAACAGATCACTAGTTTTTCTTTACAAACGTAAAAGACCCGGCTATCTCAAGAGATAAGTCGGCCCTTGGGGGTTACGACTGGAATTCTTTCATGTCAGCAAAATAAGTGCCGACTCATTATTTGCATAATGACCCGGCCCTTGGGGGCTACACGATGATGAAGTAAAGTCTATATGTTATGGAAGACCCGACTTATCTTCAAGAAAATAAGCCGGCTCTTTGGGGCTACGTAAGGATATAAGGGATGCGGATAAGTTGATTATACCTCATATTTCTTCTTCATCATACCAACCAAGTTGGCTTCCATGTCCTGGCTTGCGGAGAGGCGGCTCAAATATTCGGAGTGCAGCTCGTCAACCGTAATCTTCTCAAGATTGGGCAGATCAAGTTTAACCTTCTCCTTTTCAGGCGAAGGCACCTCATCCTTGCTAATATGCTTGGTCAGCAAATTGGAAGGGGCTGGAGTTGAATAAGCTGTCCCAGTAATGATAACTTCTTCATCTGAAGCCACATCTTCAGCTGTTGGCAAAGGGCTGGGCAGCTTAGGATCAACTTCCGGATTGGCCTCAGGAAACACAATATCTACATCCGCCGGCTCAGTAGGCTGGGGAGTTTCATCATGGGCGCCTTGTTGAGCTTCGGAGGGCTCAACACGGGTGTCAGGAATGTCAAGCATCGGATCCTCCGGCTCATGGGCATCAGGATTGGCGGATGACCTGCTTAGTTTCCTCTTCTTGGCTTGTGCCCTATGAACAAAAGATTTCAGGATAAGTTATATACAAGGATAAAAAGTTAGCAATCAATATTGGACGCAGAGAAGAAAGTTACCCTGGCTTGATAACAAGAGGTGGCAGCTTGGAAGCGGTTGAGTCAACAAAGGAAGGAGGAGTTTCCTGAAACGTTAAAGTTGAGCAGTATGAGCAGTTAATTGCATAAGGCCAGCATGCAAAAGAAATGAAAACAAAGTAATAAACTACCTCATTATGGCGTTTCCGAGGAGCCGAAGCGTCAGGTAAGCCAGCCACTAGATCTTTAGAGCCGCCGCTCCGGGTTTGACGCTTGGAGTCATGTTGCTGCTTCTTCAAAAGAAAGTTGGGATCCAAGTGAGCAAGGGGGTGTGAAAACTTTACTTTCCGGATGACCCGCCGTATTTTCTCTCTTGGCAAAGGTTCCGAGTCAGGGGAGATGGTAGTTACCTCTGCTGCGTCGGCTTGGCTTGTCTCCATGTCACCCTGAGAGGAGTCAGCGTCAATAAGTTGCATGAAAAGAAGGCCAAGAGAGTCAAGTTCTACCTCCGAGTCATCCACCTCAAGCAGCTCTTCAGTTGTCGGTTTCTTCTTTCGAGCCGGAGCCCGGGTCTTAGTTGCCTTTGTCTTCTTCTTTGAAGTAGAGGCTGTGGTTATCCTCTTCTTCCAGAAGGAAGAGCCGGCATGCATATATAAATGCATTTGCAGAAAGGTTAAATGAGGTAAAGTGCCAAATCTAAAGGAAAAGAGTGAAACGTTAAGGTAAAATGTCTTACTGCGGGAGCCGGGTTATGAGCATAGAAGGGATTTAACCCCGTCTTGTTGCAGACTTCCTGAGGTTCTCCAATCAGTGATTTGACAATCAGGTTGAGGTCCTTGTCTGTTAGAGGCGTCTGATTGAAGCGCTGAGGGTCATTCACTTCACCAGTATATTCACACATTAAGCCGCCGCGCCAGCTCAATGGTAAGATTCTCCAAGAAACCTAGCAGCGGGTTAGATCAACACCAGTTAATCTGTTGGCCAATAAAGCCCTGATCTTTGAAAATGTTGGAGCGTATTGGGAGCGCTCTATGGCGGACAACCGGTCTGGGAGCTCGGTGGTGGTGCAGAGCCGGTAGGGACGATAACCCGGTAGTGGATTTTCTCCGGCTGGAGAAGTGTCTCTGCAATAGAACCATGTGTGATTCCAGTCCTTGGGATGGCTAGGCAGAGTCGCCGAGGGAAAAGACACATCTCTCCGCCTCTGAATTGAAATGCCACCAAGCTCAAGGCTTGGTCCATCTGCAATTTCCGTCTGGCGGTTGATGTAGAAGAAATCTCTAAAGAGGTTAACGGAGGGCTCTTCTTGCAGATATGCTTCACAGAATATTTGGAATTGGCACAAGTTGGTAACAGAGTTGGGGCCAATGTCTTGAGGATGAAGCTTGTAAAAATGCAGGGCATCCCGAAAAAACTTTGCTCCGGGCGGTGAGAAGCCGCGGAGAAGATGGTCTGTGAAGACGATAACTTCCCCTTCCTTAGGTTCGGGAGTGATCTCGTCACCAGGAACCCGCCAATGAATGACGTCTTGAGCCGGCAACACTCCCATGACTACGAAATCATTGAGTATCTCCTCGGTAACCCCGGAGCCTACCCAATCACAAAAGGCGGGGGCTTTAACCATGACGGCGGGTTAAACGCTGTGGAAAGACATGGGTATGCGGCGGGTTAAGAACGTTACGTGACCAAAATAGCTATGACTAAGACGGCAACGCTACTTGGCGGGTCATTATTAAGTTATGAGGCGCCATCAGCTACAGGTATCAAACGAATTATATTTTGCCTGTGAGAGCCGGCAGCATGATGGCGGGTTAAATAGACAAGTGATTATTGAAAATGTTGCTCAGTGTGGACAAACAAGTTCCACCAACTACGGCTGCAGTTACAAGATCTACGGACGAAGATAAAAGGGAAATATTTTCTAAACCCAAAAACGTCAGTGGAAGAACAAGCACTTCATATATGGATTCCAGTGAAGAAACGATCTACACCGATTATGGAATACGTATTAAACGGAGCGCCACGCGATTTGGCTAGTGTTTTGGAGCCTACAGGCGTTTTTTCCTTTCCCATCTACGGTAAATACTCCGACGAGCGGCGGTGGACTCGGAAGAGCCCCGGTGAACTAATGCGGATCTAAGAGACAGAAGAATGGAACCTGGAAGATGACAGGGGGTGCGGGCGTGCACTGGCGAGCTCTGGTCACAGTCAGGGGGATGCAGCGGCCTTGTTGAGGACGACGGCGTGGTCCAGACGGCGCGGCGGAGCTTCGGTTGCGCGGGCGTCTAGAGGAAGAAGAAGAGAGAGGCGGAAGTGGGGGAAAGTGAAAAGGATGGGACCCTCCCGCGCCTATTTATAAGGGGGAGATGGAACAACAACAGTCCAATGCGGGAATCGAGGAGACAAAATGATGATTGACCAAGAAAATGCCTCGATTCTCGGGTTGGCCAGTCAATGCAAAGATCCGTTGTGATGTCATTAAGATCTTTTGGTTTACCAGAGATGACATCATCCATTTTTACATGGCGGGTCTTGAAGGTTTATTTTAGGTCAGGCGATTATGAAGAATACAAGACTCGCCAACCAGAAGACTTGAAGATTGACATGAACAGGTTCAAATCAATCTGGGGTCTAATGTTGGGGATATAACCCCACGGTGAGACCCGCCCAGGAAGGGCCGGGTTAGGAAGTTGGCGGCTTAGCAGTGAGGCCTTAAAGAGGCCGGAAGACTAAGACAAGGCCTGGAAGTAACTTGCCAGACGGGCCGGGCGGAGGCCCAGAGCCGGAAGGCAATGTGTGACCCACAAGCGTAAGCCGCCGGGAGATGGCTTGCCAGACAAGGCAAGGCGATTTAGAGATAAGGTTGGTTACTAGATGTAACCCGGCCTGGACACTTGTAAGCCCAAGGCCTCGACCTGTGTATATAAAGGCAGGTTCCCTGGGCTGCTTAGGGTACGAAACCTTTGATCGAGAGCTAGGTCAAGTGAATCCGCTCCCTTGTAATCGATACTCAATCAATACAACTCAAAGCAGGACGTAGGCTTTTACCTCCTTCGAGAGGGGCCGAACCTGGGTAAACCCGTGTCTTTCGTCCTGACCAACCCATTCGAGTTAACTGCCGTAGCGACGGCTTCACCCCTAAGTCCTTCCACTAGGAAATCTGCCATGATAAAACCACGACAGTACCCCCAGTCCCAGGGGCCCGACAGTAGCCCCCGAGCCCATGGTGCGCACAATCCCGCCGGTTGGTGGGGATCACACCGGTTGGTGGGGGTGCCGTGACATGGGCCCTAACCGCCTATGGGCCGGGCACGCCAGTGCCTTGGGATGCGTGGCGCCCCACTTCCCTCGAGGCACCGGAGGTCGTGCAAGCCGACATAAAGCTCGGGTGCGGCCGGGGGCCACCGTTGCCATTTCTCGTGCTGCCCTCGTCTTCCTGCGTCTTCTTTCTCCACACGGAACCACTCCAGATCCAAGCTCTCTTGAGGCACCTACCTGCGACCTAGCGCTCAGATTGTGCCTGTCAACAAGAAGGGGAAGGCCGCGGCTGTCGCCGCGGGCCCTGCTGCCATCGGGCAGGCACTCCTGCCCTCCCTCATCTCTAACGAAGAGGACCTGGGTCCCGTGCTCCCGCTGGTAGCCGACGGGCAAAACGGGGGGCAGGCGAGCGGGCTCTGGCTGGGCTCATCGGCGCCGAGTGGCCTGCCGAAGTCCGCCTATCCCTTCTTTCACCACAGCATCTACGCCGGGCTGGTCCCTCCATTCTCCAGGTTCTTCTACGCCATACTCTCCCATTATCAGATCCACGCCTTGCACCTTCATCCCAACTCCATCCTCCTCGTGGCCATCTTTGGCTTCTACTGCGAGGTGTTCGTGGGCGTGAGGCCCTCGGTGGCGCTCTTTCGCCAATTTTTCAGCCTGCGGTTCACTGCCCAGGAGCACCGCTCTACGTGCGTCTCCTTCGTAGACGTCACGGGTGCGAGCATCCACCTGGAGGCCGGGAGGAAGGTGGAGGGCTACCGACGTCGTTGGGTACTCATGGATGCGTGCCGAGTCTGCCCGCACCTGGTGGCCCACAGGACCATCCCGTACAGTCCCCGAGGTGGGCGCACGAGAAGCTCACCGACCCGAGGGCGGAGCCCTTCCTGGAGCGCATCGCTGCGCACGGGCACGGCTCTCTGACAGTGGTGATGGTCATCAAGGAGTTTCTGGGGCAGCGCATCGCGTCGCTCCAAGCGCGCTTGCTCCCCGTGTGGAAGCTCTCCGGCTCGGAACATCCGATGAGGCTGCGCGATTATGGCTTGACGCACGACGAGCTAGAGGGGGCCCCATGGGTCGCGCACGGCTACACCCCCGAGGGTCCTCCGGAGGCGGCACCGCCGCTGTACGCTTGCGGCGACATGGAGGAGCTGGTCGGGGAGATGCTCGTTTTCGATGAGTGGGGTCTCGTCGGATCATGCAGGATTCCCTCCATTGCGGTGACGTCTTCTGGCGGGAGCGGTGGCGACGAGGACTCGAAGGCAACCGAGGAAGAGGGGAGTGCCGGCCGGGTACCGTCGGCCAGCCTCCATTCATCCCTGCGTAGCCTCGAGGATGACGATGCTATCTCGGATGAGCAGCTCCAAGCGATTCCCCCCAGGCCCGCGGGCCCGGGAGACAGAGCGGGGTCGGGTCCCGTGGCCCCTCCTGTACTGGCGACGGAGGTCGATGGCAGAGACGCTGCGCCCACTCCGGCGGCTGCGGCGCCCCCTTCGGCGGCTGCCGCGCCCCCTCCGAAGGCTCCTCATGCCCCTAAGGAGAGGGAGGGCTCTACCGGTCCCGCCAAGGGCTGCGTCGATCGCCCTTCAGGCATCGTTGAGACGGCCCGCGGGGGTGGCGCGGGCATGGCGTCAGACATCGCAAAGAAGAGGAAGTGGGCTGCCCAGGATGAGTAAGTTCCTCAACTCGCTCCCGCGTTGTGCGCCTTTGGCTGGTTGTTCCAGCTAATTCACTCCTTGGCGCAGGTGCTCCGGCAGCAGCAGGGAGAAGAAGAAGGCGGCAGCCGCCGGGGCAAAAGTTGTGCCTGCCAAGAAGGCGGCCTCAACCCTCGGCCAGAACCTTGGCGGGCGCGGGGGCGGCCTGCGCCAGCCTAGCGCCACGCTTGGCCATGCGGGTGCGGCCATAGGCCCTAGCACCTCCCCATTGCATCGAGGGGGCGCGTGCCCCGGGGTTCCGGTGGCTCAGCCCGCGGCATCACCTGCCAAGGCTATGGCTGCTTAGCCCCCGATGCCGCCCACCAGGGTTGCAGCCTCCCAGCCGGAGAAAGAGGGAGAGGCGACTCAGCCACCGCCAGCCGCTCCAGCTCTGGCAGGCGGCCATGACGCGGGGCGCGGCTAAGGCTGTCCTCCGGCGGTGATCACTCTAGGGGCCCCTAGCACCAGCGCGGCGGTCTCCTCAAGCGAACCGCGGGGGCCAAGCGCGGGGGGGGGGGTGGGGCTTAGAGCCCCCGACGTTTCATGTGCAGAGCGCTGGGACGCTCCTTGCTCCGGCTGTGTTGGCCGCCGGGGCGTCAGCCCCCGGGCCGACTCTCGCCCTGACGGATCAGAACTCCTTGCTTAGGCTCGGAGCTTTGACCGACGCCCAGGATGCGCTCGTTTCTTTGGGGCGGATTTCTGAGACGCCGAGGCACGTCTCTCCGCCGAGCGCCTGATGCTCTCCATGGGTTGGCGTCAGCTAGATGCCTCCACAAGGGAGGCCCACAACAAGGCCGAGGCCACCCTCATGGAGGGCAAGAAGGAGGTTGCCGAGGCGAAGGTCGCTTGTGAGAGGGCCCTTGCCGAGAAGACATCGCTCGCCAAGCGTGTCGAAGAAGCAGAAGCCGACTTGAAGGCGCTTCGGGAGCGAGCCGCGCAAGCGTAGCATCTCCAGTTGCGAGAAGAGGGCGTCGAAGCCCGCGAGGAGGAGCATGCGGGCCGCGAAGCTTCCCTCGCGAAGCTGGCGTTAGAACAGGCCATGTAGTGCGAACGCCCAGCGGCGTTGCGTCATGAGGTGGCTGAGGCCCAGGAGGCTCACGCCAAGTGGATCTCCGAGGCCAACGCAAAGCTGGACGCTCGGGAGAAAGAGGTCACGGTTGAAGCTGATGCGAGGGCGGCCTCAGACCATGCCGCGCTCGCCTCCCTTGAACACTGGGCCCACGAGGCCCTTTCCTCCATTTGCAGGTCGAGCTTCGATGTCCCTCTCGCTTTGTAGGGCTCCAGCTACGCCGAGTTTTCCTCCAAGCTTGTGGGGGCGCTCGAGGCCGCGGCCCGGCGGGTGGACGGCATCCTGGAAGAGGAAAGTCGTGGCCTCCTCTCGGTGGCAGCGACTCGCGTCTTTAGCCATCTCCTCCTTCGCGACCCCGACTTCAAGTTTGACGAGGTGATGGCCCCGTTCCCGAAGAGTCTCGTGGTGATACGGCGGCTATTGTGGAGGGCCACGTGAAGGCGTTGCTCGAGAAGTTCTTCTGCTTCGACGGCAACGAAGAGCCCAGCGGGGAGCCTCCTTTTACCACCCTGCCATAAACTGAGTCTGCCTTGAGGAGGCATGAGATGACATTTTTAAGTCGTAGGGAATATTTAGAATTTGTAATAACTGCTTGTGATCTGCAACTTCCCTTTCTTGGCTGGGTTTCCCTCTTGGATGTCTTAACGCTATGCATCGGCAGGGCCCAGCCCCACGCATACCTCCGCCGCCGCTGGGATGCCAGGTCGCGATGCCTAAGTTAAACCAGGAGGTGAGGGGCTACGGGCGCTAGTGAAGGTTCCTGAGACGCGATGCTCAAGAACCCCCCTTTGACGTGCAAGCGACAAGCTTCAGAATCCTCACGCTCTGCGTTGGCAGGGCCCAGCCCCGCGCATACCTCAGCCGTCGCTGGGTCACTAGGTCGTGATGCCTGAGCTGAACCAGGAGGTGAGGGGCTACGGGCGCTAGTGAAGGTTCCTGAGATGCGATGCTCAAGAACCCCCCTTGATGCGTAAGGGGCATGCTCGAAAGTCCTTACGCTCTGCGTCGGCAGGGCCCAGCCCCGTGCATACCTCAGCCGTCGCTGGGGCGCCAGGTCGCGGTGCCTGAGGAGACCCAGGAGGCGAGGGGCTACGGGTGCTAGTGAAGGTTCCTGAGACGCGATGCTCAAGAACCCCCCTTTGACGCGTAAGCCGCTCACGTGAAGAAGAATCCTGTGCAGGGTAAACCGCGCCTGGAGCACCGTTACCTTGCGAGCTTATACTTGGTTGTCGTGTGAGGACACTAGACACCAAGGACCTCAGGAGGTGACATGCACGGGGGAAGGCCCGCGAGACAGAGCTCGATCGCTTGGGTTTTTTAGCACTGCATGGACGAACCTGAGCACAGACACCGTGTCCAGCCCCCGCTCGCATGAGGTACAAGTGGAAACTGGTGAACACAGAGCTCCGTCGATCATCCACCAGCGCGGAGCATGTGGCTTCCACTAGACATGGGCAGGAGTCCTTCCGGGGCTGAGGTGCGGCCCTTCGAGAGGCTCTGGGGCGTGTACAACCCCAACCTCATTATTACGTGAGAGGGTCACGGGCGGCGATTTCGGAAAGAGGTGTCAGACGCCCCTGGCATGCGGCTCAGGAGCTCCTTCCTCAATCCTTTACCCACCAGCACGGAGCATGGGGCTTCCACTAGGCGTGGGCGGGAGCCCTCCCGGGGCCGAGGGGCGGCCCTTCGGGAGGCTCCGGGGCATGTACAACCCCAACCTCATTATTACGTGAGAGGGTCACGGGCGGCGATTTAAAAGAGGTGTCGGATACCCCAGGCACATGGCTCAGGAGCTCCTTCCTCAGTTCTTCAGGTGGGTTGCGCCTCACTTTTCACGCGGCTGCGTGCATACGACACCTGTGACGTGGGGGGGGGGGGGGGCGACGCGAGCCGGGTTGCCGTCCCGAGGCCACCACACGAAGAGGTTCGACACCGAGGACCCCAGGAGGTGACGTGTTCGGGGGCATCCCGTCAGACAGAGCTCAGTCTCTCGGATTTAGCGACGCTGCAGGGACGGACCCGAGCACAGACACCGTGTCGGGTTCCTTCATGAGATGAACAAGGGAAAACCACCCGATGCGTGACGCCCGAGGTGGCGAAGCACCTCAACTGGCAATGGAGTATAACAAGCCACGCCCTCACTCGCCTACCTTCGTCAATCCCCTGATGGCAAGGCACCAAGGACCTTAGGAGGTGTCGTGCACGGGAGCGAGCCCACGAGACAGAGCTCGGCCGCTTGGGTTTACCAACGCTGCAGGGACGTACACGAGCACAGACGTCGTGCCTAACCCGAACGGAGAATTTTCGAAAGAAGGGTCGTAGGAGCACACTAATTTCAAGCGGTGGCAAGGCACCAAGTGCTAGGCTTAAGCCGAAACGACAAACTTCGAAAGAAATAATAAGGTTCACTACACTTCCAAAAAGCGGGAATGCTGTAGGGGCAGACCCAAGCCAGCCTGGGGGTGTTGCAGGCCGTAGGGTGTCCCCAATTCAAACTGAACAACAAAAACTCACCTGGCGGTCGCGCTGCTGCGGATGTGCCAGCCATCTTGCTGGGCGCCTCGAAGGCCAGCCCTTCAGGTGCTGGCCTGCTCTTGACGTCCTTGGGGTCCTGGAGGCTCGCGGAGCCTCGGCGCCGCGAGAGGCACCATCGCAAACTACGACAACCTCTGGAAGGCGGCGCTAGCGTTTACCAAGCCAAAGGTCATGCGAGCGCGGTGGGCAGTGATGTGCGATCGAAAGAGGCCTTGGGACGCGGCCCGGTTATGGCCCACGATGTCGACGCACATGCGTGCCCCACCGCGCTCCGGGTGATACTCCTCCTGCATCCTGCCCTCTTCTTGGTTGATGAATTCATGCGACACCGGTGCCTGGCGCCGCGTCCCTTCCCTCCGGGGACGCGCCACGAGGCACGCCTCCAAGTGGTGCCCGAGCACCTCCCTCGTCATACCAGCCAAGCCGGACACTTCCCACGTGGAAGACCCCGAGCCCAGCTTGAGGGGGCGCCGGGCGTGCCTTCCTATGCGGGGTGGCGGTTGGCGCCAGCGGTGGGTGCGGTATCCGCATGGGCAAGGGCCGCCTTCTTGGTCTCGACGAGGCTCGGAACGGGCAGCAGCTGCTTCTTCCTCGGTGGTGGGACCTCGCAAGGCTCAACATCCCTCGCGTCCCCGGAGTGCTCCGCCGCGACAAACTTGTAAGCCCGCTCGAGGGAGCATATCGCGTTCTTCTCATCACAGGTAACGGTGATTATGCCGCTGCATCCAGGCATCTTGAGGACGTTGTAGCCGTGATGCGTTGCTGCCATGAACTTGGCCAGCGCCGGGTATCCCAGGATGGCGTTGTACGGGACGCCGATGTGCGCCACGTCGAAGTCGATGAGCTTGGTATGGTAGTTGTCGCACGTGCCGAACATGACGGGGAGGCAGATCTACCCCAGCGGTGTGGTGGAGCCGCTGGTCACCCCGGAGAAGGGTCTGGTTGGCATCAGCTAGTCATAGGGCACTTGGAGCATGTCGAAGGTTTCCACCGAGAGCACGTTGAGGCCCGCACCTCCGTTGATGAGGGTCTTGGTGACGGCGACATTGCTGATCGTGGGGGTGCACATCATGGGGAGAGCACCTGCGGCAGCCGAGGACTTGAGGCTGTCGCTGGTGTCAAAAGAGATAGCATACTGGTACCACTTTAGGGGCCTCACGGCTTCCAGCCTCGGGAGGGCAGCATTCACCTCTCGAGAAAAGAGCTTGAACCGACGGTTGGACAGAGGGGTATGGGCCCCGCCAAGGATGCAAGCCACAGCGTGAGGCTCCTAGTAGCCCCCAGCGTTCTCATCGCGCTGGTCATCATCGCTCCTTCTTGGGGGCGGCGTTGATCGCACCGGCCATTGTCGCGAGGTTTCTCCTGCCAGCCCAGGCAGGGGTTGCCGCCGTGACCGTCCCATCGGCCGCTGCCATGGCCGCCACCGCCTCCGTGGCCTGTGCCACGGTCGCTTCTCTCCGGGCGCTGGCCAACACGCTCGTCTCGGAGGATCCAGAACTCCTGAAAGTCTTCGGTGTTGTGGGTGTGCAGGTCGTGGAAGATGCAGAACGAGCGTCGATCTTTCTCAGGCTCCAACGCGAGTACGGTAGGACCCTTGCGCTTGACCTCCTTGGTCTTGGCCTTGCTGTCATCTTGCGCGGCGTCCGGGTTATCGTGGGCAAACAGGCATCCTTCCTCTGCCTTGGCGCACTTGTCAGCAATGTTGAACAACTCTAGGGCCGAGCTTAGGTTGTCATCGATGGTGAGATTCTTGCAAATATTGAGGTACTTGACACCGTTGGTGAACGCCATGATGACGGCTTCGTACGTAGCGCGTGGGATCTTGTTGCGCACCTAAATGAACCGCTGGATGTACTTGCGCAGGGTCTCTCCAGGGTGCTGCTTCACGCGCCGCAGGTCGTTGACGGAGAGGGGATGGTCATGCATGCCCTTGAAGTTGGCAATGAACAGCTTGCAGAGCTCGCTCGATGAAAAGACCGAGTTCTCGGTCAGGTTCAGGAGCCAGGACCGCGCACCATCCTTTAAAGCCATTGGGAGCCAGTTTGCCATGGCCTTGTCGTCGCCGCCCGCTCCCTCCACGCTCAATGCATAGAGCTAGAGGAACTCCGCGGGGTCGATGGTGCCATCATAGCGCGGGGGCAGCTCGAGCCTGAACTTGGCAGGCCAGACCATCCTGCAGAGCTGACGGGTGAAGGCCCGACAGCCCACGGTGCCCAGAGGACCACCGCATGTGAGGGCGGCCAGGTTCTGGCGCCCGGCCGCGGCCACATCTTGCGCGACCCGGTCTTGACGCTGGCGCTGCTGGTCAGGAGCCGCGTGCGCGTCAAGCGCCACACGGTTGACGATCTGGCAGCTGGCCTCGTCCTGGTTCCGAGGGGGCGCTTCATGGCACCGGTCGCGGGGGCACACGTCGTGCCAGGGTTCGTCCCGCTCGTCGTGCATGGGAGGAGGCGCAGGCGCTCCGAGAGGCACTTCGCCCTTGCCGGATGGCGGGCGGTGAAACGACCGAGAGGGTGCTGGGGCCTCCCCGGAGGCGGTGACGAGCTCCGTGATGCGGCCCAGCCATGCATCGTAGCCGGGCCCGTCCGCAGGGCGGTAGTGGAGCAGCTCGCGTGCCATGAGCAGCTGATGCCTGCCCGTTCACCTGCTGGAGGCGGGCGTGGGAGGAGGAAGCCGTGGCGGTGCGGCCCTACCGCTGCTGGAGGCGGGCGTGTGCGGAGGAATCCTGCTGCTCACGTGCAGCGGGGTCAGTGGCTGCCGCACCATCGCCGCCGGCGGAGTGGCGACGACCACCACGGCCAACCGGGGCGGTCTGAACGATCTGGGCCTCCCTGCGCTCAGCGCGTACACGGTGGGCGTCGACCATGGGGTTGGTGAAGCGGAAGTTGTCGGACCTGAAGAGCGTCGACACACCCCTACCTGGCACGCCAAATGTCGGATTCTGGGCTCCACAGACCCAAGAAGGTTCAAACACTGGGGTGCGCTCGCTCTCCGGCCCTACTCTACCAAGCAACCTCACGACGACTCTCCGGTGGCTTGAACTAGGAAGAAGAACAAGAACACACAGAGTTTACCGAGGTTCGGGCCACCTCGCGGTGTAAAACCCTACTCCTGCTTGGTGGATTGCTTGGGGAGGAAGAGAAGTACAAGGCTTGTTCCTGCCCAATCGACGTGAGTCCCCCTGCCTTGCGGGGGCCGGTTCCCTCCTTATATTGGCCCCGGTCCTCTTCCCCGAAAATATCCGGCGGGACAAGGTTGCAGCTTATCCTGACAAAAGGTGGTCTTTGCCTGCTAGAGTTTCCCGCCGTGACGCGCTCGTGGGCTCGGGGGTGACATCCGTCCTGCCGAGCCCTCGGTCCTGGTCTTCTTGCAAGGAAGAGGAAACCTTTGGGGGATGCTTTGGGAACCCATGGGCTGGCACGGCCCTTCTATCACCAAAGAGGAAAGCTCTCCTCCATGCCAGCTGGTGCGGCCCCGGAGGGCGCTCGGTGCGAGCCATGTCGACCACGTGGGGGGCAGAACCACTTGCCGTCGCGAGGGCGCCAGAGGTGGCTTCGCGAGAGGGGGTGTCCCCAGCAAGCTTGTGGCATCGCGACTATCGTGCACCTCGCGAGGCATCAGCCCTCATGAAGGCCCCCCTCAGGAGGATGACTGGTGGGCCACCTGGTCGCTTAGAACCGACGCCTCGCCCGGGCCGTGGGCAGACGGGCCTGGGTACCCCCAGTCCCAGGGGCCCGACAATATAAAAGACTTGATTTGAATAAACTCACACCTACTGAAATATCATTGCAAATGGCTGACAAATCAACTGCCATACCTATCGGTATTTGTGATGATGTGCCCGTTGTTGTTGCAAATGTTACTATCTTAACGGACTTTGTCATTCTTGAGATGCCCGAGCACGACAACATGTCGATTATCCTTGGTAGACCCTTTTTGAATACTGCAGGGGCTGTTATTGATTGCAATAAAAGCAAAGTCACTTTTCATATCAATGGTAATGAGCATACGGTGCACTTTCCAAAGAAACAATTCCATGTGAATGGTATAAATGTTATTGACAATCAATATTGGAAGTTTTCAATTACCTCTACCTTGTGCCAAAAAGAAATATGACATACTTATTGTTAGGGATATAAATATCCCCATTGAGGTAACTTAGTGTTTTACGAAAGTTCTTCGGTTTCTTGCTAATCGGAAGTGGTTGTTAATAAGACTTGTTCAATCTTATTAATGGATCATTTTTGAGAGGTATGAAGTCGATGAATCTAGTAGGCACAATCTTCTGCTCCCACCTTTTATTTTCTATTTTACTTAGTCAAATAAAATAAAATACCATGTTTATCCTGTTTTCTGTTTTCTCCGTGCAATAAAAAAATGACACAAAAGTAAAAGTTCTCAGAATGTCCTGAAAATCTGATACGATTTTTTTCTGATTATTTCTGATTTTATGGTCCAAATAACATCACATGGGGGTGCACCTGGTGCCCACAAGAAACCAGGGCGCGCCCGCAACCCCAGGCGCGCCCTGGTGGGTTGTGGCCCCCACGTGGGCTCCCTCACTTATCCATTTAGCCCATGTCATCCCCTACCTCCAGAAAAATTTCACCATAGCTCTCATTCCCGTGTTCTTGCTCTCAAACCCGTGGATTTCTATCTCTTTGCTCGAAGCTCCGTTTCCAAAACTATTTGGGAGGATTACTACTTGGTATGTGACTCCTCCATTGCTTCAATTACTTTTTGATTTAGTGGGTCATTTTTAGAGTAATTAGCTACTCTTGGTGCTTCTGTAGATGAGCTTGCATGTTCAATTCTTAGAGTTCTAAGTAGTTTGAATGCTTAATATGGCCTCTATGCATCCTTAGGAGTAGTTGCTATCAATCTTACAAAGTTTTGTTGACAAAATTTTGTGGACTCAATTTTTCAGAATTTTTATTTTAGGAATAAGATGGATTTCTTTAGGAAGTTTTCCTCCAAGAAAAATGCCAAAGGAGTCATTGGGGAATCATCGGACAATGACCTCCACACTCCGAGAACGATGGAGGTGCGGCCGTGCTAATGGCCACATGATGACTTCATGGAGGAGGCCGGGTTCCATCAAGAGTTTGCTCAATTTGTTGCAAATGTTGGGCTGACCGAGTTACTCGTAGCTAAGAATGGATACAGGATCAAGCCAGAGGACATTACAGCCTACCGGAACAACCTAGCAGCGACTGAGGAGGAGCCCCAGGAGTGGGACGCTCAGGTGCCACATCCACCTCACTTCGACTTAGGACCGAATGGTTACTACGGATGGTGATTACCAAGCTAGGCAAAAAGCCTAATCTTGGGGAGTACGTATATCCACCGATATTATATTCATGTTCACACATTTCATTCCAGTTGTCAGTGTTCACACTTTTTCATTGTACTATCCATGCTAGATTTATTTTCTCGCTTTTTTCTTGCGTGATTGAAAAACTTTGAGAAAACCCAAAAATATTTCCTACTTCTTTTCGGCTTTTCTTCCTAGCTTAAATTAATTTTAGTATCAAAAGAAAACCCAAAAAGATTTCTTGTTTCTTCTTTTACTTGTTGGGAGCTTTCCCATGTAAATAGTTTTTCTCGTTTTTGTTTGCTTTCTTCAAGAAAAACCAAAAACTCCAAAAATATTTCAGTGTGTTTCTCTGAAATTTTTTTCCTTTTATTTGAGTCGTACCAAGGAGAAGACCACGATGAAAATGTTGAGTGGCTCTCATATACATCACTGTTAATCTAACAAAGAGCACATGTTACTTTGTCTTCTCCTCTTGAATAAAATGTTTGCAGATTCCAGTTTAGTCCATGGCACTCTTGCACTATTATTATTTTCATATCATTCGGTCATGCAAGTGAAAGGCAATAATGACGATATTTGATGAAGTGATTGTGGCAGAGAAAAGCGGGTATGAACTCAACTTGTTGTTGTTTTTGTAAATATGTTTAGCCCAGTATCCTTGATTCAGCATATTATGATCAAACATGTTTGCAATGACAATGAGAGATTATAGTTGCTCATGCCATGCTTAAGTAGCTAGGAGTGGATAATAACTTATCTTGAATGTCAACATGCATTAAAATGATTGAGATGTGGTGTGATGATATGGTATCCTCCTCTGAATGTTTCAAGTGGCTTGACTTGGCACATGTTCACGCATGTAGTTGAATCAAAACCAACATAGCCTTCATGATATTTATGTTCATGGTGTCCATATCCTACTCATGCTAGTAGTCAATGTTTATTATGCATAATGCATGTTCATGACCGTTTTCGCTCTCTAGCTGGCTGCTCCTCAATCTATTTGCTAGCCTTTGCTTGTACTAAGTGGGAATACTGCTTGTGCATCAAAATCCTTAAACCAAAGTTATTCCAGATGAGTCTGCTATATCTACCTATATGGGGTATTACCCAGCCGTTCCAAGTAAATTTGCATGTCCGACCTCTAAAAATTCAAGTGAACATCTGTTTGTGTGCCTGGACCGCTCATGGAGCGACAGGGGGCGGTCAGTATCTTCCATGTTCAGCGGGCTATTCTCATAATGAGTGTTTATTCACTCGTCCTTACACAAGATGGGCAGTAATAGGGATTCCCAGTCCTGAAATCAAAAATTACAAATAATTAAACAAAACTCCCCAAGGAATGTTGTTCGTATGGATGGTACCTGTGGATTCGGCTAGCCGTGGAGTGTGATTGTTGGTGGAGGGGGAGTAAACCTTTACTTTTACCGCTTGGGAAGCGCCGCTAATGTGTTTAGCATGGAAGATATTGATAACTCTTGGTCATAACGTAGAAAGGAAGGGTGTACCTCCCAAAATGATATCTATCACTTATTTAAACCTTGAGCTCTAGCACCTCTGCAAATCCCTGCTTCCCTCTGCGAACGGACTATCTATTTACTTTTACGTTGAGTCATCACCTTCTCAAATAAGCGCCAGACCTGAGAGCACTATTATCATCCTCATGCATTGTGTATGGTTAATGTTGGGTGCAGCATGACTGGATCTTTTCTACCATGAATTACAATGTTTAGTCGCTGCTGGAACTTTGGAGGTGCTCTGCATTTATGTTTTGCGGTCTTAGAAAAGGCTAGCGAGGTACCACTATTGTCATATTATATCACGATTATTTTGATAAAGTGTTGGCGCTTGAGATATTTTATTATTGCTCGCTAGCTGCTTATGTCATTGATATGAGTTAATATAATTTCTAAGAGTTATTGCTGGCATGGTTAGTCATAATCTTTCCTGAAAACTTGGGTGCTACTTAAGCATATATATATAAACAAGAACAAAAGAGTTCATAAAAGTTTTTCTTTATCACCTTTAGTTTGTCAACTGAATTGCTTGAGGACAAGCAATGGGTTAAGCTTGCGGGAGTTGATACGTCCACGTTGTATCTACTTTTCCTCACACTTTTGCCCTTGTTTTGGACTCTAATTTGCATGAGTTGAATGAAACTAATCCGGACTGACGCTGTTTCTGGCAGAACTACCATGGGGTTGTTTTTGTGCAGAAATAAAAGTTCTCGGAGCTAGACGAAATTTTTTGGAGATTTATTTTACAATAAATAAAAAATACTGGAGCCAAGAACCACCGGGGGGAGCCCTGGCTGGGCACGATACACCATTGCGCGCGAGCCCCCCCAGGCGCGCCCTGGTGGGTTGTGCCTACCTCGGGGCCCCACTGACCCTAATTCTGATGCTATAAAATCCTATTTTTGGAGAAAAAATCAGGGAGAAAGATTCATCGTGTTTTACGATACGGAGCCGCCGCCACCTCTTGTTCTTCATCGGGAGGCCAGATCTGGAGCCCGTTTGGGGCTCCGGAGAGGGGAATCTTCGATCTTGGTCATCATCAACCCTTCTCCATCACCAATTCCATGATGCTCCCCACCGGGAGTTAGTAATTACTTCGTAGGCTCGCTGGACGGTGAGGAATTGGATGAGATTCATCAAGTAATTGAGTTAGTTTTCTTAGGGCTTGATCCCTAGTATCCACTATGTTCTGAGATTGATGTTGCTATGACTTTGACATGCTTAATGCTTGTCACTAGGGCCCGAGTACCATGATTTCAGATCTGAACCATTTATGTTATCACCATTATACCTATGTTCTTGATCCGATCTTGCTAGTCATATGCACCGATTACGTGTTATGATCCGTAAACCCTGGAGTGACAGTAGTCGGGATACTTTCCGGTGATGACCGTAGTTTGAGGAGTTCATGTGTTCACCGTGTGTTAATGCTTTGTTCCGGTTCTCTATTAAAACGAGGCCTTAATATCCCTTAGTTTCCTTATGGACCCCGCTACCACGGGAGGGTAGGACAAAATATGTCATGGAAGTTCTTTTCCATAAGCACGTATGACTATTTACGGAATACATGCCTACATTACATTTATGAATTGGAGCTAGTTCTGTGTCGCCCTAGGTTATGACTGTTATATGATGAATATCATCCAACGAGTTCACCGATCCAGTGCCTAAGAGTTTTCCACATATTGATCTTGCTAAGTTACTATTGCTACAACTACTGTTACACTTGCTACAAAACTATTGCTATCACTGCTACCGTTACTGTTACTGTTGCTACTGCTATCAAAACTATCATACTACTGTGCTACTGATCACTCTGCTGCAGATATTTAATCTCCAGGTGTGGTTGAATTGACAAATCAACTGCTAATTCTTGCAAATATTCTTTGGCTCCCCTTGTGTCGAGTCTATAAATTTGGGTTGAATACTCTACCCTCGAAAACTGGTGCGACCCCCTATACTTGTGGGTTATCAGTGGTGCGGATGGGTATGGGGATATGTGGGAAAGGGGGTGTTTCACAGGCCGGCACAAGGGGTTTGACTAGAGTCTATGTGCATTTGACATGGAGGAGCACTACTATCGAATGCACACACGACTCTAGTCCAACCCCTTGTGATGGCAGACTGCCCATCCTTCAATATCTTCATGAGGACTTCCAGATAGTCAAGATGGTCATTATAGTCTGGTAGAAATACATGTACATTTGCTTGTCCAACAACCATGTAGTTTGAGAGGTGATCTCGAGTAAAATGCATTGGGAACCACTTCAAAGGAAAAAGATACAGAGATTGTCATCTAACAACTCATTATATGCAGTAAAAAGGCTACATTGTTCTGAGTTAATATACTGCAGAAGTGCAGATCACTGTTGTCTTGGACGAACTGTAAATAAATAGTTTAATTGCCACATCTTGACCCATTGTACCAACAATCCTTATTAGTTACCTCACACGATGCTGGTTCATGAATATCTCATTGCCCCATACGCAAAAAGGTCTAAGCGCGAATCTTTACCAGTGAACTATATACCAACAAGCAACAAGTAATATTAGAAGCTAAACTGCAATTGCACAATGATGTAGTACAATACTCTCTCCGTCCAACTATATAAGATCTAATTACATCCAAAATACTAACATATTGCATGCATTAACATCTTATATTATGGGGCGGAGGGAGTATAACATGGGGAATAAATATAGCCATGGGAACCAAAAACCATTAGAATTGGCATATGCTCACTACAACAGGCTTAACAACAACCAAATATAGTCATTCATAATGGTATTGTTGAAATTGCATAGAACAAAGCTTGTACTTAAACATCAAATTGTATAATTGAACATCACAGAGTGAAAAAAACAGGGGGTGTATTACCTGCACCAGGCTGAACAGGAAACAAATATGGCCATTGAACTGGTATTGATCAAATTGTACTGCACATTGTGAATAACTAAATAAACAAGGCATACTACAAACAACCAAATATAGCAATTGAAACTGTACAAATGCTTACCACAAAAAATGAAAAACCTTTAAAGGAGGCATATGCTCACTACAACAGACTTAACAACAACCAAATAGTCATCCATATCGGTATTGTTGAAACTGGATAGAACGTACCATGTGCTTAAACATAAAATTGAATGGTTGAACATCAAATTGTGAGAAAACTGAAATAAACATGGGTGTGTTAACTACACAAGCTTTAGCACGAACCAATTGTATGATTGAACAACCAAATCTAGCAATTGAAACTGGACATATGTTCACTACAAACAACCAAAAACAACTAAACAATATATATGCTCACTACCGATAACCAAACATAGGCATTCGTGAAATTGAACTGAACACGACATTCGTGAATTGAACTGAACTCGTCTTGGCTCCTTCCCTTTGGAAGAGCACGGCTGCAGGGTGCCTTCCCTGATATCGTGGATGGGCTATTTCCCATTGGAAGATATGGATAGGGCGCCCTTGCTGTTGTTGTGGTCGTCAACGAGGCCTGGCTTCGCAGCTGACGATGCCGAGACACCGCCAAAGAATGCGATCTTCAGAAATGACAAAAGGGTCTCGATGGCAAAGAAGGCAAATTCCTGACAACGAAGCAGAGTGGATCAGCAGCAGGGACATGGAGGAGATCCACAGGGGTTGAAACCAAGGGGGGTGGGGTGGGCCACTTAATCTATGGCTTAGCTTGCGTCAAGCCATCGATGTCGACGAGCTCGATGTTGTAGGGGGCTGCAACACTCTAGAGTGGGGGTGGGGATGGGGACGGGGAAGTCGTCCATGCATTTGACATGGAGGAGCACTACTGTTGAATGCACACATGACTCTAGTCCGACCCCTTGTGATGGATCTTCATGAGGACTTCCTGGTAGTCATTGTAGTTTGACCGAGGTTGACGGTGGAGTTGGGGGCGATTGCGGCGACGAGCTAGCTAGGGTTCGAGTGAGGGAGGAGTGGTGTGGGTGTGAGCGGAGGTTTTCCTCTTTTTCTTTTTTTGACATAATTTGAGCAAAGGTTTTGTGATGCGGGGGGGGGGGGGGGGGGGGGGAGGCATGTGGTGTTTGACGAAATGCCGTGGCTACTGAAAATTTTACTAGGCGGGAGTGTGCTACTTCTTGAGCTTGCGTTGGTTTTCCCTTGAAGAGGAAAGGGTGATGCGGCAAAGTAGATAAGTATTTCCCTCTGTTTTGAGAACCAAGGTATCAATCCAGTAGGAGGTACAAGCAAGGCCCCAATCTATGCACCTGCACAAACAATCAAACACTTGCACCCAACTCTATAAAGGGGTTGCCAATCCCTTCACGGTCACTTGCAAGGATGAGATCCAATAGATATAGATATAAAAGATTACTAAAACGATAATTAAAATAAAAGTAAATAAATTGCAGCAAAGTATTTTTGTGTTTTTTAGTTTATAGATCTGAAAATATAATATGGAAAATAGACCCGGGGGCCATAGGTTTCACTAGAGGCTTCTCTCTTGAAGGAAAATAATATGGTGGGTGAACAAATTACTGTCGAGCAATTGATAGAAAAGCGCATAGTTATGATGATATCCAAGGCAATGATTATGCATATAGGCATCACGTCCGTATCAAGTAGACCGAAACGATTCTGCATCTACTACTATTACTCCACACATCGACCGACTCCTGCCTGCATCTAGAGTATTAAGTTCATGAAGAACAGAGTAACGCATTAAGTAAGATGACATGATGTAGAGGGATAAACTAAAGCAATATGATGAAAACCCCATCTTTTTATCCTTGATGGCAACAATACAAATACGTGCCTCACTACCCCTACTTTGTCACTGGGTGAGGACACCACAAGATTGAACCCAAAACTAAGCACTTCTCCCATTGCAAGAATTACCAATCTAGTTGGCCAAACCAAACCAATAACTCGAAGAGACTTACAAAGATATGAAATCATGCATATAGGAATTCAGAGAAGATTCAAATAATATTCATAGATAATCTGATCATAAACCCACAATTCATCGGATCTCGACAAACACACCGCAAAAGAGTATTACATCGGATAGATCTCCATGAAGATCATGGAGAACATGGTATTGAAGAACATGGAGAACATGGTATTGAAGAACATGGAAAGGTCTACCAAGAATAATAGGACATGTAGGATTGCAATCTATATCAAGAACAATGAAATCTATGGGCACATAATTCCTATTTGCAACAATAAGAACATCATTAATCCTTCCCATAGGTTTCTTAATAGTGGAATACGCTAGATGGAAATTTAAAGAGCAATCATCAAGTTCATGGAAACCTAGCACATCGCATAAAGTTTTCGGAATCGTTGAAACGCTAGCACCCAAATCACACAAAGCATGGCACTCATTACCTTTAATTTTAATCTTAATATTAGGTTCCCACTCATCATAAAGCTTTCTAGGTATAGAAACTTCCAACTCAAGTTTTCCTTCAAAAGATTTCATCATAGCATCAACGATATGTTTAGTAAAAGCTTTATTTTGATTATAAGCATGCGGAGAATTCAACATGGATTGCAACAAGGAAATACAATCAATCAAAGAACAACAATCATAATTAAAGGCCTTGAAATCCAAAAGAGTGGGTTCATTACTATTTAAAGTTTTGACCTCTTCAATCCCACTTTTATCAATTTTAGCATTAAGATCTATAAACTCCGAATCATTGAGACGACTTTTAACTAAAGTTGACTTATCTCCAGCCCCATCTTTATGAAGATTTATATTATAAAACAAAGATTCAAAAGGAGTGACATCAATCACTTTAAGATCTTCATCATTATTATCACGGGAACACACTTTTTCAAGCCATTCACGCTTAGCACGCATTCTAGCGGTTCTTTCCTTACACTCATCAATAGAAGTTCTCATAGCTTTTAAAGACTCATTAATATCACGCTTGGGTGGAGTAGATCTAATTTTCAAAGAATCAATCTCAAGCGAAATTCTATCAACGTTCCTAGCCAAATCATCAATCTTGAGCAATTTTTCTTCAATCGTAGCATTGAAAACCTTTTGCGAACTAATAAATTCTTTAATATTATTATCAAGATCAGAGGGCATCTTATTATAGTTTCCATAAGGATTGTTGTAGGAATTACCATAATTATTAGAGGAATTACTAGGAAACGGTCTAGGGTTGAAATTACCTCTATACGTGTTATTACCAAAATTGTTCCTATTCATTATTATTTCCAATCAAAGAAGACAAAGGCATATCATTAGGATCAATAGGAGCTCTCTTACTAGCAAACAATTTCATTAATTCATCCATCTTTTCACTCAAAGTATTTATTTCTTCAATAGCATGCACTTTTTTACTAGTAGGAGATCTTTCGGTATGCCATTGAGAGTAATTTGCCATAATATTATCTAGGAGTTTAGTAGCTTCTCCTAATGTGATTTCCATAAAAGTACCACCCGCGGCGGAATCTAAAAGATTTCTAGATGCAAAATTCAATCCCGCATAAAAAAATTGTATAATCATCCATAAACACAAACCATGTGCGGGGCAATTTCTAATCATTAATTTCATCCTCTCCCAAGATTGTGCAACATGCTCATGATCAAGTTGCTTAAAATTCATTATATCGTTCCTAAGGCAGATGATCTTAGCGGGCGGAAAGTACTTGGAAATAAAAGCATCTTTACACTTATTCCATGAATCAATACTATTTTTAGGCAAAGATGAAAACCAAGTTTTAGCACGATCTCGTAGTGAGAACGGAAATAGCTTCAATTTAACAATATCATTATCCACATCTTTCTTCTTTTGCATATCACACAACTCAACGAAAGTATTTAGATGGGATGCAGCATCTTCACTAGGAAGGCCGGAAAATTGTTCTTTCATAACAAGATTAAGCAAAGCGGCATTAATTTCATAAGATTCCGCACTAGTGGCGGGAGCAATCGGAGTACTAATAAAATCATTATTAGTAGTATTGGAGAAGTCACACAATTTGGTATTCTCAGACATCGTGACAAAGCAAGCAATCTAGCACACAAGCAAACAAAAAGCAAACGGAAAGACGAACGGAAGAAGGGTGAATAAAAAGGCAAATCTTTTTGGTTTTTTCCGAAATTCATTTTAGAAGTGGGGGAGAGGAAAACGAGAGGCAAATGGAAAATAATGTAAATGCAAGAGATGAGTTTGTGATGTGTACTTGGTAGGCTTGATGTAGATCTCCCTGGCAACGGCGCCAGAAATTGGCAAGTTGACGGGAGAGTTCTTGTCTTGACTTGCTATGTATCCTCCCCGGCAACGGCGCCAGAAATTGGCAAGTTGATGGGAGAGTTCTTGTCTTGACTTGCTATGTATCCTCCCCGGCAACGGCGCCAGAAATCGGCAAGTTAACGGGAGAGTTCTTGTCTTGACTTGCTATGTATCCTCCCCGGCAACGGCGCCAGAAATCCTTCTTGCTACTTCTTGAGCTTGTGTTGGTTTTCCCTTGAAGAGGAAAGGGTGATGCAGCAAAGTAGATAAGTATTTCCCTCAGTTTTGAGAACCAAGGTATCAATCCAGTAGGTGGTGCAAGCAAGGCCCCAATCTATGCACCTGCACAAACAATCGAACACTTGCACCCAACGATATAAAGGGGTTGTCAATCCCTTCACGGTCACTTGCAAGGATGAGATCCGATAGAGATAGATATAAAATATTACTAAAACGATAATTAAAATAAAAGTAAATAAATTGCAGCAAAGTATTTTTGTGTTTTTTAGTTTATAGATCTGAAAATATAATATGGAAAATAGACCCGGTGGCCATAGGTTTCACTAGAGGCTTCTCTCTTGAAGGAAAATAATACGGTGGGTGAACAAATTACTGTCGAGCAATTGATAGGAAAGCGCATAGTTATGATGATATCCAAGGCAATCATTATGCATATAGGCATCACGTCCGTATCAAGTAGACCGAAATGATTTTGCATCTACTACTATTACTCCACACATCGACCAACTCCTGCCTGCATCTAGAGTATTAAGTTCATGAAGAACAGAGTAACGCATTAAGTAAGATGACATGATGTAGAGGGATAAACTCAAGCAATATGATGAAAACCCCATCTTTTTATCCTTGATGGCAACAATACAAATACGTGCCTCGCTACCCCTAGTTTGTCACTGGGTGAGGACACCGCAAGATTGAACCCAAAACTAAGCACTTCTCCCATTGCAAGAATTACCAATCTAGTTGGCCAAACCAAACCAATAACTCGAAGAGACTTACAAAGATATGAAATCATGCATATAAGAATTCAGAGATGATTCAAATAATATTCATAGATAATCTGATCATAAACCCACAATTCATCGGATCTCGACAAACACACCGCAAAAGAGTATTACATCGGATAGATCTCCATGAAGATCATGGAGAACATGGTATTGAAGAACATAGAGAGAGAAGAAGCCATCTAGCTACTAGCTATGGCCCGAAGGTCTGAGGTAAACTACTCACGCATCATCGGAAGGGCAATGGTGTTGATGTAGAGGCCCTCCGTGATTGAATCCCCCTCCGGCAGATCGCCGGAAAAGGCCCCAAGATGGGATCTCATGGGAACAGAGGCTTGCGGCGGCGGAAAAGTATTTTCGTGGCTCCCTTTGGTATTGGGGGAATATTTCTGCATTTATAGGCCAAGAGTTAGGGTTGGAGGAGCTACGGGGGGCCCACAAGCCAGGGGGGCGCCCCCCCAGGGGCGCGCCATGGTGGCTTGTGGCCCACCCGTAGGTCTTCTGGCCTCTTCTCCAAGCCTCCTGGGTTCCTTCTGGTCCAAGAAAAATTAGCGTAGAATTTTATTCCGTTTGGACTCCATTTGATATTCCTTTTCTGTAATACTCAAAAACGCGGAAAAAATAGAAACTGGCACTGGGCACTAGGTTAATAGGTTAGTCCCAAAAATAATATAAAATAGCATATTAATGCATATAAAACATCCAAAACAGATAATATAATAGCATGGAACAATCAAAAATTATAGATACATTGGAGACGTATCAGAGTGTAATGCCGCGATGCCAGGGCTACTGAAAATTTGGATTACCGGATTGAAGCGGCGCGGTCCGCTCAGGAGCAACAAACATTGCACACTGCCCAAACATAATTAGTGTGTGCTATCAAATAGTAAAAACCTACGGAACCGCCATTTTTCAAACCTCTCAAGGTGGTAGATATTTTTGAGATTGCGAGGGAGGTCTCGTGGAGGCCAATCGTGTGATCCTGCTGATGTGACAAGGCACGGGCGTGTCACACGGGTAGTCGGAAGGAATGGTGTCTGTTGAGTGTACAATCACAAATGGTTGTTTCGTTCGAATCGTGTGCTATTTACTCCTATAATAATAATATATAGGAGCATTTCGCCAAAAAAATGCGGGATATGGTTCAGAACAAAAACACACCTGAATGTGGAACAAAAATATGTATGCAAAGGGTGGTTTGAAATGTTCAAATACCCAGTGCACAACTTTGATGTGGCATATGTCTTGTCTGCCGCCACTTTGTGTCGGCGGGAGAGAATGCTAGCTATGAATACATTCCCCCAACTAGTTATTGCGTCTCACCTTGCCGTAACTTGAAAATCAAACCTACATGAATCCAGCATGGTCAAACCACCCCCGTCTCGCTTCTGGTCGAAGGTGGACGGTGGCACATGCGCCTCGCAACACGGACATCCCCGACCCCGCCGAGGTTCATGGCATACACATTATAGTCCCCTCACACACACACACACACACACACACACACACACACACACACACACACACACACACACACACACACACACGCACGCACGCACGCACGCACACACACCACTTCGAGTCAGTTGGAGGGCATCTCACCAAGACATACTCTAACACAGACCAAAGAATCAACCTTCTTGGTCAAAGCTCTCTCGCTATCGGTCGAAGTGATGAACGTCCACCAAGGGCCATGAATGGGCATGACACCGATAACCACGCAGTGGAGTGTCCGAAGACCGCCATCACCTGCATGTGGCACAAACATATGTACAGAAGCGTTGTGTTGCATTTGAATTAATTATATATATACCTGACATGCAAGTTTGATGTGGCACATGCTTTTGGAAACAAAAAGGCCCCTAGAGTGAGGGTTCATGGTGCGTATAGCTAGTCTGCCAAGCGCCGATGGGAACGATTCACGCGTACGTAGCCGTGCGCTCAGACTTTGGTAAGGAAACTCATTGACCTATTATATATACCATAACACAAACCAAGAAGAATCCATCGTGGTAACCTCTCTCTCGTTGTCATTGAATGTGATGGACATCCACGCGGACCCATGAATAGGCTTCCCATCGACAACCTCATGAAGGAGTGTCTGAAGACAACCATCGTCTAAGCGTGGATCAAACATGTGTATGTAAATGTTGTGATGTTTAAATACCCAACACGCAAACTTTGATGTGGCACCTTCTTCGCTAATCGCAAAGTCCCCACACGGAGCGAGTTTCACTACACATAGTATATGTATGGCCCCCCAATTCGAGATGGTGGGAGGCATTCATGCATACACCATGTGCTCAAATTATACCATGCATGTAATCTCACACCATGACCTACATACCACAAACACAAACCAAAAAAGAATCCACGGTAATTAACCTCTCTCATTACAGTCAAAGTGATGGGCCACACACAAGGCTACAGATGGGAGCGACACTGATAACTGGGAGAGGGGGCCGATGTCCGAGGACAACCATCACCTCCATGCTGTCCTAACATAAGTACGGAGGTATTGTGTGATGTTTTGAATACCCAATGCGCACCTTTGATGTAGCATGCATGCATGCACCTTCGCAAACTGGAACCCCCCCATGAAGGTTCACGCTTACTTGTAGCCGGTGGGAGCACGTGTACACATGCGCTCAAACTTTCGTCTGGAATCTCACCATAATCTACACCGAAACACAGACCAAGATGAATTTACCTTTGATCAAACCCCCCTCATCATGCCATTCAAAGTGATAGACAGCGCAGGGGCAACGAATGGGTGTGTCGCTGGTAACCGCATGAGGTGTGTACGAGGACCACCACCGTATGCATGTGACACAAACATATGCATGAAAAAGGGCATGATATGCTTTGAATACCCAATGCACGACTTTTGATGTGGCACATGCCTTACAAACTGGGCAACCCCACACGATGGCTCACGACACATAGTGTGCCGGACCTCCCACCCTAACCGTCCCACCACACCACCGCCACTTTGAGGCATGCATGTCAAACTTTTTCTGTAGTGAACATGTGACAATAGGAGTGCCGTGGTAAATTTTGATTTTTTAGAGAACATTAATACAATTTTTATTCATTAAACTGGTTCCTTAGGGATTTAATTTGTAAATTTCAAATTTGAACTATAAGCACACGCGGTTGTGCGCCAAAATGGATTCTAAAACGAATTTTTTGTGTGTGAGGTGCATGTTTAATCCCCATGCAAGGAAAGGCAATAAATATCAAACATCTCGGCATCGTGGCTCGGCCGCAAACATTGAGAGTCTTGGTTCTCAAATTCCAGCAAATCACCAGCTAAGCTAGAATTCATCAAACATTGACATGATTTCATGATATGGAATAAATAGGTTGTGGTAAATAAAATGTCCAACTCGAGACAAGTTTTCATCTAAGATTCTTGCAAACAGGGGCTTATTAATAGATGCAACACATAACTTTCACATTAACATCGCAAACGGTTTAATAATCCAACCCATTGGTGCTACAACAACAATGTACATGCCATAGCTTCGGTTAAGCAATAATAAAGCGGTAGAATTAATCCTCAAAAATAAAAACAATACACGCCCCATGACCCGTGCGAGCAGATCTGATTTGATGGGACGCATGCTAGCAGGCCGCCACGCAGGCTGACCAGGAGGCGTGCGAGTAAGTGTGTGTATTGATGGGAGGCGTGTTCGCTGCGCAGTCTCACAGGGAGACGTGCCGTCAGCGTGTGAATTGACGGTACGTACGCATGCCAGCAGTCCGCTATGCAGGCTCACCGGGAGGCGAGCTGCCCCTTCTAACAACCGCCCGCCTCCCTCCCAACTGCTCTATTAATGGCGCCCTAGCCACTGGTTTTAATAGACGGCTGCACTCTTTAAAGCACATATGCCCCCTTGGAGGTTTTGATAATTCATGACAACATACATTGTCTCTTGGACTGACAGTTTTACCTAGATTATTTCAGATAAAGTCCATAGATAGAATTGGCTGGAATGTGAGGAGAATCCCCAAGGAAAGAAGAAGAAGGAAAGTAATAGGATTGGCAAGTCATCAAGCTTCAAGACTCTACTTTTGCATTTTGTGAGAAATCACATTTGAGTCCATAGGAAAGCCAATTCTATTAAAAGGGGATGAGGTATCCATGATGATCTGGTTGCTCAAGTGCTTACAGTTAGCCACCAAAAATACTCATGAAATTTTCCCACAAAATACTCTGTCTAAACCCTAACACTCAAATTCGGTGCCACCAATATTTTCTAATCGGCCCTACCGAGTTTCACCCTAGACAGATCCTAAGCCAAACAATGACACCAAGTTTGATTTCGGTGAAACCGAAATTCGTGACCAACTTCCGGGTATCCTATTTCTAAGAATCGAAATTTCTGAGTTTTAGGAATTGGTGACACCGAAACTGGAAACTTCCTAAGTCAGCCAAAATCGGACCCGTCGAGATTTATATATCGGTCTCACCGAAACGCTAAAAGTTGCGACATTTTGCAATAGTCGGTGCAACCAAATTTTTGGTTCGGTTTCACCGAGATGGGCAATAATGTTGTAACTGTTGGATTTTTTCAGATGCCTATATATACCCCTCCACCTACCTCTCACTCGTAGAGGAAGCACTCAGAACAGACCAACATTTGCCCCAGCCATTTTTCTGAGAGAGAACCACCTACTCATGTGTTGAGATCAAGATCTTCCACTCCAACCATATTAATCTTGATTTCTAGCCTCCCCAAGTTGCTTTCCACCGAATCAACCTCTTCTACCAAGCCAAATCTATGAGAGAGTGATCGTGTATTGAGGAGACTATCCTTTCAAGCACAAGAGCAAGGAGTTCATCATTCTTACCACAACTATAACATTTTGGAGAGTGGTGTCTCCTAGATTGGTTAGGTGTCACTTGGGAGCCTCCATCTTCGTGTGTGGAGTTGAACCAAGAAGTTTGTACCGGCAAGGAGATCGCCTACTTCGTGAAGATCTACCTAGGGTGAGGCTAGTCCTTCGTGGACGTAAGCCGTGATGGAATAGACAAGTTTGCTACTTTGTGGACCCTAATGGGTGGAGCCCTCCATGGACTCTCGCGACCGCTACCCTCCATGGGTTGAAGTCTCCATCAACGTGGACGTACGATAGCACCACCTATCGGAACCAGAGGAAATTTTTTTGTGTCTCCAATTGCGTTTGATCTTCCTTTCTCTACTCTTACTTACATGTGCTTGTCTTTACTTTCCGCTGCTATACTCGTTGACTTGCATGTGTAGGGTGTGCTAGACTTGCTAGATTTGCTTAAATCAGCCAACCATTAAAATTGGGAAAAGGTTAGGTTATATTTTGTCAAGTAGTCTATTCACTCCCTATAGACGTCCCTTCTCGATCCCACAACTCCCCATTCTCGCTACACACACACACAATCCTCTCCCCTAAGTGCACCATGGGAGGGACTGACCACGTCGGGGCCGGCGAAGCACCCAAGCACAGTGTGAGGCGGGACACAGAGACTGCCGTCGCCGCAGATGATGTGTCAAGCGGACAACAGCGTGGCCTTGACGTCGTCGCCACCGTCATGCTTCCCTAGTCGGAGCCGGTGGTCCACAACGACTCCGACGACCACTCCTGCGACGATAACGAGTCCAGCGGAGAACCGGTTGGTCATTTATACCCATTTTTGGTAAATACATCATAGCTAGGTTTTGTCTGGTTACAGATTGTCTGTACAAATGATTTTCTAATAATCCGATCGACTAGGGTAAGTGATCGCACTAATAATTCATAGCGAGATCTTACAATCCATTTGAATGTACTACATAGACGACTGCCATTTTTTTGACACGTACTAGTATTTGTAATCCATTCATGTAGCCAGATCTTACAATCCATTCATAGCCAGATCTCAATTTATGCATTTCTTTCATCAATATCACTTGAGGATTTAGGGTTCACTTTGTCACATGATATATTATGTTTCATAAACTCTGCCTTGCTGAATTCACATTATAAAATATACTGATGTCACATTTTTTACTATATGTTTAGGTGCTATCTAACGATGTAGACAACCAGGATGAAGACTTCTAGGAGAGGTTGAAGAGGCAAACCTCAGGGAGCTTAACGTTGGAAAGCATAAGAGGCGTGTCTGGAAGAATGGGGGCTATGGATGCCCGTTCTTCAACCATAAGATTAACAACACGTATTCTAGTGTTCTGGCGCATGCAAGAGGACGAGCCATTGGCTCCTTCAGGCGGAAGTATTCTCGCAGGATGGCGCACGCCGCGTACACCGAGTTCCTCGAGAATCTTAACGATCAAGCATGATAATGAGATGTTGGATTAAATCTATCTAGTTTGTGTTTATTATATCTATGCTTGACTATATATGTTTATCGGCTGAACTACATGTTGGTGAAACTATGTGTAATGAACTAATAGTGCAATGTAATTGCAGTATTAAGCTGCAATCAATCTCGTTTATTTGATTTTATTCATATCTTAGACCAATCTATGATTAACCACAGCGCACACAGCTTATTAGCGTGAATTGTCCGTGTTACTTTCAGTCTTTCCACACAGTTTTATAATAGAAACCGTTCGCCCACAACATGCACAACTTTGGGTTGAAGTTGGCAACAAAATTGAACACGCATGATGCATATTAGGGTGAATGTTTAGCGTTGATTATTTTCCCACAAATTGGAACTATGTGCGATGACTTTCATCACTTGTATTCTGATTGGCCAGAACGCATCCTCACAGATCGCAAGTCTGAACCACAGGATGTACACAGATCGAACAACTGTTCGTATCTCCATCACACCGGAGTGCTAGTTTTTTTGAGAGTGATATTTTCGACTTATCACACACTGTTGGGTCTGTAAACCGTTGCCTCCAAAGCACATTATATTCTGGGGTGATATTTACGCCTTATTGCACACGGTTAGGTGTACGAACCGTCGCCTCGGAAGCACATTATTCTATGACTGAAAACCCTCAGCACCCACATGTCACAAAACCCGAACATGCCCCCTCCCCCGCCCCTCCCCCTCCCTGTCCCCAATAGCACCTACATTACTCCTCCGGGCCTCTCCATGTCACTGCCTATCCCAGCGGCAACCACTTAGCTCGCCGCCTGTCTCCGCCGCCGTCCGTCGCCAAACGCCACTGCATTTCGCCAATGTCGCTCGCCGTGGTCTATCGGCACTGAGTTTCTCGACGCTGCTCGCCGTCGACCCAGCTCACCAGATTGGGGAATCTTTGATAATGGTTTTTCCTCCATGGAAAACCAGGTAACTAATCTACTTAAATATTTCTGCTCATCTCTTATCCCAGTCCATCTTCCCCTTTTAATCACCCGGCCGAAATCACCGTGGATTCATGTTCCTTCTAGCTCCGAGGGTTATCTTTCTTTTCGAAAAAATGTTCCTTCTAGATGATTCGAGGGTTTTCATTCATAGAGTGTACAGTGCAAGGACACATCAGGGCTATGCGGCCTCGGCCAGACAGCCGAGGAGTTCCATCATACCGTACCATAGGACTTCATGAAGCGCACGGTATGTTCAATCTCACACTACTTAGGTTGGCATGGTCTATACTTTTGCTAAACCTATACTATATATTGCTACATCTGGATAAAATGTGCCACATGCAGCATATACGTCAACGGTGATCTTCTTCTTCTTCATCTATATTAGGCAAATTAATGTTGTATTGTTCCTTTGTTTACTCTCATATAGATTTGCATCACATCATGGTTACATTATCTGTTTATTTATACATTTTTGTCCTTTCATATCAACTGATGTGCTATCCTTTTAACTACTCTCATATTAGCATGGTAACCCGTTCTTTAACAATCTTATCAATTCCAGCAGTACATCCCTTGCTTTGTAACAACAACTGTAGTACTAAATCTTGGCATTTACATAACCGAAGACTCCATGGCTGTCATATTGAGCACAAACCATGGATTTACAATCGTTGTTACTGTAAAACTTGATGAAGACTGTCACTCCTATTTTGAAGCGGGCCTTTGGGCAGAAATTTCTAAGTTTTATGTACTGAAAGATGGCACTAAAATTACAGTGCACCTAAAAGAGACTGGTCATATGATAAATGCTAACTTCCCCGACGACATATCCGTCCACACTTTGTTGGAAGTAAGTGTTCTTTCTGGTATCTGCATGTTGACTTGCGTATCAATATCAAAGTAATTGTGTAGTATTTCAGCAACTAATTGGGATTTCATTTTCTGAATCTGTTAAATCTGTTCCTACCTAGTAACTTCTAATTACCAATGCACTACTATTCTGGCCTGATCTAACCACACAATCACTGTCCTCCTACTTTTCTACTCATGTCAAAAAGTGTCGCCACCACCGATACTTCGGAGGTGGACGACGAGGTTGCCAACAAGCGGAGGCGGGCTGTGCCAGAACCGCAAGCGCCTTCGGCAGGCCTAGACGTCATCAGCAGCCTCCCTGACGATATGTTGATAGTCATAATATCCCTCCTCCCAATAGAAGATGGTTTGCGAACAACCGTCCTCTCCCAGCAGTGGCGCCCCCTATGGCGCCGCGCCCCTCTCGGCCTCATCAACGAGCATGTGCTCTGCAATGGATATCTCAACTCCTTGGATGCATTGTCCCAAATCCTCGGCATGCATTGTGGCCCAATCAAAGGCCTTACTATGGGCAAGTTCCGTTCCAACGGCAAGGAGCGAGCCAAGCTTGATGAGTGGTTCTTATCGACTGCCCTAGATGAGCTCGAGGAGCTCACTTTTAATGATGGACATATGCACTGGCCGCCACTCTCCGTGCTGTGCTTCGTGCCAACATTGTGCATCACCAAGTTCATGAACTGCCATTTCACCCAGATTAACGTTGAGCCCGCTCTTTTGCTACCTCGACTGAAGCACCTCGAACTTGTCGCCGTGTGCATCCCCAATGACGACATGGAGCGCCTGCTCCGCGACTATATGATACGTCTCCAATGTATCGATAATTTATGAAGTATTCATGTAATGATTGCCTATGTTTACAATAATTTTATATGGTTTTGATGCACTTTATATGATTTATTTATAACTAACCTGGACTGACGCTTTTTTCAGCAGAATTACAGTGGTGTTGTTTTTGTGTGCAGAAAATGAAAGTTCTCGGAATCTCCCAAAACTTTTTGGTGATTTTTTGTGGACCAAGTAAGCAATATTGGAGCGAAGAACCACCGGAGGGGAGCCACCCCTGGGCCACAAGCCAGCTGGCCGCGGCCCAGGGGGATTGTGGGCTGTTCGCTTGTGTGGCCCTCGTAGCGTCTTGCGCGTGATTCCAACGCTGAAAAATCCTATAAATACCAGAAACTCCAGAAATAAACAGAGACCCCTCGTTCCGCTGCCACAACTCTCTGTATCGACGAAAAACCAATCTGGAGGCGTTCTAGTACCCTTCCGGAGAGGGTAGATCATCTCCGGTGGCCATCTTCATCATCCCGGCGTAGGATATGATGAGGAGGGAGTAGTCCACCCTCGGGGCTGATGGTTTGTACTAGTAGCTATGTGTTCAATCTCTCTCTCTCTCTCTCGTGTTCTTGAGATGGCACGATCTTGATGTATCATGGTTTTGTTAATATAGTCGAATCATATGATGTTATTCCCTTGCTACCTGGTTGTGATAAATTGAATCTTTACCTTTGAGATCTCGTTGTGTTGGATTGAATATTATGGTTTGAGAACACTTGATGTACGTCTTGCATGGGATACCCGTAGTGACATTGGGCTATTCTATTGATTCACTTGATATATGTTGAGGCATCAACTTGCGGATTCCGGTGACCTAGGGGATCTATGCATAGGGGTTGATTGCACGTTTTCATACCACGTTCTCCGATAGAAATCTTGGGGTGCTCCTTGAAGTTCTTTGTGTTGGATTGAATATGATAGATCTGAAATTGTTTGATGCATGTCATATAATTTACCTACAGCTACTTGAGGTGACATTGGAGTATCTAGGTGACATTAGGGTTGATTGATATGTATCATTGGTGTTATTGTAGTAGGAACTCTAGGGCTGTTTGTGACACTTATATGAATAGCCCAATAGATTGATCGGAAAGAATAACTTTGAGGTGGTTCTACTACCTACACCTATTTCATCTTATTGTTCTCCGCTAGATAGAAACTTTGGAGTGATTCTTTGTTGCACGTTGAGGGATGATCATATGATTCAACTATGTTAGCATTGTTGGGAGATTGCACTAGCGAAAGTATGAACCCTAGGCCTTATTTCCAAGCATTTATACACCTTTTTGCTCGCTGTTTTACACTTGCTACCTTGATGTTTTTATATTTTCAGATTACAAAAACCAATATCTATCATCCATATTGCACTTGTATCGCCATCTCTTCGCCGAACTTGCACCTATACAATTTGCCATTGTATTGGGTGTGTTGGGGACACAATATATTTCTAGTATTTGATTGCAGGGTTGTTTGAGAGAGACCATCTTCAACCTACACCTCCCACGTATTGATAAACCTTAGGTCATCCACTTGAGGGAAAATTGCTACTATCCTACAAAACTCTGCGCTTGGAGGCCCAACACGAGTCTACAAGAATAAAGTTGCGTAGTAGACATCACTATACTATGCTCGATTACCTTCATCTTTAGGCGATCAATGGGTTGAGTTGCCTCAACATCCCCTCCATGAGTCTCTGGACGATTTGTGTGTATTGCTGGTGCTGCACCAGGAGATCACACAAGGTGAATCACCAAATGGTCATTGAGGATGTGACTTTACTTGAGAGATTACTTGTAGTTGATCAACAAGGTCCAACAAGAATTAGGGTCATTTATGCGCCGAAGTTGACAATGTTTGGCTACTGCCCGCAACTTGTCTGAACTTGTTATTGGATCCATAACCGTCAAGGGAGTTCAAATTTTTTTCTTACCCTGTAAATCAAAAGAGGCCCCTTGTGTGTCCAAGCACTAATACATTCTCTTCTTTTGCACATACAATTAGGCCTGGTAGTGGATATTGTGATGCAATAAAACAATCCCATTGAGGGAGTCCGGGACTAAGGGGTCCTCGGGTCGCCGGTCTATCTCTTATGGGCCGGATAGGTGGGCCACTGTATGGCCATTACTGGAGGGCCGAGCTATAAGGCGACTCTGTGTTCGGGAAGGAAACCTCCGGTGCCTTTGTGTGTCCTCCAGGTCAAAATGGTAGATTCAACATGCTTATTCCCTGATGACAACCAACCATATGTAACCCTAGGTACCCCTGGTGTCTATATAAACCAGAGGGTTTAGTTCGTATAGGGCAAAACCATCATCATACTCATCTAGGGTTTAGTTCATCTGATCTCATGGTAGATCGATTCTCTAATCATCACACACATCAATATAATCAAGCAGGACGTAAGGTTTTACCTCTTCGAGAGGGCATGAACTGAGTAAACACTGTCCCTCTGTCATCATGTTACCCATTGATCCAAGATCCACAGATCGGGACCCCCTACCCGAGATCCGCCGGTTTTGATACCGGCATTGGTGCTTTCATTGAGAGTTCTTCTATGGGATCACCGAAGGATCGTTGGCTCGCCTAATCATCAGCAGTGACGTCTGAAAACAGGGATGTTTTCGTCCCTAGACAGATCTTCACATTCGACAGTATCGTGCTGCACGGTGATCCGAACGGCCACCTTGGCCAGTTCGAAAGTTTTGCGGCCGATCAGGAGATCAGGTTTGGGAACCTAGAGTTCATCATCGACTCCCGGGGAGATCTTATTTTGATGAAGCTCTCAACTCCCCTTGAAGAGTTCGCAAGTCCCGACACCTTAACTTCGGGAACAGCAAACCCCGCCACGGGGGCGACCTCCACCCTGGGTCCGGCCTCAAAGCGCGATCCAGTCGATACACCCGGATCAGCTTCTCCCTAATACTGCCAGACATGACTTTGAACGCCCCTGGAGCGGCAATACTGCGGATTGACCCCATGTGCTCCGAGAGCATGGACTCCACAGATACCTCATTGCTAGACGAGTTACTCAGCCGGATCCAAGCCATGTGGATAACCGACGGCCAACCCTTGGTTTATGATCACATCGGGCTTAAACCCGATGACAGGGAAATTTACGTCCCAGCTATCATACCCTTGCTCGCTACCAACGAGGACTTGGTCGAAGGTTCACCCTCTCAGCCACCGGAACTGAGAACGGCTTATGTTCGGACTTCCGACCATCAGGATTGTTCCACTTGTTCGGAATACGGACTTTGGCCCGGGAAGAGTTCAGGTTCGAACCCCGATTCAGCGCATCACCTGGAGTCCATGCGGCGGTATCCGACTGATAATCCGGACCCCGCACCCGGCGCGCTAGATTCCATGATGGCATAGGACACGACCGCTAAAGCTTCAGACTCGCATCCTATTGGGATACAAAGTTTTTTCCCACCCACCCCCACGTGGAGTAATCTCCAAGAAATTCGGGGAAGCTTGACACATGCAACCTATTGTACTTCAAACAACAACCAGGGGAAACGGTCCAACACTTCTGGGCTAGATTCCTCCTCGCCAAAAATAGGATAGCGGACTTCAGCGACCAGGAAATCATAGCAACCTTCCGGCATAACCGCCGTAACGAAGGAATCCTAAACACCCTCGCCCGTTGCCACATTCAAAACTTCACCGAGCTATTGGATCTGGTACGCAAATATTGTGCCATGGAAAGCTCATGACAGGCTCAACAGATGCACATGGAGTCAATCCATGTCGGGGAGCCTAGAAGAGCTCGGGGGAAGCACGCACCCCCTCGACGGTCAGCCAAACACGAGCCTGCCGAGAAAAAGAATAAACCCCTTGCAGGATCCAGAACTGTCCTTGACGAACGGACAATCTGTGCCCCATACACTTCGTCCTGCTGAATACAAACCCGACTCATAGCCTTCGAGCTTGTTGGGTCATTAGGCAAGTCGCAAAGAGCCGAGAGGCCATCCTCGGGGTCTCACCCTCAAGCAGACATTCAACAATGCCACCGAATCAGAACGCCGAGGTCCTAACGATCTACGAGACGTTTTCCTCAAAAAGCCAGAGAAAGATAGCTCTTCGAGAACTCGATCAAATACACCAGGTGGCAGTGGTGAATTCTTAGACAAACACACCCATCACCTTCGGCGAGGCAGACCAGCCGAGAGCCCGCCCCTTCCAAGCATGTAATGCCCAGGATGCATTCCTTTCCTTATTTTGGCTCGAGGGCCTCGATAGGGATAGAAGCGCATCTCGTCGTTTCGCAAGAATGGATATTGTTACAAGTACATGTAAAGAGGAGATGAGTATATGGAATTGGCTTACACTCGCCACAAGCCAAATCATGATCATATCAAATACAATAATACATTCCATCACCATACAGAAGAGCAGGGTCTGACTACGGACGAAATCAAATGGTAAAAGCGACATCCATCCTTGCTATCCTAGGCTGCCTGCCTGGAACCCATCCTATGATCGTTGAAGAAGGAGAACTCCAAATCAAACAAACATCACTCTCACGTCAAAGCATCGCATTACCTGTACCTGCAACTGTTGTTGTAGTAATCTGTGTGCCACAGGGACTCAGCAATCTCATTTCAAAGGGTATCAAGACTAGCAAAGCTTAATGGGTAAGGTATGGTTAAGTGGTGAGGCTGCAGCAAGCACTAAGCATATATTTGAGTGGCTAACTTACGAGTAAAAGGATAAGGGGGGGGTGTGATCATCACATAAACGGACGTGAACAAGTAATGATCACTAAGTGATCCTGATCACCTACCTACGAGTCAAACATAACCCCACCATGTTCTCTCTCGGTTAAGGAATTCACAAGAAGAGACAGTCACGGTTACGCACACGGTTGGTGTATTTTATTTGAGTTTACTTTAAGTTTTCTATTACCGGATGTTAAAAAAAATTCCAAGTTGCCACATAACCGCCAGGATGGCTCTCATGAAAGATTTAACCCTGCAGGGGTGCTCCAACTCATCCATCACAAACTAACCACAAGCTGCATTGGAACTCCTCAACCGTGGGATGACCCGTAGTATTTACGGACTTTCGATGGAAAATCTCAACCTCGAGATAGCCCAAAGTGTCCTCAAAATCCCGCGCACAAGACGTTCGAGAAAGGTAAAACAAATCCAGCAAGGCCGCCCAGCGTACCGACAAAACCCGATAGGAGCCGCTTATCTCTTTCTCAGGGTACGACCGGATGAGCTAGACGTCGGGTTGGCTGAAACCCCGGGTGACCATGGGGCACCAGACATCGCTCGGTTTGGACCAACACTCATGAGGAGCACTGGCCCGGGTGGTTGATTAAGTATCCTCGTGTTAATTACTCCCTATGCAGGTTTATTAGTTATTAGGCAAATGTAGTACCGAAGTTGAGCCTTTCCGGAAGAGTTTTATCCCAAAGCGAAAATCAAGGGGGTCCCCATAACAACCCCGAGCATCTTAGGAGCACTCAATATGGAACATAACACCGGTACACAAGTAACTAGGGCGCCAAAAGCTTAACAAAACACCAAGCAAAAGGCCAAGCCGACCCGGGAACATAGTCACTCAATATGGAACATAACACCGGTATATATGTGCATTAAATTAAATAGCAATAATATTGTGATATCTCAAAAATTTCCTTGTTGGCACATGGGAACAACTTGCACCTGCAACTAGCAACGCTATAAGAAGGGCTGAGCAAGCGGTAGCATAGCCAAACAATGGTTTGTTGGGATGTGGAGGGGTTAGAGGCATATCCTGGCATTTGGGAGGCTTGACAAACAAGTGGTAGGTAGCGAGCCATAGCGATAGAAACGAGACAACTAGCATGGCAATGATAGTAGTGGTATCCAGGGAAATTGTCATCTTGCCTAAGATCCCGCTTGGAAGAATAACGAATCCGTGAAGAAGAAGAACCGACGTAGTCGATCGAATCCTCACACTCCGAACGCTTTTGGATCTCTATTGAGAAGAAGCAATCCGTAAACAAACAATCAACACACGATAAACACCACAACATATTCATGATATGATGCACAACAAGGATGATGCATGTTATGCATGACATGGCAAAGCAGAATAATCAACTCCTACACATTAAGTGAAGCTCAATATGCAACGAGTTGCATATTGACGGAACTCCACGTTCGAATCATTTAGTTCACTCTCGTTTATTTACACAACAAGTTTAAAGGTTGTTAAACATGGCAAGAGGTGAAGCATAAATAAACTACACTATCTAAGCATCATAAATGAGGTCGGAAACAACTTATAGTATTCTGAAGTGACCCCATATGTTAATTTTGAAATTGGTCCAGATCTGAACTAACCATATTTTATATTTGTTAAACAGGAAAATAAAGTAGACCATGTGATTCTACATGTCATTCTAGTCGATTTACATATATGGATCATCTAAAACGGAGCTACGGTCTAAAAGTTATGACAAATACAAGGTGAATATGCCATGAATGCAAAATGCATGCAAACGACAACCACAAACATTTCAAATCATAGATGCAGCAAGATATTATGAAACTACATGGAATTCTAAGCAAGTTTCATGTGCAACATGTTCAAAACGGAGCTACGGTTCAACAATAACAAGCAACGCAAGTTTTATTTCAAATCTGCCCAAAACAGCAACATAGCATATTGCAACCCACAAATCAACAAGCTACAACCATCTAAAATGCACAACAAGGACATGGTGATGTAGTCTATGTGATGCACAACAATTCATCTCATTGCAGAAAATTGAATGGAAGCATGGATCAATAGGAAATGAGCTCACAAGATAACTATAAAATATAGCAGAGCAAGACTTAGTGAAAATAATAGTTTTTAGCATAGCAGTTTTTCATGAAGGCATATTGGCAACAATAAAACTATATGCTACAGGGCATATCATGGCATGAAAATCTACAGCATGGTAGAGGACATGATACACTACAATTCGTTCCATAGTGGCAAAGTCTAATTATGCATAGAATCACGGCTAGCATCAACACAACATGGCATTATGAAGAAAGCAGATTCTCAGACTTGGTGAAAATTATACTAGACATGAGCAGCAGTTTTTAACAGATTGACATGTTGGACAGCAGAATTAATTATGATGCTAAACCTATTCATGCAAACTATTAGCACGACATGATAGAGCACAACATTCTTTACAATACATCCCATTGTGGCAACACCAAAAGAGTCCTAAAACACTAGCAAATCACATGGCAACATGACAACAAAATAACAGTTTCAGACTTCGAATTATTTAGACCCCTCAAAACAGCAGTATTTTATAGCATGTTGGCAACAAGAAAATAACACCTAAACATGGACTCCTATAGCAACCAAAATTTCCAGGGCCTAGCACGCATGTCCAAGGGCATATCTCATGTTCAAATTATTTCATATCTTGCATGGATTAATTCACACAAAATAAACAAAAGGGTAGCATAGCAAAATAACATGCACACAAAATTGCTCAAATGACAAAACTAATTGCACAGATAAATTCTATGGATTTTTCTACCGCAAAATCATATATAATATGTGGGTTTTTATTAAAGAAACAACGACACAACAACTATGCAAGATTAGGACATAAACCGTTTTAGCAAGTTATTTATGCAAATTAAATGCAAACAGCAAGTTGAACATTTTTATCATGCATGAAAGTGCGATATAATTAATCTACACCCTTTATATATAGGACATGTTTAATCCCGATGCACGGTTAATTATCTATGAGCAATGCAATTCATGACATTTACGCAAATTAACAGAAAAATGGCGTGTTAAGCTTTTTTATCATTTGTGAAAGCGGGATATTGTGAATCTACACAAAATTCTAATCACTTTTCATATATAAAGTTTTTAAATATGATGCACGGTTATTTAACAATTGGCATTTTAAAATCATGGCAAAATATGTAAATATGCAATTTGTTGATAATTGGAGAATTCGTTCAGCGAAAAAAAACATTACGATGGGCCGAAACTGTCTAGTCAAACAGTGCATAGGGTAGTGCGGCATAGCTATCCTACACACAAAGTGTCCTATAGCAGTACAAGGGCGTCGGATAACTACGCGACGCCTAAGGCGAGGACAAGCTACAGAGGGGGCTTTGGGTCGGGCGGCAAGCTCCATCGTGGCCGGTCATCCATGACGAGGGACTTACGGGAGAGAGAGACACCGAGATGTGAGAGAGCGAGAGAAATGGAGGGAGGAGGAAGAGAGAGGAGCGGGCGGCGCTCCGACCTGGGTCCGGTGGGGCTACTCCGGCGGTCGCCAGCGGCCGATAGGGCGCGGGGCGAGCGGGCGGCGGCTCGGGGCTGTGTTCGGACGGCGGCGGGCGCGGTTGGGCCCGGGCTGGCCCTATCTGGGCCGCGGCGGGCCTGGGCGCGAGGAGGAGGGAGACAGGGGCATTGGGTTGGCGGCGACGCGATTGGTTGGGCACGGAAAACGAGGGAGGCCTAGTGTTTCCTATTAGGGCAGGGTTAGGTTTCCTTATATAGCGAGGGAGGTTAGGTTTAGGTGGTTTTTGGGCGTTTTGGAGCCCTCTGATCGCGATCCAACGACTCCGATCGGAGGAGGGGCTAGGCTGGGCTAGGTGGGCTGTGAAGATGGGCTAGGTGGGGATCAGAGGGAGGATGGCAGCCCGTGAGAGAGTTTTTATAACCCGATAATTAAACCGATGGCGGTGCCGCTATAGTTGATCGTTCGGGTATCAAACGAGCTCCGATTGCGACGAAATTTGGCAGGCGGTCTACCCACAACAAAACAAGACCACTCACCAATTTCTGACCCAATCCAATAATATTTTACACCCACTTTTAAAAACAATGTTTTATCGATGCCACGGGCGCGTGCTTGTGTGGTTGGCCACGAAACGGTCGACGACATGAACGGAGAGAACCGAAGACTACTAATGGATGCAAGTTTTGAAAACTGACAACAACGGCATGCAGATGCAATGCAGATGATGCGAACAATGCGTTGATGAATGCGACAAACAAACGAATCACACGACGACAACAGAATAAAACGGGAATCTTCTGGAGAGTCGGTCTCGGGCTGTTACAACTCTCCTCCACTTACAAGAGATCTCGCCCCGGGACCTTAGAATGAAAACGGGAAGAGGAAGAGGAAAGTAAGAGGTAAACTTAGTTGCTTCTTAACAAACGAGTGAAACCAAAGAACCTTGAAGGTTGCAAAGAGAAGAAGAATGGCACAAGGCACAAGCAAGAATTCAAAAGAAATTTGGGCAGCACTTCGGTTGAAAAGAGAAACAAAAATTGATAAGATGGAAAGATCTTGAAAAGAGGGCACAACGCTCCGGTTAAATTGATAAGCAAGGAAAGGACACGATCTTGACAACCGAGATGATGAGTCGAAGAGAGCAACATCATAATGCCTCCGGAACAAAAGAATAGAAGCCTGACCGATGGATGGAAACGAACGGAGAAGAAAATACAACTTCTACCACCATTGAATTTGAAAACCATCTTACAAGAAGAGATTGAACGGAGTTGTTGGAACATCAACAACGAAAAGAACAGGCTAGTTGTGGGCTTATGGAAAACATCTCAAAACTATGAGGTGACAACCTGCCACTAACGGAAAACAATTGATTGCTTGTAAGCAACAAGACATGCAAAACTTCTTACACCAAGAGGATACAAGAATACTTGGATCATTGGGAAGCACCATAATAGCGATAATCCTTAGGAAATGCTTTAGGTGAAATCCAATCCAAGATAATTCCAAGAAAGAGTTGATGGGTTTAAATATCTCATTCTTGACAAATTCTCTTCGAGACTCCTCATGAACCATGAATGTTATAACACCACATCAAAAGATAAGGGAGAATGAATTGCACTTTGAAAGACAAGGAATACTTGAGGTACTACCACAAGAATCTTGAAGAATAATTCGAGAAAGAATTACATCCTTAACAAACCACCATGAAGAATCTCCGTATACAAAAGAATGATGAAAATAAATGAAGGTTGAAAGAATAATATTATGAGCTTGCAAGATTTAGATGGAGCTTCGCGAAGAGATACTTGAGAAAACTAGGAACTCCGGAAAAGAAAGGATGAACAACTTAGAATCGAGAATTTTATATCATGAACAACTCCGAAAGACGGATTGAAATCACCTTGACCAACAAGAATAAGAATTATGTTATGATTATTCTTCACCAAGTTAAATTGATGACAAGAAACGGATTTGGCATACTACTTATCCATGTTGAAAATGAATGAATGGGGATATATTAGAACGAAGAGATCAAGATCTGCCGAATAGAAAACTTCGACAAGGCACCAGAATAATTGAGATACGGGTGAAGGAACATCAATTGAGAAAAATTTGAGAACGAAAGCTGAAAGCTGAGAATGAAGAGATCTTCTGAAATTATGGGCTTTTGGAGGATCGAGAAATAAAAACAACACTGAAATGCTCCAGATAGATAAGCAAGGAATAACTCATGATCGAAAACAATTTGAGAGGATAGCACGAAGCTGAAACCATGAATCTCCGCGAGAACAGACCAAGATTTAAGAGAAACTCTCCTTCGATCTTCAACGCTGAGAATGCTGACGAGAAACAGCACCACGAATTAATGAGATACTCCGGAATAACGGATAAACAAAGGTTGAGCTAATGATGAAAATAATTCAGAGCGATTTTGGAGAAGTAATATGACTGATGGAATTCATTCTTACGTCATATTCGAAAAGGATCTGAGATCTCCGGAAAAGATTAGAAGAGTCAGGTAAGATCCTGGGATAACCTGTGGGTTATGGGCCCACTCAAAGAAAACACCATAGAAATGATTGCTTAGAAGGAGATATTGCACCGGTACAAATTTAAGAACTGGATGAGGTGAGAGCCTCGAAATAAATTGAAAGGACTTGAATGAAAACACGAATCTTCTGAGATATCTCCAGCACTCCGGATAGAATAACGAGGTGAATAGAGACAGGATGTGTCGTGGTTTTGTCACGGCAGGTGTCCTCGTGCAAGGACTTAGGTGTGAGGCCATCGGCGCTAGGTGGCGACTCAAAGGGGTTAAAGGAGAACGGGAGGCGAGTTTACCCAGGTTCGGCCCCTCCGATGGAGGTAATAGCCTACATCCTTCTATGTGTTTATATTGATGGTGATCTCGATTACAAGGGAGCGGAATCGCTAACCTAGATTTCGAAGGGGAATAACTTAAATCTTTCGGTCCTAGGGGCTCGCCTTTATATATAGGTCAAGACCCTAGGGTTTACAAGAGTCCGGGTCATAACATGACTCGTGACCTATCACATCTCTAACACCCCTTGCCTCTCAGGCAAGGAACCATCTGGCGTCTTCTGCCCTGTGGGCCTTCAGTCGTCGTCTCCACGTGCTTGGGCCGTCCAACGATTTATGTAGCGGCCACCTTACTTGTCTTACCTTCACAACGCGGCCCATCTTGAAAATATTTCCAGAGCCGCCATTATACTGACCCCACCCAGTACGGCGGGTCACACCGTGGTGTTATATCCCCGACATTAGGCCCCAGATTGATTTGAATTCATTCATGTTAATTCTTCTTATCTCCCTTGGCGTCTTACCATCTTCTTGCGTCTATTCTTCATGATCCTTAAGGTGCCGGCTCGCAGTCCTTCCGTAATTGTCATTTCTCCACTGCCAGTCGGCTGATGATGTCATCCTGCTGACCTTTGTTTTCCAGAGTCATCATAACGTATCTTTTGAAAACTGCGTCAAATCTAGGCTGATGCAAAAATCGAGGTGTCTCCCTAGACACAAATTTACTGCAACCGTTTCGTTTTTCCCGGCGCTGTTCCATTTTCCCTTATTATAAATAAGCCCACTGAGCTTCCACAATAAACTTTCCGTCATCCTCTTCCTCTCGCTTCGTCTTCTGTCGAAAACCATCGGAGCTCCAGAGGCGTCGCCAGGGTTCCCAGCTTTGTCATCGATGCCATCAGGACCTTCCGCAGCCGTCAAGATAGGCGCGACCATCTCCGTATGTGCCCCGACGTAATCTGGTATGAATCCTTCCCATTTTAGGGTTCGTTACTTCCGGCATATATGCCATGTTCATCATGTTCGTCTGAGACGTAGCCCGTAGATCCACTATTATTTCTCAGTACTTCATAGCTGTAGTACAATCTCCGCTTTATTTTCCTCATAAGTAGATCTAGAATGAAACATAAAGACTGCTCCTTGAATGCCATAGTTTCGACCTCTCCATCAGTTAGAACACATATTTAATTATTTTGCCTTATTTGTTTGGATCCATCTGGAAGGAAAACTTTAGTAGAAATCTGTTTGTGAACCAGCACATTTTGCTAAGTGTTGTAGAAATGTTTTCGTCCTTCTTCGATTTCGCCGGCTTAAAATAGCCAATTTAGCGCGGGCGACTTGTAATCTGCGTCGGCTCATTTTCTCTTTATCTTTATAGTTGCTCTGTAACCCACCATGGCTCCAAAGAATTCCAAAGTCTGTAACTGGGCCAAGACCAAAGAATCCAAACTCACCTTGGACAACCTCGTGGATCAAGGTCTCTGGCCAGCTCGAAAGGTCATAGAATGGCGGGCTCTCAAAGATGAGCCGTCTCCCCAACCGCGGCAAGGAGAAGTTGTTGTCTTCACTGACCATGTACGCAGAGGCTTCCGTCCTCCCGGTTCAAAGTTCTTCAGGGACCTCTTGCATTTCTTCAAGCTCAGGCCTCAAGACATTGGTCCAAATTCCATGACCAATATTTGTCATTTCCAGGTGCTATGCGAAGTATATTTATAGGTTGAGCCGTCTGTGACCCCTTTTAGGGAATTCTTTTATCTTAATCGGCAAACCAAGGTGAAGAATGGTGCTGCATGTGAACTTGGTGGGGTTTCAATTCAGAAGAGGAAGAAAAGTGCCTTTCCTGAATCCAAATTGGCGAGTCACCCCAAAGGATGGAATAAGACCCGGTTTTACTGTAAGAATACCGCACCTGAAGGAGAAAACACCCTATCGGGATACATATTGGAATGACTTGGCAACAATGTAGATTTTCCGGGTTGGCCAACTGATGAAGAGAGAGCTCCATTGGCACCTCTTCATGCAAAATTGAGGGCTCTGACCGCACACGGCTTGACTGGTATCGATCTGATCCGTTGCTGGCTAAAGTGGCGGATCCAGTCTATCAGTGTAAGAGGCGGCTTGATGTGCACGTACTCAGGCGCCTCATCTGACCCTCAGCGCTTTACTCGTGAGGACCTGACTGATGATGCTCTCAACAGGGAAACGAATAAATTCTTTTCCGACTCAAAAGAGTTGTGCAGTGCTACTGGTTTGGGTCCATTTTATCTGCGCAACCCGCCACCTCCGGTACTGATTATTTTTACTATCTTTTGTCAATTCACTGTGACCCACCGTTTCTTACCGCATGTTTTTTGCAGGAGAACTCTATTTTCTGGAAGGCCACACCTCAAGCCCCTGTTCCTTCATCGGGCAATAAAGATAACCCGACCCCCGTGTCATCTTCTAGAGAGGAATCCGAGGTAGAACTTGATTCTCTTGGTCGTCTGTTTATTGAGCTTGCTGACGCACCTTCTTATCAGGGTGACTCGAAATCTAGCCAAGTCAGCGGATTTAAGGTAACTTCGACATCCTCGAGTTTAGAAACGTTTGTTCCCAGAAAACTAAGGCAAGTCGTCCGGAAAGTTAAGCTGACACACCCAGATGCTCACTTGGCTCCTGATTTTCTTTTGAAGAAAGCACAATTCGCTGGCTCATCAAAGCGCAAGACCCGGAGTGGTTCGGGTGATTTAGACAATGATTTGTCTGATGCACCGCCGGCTCATAAACCACGCTTCGAGGTGCCTCATAGTCCAACCAACTCTCATCCTAGAGCCGGTTTGTTTAAACAACCTCTCAGTCCTTTGAATTCGCTTTATCAGGCCTCTCCTTCATCTTCAGACGATTCGACTGCAATGCAACTTCCCTCTTTCAACGTCAACCATGGGTAAGCCCCTGAACTTGCACTTGTTGACTTATATTATTTTAAACCTTGAGCTATACTTAGCATAATATTTGATATCTGCAATTTACAGGGCCAAGGCTACTTCGTGAAAGAGGGCCGGCGGGTCATCTTCTGGCACTGCTCACCAAACCATGTCAAATCCTTTGCTAGTAAAAACAACAGGAGCTGTCCCAGTTGGGGAAAAAGATACAGATGTGAACCTTGAGTCAGCAATCGACGTTGAGACACCCAGGCTAGATGGGCCGGTTTTCATGGATACACCACCTGAAAGCCAGGATGCATCACATGAGCCGTCTGCTCGACTACCAAGCCCGGTTCGTCCCTCTAGCCCGGAGACTCACTTGGATGACCCCAAGGCGCCAACAGGAACAAACCTTCCGGATGTTGTCATTGTGAAGGAGGGTTTTCAAGTTCCCACTACTTCCACTTCTTTGGCTAAAATTGTGGCTAAGGATGAACTGATCAATTTGGATAAAGGAAAAGCCAAACTGGAGATTCCAGAGTTGTCCACACTTGGCATTGAAGATTTGCACCAGCAGTACTTGACCCGACTATCTGAGAGCTGGGAGATCGAAATAAGCATGATAAATGCCATGAAGGAGAAGTATGAGGTAAACTTGTTTTACCACTATCTCTATACTGTAATTAGCCTCCAAGGACCAGTTCATTGAAATAAGCTGGTTCATTAGATAACTGATCTGTAGCCGTAGCCCCCAAGAACCAGCTCATTTCCTTGAAATGAGTCGGATCTTATTAATACCTTTATAGAATTCAACCATGTAGCCCCCAAGGGCCGACTCATCTTCGTGAGATGAATCGGGTCTTTATTATTGCTTGAAGAATTCAACCTGTAGCCCCCAAGGGACGGCTCCTCTTCTTAAGATGAGTCAGGTCTTTCCTTAATATTGTTTGAATAATTCAACCTGTAGCCCCCAAGGGCCGGCTCATCTTCTTGAGATGAGTCGGGTCTTTCCATGCTACGATTTTTAAGGAAAAACTGTCATGCATTAGCCTCCAAGTGTCAAGGATATTGCTTGCAATCTGCTTGGGACTTTACACAGGAAAAATAATTCGTCATAAGGCAGTTTAAAGCTGTTGTAGAGATATTTTGCTGATATTGCTTGTACATCTGCCAGGAGTACGTTGAAGATGCTGAGTCAGTTGTTGTAAAACTGCAGAAATGGCTCAAAGAAGAGAGGAAGCTAAAAACTTATGCTCAACTCATGGTGACTCATTTTGAATATTCTACACGTCAGGCAAATGAACGTCTGGAACAAGCCATAAAGCTATTTCAAGCAGAAAAAACCATGTTTGTAAGACGTGCAGAAAAGGCAGAAAAGAAGCTTGATCCTTTGAAGGAAAAATATGCTACTCTTGTGAAACAGATTATTGAAATGTTGACGGCCATCTTTGATATGTATCCTCCTTCTCTTTAGTAGTTTTCCGTCTTTCAATTGTATGGCGGCTCATTGTTTTTTCTCTGTTGTTTGCAGGGCGGAAAAACCATAATCTTGCAGAGCTGCCTATTGTGAAATTGAAAACCATCTTCACATATGTAGAGCATTTGTTCACCGGGTCCATTTAGTCCATTATGGCGGTGAAGAATCTGAAATACCCACCAGCTTGCATCAAGGATATGTTGAAGCAACTTTCCACCATGCCACAATGGGTGACCGAGACCCAGAGATCGGCGGCCCGAGGAGGGGCAAACATGGCACTTGATCGAGCAAAGGCATATTTGCCTGAATTGGATGTGGAGCTTTTGAAGGGCGGCTTTCCTGAGTTCAAGCTTTATGGCTGCACCTTTACTCATTCCGATTATGCAAAGTGCATGACAGAGACGCGACCATTGGCAACTCTGATAGCTGAAGAGATTGACCTCGTAAAATATCATGCTGCATATACCAATGATAATGAGCGCATTAACCCGCCCAAGGATGAGCCGACTGAATTGATGCCTCCTCGACGTAAGAGACCTTTTTCCCCTGATGTTGACGCATCATCTTTTGTCGAGGGAACATCAAATTTTGAATCACTGAACTCAATTCGGTGGCAACAGAAAGGCCAACAGGTTGCTGAAGATGATGAGCCGATGGAAGTAGATCCTGAGGCGGCCACCGAGGAGAAAGCATAAAGGCATCTTTGAAGCTGAATGAGTCGCCAGACTGAGTTAGCCCCAGTAGTTTTAGAAAAAACCAGAGTATTTTGTAGCTCCATTGTGGGCCTATAATAGTGGTAGCCTTAAAACTTCCTTGGAATCCTTGGTCATGCCATCGTGCATGTGTGCACCTTTGTTGGTGCAGAACTTCAATGTTTTGAGCTTATTGCTGTGATATGATTGTGCCACTCTTTTCACTTACCCTTGAAAGTCTTTGTGGTTGTGCTCAATGAGTTTACTGATTGAGACAGAAAAACATGTCAAGGAATAAGGCGGCAAAGAACTTGGTTTTCAAGACTCAAGTCTTTGTCGAACCTTTCCTCAATAATATTGAAGATATAAGACCGACCATAATATGACCGTAGTCGTTAACACGGATACTCAGGTATGAGCCAGAAAAAGGACAGTGCCTGCAAATTTTAAATTGTGATAAAAAATCATAGAAATTCTATTAACAAGCCGGCTCAATGAGACTTGGCAAAAAGGAGACTGGCTTTGGAGGCTCAAGTTTTTGCTTCAATGAAGCGGGTATGATAACCCATGGTCTGTCCTACCTCTCTGCATGCCGGCTCTCTCGTGACTCAAGCCAATGTTTTAACATTGAAGTTCAGGGTCCAAAAGAGGATTGACTTTCAAGAGAACAAGGGGTCACCTGATCGGAATCGCATCAAGCATACATGCAGGTTTAACCATATATTATGGGGTCTTTGCTGGGTCAAAAGGGTGAGAAAGCTAAACCCGATGATTTGGAAGCCCCCAAGTGACCTATGTTGCAAACAATAAAGACCCATGCTCAATTTATTTGCCGAAACGACAAAGACTCTGAGTTTCGAGGGTGCCGGCTTTATTATATTTGAACGTAAAGAAGTATATACAGAATTTGCAGGGGGGAAATTACATAAAGGGAGCCAGTGGCCCTTCTAAGTATAATAAGACCGTAGGTGAGCGATGTTCCAGGGCCGGGTCGTCTCCTCCTCAGAATTATATGATCCTTCCCGTAAGTCCAACAGATAATATGACCCGTTGTTTAGGTTTATGCTGATGACAAAAGGACACTCCCAAGGTGGAGAAAGTTTATGGATCCCTATCTGAACTTGAATCAGACGTAGCACTAAGTCGCCTTCTTGAAAAGTACGGCTTCGGACTCTACGGCTGTGATAGCGGCGTAGGTCTTGCTGATAAATAGCAGATCTGGATGCTGCTAAATCATGCTCTTCTTCCAAAGCATCCAGGGAGTCTTGACGTGCTAGCTCATTATCTGCCTCAACATAAGCAGCAACCCGAGGCGAGCCATGGCGAATATCGCTTGGAAGAACTGCCTCGGCTCCGTACACCAAGAAGAAAGGCGTGTATCCAGTGGATCTATTTGGAGGTGTGTGAATACTCCAAAGTATTGTGGGGAGTTCTTCAACCCAGCAGCCTAGAGTAAGCTCAAGTGGTACCATAAGCCGGGGTTTGATCCCTCTAAGGATCTCCTGATTGGCTCGTTCGGCTTGTCCATTGGACTGTGGATGAGCAACTGCTGCCAGGTCAAGCCGGATGTGTTCTCGTTGATAAAACTGTTCCATGGCTCCCTTGGCTAAATTGGTACCATTATCAGTGATAATGTTGTGGGGGTAGCCAAAACAGAATATTAACTTTTTCAAGAACTTGACCGCAGTCTCTGCATCACAACTACTAACTGGCTCTGCTTCAACCCACTTAGTGAACTTATCAACCGCCACCAAGAGATGGGTTTTCTTATCAGAAGACGGCTTGAACGGGCCAACCATGTCGAGCCCCCAAACCACAAACGGCCAAGTAATTGGGATCATACGCAATTCCTAAGCCAAGACATGGGCCCGTCGACCTAACTTTTGACACCCATCTCATTTGTGCACAATCTCTTCTACATCCGCGTGAGCCGTCAGCTAGTAGAACCCATGTCGAAAAGCCTTTGCCACCAAGGACCATGAGCCGGCATGATGCCCACAATCACCAGCATGAATTTCATTAAGAATTTCCTGGCCTTGCTCAGGGGAAACACATCGTTGAAACACGCCAGTGCTGCTTCATTGGTGTAACTCGCCATTAACGATAGTTATTGATTTGGACCGTCTGATTATCTGTCGAGCCATGGTTTCCTCAACTAGGAGCTCACCTCGAGTTAGATAAGCTAGATACGGATTACTCCAGTCTGGAGTAGCATGGAGAGCCGCCACCAACTGTGCCTCCGGGTCAGGGATAGCTATATCCTCTTCAGAAGGCAATTTGACAGAAGGGTTATGAAGGACGTCCCGAGTCGTGATAGGGCATCAGCCGCCTCATTGAGCCGGCGATCAATATGATCGACCTGATACCCCTGAAAGTGACACGCCACATCAGAAACTGCCCGTCGGTAAGCCGCCATCAGGGGGTCCTTAGAGTCCCAAGTCCGTGATACTTGTTGAGCCACCAAGTCTGAGTCGCCCAAACACCTAACCCGGCTCAGATTCATCTCCTTAGCTATTCTGAGTCCGTGTAGGAGGTCCTCATATTCGGCTGCATTGTTAGTACAAGGAAACATGAGCCGCAAAACATAACAAAAATTATCACCTCGTGGGGAAGACAGTATGACTCCAGCCCCCGAGCCCTCCAACTGTCTAGATCCATCAAAATGTATAGTCCAGTAGGTGTTGTCTGGCCTATCCTCTGGAATCTGCAACTCTGTCCAGTCGTTGATGAAATCTACCAGTGCCTGGGACTTGATGGTCGTTCGAGGCACATACTTTAGATGGTGATCACCAAGCTCAATCGCCCACTTAGCAATCCATCCAGTGGCCTCCCAGTTTTGTATGATATCACCAAGAGGTGCCGAACTGACCACCGTGATTGGATGCTCCTAGAAATAGTGTTTCAGCTTCCGGCTTGCCATAAAAATTCCGAAGACTAGCTTTTGCCAATGCGGGTACCGCTGCTTGGACAAAGTTAGAACTTCACTCACGAAGTAAACTAGGTGCTGAACCGGATATTCTTTCCCTTCCTCTTTCTGCTCAATGACTACTGCTACACTCACAACTTTGGAATTAGCGGCAATGCACAGAAGCATCGGCTCTTTCTCGGTCGGGGCGACAAAGACGGGCGGGTTAACCAGCTGCTTCTTGAGTGCTTCAAAGGCTTCATTGGTGGCGTTAGTCCACTTAAATTCGCCTGTTTTCTTTAATACTTGATAAAAGGGGTAGCTTTTCCCCCAGGCGGCTTATGAAACGGCTCAAGACAGCGATGCTACCCGCTAGGCGCTGAACCTGGATTATATTTGCCGGCTTATCTAACGAAGTTACTGCCTTGGTCTTGTCCGGGTTAGCTTCGATACCTCGCTTGGAAACCAGGAATCCCAATAGTTTGCCTGCGGGAACACCAAAAACGCACTTTGCCGGGTTAAGCTTCATCCAGTACACTCGAAGATTGTGAAACGTCTCCTTGATATCCTCCAAGAGCATCTCTTTCTTATGAGACTTCACCATGATGTCATCAACATAGGCGTGAACGTTACGCCCAATCTATGGCTGAAGGCAATTCTGGACGCAGCGTTGATAAGTCGCCCCCGCACTCTTAAGCCCAAAGGGCATAGAGACATAGCAGAAAGCACCAAAGGGAGTGATGAAAGACGTCTTTTCTTGATTCTCAACAGCCATTTTGATCTGGTGATAGCCAGAGTATGCATCCAGAAAGTACAAACGCTCACAACCCGCCGTAGAATCAATGATCTGATCGATACGTGGGAGAGCAAAAGGATCCTTCGGACAGGCTTTGTTGAGATCCGTGTAGTCGACACACATGCGCCAAGTGCCGTTCTTCTTGAGAACAAGCAACGGGTTAGCCAACCACTCGGGGTGAAAAACTTCAACGATAAACCCGGCAGCTAGGAGCCGGGCTACCTCTTCTCCAATAGCCTTGCGTCTCTCCTCGTTAAAACGACGAAGATATTGGCGTACTGGTTTCATCTCCAGGTCTATGTTAAGGTGGTGCTCAGCGAGTTCTCTCGGGACTCCAGGCATGTCAGAAGGCTTCCATGCAAAGATGTCCCGATTCTCACGGATAAACTCGATGAGCGCGCTTTCCTATCTAGGATCCAAGCCGGTCCCTATAGTGAACTGCTTGGATGAGTCGCCGAGCGTGAAATCTATCTACTTAGTATCTTTAGCCGGCTTAAACTTGATTGAATTCTCCGACTCAGTATTGGGCTTCTTGAGCGGGCTCATATCAGCCGGGTGAACATTGGCGGTATAGAACTTCAGTTCCTCAGCCGCAGAAGCCGACTCGGCATAAGCTGCGTCTCCTTCTTCGCACTCCTGGGCTATCTTCCGACTTCCGCTCACGGTAATAGTACCCTTTGGTCCAGGCATCTTGAGCTTGAGATAGATATAACAAGGCCGGGCCATGAAAGGAGCGTAAGCCGGCCGTCCAAAGAGGGCGTGATAGGGGCCCTTTATCTTGACTACCTCAAACATCAAGGACTCACATGTGTAATTATTCTCATCACCAAAAGCAACATCGAGTTTGATCTACCCGATCGGATAAGCCGATTTTCCAGGAACAATCCCGTGAAAAACTGTCGTGGAAGGGAGTAGCGAGCTCTCAGGTAGGCTCATTCGGCGGAAAGTTTTGTAGTACAGAATATTTATGCTGCTGCCCCCATCCATAAGGACCTTGGTCAAGTTCTAACCGCCGACTTGAGGCGCCACCACCAAAGCTAACCCGCCAGGGTTGTCAACCCAGGGAGGATGGTCCTCCCTGCTCCAGGTGATCGGGTGCTCGGACCAGTTAAGGTACCTGGGCACTACTGGCTCTGCCATGTTGACCGCCCTGCTTCTGACCTTGTTGTCTTGCTTGCAGGTGTTAGTGGTGAAAACATGATATTGTCCGTGACTCAACTGTTTAGACTGGTTTTGAAGAGCCTGGTCACTGTGCTGATGCGAAAACTCAGCCCCCGGAGCACCCCGTGACAGGCCTGATCCACCTGATCCGCCATCCACATACGGGTTTCGAACCATCGTGCTCCCTGTTGCAGAAGTAGCAGCCAGATAAGGCAACTCACAAAACTTACCAAGGACCATGGTTTCGTGATGCTGGTTGGGTTGAAGCCGGCCAGGTTGGGCGCGCCGAGCTGGCTCGACGAGGTTGGTGCAGATGTCCGACTCGGGTACTTCCGTGACGATCTGGCCGAGGAACACAAGGATCTTGCCGAAGGGGACCCAGTACCCGTACTCAATTGAGTCAGCCTCGGGGCCCCAGCCTGAATCGTCAATGTAGATGTTGCTCCGGCGACTCTTGGTCATACGACTCGTCACGTAGCTCCCGTAACCCGGAAGTGATCCCTTTGAGAAGTTAACTCCACCGGGCAAGAGCCCCACGGTGGGCGCCAACTGTCGTGGTTTTGTCACGGCAGGTGTCCTCGTGCAAGGACTTAGGTGTGAGGCCATCGCCGCTAGGTGGTGACTCAAAGGGGTTAAAAGAGAACGGGAGGCGAGTTTACCCAGGTTCGGCCCCTCCGATGGAGGTAATAGCCTATGTCCTGCTTTGTGTCTATATTGATGGTGATCTTGATTACAAGGGAGCGGAATCGGTAACCTAGCTTTTGAGGGGGAATAACTTAAATCTTTCGGTCCTAGGGGCTCGCCTTTATATATAGGTCGAGACCCTAGGGAGTCCGGGTCATAACATGACTCGTGACCTATCACATCTCCAACACCCTTTGCCTCTCAGGCAAGGAACCATCTGGCGTCTTCTGCCCTGTGGGCCTTGAGTCGCCGTCTCCACGTGCTTGGCCCATCCAGCCATTTATGTAGCGGCCGCCTTACTTTTCTTATCTTCACAACGCGGCCCATCTTGAACATATTTCCAGATCCGCCATTATACTGACCCGGCCCAGTAGAGCGGGTCACACCGTGGGGTTATATCCCCGACAGGATGCTTGAATAAGAATTTCGATATGAGAAAGCATTGCACTAATGAAAAGGATATGATAAACACTGAGAGTTGAATTGAATCCACTAGGATGAAAAGAAAGGTAGTTGCATGACAATTTACTCATTGAAGAAAAGGGTGGGAGGGTGGTAAAAACAAAGACAACTTGTGATAGATGAGACGAACTCCGGAGAGAAATATGAGGATTTGATCTTGCAAATATTGGAGATGATTGAATTCACTTTAGGAGAATTACTCTAGATGGAGAGAATATACATGACACCTTGATTGATCAAGAGGATTAACACTCTCATAGAAATATGAGAACACGCTTAGGAAAGATATGAAATCAATGCTTGACATCAAAGCAACTCAAATTACCATACTCCAACAAAACCAAAGGATGAGGCTTTTGAATTAAGCCGGAAACAAATACATAACCCATTTGCATTTGTTGGAAGGATAATCCTAGGTAACTACTTGAATTTCAACCCAAGAACTCTCGAAATCTTTCTGGTCATGCAATCTGGTCCAACGGATACATGGATAAAATAATGAATAAATCACTCAACTCCTAGCAATAATACTACCCACCAGTGTATCACATCCGTCAACACATAACCAAAGAAACCTTAGAAATTCATCTACCTCAGACCCTCGTAATCACAACGATACTAATCATGGCAGTACATGTGATCCCGCTCCCTAGTAGTGGGTGCCGCCACTTCGCACCATGAATAGTATTGGAGCAATTTCGAACATCCGCGTATTGAGATACCAAGGAAACTGAACAATAACGATGTGTCAAGAATCCCCTGGAGCTCAACTCCCCGGGTCCAATCCATACAGTCGGGAGGCACCAAGATCAGAATTCCGGTCACATCGACATCATAGAGGTTCCATAATACCCGCATGATCCTAAAAAAATTTGAGTGAGAAGAGGGGAAGAATTAAAATTCCTACGCCAGGATTCCTCACCAGAGCATAGAAGAGGAGTAAAAAGAATCCTACTCTCCGATATATAACTAGACTCAAAATAGTTTTTTTTCTAGACTCGACTCAGCCAAGTTCGATCAATCAAGGGGGCTCCTAGGTCGGTACTGCTCTAATACCAACTTGTAACGCCCAAGATGCGGTCCTATCCTTATTTTGGCTCGAGGGACTTGATAGGGATAGAAGCGGAACTCGTCGTTTCGCAAGAATTGATATCGTTACAAGTACATGTAAAGAGGAGATGAGTATATGGAATTTGCTTAAACTCGCCACAAGCTAAATCATGATCATATCAAATACAACAATACATTCAATCACCATACAGAAGAGCAGGGTCCGACTACGGACGAAATCAAATGATAAAAGCGACATCCATCCTTGCTATCCCAGGCTACTTGCTTGGAACCCATCCTATGATCGAGGAAGAAGGAGAACTCCAAAACAAACAAGCATCGCTCTCACATCAAAGCATCGCATGACCTGTACCGACAAATGTTGTTGTAGTAATCTGTGAGCCACAGGGACTCAGCAATCTCATTTCCAAGGGCATCAAGACTAGCAAAGCTTAATGGGTAAGGTATGGTTAAGTGGTGAGGCTGCAACAAGCACTAAGCATATATTTGAGTGGCTAACTTACGAGTACAAGGATAAGGGGGGGTGATCGTTGCCTAAACGTACGTGAACTAGTAATTATCGCTAAGTGATGATCACCTACCTACGAGTCAAACATAACCCCACCGTGTTGTCTCTCGGTTAAGGAATTCATGAGAAGAGACAGTCACGATTACGCACACGGTTGGTGTATTTTATTTGAGTTTACTTTAAGTTTTCTATGACCGGATGTTAAACAAATTTCCAAGTTGCCACATAACCGCGGGCACGACTCTCATGAAAGATTTAACCCTGCAAGGGTGCTCCAACTCATCCAACACAAACTAACCACAAGCTGCATTGGAACTCCTCAACCGCGGGATGACCCGTAGTATTTGCGGAATTCAGATGGAAAATCTCGACCTCGAGATAGCCCGAAGTGTCCTCGAAATCTCGTGCACAAGAAGTTCGAGAAAGGTAAAACAAATCCAGCAAGGCCGCCCAGTGCACCGACAAAACCCGATAGGAACCGCGTATCTCGTTCTCAGGGTACGTACGGATGAGCTGGACGTCGGGTTGGCTGAAACCCCGGGTGACCAGGGGGCGCCGAACATCGCTCGATTTGGACCAACACTCATGAGGAGCACTGGCCCCGGTGATTGATTAAGTATCCTCGAGTTAATTACTCCCTATGCAGGTTTATTAGTTATTAGGCAAATGTAGTACCAAAGTTGGGCCTTGCCAGAAGAGTTTTATCCCAAAACAAAAATCAAGGGGGTCCCCATAACAACCCGGAGCATGTTAGGAGTGCTCAATATGGAACATAACACCGGTACACAAGTAACTAGGGTGGCAAAAGTGGAACTAAACACCGAGCAAAAGGCCAAGCCTCCCACCTTTTACCAAGTATATATGTGCATTAAATTAAATAGCAATAATATTGTGATATCTCAAAAATCTCCATGTTGGCACAAGGGAACAACTTGCACCTGCAACTAGCAATGCTATAAGAAGGGCTGAGCAAGCGGTAACATAGCCAAACAATGGTTTGCTGGGATGTGGAGGGGTTAGAGGCTTATCATGGCATTTGAAGGCTTGATAAACAAGTGGTAGCTAGCGAGACATAGCAATAGAAATGAGACAACTAGCATGGCAATGATAGTAGTGGTATCCAGGGAAATGGTCATCTTACCTGAGATCCCGCTTGGAAGAAGAACAAATCCGTGAAGAAGACGAACCGACGTAGTCGAACGAATCCTCACACTCTGAACGCTTTTGGAACTCTATCGAGAAGAAGCAATCTGGAAACAAACAATCAACACACGATAAACACCACAACATATTAATGATATGATGCACAACAAGGATGATGAATATTATGCATGACATGGCAAAGCACAATAATCAACTCCAACACATTAAGTGAAGCTCAATATGCACCGAGTTGCATGTTGACGAAACTCCACGATTGAATCATTTAGTTCACTCTCGTTTATTTACACAACAAGTTTAAAGGTTGTTAAACATGTAAATAGGTGAAGCATAAATAAACTACACTATCTAGGCATCTTAAATGAGGTCGGAAACAACTTATAGTATTTCTGAAGTGACCCCATATGTTAATTTCCAAATTGGTCCAGATCTGAACTAACCATATTATATATTTATTAAACAGGAAAATAAAGTAGACCATGTGATTCTACACGTCATTCTAGTCGATTTACATAAATGGATCATCTACAATGGAGCTACGGACTAAAAGTTATGACAAACACAAGGTGAATATGCCATGGATGCAAAATGCATGCAAACGACAACCACAAACATTTCAAATCATAGATACAGGAAGATATTATGAAACTACATGAAATTCTAAGAAAGTTTCGTGTGCAACATGTTCAAAATGGAGCTACGGTTCAACAATAACAAGCAACACAAGTTTTATTTAAAATCTGCCCAAAACAGCAACATAGCATATTACAACCCACACATCAACAAGCTACAGCCATCTAAAATGCACAACAAGGACATGGTGATGTATTCTATGTGATGCACAACAATTCATCTCATTTGAGCAAATTGAATGGAAGCATGGATCAATAGGAAATGAGCTCACAAGATGACTATAAAATATAGAAGATTAGGACTTAGTAAAAATAACAGTTTTTAGCATAGCAGTTTTTCATGAAGGCATATTGGCAACAATAAAACTAGATGCTACAGGACATATCATGGCATGAAAATCTACAGCATGGTAGAGGACATGATACACTACAATTCATTCCATAGTGGCAAAGTCTAGTTATGCATAGAATCACGGCTAGCATCAACACAACATGGCATTATGAAGAAAGCAGATTCTAAGACTTAGTGAAAATTAGACTAGACATGAGCAGCAGTTTTTAACAGATTGACATGTTGGACATCAGCATTAATTATGATGCTAAACCTATTCATGCAAACTATTGACACAAGATGATAGAGCATAACATGCTTTACAATACATCCCACTGTGGCAACACCAAAAGAGTCCTAAAACACTAGCAAATCACATGGCAACGTGACAACAAAATAAAAGTTTCAGACTTAGAATTATTTAGACCCCTCAAAACAGCAGTATTTTATAGCATGTTGGCAACAAGAAAATAACACCTAAACATGGATTCCTATAGCAACCAAAATTACCAGGGCCTAGCACACATGTCCAAGGGCATAACTCATGTTCAAAATTATTTCATATCATGCATGGATTAATTCAAACAAAATAAACAAAAGGGCATCATAGAAAAATAACATGCACACAAAATTGCTGAAATGACAAAACTAATTACACAGATAAATTCTATGGATTTTTATACCCCAAAATCATATATAATATGTGGGTTTTTATTAAAGAAACAATGACACAACAATTATGCGAGATTAGGACATAAACCGTTTTAGCAAGTTATTTATGAAAATTAAATGCAAACAGCAAGTTGAACATTTTTATCATGCATGAAAGTGCGATATAATTAATCTACACATTTTATATATAGGACATGTTTAATCCCGATGCACGGTTAATTATCTATGAGCAATGCAATTCATGACATTTACGCAAATTAACAGAAAATGGCGTGTTAAGCTTTTTTATCATTTGTGAAAACGGGATATTGTGAATCTACACAAAATTCTAATAAATTTTCATATATAAAGTTTTTACATATGATGCACGGTTATTTAACTATTGGCATTTTAAAATCATGGCAAAATCTGTAAATATGCAATGAGTTGATTAATTGGGAAATTTGTCTAGCGAAAAAAACATTACGATGGGCCGAAACTGTCTGGTGCAACAGTGCATAGGGTAGCGCGGCATAGCTATCCTACGCATAGAGCGGCATATAGCAGTACATGGGCGTCGGATAACTACGCGACGCCTAAGGCGAGGACTAGCTACAAAGGGGGCTTTGGGTCGGGTGGCTCACCAGATGGGCTCGGCCCAGTTGGTGGAGAGGCGAGGCTGTCTGCCAGGGGTAGGCTGTTCCGAGGCAAGGCCCACGCAGTTGGCGAGCGACGCGCTAGGGCGCCCGTCGTCCATGTCCTCTCTCCCGTGCCCGAGCGGGAGGTAGGGCGGCGGCTGCAGCGACGTCGGCTGGTGGCAGGTTGGCGCGGAGGTGCGACGCAAGGCAGTGCGGGGACGGGCAGCGGGGCGACGGATCCGGCGAGGGAGCGGCTGGATCCGGTCGACGGCGAGCTCCTTCGTGGCCGGCGATCCATGGCGAGGGAGCTGCGGGAGTGAGAGACACCGAGAGGTGAGAGAGAGAGAGAGAGAGAGAAATGGAGGGAGGAGGAAGAGAGAAGAGCGGGCGGCGCTCTGGCCTGGGTCCGGCGGGGCTACTCCGGCGGTCGCTGGCGGCCGGCAGGGCGTGGGGCTATCGGGCGACGGCTGAGGGCTGTGTTCGGGCGGTGGCGGGCGCGGTTGGGCCTGGGCACGCCTGATCTGGGCCGCGGCGAGCCTTGGCGCGAGGAGAAGCGAGACAGGGGCACTGGGTTGGCGTCGGCGCAATTGGTTGGGCACGGAAAACGAGGGAGGCCTAGGGTTTCCTATTAGGGCAGGGTTAGGTTCCTTATATAGCCAGGGAGGTTAGGTTTAGGTGGTTTTTGGGCGTTTCGTAGCACTTTGATTGCGATCCAACAACTCCGATCGGAGGAGGGGCTAGGCTGGGCTAGGTGGGATGTGAAGATGGGCTAGGTGGGGATGAGAGGGAGGATCGCAGCCCGTGATAGAGTTTTTATAACCTGAAAAACGTCTGATAATTAAAATGATGACGGTGCCGCTACAGTTGACCGTTCGGGTATCAAACGAGCTCCGATTGCGACGAAATTTGGCAGGCGGTCTACCCACAATAAACCAAGACCTCTCACCAAGTTCCGACCCAATCCAAGAGTATTTTACACCCACTTTTAAAAACAATGTTTTATCGATGCCGCGGGCGCATGCGTGTGTGGTTGGCCTCGAAACAGTCGACGACATTAACGGAGAGAACCGGCGACTACTAACGGATGCAAGTTTTGAAAACGGACGACAACGGCGTACCGATGTAATGCGGATGATGCGAATGATGCGTTGATGAATGCGACAACCAAACGAATCACACGACGGCAACAAAATAAAATAGGAATCTTCTGGAGCATCGGTCTCGGGCTGTTACAAAGCACCTGCCTCCCTGCACCTCGATCCCATGGTAGATGGATTCAGAGTCCACAATCTGTTAATGGACAACGGAGCGGTTTAAACCTCATTTACGAGGATACCCTAGACAAAATGCAATTAGACAGATCTCACATCGAGCAAAGCCACACCACCTTTCGAGGGGTCATCCTCGGAAAAGAGGCACGTTGCACCGGATGAGTTACTCTCGATGTGGTATTCGGCACCCCTGAGAATTATAGGTCCGAAGAACTTCTCTTCCATATTGTGCCCTTTCATAGCGGTTATCACACCCCATTGGGGCGTGTTACTTTCACAAGATTTCAAGCCATACCACATTACAGGTATATGAAGTTCAAAATGCCATGGCCCAATGGCGTGATCACAATTACAGGGACTAGAGCTCTTCGGGCCGAAAACAAAACAGCATCGCTCACCCTTGAGGCACGGTCCGAGACTCTCGCAGCCGAGGAATTAACCACACTCCGCACAATGGTAGATAGGGATGATATAATCCTCAGTAAGAGGCCTAAATCCACATCCTTCAAACCAACAGATGAAATCATCAAATTTCAGGTGCATCCAACGAACCCCAACAAAACAGCGTCCATCGGAGCTCAGCTGGAGTACGCGGTTGACGAAGCACTGTGCACATTCTAGCATGAAAACAAGGACATATTTTCCTAGCACCCCTCACATATGCCAGGAATCCCATGAAGACTAGAAGAGCATAGCTTGAACATAATCACATGCTTCAAGCCAGTCAAACAGCCACTACGCCGATGGGTGAAGAACCCAAGCGTCAAGCTATGGGTGAAGAACTAGCAAAACTACTCGAAGCCGGATCCATCCGAGAAATCAAACACCCCGAATGGTTGCCAAATCTGGTCATGGTGCCAAAGAAAGACAAATCCTAGCGGTTGTGCATCAATTTCAAAGACCTAAATAAAGCCTGCCGTAAGGACCTTTTTCCCTTACCCCGCATAGACCAGATCATCAACGCCACCGCCAGACACGACTCGCTGTGCTTCCTCGATGCCTACTCTGGATACCATCAAATCAAAATGAAGGAGTCCGACCAAGCCGCAACCGCCTTCATCACCCCCTACGGGCCATTCTGCTTCAACACAATGCCCTTCGGGTTAAAAAAACACAGGCGCCACATACCAGCACATGATTCAGACATGGCTAGGAAAATCAAATCGGCAAGACGGTCGAGACATACGTGGAAGACATGGTCATCAAGACCAAACACGTTAGCCAGCTGGTGGATGACTGATACGTCTCCAACATATCTATAATTTTTGCTTGTTCCATGCTGTTATATTATCATTCTTGGATGTTTTACAATCATTTTACTACAACTTTATATTATTTTTGGGACTAACCTATTAACCTAGATCCCAGAGCCAGTTTCTGTTTTTTCCGTGTTTTTGAGTTTTACAGAAAAGGAATATCAAACGGAGCCCAAACGGAATAAAAATCTACGGTGATTTTTTATGGACCAGAAGAAGCCCAGGGAGCGTTGGAGTTTGGCCAGAAGAGCCACGAGGCCACCACAAGCCTGGGGGGCGCGCCCCCCTGGCTTGTCGTCACCTCGTGGCCCACCTTGACTTGTTTCCGACGCCAAAAATTCTTATAAATACAGAAACCCCCAGAAACAAACCTAGATCGGGAGTTCCGCCGCCGCAAGCCTCTTTAGCCATGAAAAACCAATCGGGAGCTCGTTCCGGCACCCTGCAGGAGGGGGAAACCATCACCGGAGGCCATCTTCATCATCCCGGCGGTCTCCATGACGAGGAGGGAGTAGTTCACCCTCGGGGCTGATGGTATGTACCAGTAGATATGTGCTTGATCTCTCTCTCTCGTGTTCTTGAGATGGCACGATCTTGATGTATCGCGAGCTTTATTGATATAGATGAATCATATGGAGTTTTCCCCTCTCTATCTTCTTGTGATGAATTGAGTTTTCCCTTTGAAGTTTTCTTATCGGATTGAGTCTTTAAGGATTTGAGAACACTTGATGTATGTCTTGCGATGGGATATCTGTGGTGGCAATGGGATGTTCTATTGATCCACTTGATGTATGTTTTGGTGATCAACTTGCGGGTTCCGTGACCTTGGGAATCTATGCATAGGGGTTGGCACATGTTTTCGTCTTGACTCTCCGGTAGAAACTTTGGGGCACTCTTTGAAGTTCTTTGTGTTGGATTGAACATGATGAATCTGAAATTGTGTGATGCATATCGTATAATCAAGCCCATGGGTACTCGTGGTGACATTGGAGTATCTAGGTGACATTAGGGTTTTGGTTGATGTGTATCTTAAGGTGTTATTTTAGTACGAACTCTAGGGCTGTTCGTGACACTTATAGGGATAGCTCATAAGATTGATCGGAAAAGATAACTTTGAGGTGGTTTCGTACCCTCCAATAATTTCTTCGTTTGTTCTACGCTATTTGTGACTTTGGAGTGAACTCTTTGTCGCATGTGAGGGATGTACATGTGATTTAACTATGTCAGTATTGTTGAGAGAACTTGCACTAGTGAAAGTATGAACCCTAGGCCTTGTTTCTAAGCATTGCAATACCGTTTGTGCTCACTTTTATCATTAGTTACCTTGCTGTTTTTATATTTTCAGATTACAAAAACCTATATCTACCATCCATATTGCACTTGTATCACCATCTCTTCGCCGAACTAGTGCACCTATACAATTTACCATTGTATTGGGTGTGTTGGGGACACAAGAGACTCTTTGTTATTTGGTTGCAGGGTTGTTTGAGAGAGACCATCTTCATCCTATGCCTCCCACGGATTGATAAACCTTAGGTCATCCACTTGAGGGAAATTTGCTACTGGCCTACAAAACTCTGCGCTTGGAGGCCCAACACGAGTCTACAAGAAGAAGGTTGCGTAGTAGACATCAAGCTCTTTTCTGGCGCCGTTGCCGGGGAGGTGAGTGCTTGAAGGTATATATTTAGATCTTGCAATTAAATCTTTTAGTTTCTTGTTTTTCACTAGTTTGGTTTTATAAAAGAAAACTACAAAAAAATGGAGTTTAGGTTGCCTCATATGCTTCATCTTTTTAATGTCTTTCGTGAAAATGATGGAAAGGAAAATTGTGCTCAAGTGTTAGAAGAAGAAGTTATTAAAATGTTTGGCACTAAATCTTTGAGTGATGAGCATGATTGTAATGTTGTTAGAATGAATTCTCTGAATATCCATGATGCTAATGATATGCAAACCCACAAGCTTGGGGATGCTATGTTTGATGAAGATGATATTTTTAGTCCCCCAAGTTTTGATGAGCAAATTTGTTATGATAATGACATGCCTACTATCTATGATGATTATGATGATGACATGTATGCTATAAAGAGTGATAGTAACCATGACACTTGTCATCATGATTTTAATATTCAAAGTGGTTATGTCAACCAAGTATCTCATGATAGTTATTTTGTTGAGTTTGCTCCCACTATTATGAATGAGAAGAAAATTGCTTATGTGGAGAGTGACAAATTTTCTATGCTTCTGGATCATGAAGATAATGCTTTATGTGATAGTTATGTTGTGAAATTCCTTCATGATGCTACTGAAAATTATTATGAGAGAGGAACATATGCTTGTAGGAATTGCAATAATATCAAGTTTCCTCTCTATGTGTTCAAAGTTTTGAAGTTATGCTTGTTTTGCCTTCCTATGCTAGTTGATTCTTGCTCCCATAAATTGTTTGCTCACAAAATCCCTATGCATAGGAAGTGGGTTAGACTTAAATGTGCTTGTCATGAGATTCATGATGCTCTCTTACATGTTTCAAATAATATTCCTATGTGAGCATCATTGAAATCGTCATGCCTAGCTAAAAGGCTTTAAAGAAAAGCGCTTGTTGGGAGACAACCCAACACTTTTCCTTTCTGTTTTTGTGTGTTCACATGATTAATCTACTGTAGTAATCATGTTTTATGCCTTTTATTTCAATAAAGTGCCAAGTAAAGCCTTTGGGATGACTCACAAGATGAGTAGAATTGATGCTGAACCAAAACAGAAACTTTTGACTCCAGTACAGGAATTTTAATGTTTTACTGGAGCGTGCTAATGATCTGAAATTTTTACAAAGTCTTGATATACAAATTCTTCAGGTTTTTATAATTTTTCAGAATTTTTGGAAACAGGGAAGTATGGTTACACTACAGATCTTCACATACTGTTCTGTTTTTGACAGATTCTGTTTTGCATGCATAGTTCACTTGTTTTAGTGTTCCCATATTTTATATTCAGTGATATAAATTATGGGAATGATATAATACAGTAGGTATCATGTGGAAACAATTATGAATCTTGTCTTGACAGTACCTAAGTGAATGACCTTTGTTTATTATACTAACCCATCTCACGAAGTTCCGTTAAGTTTTGTGTGATTGATGTTTTCAAGTTTTGGGTGAGACACCGATATGAGGAGAATAAGGAGTGACAAGAAACTAAGCTTGGGGATGCCCAAGGCACCCCCAAGGTAATATACAAGGAAGACTCAAGCGCCTAAGCTTGGGGATGCCCCGGAAGGCATCCCCTCTTTCGTCTTCAATACTATCGGTATATCTTACTTGGAGCTATATTTTTATTCGTCACATAATATGAGTTTTGCTTGGAGCATCATTTTATTTTCTTGTTCTCTGTTAGGTGTTATTTATAATCTTGTTTTTCAATAAAAAGTTCCAAGAATTGTCTTAGGATGCTTGCATTGCATGTTTTGATGTGTGCTGTGTAAAATCAGAAACTTTTGCTGTAGTGTTTGAATTTTCATATTTTACTGGAACGTGGAAAGTTCCTGAAATTTTTACACAGTGTTGTCATATAAATTATTTAGCATATCCAAAAAATTTATAATTTTTTGAGTTACAGAAGTACACTGTTTTCATAAATTTCTACAGACTGTTCTGTTTGGACAGATTGCTGTCATAGTTTCGTTATCTACTTATCATGTAGTTTCCATAGCCTATATTGGTAGATATAAATTGTGGAAATGATAGCATACAGTACCTAATGTTTGAAAATTATTATGCAACTTGTCTTGGCAGTACATGAAGTGTTGATTTATTCTTATGTGTACTAACCTATCTCACGAGTTCTTTTCGAGTTTTGTGTGGATGAAGTTTTTGAGAATAGGTGAAACCATGATATGAGAGGATTGAACGAGATACAAAAGCTCAATCTTGGGGATGCCCAAGGCACCCCAAGTAAATATTTCAAGAAGTCTCAAGATCTAAGCTTGGGGATGCTACGCATCCCACCTCTCTTCATCAACAATTATCGGTTAGCCTATGTTGAGCCTAAATTTTTATTCGTTCACATGATGCGTGCTATTCTTGGAGTGCTATTTTTCTTTTGCTTTCTGTTGAATAAAATACTCAGATCTGAAAATATTTATTGAGGGAGAGAGAGTCCTCACATAGCTCCTTAATTGTTTGACTACTCATTGATCTTCACTTATATCTTTTGTTAGTAGCTTGTCATTTCCTCTCATGCTTCACTTATACCTTTTTGAGGGATGAAATCTTTATGCTCATGTGCTTCATTTAAATTTGTTTGATCTTGTCGAAAATGCAATGGCAATATATGAAACTAGTCCCAATGTGATAGATATCCAAGGAGGATATAATAAAAACTTTCAAGAAGATCATGGGACAAATTAAACTTGATTCTTTGTAATAGTTTTGAAACATGATGATAGTAATATGTGAGTCATGTTAGTGAGTAATTATGCTTTAGTAGGAATATTGGCGTTAAGGTTTGTGATTCCCTATGCATGCACGAAAGTCAATAGTTATGCAATGAAGTTACATCCTACTTGTGGTGCATTATTCGGTGTTAGTTATGATTCAATGCTCACTTATGTGAATTTTCGTTTCCTGGTTCGGTTGCTTCCCAATCTAATTGCTAGCCTCCATTTGTACTAAGTAGAAATACTACTTGTGCATCCAAAATCCTTAAACCAAGTTTTTCCTTATGAGTCCACAATACCTACCTATATGCGGTATTTTCGTGCCGTTCCAAGCAAATTTGTATGTGCCATCTCTAAATCTTCAAAATAAATTTTCTCTTTTGTGTGCCCGTACCGCTCATGAAACGGTGGGGAGTATCCAATATTTTTCCATGCTAGGTGGTCTATTCTCACGATATGTGTTGATTCACTATCATTCACGAGAAAGTAGCTGGTATTCGGGATGCCCAGTTCCATGCTCAAAAATCAAATCAAAATATAATGAAACAAAACTCCCCCAGGATTGTTGTTTGTATGGACGGTACCTGTGGATTCGGCTCGCCGTGGAGTGTGATTGATTGGTGGAGGGGGAGTAAAAATTTTACCATTCTGTTTGGGAACCGCCTATAATGTATCTAGCATGGAAAGTATTGTGAGCTACTTTGTCGTTTTCGTTGACAGGAAAAGCATGCCACCCAAAATATTTTTTCTCTCTCAATTTAAAACTTTGAGCTCTGGCACCTCTACAAATCCCTACTTCCCTCTGCGAAGGGCCAATCTATTTACTTTATGCAATTTTTATTTTTTCTTTGAGTCTCCATCTTCTCTTATAAGCACCAACCAGGGGGCACTATGATCGTACTTGAGAATAGGGCATAGCTAATATTTGAGTGTGTTTCATGAATGGATCAATGATTGAGCATGATGGGCTAGGGATAACTTTCTTTAGTGTTGATATTTTGAAAGACATGGTTGCTTGTTGACATGCTTGAGTATTGAAGTCATTATGTTAAAACTAGACTATTGCTTTGAATCATTTACAAGTCCAAATGTCCATGCTATGCAAAGAAGAAAAGAATATGATGAACATGTTAGGCATAATTCACATCAAAAATTCTGTTTTTATCATTTACCTACTCGAGGACAAGTAGGAATTAAGCTTGGGGATGCTGATACGTCTCCAACGTATCTATAATTTTTGCTTGTTCCATGATGTTATATTATCATTCTTGGATGTTTTACAATCATTTTACTACAACTTGATAGTATTTTTGGGACTAACCTATTAACCTAGAGCCCAGTGCCAGTTTCTGTTTTTTCCGTGTTTTTGAGTTTTACAGAAAAGGAATATCAAACGGAGCCCAAACGGAATAAAAATCTACGGTGATTTTTTATGGACCAGAAGAAGCCCAGGGAGCGTTGGAGTTTGGCCAGAAGAGCCACGAGACCACCACAAGCCTGGGGGGCGCCCCCCCTAGGGCGCGCCTCCCTGGCTTGTCGTCACCTCGTGGCCCACCTTGAATTGTTTCCCACGCCAAAAATTCTTATAAATACAGAAACCCCCAGAAACAAACCTAGATCGGGAGTTCCGCCGCCGCAAGCCTCTGTAGCTATGAAAAACAAATCGGGAGCCTGTTCTGGCACCATGCCGGAGGGGGAAACCATCACCGGAGGCCATCTTCATCATCCCCGCGGTCTCCATGACGAGGAGGGAGTAGTTCACCCTCGGGGCTGCGGGTATGTACCAGTAGCTATGTGTTTGATCTCTCTCTCTCTGTCATGTTCTTGAGATGGCATGATCTTGATGTATCGCGAGCTTTATTGATATAGATGAATCATATGGAGTTTTCCCCTCTCTATCTTCTTGTGATGAATTGAGTTTTCCCTTTGAAGTTTTCTTATCGGATTGAGTCCTTAAGGATTTGAGAACACTTGATGTATGTCTTGCGATGGGATATCCGTGGTGACAATGGGATATTCTATTGATCCACTTGATGTATGTTTTGGTGAGCAACTTGCGGATTCCGTGACCTTGGGAATCTATGCATAGGGGTTGGCACATGTTTTCGTCTTGACTCTCCGGTAGAAACTTTGGGGCACTCTTTGAAGTTCTTTGTGTTGGATTGAACATGATGAATCTGAAATTGTGTGATGCATATCGTTTAATCAAGCCCATGGGTACTCGTGGTGACATTGGAGTATCTAGGTGACATTAGGGTTTTGGTTGATGTGTATCTTAAGGTGTTATTTTAGTACGAACTCTAGGGTTGTTCGTGACACTTATAGGGATAGCTCATAAGATTGATCGGAAAAGATAACTTTGAGGTGGTTTCATACACTACAATAATTTCTTCATTTGTTCTCCGCTATTTGTGACTTTGGAGTGAACTCTTTGTCGCACGTGAGGGATTTACATATGATTCAACTATGTTAGTATTGTTGAGAGAACTTGCACTAGTGAAAGTATGAACCCTAGGCCTTGTTTCTAAGCATTGCAATACCGTTTGTGCTCACTTTTATCATTAGTTACCTTGCTGTTTTTATATTTTCAGATTACAAAAACCTATATCTACCATCCATATTGCACTTCTATCACCATCTCTTTGCCGAACTAGTGCACCTATACAATTTACCATTGTATTGGGTGTGTTGGGGACACAAGAGACTCTTTGTTATTTGGTTGCAGGGTTGTTTGAGAGAGACCATCTTCATCCTACGCCTCCCACGGATTGATAAACCTTAGGTCATCCACTTGAGGGAAATTTGCTACTGTCCTACAAAACTCTGCGCTTGGAGGCCCAACACGAGTCTACAAGAAGAAGGTTGTGTAGTAGACATCAATGACCTTCGGCAAACCTTTGATAACCTGCAGGCTTACGATATACGGCACAATCCGGACAAATGCGTCTTCGGAGTTCCCGCTGGTAAACTGCTTGGATTTATTGTCTCACATAGAGGAATAGAGGCCAATCCGGCTAAAATCCGAGCCCTATCCCAACTAGCGATCCCTATGGAGCTGAAGCATGTTCAAAAACTGGCGGGCTGCGTGGCGGCTTTGAGCTGCTTTATCTCCCGCCTTGGTGAAAAGGCACTGCCTCTCTACAGACTGCTCAAGCGGACCACAAATTTCGAGTGGACCGACGGTACAATCATTTTATAGCAACTTTATATCATTTTTTGGGACTAACCTATTGACATAGTGCCAAGTGCCAGTTGCTGTTTTTTTCTTGTTTTTTACTTCGCAGAATACCAGTACCAAATGGTGTCCAATCGCGATGAAACTTTTTGGAGATTTTTTTGGACCAGAAGACAACCAGTGAGCCAAACAAGCACCCAGGAGGAGGCCCATGGGGCCTAGAAGACACCAGGGCGCGCCAAAGGACCCCGGCGCGCCTTGGTGGGTTGTGGTGGCCTCGGGACTCCCCTCCACCGCCTCTGAGCTCTATAGATACCCAAATATTCCAGAAACCCTAGAGGAGTCGACGAAAATACTTCCAGCCGCCGCAAGTTCCAGAACTGCGAGATCCAATCTAACACCATCACGGAGGGGTTCATCATCCTCATTGGTGCCTCTCCGATGATGCATGAGTACTCCACCATAGACCTACAGGTCCGTAGGCAGTAGATAGATGGCTTTCTCTCTCTCTCTCTTTTGATTCTCAATACAATGGTCTCTTGGAGATCTATTGATGTAATGACTTTTTGCCGTGTGTTTGTTGGGATCTGATGAATTTTGAGTTCATGATCAGTTTCTATCCATGAATATTATTTGAGTCTTCTTTGATCTCTTATATGCATGATTACTTATAGCCTTGTATTTCTTCTTCGAATCTTTGGTTTAGTTAGGCCAAATGGATCGATTTTTCTTGCCATGGGAAGCGGTGCTTTTTGATGGGTTCAATCTTGCGGTGTCCTCTCCTAGTGATAGAAGGGGTAGCGAGGCACGCATGTATCGTTGCTATTAAGGATAAAAATATGGGGTCTATTCCTACATGAATAGATCTTTTCTACATCATGTCATCATTCTTATTGTGTTACTATGTTTATCCATGAGCTTAATACACTAGATGCATGCTGGATAGCGGTCGATGTGTGGAGTAATAGTAGTAGATGCAGAATCGTTTCGGTCTACTAATCTTGGACGTGATGCCTATCTAATGATCATTGCCTTGGATATCATCATGATTATTTGATCTTCTATCAATTTCCCAACAGTAATTTGCTTACCCACCATGTGTTATACTCATGAGAGAAGCCACTAGTGAAACCTACGGCCCCCGGGTCTACTCTTTCAACATATTGGTTTCCAATCTATCTTTTGCCGCTTTTGTTTTCAGATCTATTATTCCAAAAACCCAAAAATACCTTGCTGCACTTTTTATTTGCCTCTTTTATTTGGTGTTCTTGTGCAATCTATCTATCCAGTCTACTACAGTCTAATCTATCTTTTTACCGTGGTGAGATTGACAACCTCTCTTACGCGTCGGGTTGCAAGTATTTGTTCTTTGTGTGTAGGTACCGTTTACATAGTGTTGCATGGTTCTCCTATTGGTTCGATAACCTTGGTTTCATAACTGAGGGAAAAACTTACCGTAGCTGTGCTGCATCATCCCTTCCTCTTTGGGGAAATACCGACGCAGTCTCAAGCCACGTCAAAGGAATTTCCGGCACCGTTGCCGGGGAGACATCATCAACATCTATCAGGTTCTAATCACAAATCTCATCTCCTTGCAATTCACATTATTTGCCATTTTCCTCTCATTTTCATCTCTCCCACTTCACAAAAATTTGCCGTTTTATTCGCCTTCTTTCTCGTTCACCGTTTTCTCACCGGATCTCTTTTTGTTTGCTTGTGTTTCCATGTGCCTTCTATTTGCTTGCATCTTCGCTTGCTAAAAATCTATTGATATGGATCCACATCCACTTGCTAATCTTTTTAAAAGGCCAAATTATGATGAACCAATTGCTAGTGAGTTGAGTGCACTTGATTATCTCTATGAAGTTTTGTTTGAAAATCATGAATCTGAAAATTTTGATGAAGTGTTGAAAGAAGAAATTTATAAGTTGATTCATGACAGCTCCTTGACTGAAAATCATGATTGTAATGATGTTACTATAAATTCTATTAATGTCAATTATGTTAATGATATGCAAAACTACAAGCTTGGGGATGATAATTTTGTCATGTCCACTTCTTATTGCAATGATTATGATTCGGGTGATAATGATTCTTATGGTCTTGAAAATCTATTTAAGCCTCATGTTGAATATGTTATTGATAATAATGTTTGCAATAGTATCGAAAGTGGGTTTCGGAGAGCATCAACTTTAGGTAAAAAGAATCCCACATATTTGGAGAGTGTTCAATCTTATGAATTTATTGATAAAATTGGGTTTGGAGAGGTCATAACTTTAGTTGATGATAATCCCACTATTTTGGAAGATGATAAAAACTTTATGCATGTTGATCCTAAATCGAGTATTGTTTATGATATATATATATTGTTGAATTTGATTATGATCCTTCATGTAATTATTATGAGAGAGGAAATTATGGTTGTAGAAACTTTCATGATACTAAATTACCTCTCTTCATGTTGAGATTGCTATTGTCTCTTTCTTCTTCATTCCATATGCTAGTTTTTGCTTTCCTTGATAATTTGTTTGCTTATAAAATGCCTATGCATAGGAAGTATGTTAGACTTAAGTGTGTTTTCCATATGCTTCATGATACTATCTTTGTGTTGCTATTATTATCTTTCATGAGGGCATCATTGAAATCTCAAGCCTATCTTAATGGCTATAAAGAAAGAGCTTGTTGGGAGGCAACCCAATGAATAAAATTTATTTTTACCTTTTTCTTTCTGTTCTTGAGTGTTGACACAATTATGATTGTGTTTTTATGTTTTAATTAGTGTTTGTGCCAAGTAAAGCCTTTAGGATGACTCACAAGATGAGTAGAAACGATGCGGAATCTGAAACAGAAACTTTGACTCCAGTGCAGGAATTTTCATTTTTTACTGGAGAGTGATAATGATATAAAATTTTAACACCTTATTGCTATACAGATTCTTTACATTTTCCTATTTTCAGAATTTTTAGAGTTACATAAGTATGGTTAGAGTACATATTACTACAGACTGTTCTATTTTTGACAGATTCTGTTTTCGTTGCATTGTGTGCTTATTTTGATGAATCTATGGTTTGTATTGGAGGATATAAGCAATGGTAAAGTTAGAATACAGTATATATAATGCAATAATAAAATATGAATGGGTTTGCAACAGTACTTAGAGTGGTGATTTGCTTTATTATACTAACGGATCTCATGAAGGTTTTGTTGAGTTTTGTGTGATTGAAGTTTTCAACTTTTAGGTGAGATCACGATGGATGAAGGAATAAGGAGTGAAAAGAGCCTAAGCTTGGGGATGCTACAGCACCCCCAAGATAATATACAAGGAGAAACAAGCAACTAAGCTTGGGGATGCTACAGCACCCCCAAGATAATATACAAGGAGAAACAAGCAGCTAAGCTTGGGGATGCTACAGCACCCCCAAGATAATATACAAGGAGAAACAAGAAACTAAGCTTGGGGTGGCCCAGAGGGGCATCCCCTCTTTCTTCTAACGACCATCGGTATTTTACTTGGAGCTATATTTTTATTCGTCACATATCATGAGTTTTTCTTGGAGCGTCTTGTATTATTTGAGTCTTTGCTTGATTTGCTTTTTAGTTTGTCACAAGTATCCTTGCTGGACACACCAATTTGAGAGAGCCAAAATTGTGCTATGATTTGTTAGAATTGCTCTATATGCTTCACTTAAATTTTTTGAGCTATGGAATTGCTCTAGTTATTCACATATATCTTTTTGAGCACGCTGTGCTTTAAAGTTTTGAAGAAATACTCTCATGCTTCACTTAGATTAATTTGTGAGTTAGTAAATTTTGAAGAAACACTCTCATGCTTAACTTAGATTAATTTGAGAGTTAGTAAACTTTGAAGAAATTCTCTCATGCTTCACCTATATTATTTTGAGAGATGAAATTTGTATGCTCATGTTCTTCACTTAAATTTATTTGAGCTTGTCAAAAGCTATGGCAATATATGAAACTAGTCCCAAAGTGATAGATATTCAAGAGGGATATAATAAAAACTTTCAAGAAGATCATTGGACAATTAAACTTGTTTCCTTGTAATAGTTTTGAGACATGATGATAGTAATATGTGAGCCATGTTGATGAGTAATTATGCTTTAGTAAGAATATTGGTATTAAGGTTTGTGATTCCCTATGCAAGCATGAAAGTCAATAGTTATGCAATGAAATTACATCCTACTTATGGTGCATTATTCGGTGTTAGTTATGCTTAATGCCCGTTTATGTGAATTTTCGTTTCTTGGTTGGTTGCTTCTCAATCTATTTGCTAGCCTCCAGTTGTACTACATAGAAATACTACTTGTGCATCCAAAATCCTTAAACCCAGTTTTGCCTTATGAGTCCACCATACCTACCTATATGTGGTATTTCCATGCCGTTCTAAGCAAATTTGTATGTGCCATCTCTAATTTTCAAAATGAATTTCCTTTTTGTGTGCTCGTACCGCTCATGAAACGGTAGGGGGTGTCCAATATTTTTCCATGCTAGATGTGTTATTCTCAAGATGAGTGTTTATTCACTTGTCATTGCATGAGAGTACGGCGGTAATAGGGATGCCCAGTCCTGAAATGAAAAAAGAAATTTACTTTATGTTATCAAATAATAAATTCCTTGGAAAGTGTTGGTATGGAAGGCAACCGTGTATACGGCTAGCCATGGATTGCGAAAGAATGTTTTAAAAAGGAACAAACTTTATTTTCTGTTTGGGAACCGCCTATGATGTATCTAGCATGGAAAGTATTGAGAACTACTCGGTCGTTTTCGTTGACAGGAAAGGCATGCCACCCAAAATATTTCTCTCTCTCAATTTTAGCTTTCAGCTCTAGCACCTCTACAAATCCCAACTTCCCTCTGCGAAGGGCCTATCTATTTACTTTATGCAATTTTTACTTTTATTCGAGTGTCCATCTTCTCTTATAAAGCACCAGCTAGGGGGCACTATGATCATACTTGTGCATTAGGTGTGGCTAATATTTGAGTGTGTTTCATGAATGGATCAATGATTGAGCATGATGGGCAAGGGATAGCTTTCTTTACTGTTGATATTTCGGAAGACATGGTTGCTTGTTGGCATGCTTGAGTATTAAAGTCTTTATGTCAAAACTAGACTATTCCTTTGAACCATCTAAAAGTCCAAATGTCCATGCAACAAAAGAAAAGAATAAGTGATGAACATGTTAGGCAACATTCCACATCAAAAATTATATTTTTATCATTTACCTACTCGAGGACGAGTAGGAATTAAGCTTGGGGATGCTGATACATCTACAACGTATCTATAATTTTTAATTGATATTATATTATCATACTTGGATGTTTTACAATCATTTTATAGCAACTTTATATCAATTTTTGGGACTAACCTATTGACATAGTGCCAAGTGCTAGTTGCTGTTTTTTGCTTGTTTTTTACTTCGCAGAATATCAGTACCAAACGGAGTCCAATCGCAATGAAACTTTTTGGAGATTTTTTTTGGACCAGAAGACAACCAGTGAGCCAAAGAAGCACCCGAGATGAGGCCCATGGGTCCCAGGAGACACCAGGGCGCGCCAGAGGCCCCCGGCGTGCCCTGGTGGGTTGTGGTGGCCTCGGGACTCCCCTCCACCACCTCTGAGCTCTATAAATACCCAAATATTATAAAAACCTGGAGGAGTCGACGAAAAATACTTCCAGCCGCCGCATGTTCCAGAACCGCGGGATCCAATCTAACACCATCACGGAGGGGTTCATCATCCTCATTGGTGCCTCTCCGATGATGCGTGAGTAGTCCACCATAGACCTACGGGTCCGTAGTAAGTAGCTAGATGGCTTTCTCTCTCTCTCTTTTTACTTCTCAGTAAAATGGTCTCTTGGAGATCTATTTGATGTAATGACTTTTTGTGGTGTGTTTGTTGGGATCCGATGAATTTTGAGTTCATGATCAGTTTCTATCATTGAATATTATTTGAGTCTTCTTTGATCTCTTATATGCATGATTACTTATAGCCTCGTATTTCTTCTTCGAATCTTTGGTTTAGTTAGGCTAACAAGATAGATTTTTCTTTCCATGGGAAGAGGTGCTTTGTGATGGGTTCGATCTTGCTGTGTCCTCTCCCAGTGACAGAAGGGGCAGCGAGGCACGCATGTATCATTGCTATTAAGGATAATAAGATGCGGTCTATTCCTACATGAATAGGTCTTGTCTACATCATGTCATCGTTCTTATTGCATTACCCTGTTTCTCCATGAACTTAATACACTAGATGCATGTTGGATAGCGGTCGATGTGTGGAGTAATAGTAGTAGATGCAGAATCGTTTCGGTCTACTAATCTTGGACGTGATGCCTATATAATGATCACCGCCTTGGGTATCGTCATGATTATTTGATCTTCTATCAATTGCCCAAAAGTAATTTGTTTACCCACCGTGTGCTATACTCATGAGAGAAGCCACTAGTGAAACCTACGACCCCCGGGTCTACTCTTTCAACATATTGCTTTCCCATCTATCTTTTGTCGCTTTTGTTTTCAGATCTATTATTCCAAAAACCCAAAAATACCTTGCTGCACCTTTTATTTGCCTCGTTTATTTTGTGTTATTGTGCGATCTATCTATCCAATCGACTACAATCTAATCTATATTTTTACCATGGAGAGATTGACAACCTCTCTTACGTGTCGGGTTGCAAGTATTTGTTCTTTGTGTACAGGTACCGTTTAGATAGTGTTGCATGGTTCTCCTACTGGTTCGATAACCTTGGTTTCATAACTGAGGGAAACACTTACCGTAGATGTGCTGCATCATCCCTTCCTGTTTGGGGAAATACCGATGCAGTCTCAAGCCACGTTAGCCCTCTTACACGAGGTCTGCCGGTTTAGACACCGATATTGGTTCTTTCACTGAGAACCCGATGTTTGATCACCCTCGAATGATGGCCTTTCCGATCGGCGATGTGAATCCCTTCGGAACTTTTGCCATCTCAACGAACCTCGCCAATGGGTCATCTGAGGAAACGACAGACCCCAAGCCACGCCCCTAGAGGTGGCAGGACGCAATCTGGAGTTCCGCAATCTGGAGGTGGCAGGACGCAATCTGGAGGTGGCAGGACGCAATCTGGAGGTGGCAGGACGCAATCTCGGTCGACGGTCTTCGAATTGAGGAAACCTCTGATCCGAACTCCCCTTTAAGGGACAAACACATGTCTAATAGGATAGGGAGAATGGGCGTTTCGGACTTTGGGCCAAACCTGTACGTCTATCTCTCCGTGCAACCTTCCCACAAGAAACATGGGGGCGTGCTAGAGTCCCCCCTCCCCACCCTATTGGATTGAAAATTTTTGATCCCACAGACCCACCACATCGAGTACTTGTCACACCCTGAATTTTGTATAACATCACTATGTTAACAAAGCTCAAAAATTTGGACCAACAAAAACTTTTTGTGTGTGTGGATGTGATGCTTGATTGGTTGTTGTTTACTTGCTTGTTTGAGTCTGCTCCTAATTCACAAAAATCCCCCTAGTCTCATAACTCTTCTACTTGATCGAAAACTTTGCCCATTGATCATGCCATGTGTATAGGACATAAAACTGTTTTTATACAAAAATATATTGGCCAAATAGCATTTATAAAAAGTAAGGTTTTCAAAAACCCTTGAGTTGAGACTTGAACTACAAGTCCTTAAATTAGGGTATTTAAATTCTTTCAAAAATTATATTTGAAACCTATTATATATAAGACTTCCCAAAACAACAAAGATAATATTTTTAAAGTTATTTTTCTATTTTATTTAAAGGATTCTTCTTGAGGCCAGAAATGGTCTTTTACAGGGAAAAATAATTTTATGTTTCAAAAATATTTGATAAAATTTAGGGAAACTCAGTGGACATATATTTTCCAAATATATGAGTTTAAGCACATCGTCATACTCAAAATATTGGAAAAATCCCTCCAAAACCCTTTCTGGACATTTCAACTATTTGAAATATTTCTACAAGAATTGTCAAACAAATCCTGAAAAATTCCAGAAAGTCTAGAATCCTTCAAAGGATGATCTTGCCAAGTTTCATCTCTATCCAAATTGTTTTGGTTCACCAAAGGGCCCCAAAACCCTCATTGTTCATTTCCAACTTGGATCAACTTTATATTATCAAGTATCACCAATTGATCTCAAAATTGGTGGACATGTTCAAATCACCTAATACTTCGTCTACACCAAGTGGTGCATCAAGGAGAATAGTGCAACTTGATCAAATCTTGCAAAAACCATTTTTGTTGATTTCTAGGGTTTGCAAAAGTTGCTTTAGCAATTTTTCCTAATGATCTGAAAATTTTACCACAAGCCCCATTTTCCCTATGCTTCAATTGTGTTAAATCTCATAGCAAGGAGAACAAGTTACCTTGCTCAAAGTTACATCAAACACCTTCTTGCAGAAACCCAAAGTTACTGTTTTCAACCCTCCCATTGATCTCATTGACCCCAACTTTCTACCACGGTCTCACCTAGTCCCATTCTACCCCCAATAAAAACCTCTGGCCATTGCTCAATAATTGACCGGGGGGGGGGGGGGGGGGTAAAACCCTCATTTTCCCCTCTGTTTTACCATGGCAGCAACCTCTCCTCCCCCGTTTCTTTTCCTTGGATACTTTCTGTAACAGCCCAAGAGCATTCCTTTGCCATTTGTAATATATCCCATGTGTGAACCCTCTATGAATGCTATCATGAGTTTGAATATCAACTTTGCCTCTTGTCATTTCATGCATCATGGCATCATATTCATAACATCAAGTGCATCATGTTATTGCCATGCTTGTGCTTGTGAGTGTTGGTGTTGTGGATGTGTTGGTGTGTGGTTAAGTGTCTACCTCTTTTCTATAAGCTCTATGCCATCTCTCTCTTTATTCCAATAATGCCACATGTTAAATATTTACTTGTTGTTTTCCTATATTAAAAATGTTGGTCTTCGTTCAAATATTCTGAGATGATTTTTAAGTTTGCTCTTGTCCAGGTTTAAAATATCTTGCCCCTTACATTCAGCATATCAGAGTCATTTAGTAATAGACAAGTGAATTAAATTATGTGCTCTAAAAATGCCCAATTCATTTTTGTTAAATAGTGTGGTTTTTTTAAAGTATGCAAAGATATTTTCTTTTCTTTCTATCTCTCTTCCAAACCCCCTGTGTTTTTTTGTTTGTGGCTATTTTGTTTTAATTAGGAAGAGCTTTCAGCGAGTCAGGACAGGTTGAGCCCACCTGGGCCTCCTTGCCCCTGCCATGGCCCAGTAGCAGCAGTAGCGCAGCCCAGCCTGCCTCACCGCATGCGTTCATCGTCCTTCTATACGACAGGCATCCGCAGGAGCCACGTCGCCCCTCCGGTCGATTTGACGGCCAGAGAGAGCTCGAGCCTCCAATAAGTTGTGTCCCCCGCGGCGCCCTAGCCCTAGCCTCTCCATTCCCTCCTTCATCTCGCCATGCCGCCGCCAGGTAAGGTAGCCAAGCTTCTTGCCGTCGCCATGATCCCGGTGCTCCGGCCGAGCGCGAGCTTGAGCTCGGGGTAGCCTCTCCGCGTCGTCTCCGGCCCTCCTGTCTGCGTAGATCGAAGGACGGGAGTGCCTGCGTCTTCTTCCTCTTCGTACGCGTCGTCTGCGAGCCCGGAGCCCCTCCTCGCCGTAGTCTCTTCTTCCCTGGAGCCGGGTCCGAGGCGCTTCAGTCTCCCGTCAAGCCAAGCGTCGCCTCCAGCTCGAGCCTGACCTCCTCTCCTTGCCCTAGGTGAGGTGGTATGCTCCCTCTTCCGTTTTCCCCTCGCCATCGTGTCGCTAGCCATCCATGCTCGTAGATCTGCTCATGCCGTCATCGTGCTCCCGTAGCTCCGGCGCAAGTCGCGTTGTTTTTGCGGTGCGTGAGATGTGCGTGTCGATCCTGAGCTTCCCTCTGCGTGTGTGCTGCTGCTACACACCCCGCGCACGCGTCGCATGCCTTGCCTTGTCTCGCCGCGCGCTCTCAGCCTGCCTATTGCGTCGCATCGTCATTGCCGCGTCGCCATGCCCGGTCGAGCTGAAGCTCAGGCCCGAGCTCTGCTGCCTTGTTTTTAGTGGCTAGATGCCCCGGGAACGGGTTCCTCGAGGGTCCCGCAGCCCCCGCAGGTGCATGCCCTTGCTGGGGATGCCGCCGTTGCCGCATTATGCCGCTGTCGCGCCTTGCCTGCTCTGCTTCTTCAGTTTCGTCAGTGATGCGAGCCGTGCATAGATAAGAGGGGCCGAAGCCCTCTCTACTCAGTAGCCGACTCGTTAGCGCAGTGGTAGCGGCTCGGGGAGAGGACCGAGAGGTCCAGGGATCGAATCCCCCCGGCCTTTTATTTTTTTCGGTGCGTGTACTATGATGTGTGTGCACTGAGTGTGCGTGTGTGTGGATCTGGTGTGGCTGTGTGTGGATCTAGTGTGGCAGTGTGTGTGTGCTGTGTGTGTGTGAGGCCTGACAGTCAGCCTGGCCCCACTTGTCATCCTCAGGGGGGCCTGGTTAGTATGACCAGTGGGACCCCTCCCTTTTTATTTGTTGTTTTATTTTTGTCTTGTCAGTTTGTTTTTATTCCATTTCTGGCAAACTGCCAGATCAGGACATTGCCATTTTTGTTCATGTGCAACTAGGGTAGGTTTTGACTTATAAGTGATTGTATGTAATTTCGAGTTAGGTTTTGATCAATTTATTGACATGAATATATGAGTATGATATATGATTTTGGGGTAGAATTTCCCAAGGAATCCAATGGTGTAATTTGTTTCGTCATTTGTGCAAGTTTGCAAAATGTCATTTTTGTCCCAACATGCCATTTTGTCTTTTTCATATGATTTAACCTATGCATCATATGTGATACTTGTCAACATGAATATGCTAGTGTTTTGTGGGTACTAGACCCTGGTATTTTTTTTGGCATGATAAGCTTGTGGATAAGTGGGTTTCTTGCTGTTAACATGCTAAGAAATAACACTGGTTTCATGTCTCAAATTTTGCTAAGTGTTAGAAGCTGTTATTTTCTTGCCATGTTTAGAGGATGGTTCTCATGGATGTGTTGTTCCTTTGAGTTTGGGGCCTTAACATGTTTTGTTGTGCTCATCATACTCTACTAAATTGTGCTAAGAACTTGAGCATTAAGCCCTTGCATCATATTTAAAACCTGCTGTCAAGTTGCTATTCTGTTAACATGTGTCCAGTTTTGCCCTTGTTAAAATTGTCTAAGTCTGAGAATCTGTTGTTATTTTTATGCCATGTTTAGAGGATGCTACCAAGTGCTATGTTGTGTTCTAGCTCATGCTCAGTGCTAATGTTTTGTTGTATATGTTGCCCTATATACTGCTGTTAATTTTAATGCCATGAAATACCCTCTAGTATATTTTAATAATGCTGTCAATATGCCATCTGGTTAACTCAGATTCCAGAAAACTGGAATTTTCACTAAGTCCCTGAAAACTGATTCAACATGCCATCTTGTGAGCCTCATTGCTATTGATCCATGCTTCCTTTCAAGTTTGAGTAGATAGATGATTTGTTAAGCATGATGTATAGTTTCTGTACATGCCTTGGTTTTGATTTAAAACCTGCTTTAGCTCTGGCTATGTGTGTGACAAGATGCCATGTTGCTGTTTGTGGACAGATTGGGTATTTGATTGTTTTGTGCCTTGTGGGAGCTAGACCCCATTGTTTTGCTTGATATTTAGCTCTATTCTTACTAGATTTTTATTACCTATCCAGTGGCATCCTTGGAACACCAAGGTATAGCCCAGAGATTGCCTCATGTTGTGTTTTGTCTCCGTTAACGTTCGTACCTTGCCGTGAGTGTACCGTGAGCTACGTAACTCCGTTTGCAACGTTCTACATATGCATTTGCATCGTTTTTGCATGAAGCATCCATATTTGCCATGATCATGCATGTCCAAATAAGCAATATTGAGGTTCTGTCCAGAATACTAAACAACTTAATAAATGGATGTGAAAACATGACTAGCGTAGGCTTGCCATGCTATATCTCTTAATATGACTATGCATCATCTTGTTTGTGCATTGCACCTCGCTGCTTGTTTATTTGGTGCTGTTATATTTGGGTAGACGCAAGTGTTGAGCCTAAGTACAAGGATCCCGGAGAGTACAACTACGAGGACCCAGCTCTTTGTCCCTCTGAAGAACCAACAGGCAAGATGATCATACCCGGATCCCGACACTATTTTTGCCTTGCTAGATGTCTCGCTTTTACCGTTATGTTACGATACCTACCACTTAAACTGTCAGCCTCCTAAATTGCCAAGAAAGCCTCTAACCCTTTCACTACCTAGCAAACATTGATTGGCTATGTTACCGCTGCTCAGCCCTTATCTTATAGCGTTGCTAGTTGCAGGTGCAAGCCTTCCATGTGTCAACATGGATTTTTGTTATATCACTCTATCTATTGTTATTTAATTTAATGCACATATATATCTGGCAACGGTGGACGGCTTGGCCTTTTGCTCAATGTTTTGTTCCGCTTTTGCCGCACTAGTTCAAAGTACCGGTGTTATATTCCATATTTTGCGCTCCTAACATGCTCGGGGTGGTTATGGAGACCCCCTTGACCATTCGTTTTAGATTAAAACTTGTCTGGCAAGACCCAACTTTGGTACTACATTTGCTAAACAACTTATTAAAATTGCATAGGGCATAGCTACCCCATGGATAATTAATCAACAACCCGGGCCAGTGCTCCTCATGAGTGTTGGTCCAACCTAGAGCACTGTGCGGGGCCACCCCAGGGCAACTTGGGTGATTTCTATAAGGCCACCGTACGCGTCGCTTATCCATCGTGTCCTGAGAACGAGATACGCGGCTCTTATCGGGTTCGTCGACACGTCGGGTGGTCTTGCTGGATTTGTTTTACCTTTCTCGAATGTCTTGCGCGAGGGATTCCGGTTTTTTCTTCGGGCTATCTCGAGGTTGCGGTTTTCCAGTGGAATTGCCTAGGAAGATCACGAGATTCGTGGTCGAGGTTATTCTCGCGGCGTGTGGTTAGTTTGTGATGGATGAGTTGGAGCACCCCTGCAGGGTTTATTATTTTCAGAAAGCCATGCCCGCGGTTATGTGGCAACTTGGAAATTTGTTTAACACCCGGTTATAGTTAATTTGAAGTAAACTCCAATAAAATACACCAACCGTGTGCGTAACCGTGACCGTCTCTGCTCATGAACATGAACCGAGAGAGAACACGGTGGGGTTATGATTGACGTAAGTAGGTGTTCAGGATCACTTAGTGATCATGCTAAATCTCGATCGTCAAACGTATGCCACCATATTTACATTCATGTTCTCGTAAGTTAGCCACCAAATATATGCTTAGCGCTTACTGCAGCCTCACCACTTAACCAATTCCTTACCCAATGGCTTACATAGTTTCGGTACCAGGGTTAGGAGATTGCTGAGTCCCTGCGGCTCACAGATTACAACAATACAGGTGAAGGTGTTGATGAGAACGTGCCAGACGATGTGACACAGCTTCAGTTGGAGTATGACGAGGAACGTGGTCGGATGTATGTTACGTATCCAGACGAGTAGGGAGCTTCATGGTGGTGATCCTGGGATAGCGAGACAGTTTTACATTGCTTCTTTTATCGTTTGTTTCGTCCGTAGCCGGACCCTGCCTTCTGATTGATGTATGAATAAACTTGTGTGATCTTGTAAGATAGCTTGTGGCGAGTGTAAGCCAACTCATATACTCATCTCTTCCTACATGTATTGCAATGTTTTACTGTACTTGCGAACGACGAGATGCGCTTCTATCCCTGTCGAGGCCACAAGCCTTAATAGGGATAGGACCGCATCTTGGGTGTGACACTTTCTTAGCTCCTAAGAGTTCCAGGGCATCTCCAAGACCTCCAAGGCACTAGCAAACATGCCAGGGTACACGGGAGAAGGCCATGTCGGCCATATGCATGCTCCAGAGCGCTAGGACATTGTAGGTGCTCTCTGCCCAACGCTCCTGACCACCTAGTTCTTCCCCCGCACGCCGACAGCTCCCCCTCCGTGTCTGCAGCAAGCCAGCAGGTCAGCCCCCTCCTCTCTATCCCTCTATCGCCATGACCGCACGTTCCCAAGTGTCGCCCGGCTCGACCACTCTCTGCCCAAGCTCAGGACCCGCCCCAATCCGCTCTCCTCATTCCTGCTTTGCGTCGTGGACAAGCCCCAAGAACGCCACACAGCAGCTTCAGCCCCCCTCCCCCCCCGTGGCCTCTGGGGATGCTCGTGCCATGGCCGTGGGAACCGCCCCTGCTGATCTCATGCTCCGGTTATTTAAGTCACCCCGAGCTCATTTTTGCGCCTCCCTCACTCTCTCACACCTCCAATCGCACGCCCGCACCACCCACACAAGCCCTTGGTGCCTTGAGAAACCACAAGTATAGTGGATCGTAACAGTCTTCGAGGGAAGTATTTTACCCAAATTTGTTGATTTGACATAAGGGGAGCCAAAGAATATTTATTGGTCTTGGAAGTTGAGTTATCAATTCAACCACACCAGGTTATCTCTCTATAGCAAAAGTTTTAGTAGCACAACAAATAGTAGTAGTAACGGTAATGGTAACAACAACAGTTTTATAGTGATTGTAACAGTAGTAGCAGCAATAGTAACTTAGCAAGATTCAGTATATGAAAAGCATAGGCCATGGATCGGTGACGGATAATGATTTAGATAACATCAATCGTGTAACAGTTACATATTAGAGCGACATAGAACTAGCTCCAATTCATCAATGTAATGTAGGCATGTATTTCGTATATAGTCATACGTTCTTATAATAAGAACTTGCATGACATCTTTTGTCCTACCCACCCATGGCAGCGGGGTCCATATGGAAATCTAAGGTATTAAGGCCTCCTTTTAATAGAGAACCGAAACAAAGCATTAACACATGGTGAATACACGAACTCCTCAAACTACGACAATCACCGGAAAGAATCCCAATTATTGTCACCTTGGGGTAAGCGGATCATGACACATAATGGGTGCATACAACTTGCAAGATAGGATTTAAAACACTCTCATATTCATGAAAACATAATAGGTTCAGATCTGGAATCATGGCACTCGGGCTCTAGTGACAAGCATTAGGCATAGCAAATTCATAACAACATCAATCTCAGCACCTAGTGGATACTAGCGATCCAACCCTATCAAAATAACTCAATTACATGATCAAACTCATCCAATCCCATCACCGTCCACCAAGCATACAAAGGAATTACTCACTCCCAGTGTTAAGCATGATGGTGGTGTTGATGAAGAAGGCTTGGTGATGACGATGGCGACGAATCCCCCTCTCCAGAGCACGGACTCCAGATCAACCCTCTTCAGGAAGAACAAGAGGTGGCAGTAGCTTCGTCTCGTGAAATGCAATGAAAACTTATCTCCTATATTTTTCTCGGAGATCAGAAATTTATAGGACTGGAATTAGGGTCAAAGGATCCACGAGGTGGCCCCAAGCCATCAGGGCGTGCCCAGTTGGGTGGGCGTGCTCTGTTGCCTTGGCACCAACTGGTGGCCCCCCTCTGGTGGGACTTCGCTCCATTAGTTTTCATATTCTAGAAAAAATCCACAAAAAGTTTCGTCCGATTCTGAGAACTTCTATTTCCGCACAAAAACAACACCATAGAAGTTCTGCTGAAAACAGCTTAAGTCCGGGTTAGTTCCATTCAAATCATGCAAATTAGAGTCCAAAACAAGAGCAAAAGTGTTTGGAAAAGTAGATACGTTTGGGACGTATCAACCACCCCAAGCTTAACTCATTGCTTGTCCTCAAGCAAGTCAGTTGATAAACTGAAAGTGATAAAGAAAACTTTTGCAAACTCTTTTGCTCTCGTTGCCATATATATATGCTTAGCTATTGTTCAGGTTTTCAGCATAGATCATAAATAACCACATCGATGATAACACTTAGTTATTCACTCATGGCAATAACATAACCAACTAGCAAGCAATAATAAGATTTCTCACATGCCAACAATTTGTCAAAACAATCATGATATAATTTGATTGTATTGTATCTCGCTAGCCTTTTCTGAGACCGCAGAACATAAATGCAGAGCACCTCTAAGGTTCAAGCAGCGGCTAAATGTTGTAATTCAGGTCAGAAGAGATCCAGTCATGCTCACATCCAACATTAACTAGACTCAATGCATAAAAATGACAATAGTGCTCTCCGGTCTTGTGCTTTAGCAAGAAGATGATGACTCAATAATAAAGGTAAAATAACATAAAAGTAAATAGAAAGGCCCTTCGCAGAGGGAAACATTGATTGATAGAGGTGCCAGAGATCATGGTTTAAAACTAAGCTGAAATTGTAATTTTGGGTGGTGTGCTTTTTGTATCGACATCATGACTGAGTTTTCAATATCTTCCATGCTAAACACATTATTGGCGGTTCCCAAGCTGAATTTTAAAGCTTACTCCCATCCACCATACATATACAAGCCATGGCTGACCGAATCCACGGGTGCCCTCCAAAATATCAAATGTCCCAGGAGTTTTGTTTAATTTATTTTGATTATGCTGGACCGAGCATCCTTTTTACCAGCCTCTCTCTGCAATGACAGGCTGATACTTGTGATTTGCGTTGGGTTTTCCATGAAGAGGAACGGCTGATGCAACACAGTATAGATAAGTATTTCCCTTAGTTGAACCAATAAGAGTAGCATGCAACCCCCGTCTTCAGCGACTGCACACAAAGAAGCAAACACTTGCACCCAACGCGGGTAAGAGGGTTGTCAATCCCCTTGGACTCGTTATTTGCAAGCAAGTGAAGTGTGTAGATGAAATTTGAATATTGTAAATTGCAAAATAAAATAAAAGTAAATAAATGGCAGCAAGGTATTGAAAGCTTTCGTAAATATATAAGTGAATAGTCCCGGGGGCCATAGTGTTCTCTAGTGGCATCTCTCATGTAGTAGGCATACGGTGGGTAAACAAATTACTGTTGGGCAATTGATAGAAAAGTGCATAATTATGCAATATTTATTCACGGCAATGATCATGTCTATATAGGCACCACGTACATAAGCAAATAGGCTGACTCATGCCCCTATTACTATTAGTCCACTTCGAGAGAGCTTCTATGCTTGCCTCTCTAAGTATTAAGTTCTTGACAAACAGAGTAATGCTTGGAGAACGATGACATGATGTAGCCAAAGAAAACTCCATCAATATGGATTAACCCCATCATTTTATCCTTAGTGGCAACAATACAAAGACGTGTCTTGTCCCCTTCTGTCACTGGGATATAGAGCACCACCAGATTGAACCCACTACAACGCACCCCTCTCACTGAAGAAATATCAATCTAGTTGGCTGAACTATTTCCGGGGACACGGCTAATCGATTAGATTTTAACTCTGCAGAGGTTGCGCACTTTTCCACACAAGACTCGACCACCTTCTTGATCGGAAGATCGAGGCATAGTCTTTCGAAAGCATTTTCCCTAACCCATGGATAGGCCGGTACACCTACATCATCTACATCTGCTAGCCTATCCCGGAAGAGGTCACACCATCTACTCAACTAAGCCAGAGCCCATATTGGCTTGCGGCTGCACACGGAAGCTTATAGACATGAAAACAAGGTTGATCCCTTTGAGCCTGGGTGGACGTACCACTAGTGTGCACTCCCATGGATTCCCATGAATGCTCCCACTGTACTTCGCCACCATACAAACCAATTTCCACCCAGGTAGTTCATTAAAGTCTTGGTCCTAATAACTACTTTGTCACTTGTATCTCAATGTGAAAACACTCCCCAATCCACGTCTACATGGCGAAGCATTATAATTTAACACGGTGGCGACAAAGATGTATGGTTCAGACCTACCACAAATGAACTACTGGGTGCAAAGCCTAGTCATACGGCATAACTTCCTAACATGCAATCCTACGACAAAGGACTACATGCATATATAAAACATAGGTAAAAACAAGTATGATCAAAATGTAACTTGCCTTCGCGCTGGGAGTGAAGTTCTAGGGAGTGGTAGTACTCTGCTTCGCACTCCGGACAATCTATCGCAAAGTAAATAAACACACATGAACAAGAATTCATACAATTCAAAGTAACATGCAAAAGTATTCGCACAAGCCAAATAAAATCCAACACATGAAATAAGCATGAAAATTTTCAAGGTATAAAATCTCGTGTGAAATAGTGCTCAAAATTCGTGATGTGCACTAATGTTCCTACAAGGCATACTAGCAATATTATAATGAACAGAAACTAAAAGGGTAGAAAATATTGTGGCAAAGGTTCATGGCATAGGATTTAGTTCGTGTGACGTAGTACAAAAAGAATCACTTCAAACGGGTATACCGTTTGGAAGATATGGCCTAATAGAGTTTGAATTCAAATCTGAATCAAATTCAAATTTGAACGTGCAAAAGTTTGCAATTATAGGTTTTCTGTATAGAGCTATTCGAGATGAAAAATTGGCTGCTGGTTTCATCTCGTTTGGAGCTACGATTAAAAAGTTAAGGCCATCTAAAGATTTAAATCAAATCTGGAAAAAAACTGCAGCTAAAAAAAATATTGGCCATGTGGCGGCCTGTGGTTAGCTGAGTGGCGTTCGCTGCGGATGCTAAGCGGTGGACGTGCACAAGTTCTCTAAACCGCAGACAACCGGCCCGGTTGTTTGTTTTTAAATAAAACCGCGGTTAATCCGTGTACCGGTTTGGTGATAAAAAAAGAAAAACCAATTAGATCTAACTACCGGTTCGATCTAAGAGAGGAAAAAGAACCAATCTAATCTATGTGCGAGCGAGTGGCAGAGCTTACAGAGGGCCACGATGGCGTCGGCAGGGAGCTTGGCGTTGGCGGGGCGGTGGCTCCGGCGGTCGCCGGCGTCAGCTGAGAGGCAGGGAAGATGCGGCTCCGCAAGGGCCTTCGGGCGGTGGTGACGGAGGTCGGCGGCGAAGACTGAACGGAGCGGAGGAGTTGGCGGAGCTCCGGTGAACTCCGGCGGTGCAGGTCGTCGGTGCGTCGTCTCCGGTGCGTCCTAGCACTGAACAACATGTCAAAACGAAGCGCAAAGACATGGGGATCCGATTTCCCGAAACAAAATAGGCCATGGTGGCTCACCGGCGTCGGAAACGTCAACGGAAAGCTTCGGCTCCGACGAGATGCGAATGGACGGGGCGAGCAGTGCGAGTGGCGAGAGGTGGAGCAGGTTAGCTGAATGGAACGAGGGGCTCGAGGAGGCTTATATAGATGAGGTCACGGGCGCTGGCGTCAGCGGATAAGCTCGATCCACGAGAGCTTCGCGCGGCTGGTGCGGGGTGCTTGCGCTGGTCTATCCCGTGGCGTGCGGGAGGTTGGGGACGACCTGGGGTCGGGGCCCCACCTGGCAGGTGCGTAAGGGAGGGAGAGGGACTAGCGAGAGAGAGAGACGTAGGAGGCAAGCGAACGTGGGGCTGAGTCCCACCTACAGATGTGAGAGAAGGAGGGAGAGATGCGAGCGAGAGAGAGAGATGTGATCGGGGTGGGGAGGGGAGCGAGCGAGCGCTGGGGAGGGCTCCGGCGATCGGCCTGGCTGGGTCGATCTTGCTGGGTCGGTCGGCCTGGCTGGGCCATGCGTGCGTGTGTGGGTTTCTTTTTTTTTCAAAAAACTCTTTTTTTTCTAGATCCAAATCAGAAATAGAAAAACAGAATATCCGAAAAAATCCTAAAATCCTTATTGGTAAAATAGAGCACAAGGAACATTAATTCCTGCTCATATAATTTAGAAAAATATTTTCTTGTGCAACCATTAACTTGTGGCTAACAAACTAATTTTCAATGCAACTTTAAAACACCAAATATCATTCCAAAACTTGCCCTCCCATTTATACATTGAGGAAGTCATTTTTATCCTCTCTCCATTATTTTATGTGAGTGGAAAAACTTGAACATCATAAACTCCAAATGCAATAAAAAAATGATATGCAATATGATGATCCTAGTAACATCCTAATTTAACAAAATTGGGATGTTACATGCCCACTATTTTGGATTGCAAAGACTTTAATTATGATAGTTGCTCTTTGATTGAATGTTTTTCTTTGCTGCAATCCATGTTGAATTCACCCCATGCTTATGAGCAAAACAAAGCTTTTACTAAACATATCGTTGATACCATGATGAAATCTTTTGAAGAAAGGTTGGAGTTGGAGATTTCTATTCCTAGAAAATTACATTAGGAGTGTTACTACCATTAAGGTCAAGATTAAAAATTATGTGTACTTTGCTTTATGTGATTTGGGTGCTAGTGTTTCCACGATTCCGAAATCTTTATGTGAAGTGCTTGGTCTCACCAATATTGAAGAATGTTCTCTTAATTTGCACTTGGCGGATTCTACTATTAAAAAGCCTTTGGGAAGAATTAATTATGTTCTTATTCTTGCAAATAGGAACTATGTGCCCATAGATTTTATTGTGCTTGATATTGATTGCAATCCGTCTTGTCCCATTATACTTGGTAGACCGTTTTTACGCACAATAGGTTCCGTGATTGATATGAAAGAACGCAATATTCGTTTTAAATTTCCCTTGATAAAGGGTATGGAACACTTCCCTAGAACAAGAATTAAGCCACCATATGAATCAATCATGAGGGCATCTTATGGATCCAAAACCAAAGATGACAATACTTGAAATGCGTTATGCCTAGCTAGGGGCGTAAAACGATAGCGCTTGTTGGGACGCAACCCAATGAATAAATAAATATTTGCCTTTTCCTTTCTGTTTTTGATTGTTGACACAATTATGCCTCTGTTATTATTGTGTTTTTATGGTTTATTTAGTGTTTGTGCCAAGTAGAGCCTTTAGAATGATTCATAAGATGAGTAGAAGCGATGCTGAATCTGAAACAGAAACTTTGCGTCCAGTATATGAATTTTCATTTTTTATTGGAACGCCATCTTGAGCTGAAATTTTACCACAGTGTTTATATACAAATTCCTTACGTTGTCCTAATGTTTCAGAATTTTTAGAGTTACATAAGTATGGCTAGAGTACAGATTACTGCAGACTGTTCTGTTTAACACAGATTCTGTTTTCGTTGCATTTTGTGTTTGTTTTGATGAATCTATGGGTTATATTGAAGGGTATGAGCCATGGTAAGTTAAAATACAGTAGTTATAATGCAATAATAAAATATGAATAGGTTTGCAACAGCACCTAAAGTAGTGATTTGCTTTATTATACTAACGGATCTCACGAAAATTTTGTTGAGTTTTGTGTGATTGAAGTTTTCAAGTTTTGGGTGAGATCACGATGGATGAAGGAATAATAAGTGAAAAGAGCCTAAGCTTGGGGATGATACAGCACCCCCAAGATATATCCAAAGAGAAACAAGCAACTAAGCTTGGGGATGCCCCCGAGTGGAATCCCCTCTTTCTTCTAACAACCATCGGTATTTTACTTGGAGCTATTTTTTTATTCGTCACATATCATGAGTTTTGCTTGGAGCGTCTTGTATCTTTGCTTGATTTGCTTGTTAGTTTATCACTTGTATCTGTGCTGGACACACCTATTTGAGAGAGCCAAAATTATTCTATGATTTGTTAGAATTGCTCTATACGCTTCACTTAAACTTTTTGAGCTATAGAATTGCTCTAGTGCTTCACTTATATCTTTTTGAGCACGGTGTTCTTGGAAATTTTTGTAGAAATACTCTCATGCTTCACTTAGATTAATTTGAGAGTTATAAATTTTGAACAAATCATCTCATGCTTCACTTATACTATTTTGAGAGATGAAATCTCTATGCTCATGTGCTTCACTTAAATTTGTTTGAGCTTGTCAAAAAAGCAATGGCAATATATGAAACTAGTCCCAAAGTGATAGATATCCAAGGAGAATATAATAAAAACTTTCATGAAGATCATTGGAAAAATTAAACTTGATTCTTTGTAATAGTTTTGAAACATTATGATAGTAATATGTGAGTCATGTTAGTGAGTAATGATGCTTTAGTAGGAATATTGGTCTTAAGGTTTGTGATTCCCTATGCATGCACGAAAGTCAATAGTTATGCAATGAAGTTACATCCTACTTATGGTACATTATTCGGTGTTAGTTATGCTCAATGCTCGCTTATGTGAATTTTCGTTTCTTGGTTTGGTTTCTTCTCAATCTATTTGCTAGCCTCCATTTGTACTAAGTAGAAATACTACTTGTGCATGCAAAATCCTTAAACCAAGTTTTGCCTTATGAGTCCACCATACCTACCTATATGCGGTATTTCCATGCCGTTCCAAGCAAATTTGTATGTGCCATCTCTAAATTTTCAAAATAAATTTTCTGTTTTGTGTGCACGTACCGCTTATGAAACGGTGGCGAGTGTCCAATACTTTTCCATGCTAGATGTGTTATTCTCAAGATGAGTGTTTATTCACTTGTCATTGCACGAGAGTGAGGCGGTAATAGGGATGCCCATTCCCGAAATGACAAAGAAAAAAAATATTTACTTTATGCTGTGAAATAATAAATTCCTTGCGGAGTGTTGGTATGGAAGGCAACCGTGGATACGACCCGCCATGGAAAGTGAATGTTTGGTGGAAAAAGGAATAAACTTTATTTTCTGTTTGGAAACTGCCTATGATATATCTAGCATGGAAAGTATTGTGAGATACTTTGTCGTTTTCGTTGACAGGAAAGGCATGCCACTCAAAATAGTTTTCTCTCTCAATTTAAACCTTGAGCTCTGGCACCTCTACAAATACCTACTTCCCTCTGCGAAGGGCCTATCTATTTACTTTATGCAATTTTTATTTTTTTACTTTGAGTCTCCATATTCTCTTACAAAGCACCAACTAGGGGGCACTATGACCCTACTTGAGCATTGGGCATAGCTAATATTTGAGTGTGTCTCATGAATGTATCAATGATTGAGCATGATGGGCTAGGGATAACTTTCTTTAGTGTTGATATTTTGAAGGACATGGTTGCTTGTTGGCATGCTTGAGTATTGAAGTCATTATGTTAAAACTAGACTATTGCTTTGAATCATTTACAAGTCCAAATGTCCATGCTATACAAAAGAAAAGAATATGAGATGAACATGTTAGGCAGCATTCCGCATCAAAAATTCTGTTTTTATCATTTACCTACTCGAGGACGAGTAGGAATTAAGCTTGGGGATGCTGATACGTCTATAATGTATCTATAATTTTTGCTTGTTCCATGTTGTTATATTATCATTCTTGGATGTTTAACAATCACTTTATAATAACTTTATATCATATTTTGGGACTAACCTATTGACATAGTGCCAAAGTGCCAGTTGCTGTTTTTGATTGTTTTTTACTTCACAGAGTATCAGTACCAAACGGAGTCCAATCGCGACGAAACTTTTTGGAGATTTTTTCTGGACCGGAAGACACCCAGTGGGCCAAAGAAGAGCCAGGAAGGTGGGTTGTGGAGAGCACAACCCACCAGGGCACGCCAGTGGGCCCCCGGCGCCCCCTGATGGGTTGTGCCCTCCACGAGGCCCCTCTCCATCGCCTCTGATGCCTATAAATTCACAAATATTCAGAAAACCCTAGGGGAGTCGACAAAACACAATTCCAGCCGCCGCAAGTTCCAGAACCTCGAGATCCAATCTAAACACCATCACGGAGGGGTTCATCTTCTTCATAGGTGCCTCTCCGATGATGCGTGAGTAGTCCACCATAGACCTACGGGTCCTTAGGCATTATCTAGATGGCTTCCTCTCTCAGTTATGATTCTCAATACAATGGTCTCTTGGAGATCTATTTGATATAAACTTTTGCGGTGTGATTGTTGGGATCCGATGAATTTTGAGTTCATGATCAGTATCTATCCATGAATATTATTTGAGTCTTCTTTGATCTCTTATATGCATGAGTACTTATAGCCTCGTATTTCTTCTCGAATCTTTGGTTTAGTTAGGCCGACTAGATCGATTTTTCTTGCCATGGGAAGAGGTGCTTTGTGATGGGTTCAATCTTGCGGTGTCCTTTCCTAGTGACAGAAGGGGCAGCAAGGCACGCATGTATCATTGCCATTAAGGATAACAAGATGGGGTCTATTCCTACATGAATAGATCTTGTCTACATCATGCCATCGTTCTTATTGCATTACTCCATTTTTCCATGAACTTAATACACTAGATGCATGCTGGATAGCGGTCGATGTGTGGAGTAATAGTGGTAGACGCAGGCAGGAGTCGGTCTACTTATCTTGGACGTGATGCCTATATAATGATCATCGCCTTGGATATCGTCATGATTATTTGATCTTCTATCAATTGCCCAACAGTAATTTGTTCACCCACCGTGCGCTATACTCATGAGAGAAGCCACTAGTGAATCCTACGGCCCGCGGGTCTACTTTTCCAACATATTGCTTTCCGATCTATCTTTTTGCCTCTTTGTTTTAAAATCTACAAAACCAAAAATCTAAAAATATATTGCTGCACTTTTTATTTGCTCTTTTTATTTTGTGTTCTTGAGAGATATATCTCTCCTATCCATCACTACCTAATCTATCTTTTTACCGTAGACAGATTGACAACCTCTCTTTCGCGTCGGGTTGCAAGTATTTGTTATTTGTGTGCAGGTGCTGCTTATTGGATGGTCGTGATCCTCCTACTGGTTCGATAACCTTGGTTTCATAACTCAGGGAAATACTTACCATCGCTGTGCTGCATCATCCTTTCCTCTTTGGGGAAATACCGATGCAGTCTCAAGCCACGTCAAACCGCTTGATAAAGAAGTCGTGTACCGAGGCAAGTTGAGTGTGTGTTTTCGAAAACGGGGAGATTTAAGATCTGCTAACCATCCGATCCTTACATGTACAACCACACTACCCCTATATGGGAAGGATGTTTATTGATTACCTTGATCGATACTAGGAAAGAGCCCGCATTACTAGTCGCGGGAGGTGCATGGTCACTCTCGATACGGGGTCGTGCCAGAATGGACGACTATGGCAGCTTTTACACACACCGGGCACACCATTGAGTCCCCTCGTGTAGTTGTGATGCTGACCAAATATTATATTTTCCTCTCGCTTAAGGCGTGTATCTGTACTCTTGCGTGAGGGTTTAACACGAGGGTCGGGTACCAACATGCAGACTCTATGTTAGTGTCGTCTAGGAAAAGGTATTGTTCAGGTGCTTACCTCGGGTACAAGATGTACCGCGAGTTGTGGAACACACGAAGGTTCCTTGAGTCTGGGTAAAGTGTGCAACCTCTGCAGAGTGTCAAACTATTTGAATAGCCGTGTCCAGAGCCAAGGACAGTTGGGTGGTCCTACTTAAACTACATCTGATGTTTTACAAAACATGGGTATGTGAAAGAAAACCTTGAGCTATGAGAGATGGTCTATCAAGATGATGAAACTAGAGTTGAGATACTCTGTTTATATTGATATATGTAACCTGTTCATATGGATATCTATAACCTGTTCATGCATTATTTCTAAAAATGTTAGGACATGTCATTGCACTCCAAAACTAGCTTTCCGCAAAAATACCAAATTAGTGTTTAAACCTTGCATGTTATCCCGCTTTCAATCATGGGTTGCTCAAGAGTACATTCGAAAGTACTCACTGGCTTGTCCCTGGTTATTTAATTGGCCAGGCATTGAAAAACAAGAATTTTAGGAAGAGTTCTTTCATGACGACAATGCGAATTAGGATGCTTCCCAGTCTGAATGCCTGTAGGGTTAAGGCACATGACATGGGTCCATGTTATCGCTGGAGATTTCCACTCCGAGTGTTTATTTGATGTTTGGCCTTCATGGCACTATCTATGTAAGACATGACCATAATGGTCATAATTTGTATAAGACTGTATGTAATGGGTGTGAGACTCTTGTTATTCAGTTTATGTGTGTTCAGTGCGCATTGATCATAGGATCACTGTACATGTGCATTTGGTGACTTCGACTTATGAGTCGGGGTCCCCACAGTACTGCCCTAGTAATTTGGGACCTACCGATGTCTGGGACCTGATATACATAAAACAACAAACGGGGAGACCGTCCGGCAATTCTGGTTGAGATTCTTCTTCGTTAAGAACATAATAGCGAACTGCGAGGATGTCGAGATATTGTCCGCCTTTCGCCACAAATGTGACAACGTGGGGTGTTAAACGCCCTCGCCAGGCACTGAGTTAAGACATTCTCCCAGCTCTCTGAAAGCACATCTTCTCCCTAGGTGGTTTTGGTAATTAATAACAACATATATTTCATTGGACTAATGTTTCCACTAAGTGTATCTCAGGAAAAAGTTCAATGATGGATTGGCTAAAAGATTGTGTGGAGTACCTCCCCAAGGAAAGGAAGTAATAGGATTGACCATGCTTCAAGATCAAGGACTCTACATTTTATATTTTGTGGGAACTCATTTTGAGTCCATAGGAAAGCCAATACTATTAAAAGGGGTTGAGGTAAATATGATGATCTGGTTGCACAAGTGCTTAGCCACCAAAAATACTCACCCACTTTCCCACACATATCCTCTACCCAAAATTCAGCGCCACCAATATTCCCATTCGGATCGACCAAGTTTATCCAAGACAGATGCCAAACCAAACCCTAGCATCTCAGTACTACCAACTTTTCTTTCGGTGCCACCGAAATCAGTGACCAACTTCCTGGTTAGCCATTTTCTAGATTCGGTCCCGCCGAGTTCTGAAAATCAATACCACCGAGAAGTTGGAAAAACTTTCTGTTGGCCCATTTCTCTAAATCGGTCCCATCGAGTTTGAGGAATCGGTCTCACCGAGATTTGGTAACAGCCTAGGTCACCCATATCGGTACCACCGAGATTCATATATCGGTCTCACCAAAACGCCAAAGTTGCCACATTTTGAACTAGTCGTTGCCACCGAGTTTCTACTTCGATTTCACCGAGTTGGGCAATATTGTTGTAACGGTTGGATTTTTGGAGATGCCTATATATACCCTTCCACCACCACTCACTCGTAAGAGAAGCACTCAGAACACACACCCACTTTCCATATCCAATTTTCCGAGAGAGAGCCACCTACCCTTGTGTTGAGGTCAAGATCATCAACTCCAACCATATGGATCTTGATTTCTATCCTTCCCAAGTTGATTTCCATCCAATCAATCTCTTTCACCCGTGCCAAATCTGTGAGAGAGTGCTTGAGTGTAGAGGAGACAATCTTTTGAAGCACAAGAGCAAGGAGTTCATCATACTACCACAAATATTACCGTTTGGAGGTCGGTGCCTCCTAGATTGGTTAGGTGTTGCTTGGGAGCCTCCTTCTTCGTGATTGTGGAGTTGAACCAAGAGTTTGTAATAGCAAGGAGATCGCCTGCTTCGTGAAGATCTACCCCGAGTAAGGCTAGTCCTTCGTGGACGTAGGCCATCATGGAATAGACGAGGTTGCTACTTTGTGGACCCTTCGTGGGTGGAGCCCGCCGTGGACTCTCGCGATCGTTACCCTCCGTGGGTTGAAGTCTCCATAAACGTGGACGTACAATAGCACCACCTATCGGAACCACGGGAAAAAATCTCCGCGTCTCCAAATTGCATTTGATCTTCCAATCCCTAACCTCTTACATTTGCATGTCTTTACTTTCCGTTGATATACTCTTAGACTTGCATGTGTAGGGTAAACTTGACTTGCTACAATTTCTAAAATCTGCCCACAACTAAAATTGGGAAAAAGGTTAGATTTTTTTTGGGTCAAGTAGTCTAATCACCCCCCTCTAGACAAACTTTTGATCCTACAAGTGGTATCAGTGCTTTGGTCTCCATTGAATTGGTCTCACAACCTAGGAGAGTATGGCGTCTAGGGAGGGAAATTATCACCGTAGAGGTACGTATTTTGATGGTACAAACTTTGCTAGTTGGAAACATAAGATGAAAATGCATATTCTTGGTCATAACCTCGCCGTATGGGCTGTTGTTCGTGTTGGTTTACAAGGTGAGTTCTTTGGTGATGGAAAGGAACCGGATCGTGAAGCGACCACAGAAGAATTGAAGATGTTTCAATACAATGCTCAAGCATGTGACCTTCTATTCAACTGCCTATGCCCCGAAGAATTCTACAAGATTAGCCGTCTTGAGAATGCAAAGGAAATTTGGGATACTTCGGTTGATATGCACGAAGGTGCCGAATCCGTCAGGGAATCTAAGTTGGATGTGCTACAAAGTCATCTCGACAAGTTCAAGATGAAGGATGGTGAAGGAGTCGCGAAAATGTACTCTAGGATTGCTCTCATCACCAATGAGATTGCCAGCTTAGGAGGCGAAGAAATGGCCGACAAATTCATCATCAAGAAGATCCTTAGATCCTTGGATGGAAAATACGACACCGTGTGCACATTGATCCAAATGATGCCAAACTACAAAGATCTCAAGCCTACGGAAGTCATTAGAAGGATTGTTGCTCATGAGATGTCACTCAAGGACAAAGAAGAACTTCGCACCAAGTCAAGCGATGCTTACAAAGCTACATGTGACAACCTTGTAACCAATGAATAGATAAGCCTCATGGTCAAGAAATTCAACAAGCTCTACAAAAGTAGAGGCAAAGAAATAAGCTCCAATTCAAGATATGAAAAGAAGCATTCATCCAGTCGTGACCGGAATTGTTACAATTGTGGAAGGCCCGGACACTACTCCAATGAGTGCACGCCCCCCCCCCCCACAAATGAAGAGAAGAGTCACCTAGAAGAAAGATCTCAAGAGATGATTCACCTCGAAGAGGGAGAAGGAGTAGATATGATCGTTATGAACAAAGACCGTTAAGGAGAAGTAGGGACTCGGAGAAGAAGGACAAGTACACCAAGAGCTACACAAGAAGAAGACATCAAGCTCATGTTGATGAATGGGTTTCCGGCTCCGAATCCGACAATCACTCCGAGAGAAGCTATCACTCCGACTCCGACTATAGTCAAGATGAAGGTGTTGCCGGACTTGCACTCATTTCCTCCAACTCCTACGACATATATATTTTATTCACCAAATGAAGGGAGTGGAAGTTGCTTCATGGCTAAAGGCCCAAGGTATCACACCTCGAATATATTGACTTCAATAGTGACGAGGATGACTTACTTGGAGATGATGACTTGCTATTTGACAAAACTAGTGATATTAGTCAAAATAAGCTAGATCATGCTAGTCAAGATAAGTCATGTGATGATGATAAGAAAGAAATAGAGCGACTAACTGAAGAATTAAACACTCTTAAGTTAGCCCATGAATCTACTCTAGAAGATCATAGAGAGCTTGTAAGAACTCATGAGAAGCTACGCTTCGAGAAGCTCACTTTGGAGCAAGAACACGAGTTTCTTAAAGCGATCAATGACGATCTCCGAAAGAAGACTTCTTCTTATATAGCCAAACGACTACTCTTGTCTACATTTATTCCACAAGTTACGAATAAGCAATCTAGTAACAAAGGAAAGAAAGGTTCTTCAACTAGTAGCAATAAAAATGATAAATCTAATGATATTGCTTCTACTAATTCTATTGATTCCACTAACGATTCTCTTAGCAAAGTTACACTTGAGAAACAAAATGCTCTATTGAAAGAGGTTATAGAATAGGGTATCTACAAAAGTCTTGCCGGATTTAAGCAAGTCGAGGGGATTGTACGCAAGCATGGAGGATACCGGAAGAACGAAGGCATTGGCTACTTCAACGCCAATGGAGTTGAATTGGAAGAAGGTCAATACCCCAAGCCTAAGTTTGTTCCTCAAAAGGAGAAGTATGAACATACTCTCCCCAAGGGAACAAAAGCTAAAGATGACCTTCCACCACAAGACCACAAGCTCAAGGGCAAGGACAAGCTTCAAGAGGAGATTGACACATTTGAAGATGAGTCCCAAGCTTTGGTCAAGTGGGTTCCCAAGGCTACTCCAAGCTCTACTTCAACTCCAAGGATTCCCATCAACTTGATGTGGGTCCCCAAGAAGAAGGACTAGAGAAGTTCTTGAGGGGTGACTCCGCCAATGAATTTTACTCATATTCATTATTGGCACGGACTAGTTGCAATCAACTCCAACCTTATGCAATAGTTCAAGGAGTCACACATTCCCTCAAAGGTAAGCAAGGGACAAGGTAATGAAAGAATCCATGAACATCATCGTGTATACATTGCACTCCATGTCCATAGATATCCTTGTATTTGTCTCTTTTGTGGGACTAACCCATGTAGGTGAGAAGAGTAAGGAAACAACAAGGATTGCTCCCAACTCAAGATGATCTTCATCAACAATGAGCATCCACTACTGCCTCACCCACATGAAGTCTTCTACGACAAACCCAAGGTTAGTTTATCCCTCTTAGGGGGATGACACATCAAGGGGGAGCTTTACTCTAAGACTTGAGTTAAAGCATCTCTTAAAGATGTGAAAACATTAAATGCTTTATGTAAAAGTGGCAACCCCACTTGTGCTTAAACTATGAGTATGACCTATTATCAAGTATTCTTACTTGGCTCCTAAGTCAATATACTCATATATAGATGACTCTGTCATCGCCAAAGTGCTTGGTAGATACTAGAGTGGTTCTGCATGTTTGCCATATTCCGTTTGACAATTTATTGTGTGAGCATGTTGGTATGCATATCTTTTCTCATTCGAGGATATCCAATTGTTGTTATTTGGCTTTCTTTTTTCTTTGGCCAATTGGATAGACAAGAAATCCTAAGTACCTCCCTCTAGCTAGCGATGCTTTCTTGTCTCAAATTCTATTCATGCCGCATAACAAAATTTGAGCAAGCACTTCTCGAACCCTCTATGTGAGGAGCACTCGAAGTTCCGTTTCGTTAAGAGCTGACAACCAAAACCTCCCCAGTGCAATCTTGGTGTAACAAACTCCAAAATCTCGGTTTCACCGATGCCTAGGGTTTAACTGATTTTTAGAATCTTGGTAGCACCGATTCCACAATCTCGGCTTCACCGAGTTTCCCTATCAACTGACAGTAGAGGAACTCCGTGGCACCGATATTTTAGAACCGGTGTCACCGACAGCTATGGGTACTTATACTCCGCGGAACCGGTTTTTGAAAATCACTTCGTCAAAGCCATAGTCCTCGCAAACCCTAGCTGCCACTCGCGTCTACGGAATTCACCTTCACCTCTCCGTGGGCCCTCGCCTCTGGGATCCTCGCCGTCGATGGAATCTCCACCGCCGTCGTCGCCGTAGTGGATTCCTCACCGAATTAGGGTGAGATTCCGATCCCCTCTTGTGCTCCCTTATCAATTTCTTGCGCATTAGGGTTGCTCCATCTATAAGCCATGGTTTGAGATTGATCTATCCACGAAAAACTTTCATTAGAATAGAAGATCGAATTTTTTTAGGGTTGGACATCCGCCAAGTGTGTCTCGATGACACCGAGTTGGAAATATCGGTCTTACCGATCTGTGATTTAGGGCAACCGAGACCAATCTCGGTGAAACCGAGTTTCTCTTTTCGGACCGAAAAGAGTTGCCATGCTTATGTAATATGAGAGTGTCAGTCTCGATGGCTCCGAATTCTCTAACTCGGTGGTACCAAAACCCACTTAGCAGAAATCCAAAACTAAGAATTTGAGTTCAAATTTGAGAAAATCTTCTGTTTTTTGTGATGCTCAACCCCTCCGATCTTATATACTCTATTCACAAGGTTAGCATGTCAGGTTCTGATGACAGCCAGAATGATCTGAGGCAGATGGAAGTTGACTTGAGTCCAGGCACAAGCCCAAATGCCAGTTCCTCTTCTTCAGAGGATCCAGGCACCCCAAGTTCACATGGGTTGCCCAAGGCTGTCACCAGGGCAAGGAAGAAACTGATCTCAGATGAGGAAGATTCTTATTTTGTGCCAGAGGAAGATCTTGCAAAGAAGTTGCAAGAAAAGAAAGACAAAGCCGCAAAGAAGGCTGCTTCAGAGGCCACCTCAGCAAAGAGGACTATCATAAAGGAGTATGCCACCTCTGAATCTATGAGAGCACCTGAGAGTGCTAGAGAAAACACATCCTTATCAGTTGAGCCTCCAAGGAAATCATTGCCTAAGAAGGCAGGAGAGAAGAAGAGAGCCAGTAATAGGATTGTCCATGTCATTGGCAGGCCTACTTCCATGTATGAAGACCCACCAGAAGCTGAGGAAGAAGCTGAGGAGGAAGAGCCAGCTACTAAGACTCCTCCATCCAAGAAGAAGAAGTTACTTGCTGATGCTATGCCCAAGAAAGCTCCTACAAAGAGCGAGAAAACTGAGTCCAAGAAGCCAGTTCCTCCAAAATCCAAGAAGACTAGTAGGGACATCCCTCTTGCTGCTAAGAACAAGAGATCTTCCACCATGGAAGAAGATGATCTATCAGTGCTGAGGAAGCTAAGACCACACTTCCATTGCATAATTATGCACATCCAGTAGTTGAAGGCATGAAGAAGAGGAAGGATGCAGGTCCGAGATTGTGGAGAGCAAATGATCCTTATGCCTCCGGGAGGGAGACCGATGTAGATGGCAGATTCTACACCAAGGAACATCAGGACTTATATGAGACTGTCCTATTGGACAAGAGCCCATTAGTTTGTGACATGAGGTATGTTGACTTGGCATATATCCAAGTGAATGAGGATTACTTTCCTAGTGTGCAAGATAACTTCAAGTGCATTGATATTGCAAACTTTGTTGGGAGAGAGTTCACTGCTTGGAATGATGAAATGATCATGCAGTTCTACTCTACTGCTCACTTCTACCCAGATGGCAGGATTATATGGATGACTAAGGGAGTTAGGTACCAATCCACTATTGATGAGTGGGCTACCATCTTAGGAGCCCCACAGGTAGAAGAAGGAGATCTGGATGTGTATGCTGAAGCCAAGATGAATCATAATTCTATGGCAAATATGTACAAGGTGATTCCAGCTGCTCATGTGCATTCACATAAGCTTGGCTCTGTCTATCATCTGCAAGCAGGACTACCCACTACAAACACCATCTTGAGGTACACTTTGATGCCCATGTCTGGAGATGACAAGATGATTAGAGGGTACTCCATCAATATGCTGCACCCCATAGACACCCACACCAGGATTAGGGTGATGGACCTGATTGTGGAAACAATCAAGAGGACTGCTGCTGACCAAAAACAATCTTGTGGATATGCACCTTACATTCAGATGCTCATCAACTCCAAGTTGGAGAAGAATGTATATGCACTTGATCATCCTCATATGCCACTACTGCCAGACTTTGAGGATAATGTTGTGGTGATGGATTCCAGTCATCCCACTTCATCTACTGCACAGGTAGAGGCAAAGACAGCTAGAGCCACTAGTGCTCAGGTTCCGAGGTCCAAGAGCGAGCAAATGGATCTGCTCATCAGCACCATTCAGAGCATGCAGAAGGATATCAAGAACATATTGCTGAATCAAGAGAGCCTTGAGAGAATTGTGGAAGACAAGTTCACCACGATGAACAACAAGGTAGATGTGCTGACGAAGACTGTGGATGAACTTAAGATGGAAGTGGATGAAGTGCCTAGCCCTCATTCCTCCGATGATGACGATAGTCCACCTCTCAGGACCAGCACCCAGTTCAAGACACAAGCCAGGACTCCTACTGTGCCAGCTCCAGAGACGAGGCCTACCTCATCAGCACCTGCCGCAGCTCCATTAGCTCCTCCAGCACCTCCAGTGTCTACACCACCACCTCAGAGGACTTTAGTTGAAGCGTTTGCGGACGATCTTCTCTCGACTCATTCGACAGCCACCGGAGCAACTTGATCGTGTCATGGAGGACATCATGCCCAGAGTGACGAGTAGCTCTATAGCTTTGAACTTTTTGGTAACTTGTTGCCAAAGGGGGAGAGGTTATAGATCATAGGGCTTCGAGAGAGTGTGTGTTGTATTTTGTTTCCTCTCTGTAGATTTAAAAACATTTGGTTTATCGTTTGGTTGAAACTTTGTTGGTGATTGATCATATACTCTTGTGTGATGCTACTACTTTGCTATCTTTGAGATATCTATGTGATGATTCACTTGTTTGATGTGATGTGCTTATGCAATTCATTCATATAAATTTTTGCGCACCACCAAGTTGTATGTGACATGGAAGAGTGACCCATGATCCTAATCAATTGTGCATTTGCATTTAAACACAAATTTAAAATAATACACAAATTTAGGGGGAGCTCTTGCTTATCACATACTTCTCAAAGCGACGATGCTATTCATTGATTATATATCTCATCGAAGCTTTGATCTATATGTTGTCATCAATTACCAAAAAGGGGGAGATTGAAAGCACAACTTCTCCCTAGGTGGTTTTGGTAATTAATAACAACATATATTTCATTGGACTAATGTTTCCACTAAGTGTATCTCAGGAAAAGTTCAATGATGGATTGGATAAAAGATTGTGTTGAGTACCTCCCCAAGGACAGGAAGGAATAGAATTGGCCATGCTTCAAGATCAAGGACTCTACATTTTATATTTTGTGAGAAATCACTTTGAGTCCATAGAAAAGCCAATACTATTAAAAGGGGATGAGGTAAATATGATGATCTAGTTGCTCAAGTGCTTAGAGGTAGCCACCAAAATTACTCACCACTTTCCCACACATATCCTCTGTCCAAAGCCTAAAGTCAAAATTTGATGCCACCAAGATTCCCATTCGGATCCACCAAGTTTATCCAAGATAGAAGCCAAAACAAACCCTAGCATCTCGGTACTACCAGCTTTTCTTTCGGTGCCACCGAAATCAGTGACCAACTTCCTGGTTAGTCATTTTCTAGATTCAGTCCCACCGAGTTCTGAGAATCGGTACCACCGAGAAGTTGGACCAACGTTGTGTTAGCCATTTCTCTAAATCGGTCCCACCGAGTTTGAGGAATCGGTCTCACCGAGATTTGGTAACTGCCTAGGTCACCCATAGTGGTACCACGGAGATTCATATATCGGTCTCACCGAAACGCCAAAGTTGCCACATTTTGAACTAGTTGGTGCCACCGAGTTTCTACCTCGGTTTCACCGAGTTGGACAATAATGTTGTAATGGTTGGATTTTTGGAGATGACTATATATACCCCTCCACCACCACTGACTCATAAGAGAAGCACTCAGAACACACACACCCACTTGCTATATCCAATTTTCTAAGAGAGAACCACCTACCCTTGTGTTGAGGTCAAGATCATCCACTCCAACCATATGGATCTTGATTTCTAGCCTCCCCAAGTTGCTTTACATCCAATCAATCTATTCCACCCATGCCAAATCTGTGAGAGAGTGATTGAGTGTTGAGGAGACGATCTTTTGAAGCACAAGAGCAAGGAGTTCATCATACTACCACATCTATTACCTTTTGGAGGGTGGTGCCCCCTAGATTGGTTAGGTGTTTCTTGGGATCCTCCTTCTTCGTGATTGTGGAGTTGAACCAAGAGTTTGTAAGGGCAAGGAGATCGCCTACTTCGTGAAGATCTACCCCGAGTAAGGCTAGTCCTCCGTGCACGTAGGCCATCATGGAATAGACGAGGTTGCTACTTCGTGGACCCTTCGTGGGTGGAGCCCTCCATGGACTCTCACGATCGTTACCCTTCGTGCGTTGAAGTCTCCATAAACATGGACGTACAATAGCACCACCTATCGGAACCACGGAAAAAAAATCTCCGGGTCTCCAAAGTGCGTTTGATCTTCCAATCCCTAACCTCTTACATTTGCATGTCTTTACTTTCCGCTGCTAGACTCTTAGACTTGCATGTGTAGGGTAAACTTGACTTGCTACAATTGCTAAACTCTGCCCACAACTAAAATTTGGAAAAATGTTAGAAATTTTTTGGGTCAAGTAGTCTAATCACCCCCCTCCCTCTAGATATACTTTCGATCTTACACTCTCTGACTTGATTTCAAAATTTTGCGCCATGAAGGACACGTGGTTGGCGGAAAAGCCTGTCGGGTCCGATGACCCTAAAAACTACCACTGAGCTCTGCAGCTGGAGCCTTCTAGGCACACTGCGCTCGTCGCACCATCGCTAAAGAAGAAAAATACAGGATCGTGGACCACCCTAGATAGACTCCTGGACATACCATGTCATGTACATTCAACTCCGCTCAACCCCAATCCAAACCACAACCTTCGAGCTTGTTGGGTCGTGAAGTAGGTAGCCAAATATGACAAACCCCTCCTCGCCGACGGTTGCGTTACTAGTCAGTCAACAGCTAGCTCACATGAAGCCGAGGTCATGATGATCTATCAAACGTACAAATCAGGGAATCAAAGAAAATGGGCGCTACGGGAGTTCGGCCCTGCACAAGTACAAACACCCTCGGTCGCGTGGTTAGACACGCCGATCACATTTGAACAAAAGATCAGCCGATGGTAGAGCTAAGCCAATGCCGAGCTACATGATCCTTGACCCAATTGTAACAGATTGAGACCGATTCTTTCCATTATTATATTATGTGCTCTATTTTATTTTGCATTGCAACATTTCATCATGCCTCCATGTCATTAAATTTTTCCAACTCAAATAAATAAATGGCATAGATCTTTTGATCTATTTAAATCGAGGGAATTCACGTCATGATTTCTCTTTAAAACGTATCCCCCCAATATTTTTGGGAGCTAAAAGAAATATTCGAATATTTTGGAACCACCCTCTAACACACTTGCAATTTCAAACCCTCTTGCTCCTATAAAATATTTAATCCCTTGTACTATTTTCCTTTGACTCCTTTCAACTTGTGGCACTTTGAAATTATGTTAGAGTAGCCACATTCGAGATTTCGACTCCACTTATATTTATTTGGCCTTCCAAATGTATATTCATGCTCCTGTTTCTTTTTCTGTAATAGAAAAGGAATGCATTTTTTTTCTTTTAACCACCAGTAGCAGTAACCAGGCCGGCCCAACCTCCCCCTAAAGCCCACCTAAACCACTCCTAACCCTAGCCCCGACGATCCCCTCATCTCTCCCTCGATTCCCACCAGCGTCGCCACCAGCACCGATTTCCACGCACGGTGCCCAATCCTCATCTCTCCCTCACTCCAGCCCCGACCCCCTCCTTTTCTCTTGTTCGATCGCCATCGCCAGTGAGTGAGAGAGAGATGCGAGCGCATCCACACTCCATCAAATGGCCGCATTGCCGGTGAGCACCTCCTCTGTCATCAGTCATTGCGCCAGCCTCAGCCTCTCTCCCCGATCGCCTCACTCCCTCGCGTCGCCACCTCCTCGCGTGACCCGCACCGGACCGGCCGCCGCCATGCTCCACGCTCGTCGTTCATCGCCGTCCTGGCCTCGAGTCCGGTAGGTTCTCGCGCGCCCTCGCCTACTGCTATGCGGCATCGTCGCCCATGGCCTACACCATCTCAACACCCAGCCAGCCACAACAACCCCAAGGCCCCCTCGTGCGCTCCCCTTCCTCCGCCGCCTCTCCTCCGACGGACGGGCCCCTCTGCAGCTCCCTTCTCCTTTGTTCTGTATTGCCTCCTGCGCTCCCTCTTGCTTGTAGCCATCCCATGAAGGCCTTTGCTTCGATGCCATGTGCACCGCCGCCCTGACGTGCCTCCTCTGCTTGCTGGCTCGCAGCGCCTTCCTCGACCTTGTCGTTGTCATTGGATGTGCGTCGCCGTTTACCAATCCCGCGCCCAAGCTCTTGCCCGCTCCAACCACTCTCCTTCGCCGGCAATCTCTTGGCAACCGGATGCTCGCCCTAGCTCTTCTCCGTCATCCTCATGACTTCAACTCATGCATGCTGCCTTCGGGCACCTTTGCCATCGCCCCACAGCACCACCTTGGGCATGTTTTGCTTCTACCTAAACCTCCTCTGGTCGTGACCTAACCTGCTGGTGCCGCATACGGTCGCCCTTGCTTTGGCCATGGTTGTTGCCATGACCAGCCGCCCCTGCTTCATCCACCTCCATGTTGGTGCTTAGCTGTCTGGAGCCGCAGATCGACAGGAACAACCTTGGTGCCTGCCCTACTCCTGCACCCCTTGACATGGCCACCCCCTATAGCTTCGGACCCCCACCACGCCAAGTTGTTGCATGGTGCACCTATGATGTGTTGCCATGGGCTCGAAGCCAGATTCGAACCAAAGGTGCCAAGGATTCCCCAAGATCGATGACCTTCAAGATCGACTACCCGGACATCAAGTCACGCAAGACCCAAACCTCGACGACCGACGCTTAGTACCACTATGGTTGCCGTGTACATCTACCGTTGCCGAAGGCCGCGAGTACCACTACTTCCCTCTACCATCGATGCGGATTGGACAAGCCTACGTGTAAAACTACCATCGGCCCGTGAACGAATACTTCCCTCGACGAACTCGAACCGCCTCATTTGCATGCTTCGAAGGTATAACGCCGAGTCGACCGCCCATGGATGTATGCATTGTTGTATGAGGTGCTCATATTGCACCGTGTGCGATTGTTCGCGCACGTCCTCGGTTGCCATGTCGCGATCATGTGGGAACCCGGTCACTGAAATCACCCCACCATCTCATGCACATCCGTACATCCTACCCTTGATCTTTTGGGTCGGTTGATACGTCTGCAACGTATTGATAATTTATGAAGTATTCATGCCATATTGACCTATGTTTACAATACTTTTATATGGTTTTGATGCACTTTATATGATTTATTTAGAACTAACCCGGACTGACGCTGTTTTCAGCAGAATTACCGTGGTGTTGTTTTTGTGCAGAAAATGAAGTTCTCGGAATCGCCCGAAACTTTTTTGTGATTTTTTCTGGAGGAAATAAGCAACATTGGAGCGAAGACCTGCCGGAGGGGGTGTGCCAGTGGGCCACCACTCAACCGGCCGCGCCCCCTTAGGGGCGCGACCAGATGGCTTGTGGGGCCCACGTGGCTCCGTTTGGCATGATTCCAACGCTGTCCTGGCCTCGGGTCCGACAGGTTCTCGCACGCCCTCGCCTACTGCTATGCGGCTTCGTCGCCCATGGCCTGCACCATCTCGACACCCAGCCAGCCACAACCCCCAAGGCCCCCTCGTGCTCTCCCCTTCCTCCGCCGCCTCTCCTCCGACGGACGGGCCCCTCTACAGCTCCCTTCTCCTCAGTTATGTATTGCCTCCTGAGCTCCCTCTTGCTTGTAGCCATCCCATGGTGGCCTTTGCTTCGATGCCATGTGCACCGCTGCCCTGACGTACCTCCTCTGCTTGCTGGCTCGCAGCGCCTTCCTCGACCTTGTCATTGTCATTGGATGTGTGTCGCCATTTACCAACCCCGCGCCCAAGCTCTTGCCCTCTCCAACCACTCTCCTTCCTCGGCAAGCTCTTGGCAACCGGATGCTCGCCCTGGCTCTTCTCCTTCATCCCCATGACTTCAACTCATGCCTTCTGCCTTCGGGCACCTTTGCCATCGCCCCACAGCACCACCTTGGGCATGTTTTGATTCTACCAAAACCTCCTCTGGTCGTGACCTAACCTGCTGGTGCCACATACGCTCGCCCTTTGCTTTGGCCATAGTTGTTGCCATGACCAGCCGCCCCTGCTTCATCCACCTCCATGTTGGTGCTTAGCTGTCTGGAGCCGCAGATCGATAGCAACAACCTTGGCGCCTCCCCTACTCCTGCACCACTTGACATGGCCACCCCCTACAGCTTCGGATCCCCACCACGCCAAGTTGTTGCATGTTGCACCTGTGATGTGTTGCCATGGGCTCGAAGCCAGATTCGAACCAAAGGTGCCAAGGATTCCCCAAGATCGATGACCTTCAAGATCGACTACCTGGACATCAAGTCACGCAAGACCCGAACCTCGACGACCGACGCTTATTACCACTACGGTTGCCGTGTACATCTACCGTCGCCGAAGGCCGCGAGTACCACTACTTCCCTCTACCATCGATGCGGATTGGACAAGCCTACGTGTACAACTACCAACGGCCCGTGAACGACTACTTCCCTGGACGAACTCAAACCGCCTCGTTTGCATGCTTCGAAGGTATAACGCCGAGTCGACTGCCCATGGATGAATGCATTGTTGTATGAGATGCTCATATTGCACCGTGTGCGATTGTTCGCGCACGTCCTCTTTTGCCATGCCGCGATCATGTGGGAACCGGGTCACTGAAATCACCCCACCATCTCATGCACATCCGTACATCCTACCCTTGATCTTTTGCATCGGTTGATACGTCTCCAATGTATCGATAATTTATGAAGTATTCATGCCATATTGACCTATGTTTACAATACTTTTATATGGTTTGTATGCACTTTATATGATTTATTTAGAACTAACCCGGGCTGACATTGTTTTTAGCAGAATTACCGTGGTGTTGTTTTTGTGCAGAAAATGAAAGTTCTCGGAATCGCCCGAAACTTTTTTGTGATTTTTTCTGGAGTAAATAAGCAACATTGGAGCGAAGACCTGCCGGAGGGGGTGTGCCAGTGGGCCACCATGCAACCGGCCGCGCCCCCCCTAGGGGCACGGCCAGATGGCTTGTGAGGCCCACGTGGCCCCGTTTGGTAGGATTCCAATGCTGAAAAATCAGATAAATACCAGAAACCCCAGAAATAATGAGTCTCCTCGTTCCGCCACCGCCACTGTCTATATCGATGAAAAACCAATATGGAGGTGTTCCAGTACCCTGCCGGAGAGGGTAGATCATCTCTGGTGGCCATCATCATCATCCCGGCAGAGGCCATGACGAGGAGGGAGTAGTCCACCCTCGGGGCCGACGGTTTGTACCAGTAGCTATGTGTTCAATCTCTCTCTCTCTCGTGTCCTAGAGATGGCACGATCTTGATGTATCATGGGCTTTGTTAATATAGTCATATCATATGATGTTATTCCCTTGCTACCTTGTTGTGATGAATCGAATCTTTACCTTTGAGATCTCGTTATGTTGGATTGAATATTATGGTTTGAGAACACTTGATGTACGTCTTGCGTGCGATACCCATAGTGACATTGGGGTATTCTATTGATTCACTTTATATATGTTGAGGCATCAACTTACTGATTCCGGTGACCTAGGGGATCTATGCATAAGGGTTGATTGCACATTTTCATACCACGTTCTTCGATAGAAATCTTGTGGTGCTCCTTGAAGTTCTTTGTGTTGGATTGAATATGATAGATCTGAAATTGTTTGATGCATGTCACATAATTTACCCAAGGATACTTGAGGTGACATTGGAGTATCTAGGTGACATTAGGGTTGACTGATATGTATCATTGGTGTCATTCTAGTAGGAACTCTAGGGTTGTTTGTTGACACTTATATGAATAGCCCAATAGATTGATCAGAAAGAATAACTTTGAGGTGGTTCTACTACCTACACCAATTTCATCTTATTGTTCTCCGCTAGATAGGAACTTTGGAGTGTTTCTTTTTTGCATGTTGAGGGATGATCATATGATTCAAGTATGTTAGCATTGTTGGGAGCTAGCGAAAGTATGAACCCTAGGCCTTATATCCAAGCATTTATACACCGTTTTGCTCGCTGTTTTACACTTGCTACCTTGCTATTTTTATATTTTCAGATTACAAAAACCTATATCTATCATCCATATTGCACGTGTATCACCATCTCTTCACCGAACTAGTGCACCTATACAATTTGCCATTGTATTGGGTGTGTTGGGGACACAAGAGATTTCTTGTATTTGATTGCAGGGTTGTTTGAGAGAGACCATCTTCATCCTACACCTCCCACGGATTGATAAACCTTAGGTCATCCACTTGAGGGAAAATTGCTACTGTCCTACAAAACTCTACGCTTGGAGGCCCAACACGAGTCTACAAGAATAAGTTGTGTAGTAGACATCATCGGTATCTCAATCGAGTTATCAAAATGGGAACGTTGCCATGGCACCGTTTCGTTTTCATCGTCGTGGCACCCAATTCTTTCCGTCATGGCGACAAATGCCCAAAATATATTATATGTTCTTAATTTCTTAAATTGCATCGATTTGATCATGTCATCCTCATGCAAGTTAAAACATTTAGAATGATGTTGCATTAATATTGCTTAATGACTTGCTACGCGGTTTGTCTCATATCTAATTAACCTTAGCTCCGAATTAAATGATCCACATATGTAACTTGACTAATAAAACATGTAGAATAACATGGTGCACTTTATTTTCCTATTTAATAACTTTAAAATATGTTTAGTACATATCTGGACCTAATTCATAATTTGGATATGGGGTCGTTTCAAAAATGCTATATGTTGCTTTCGGCCTCATTTTAAAAGCCTAGATGATGTAGTTGTTTATGTTTCACCTTTTCCCATGTATAAAAACATTTAAACTTGATGGGTAAATAAAAGAGAGTGAACTAAATGATTCGAACGTGGAGTTTCGTCAATATGAAACTCGTTGCATATGGAACTTCACTTAACTTGTAGTGCTTGATTGTTGCATCTTGCCATGCCATGCCTATTTGAACTGGTCATGCATCATACTTGATTGTGCATCATGCCATGTTTATGTTGTGGTGTTTACCATGTCACTTGTTTCTTTTCGGGTTTGCTTCTCCTCGCTAGAGTTCTGAAAGCGTTCGTAGTGTGAGGATTCGTTCGACTACGTTGGTTCGTCTTCTTCACGGATTCGTTCATCTTCCATGCGGGATTTTTAGGCAAGATGACCATTTCCCTGGATACCACTACTATCATTGCTATGATAGTTGTCTCGTTTCTATCCCTATGTCTCGCTACCTACCACTTGTTCATCAAGCCTCCAAAAATGTCATGATAAGCCTCTAACCCTCGACATCCCAGTAAACCATTTATTGGCTATGTTACCACTTGCTCAGCCCTTCTTATAGCGTTGCTAGTTGTAAGTGCGGTTTGTTCCATGTTGGAACATGGATATCTTCGGCTATCACACTACCTTTTTTTATTTAATTAATGCATCTATACACTTGGTAAAGGGTGGAAGGCTTGGCCTTATACTTGGTGTTCTGTTCCACTCTGGCCGCCTTAGTTTTCGAGTACCGGTGTGATGTTACATAGTGAGCGCTCCTAACATGCTTGGAGTTGTTATGGGGACCCCCTTGATAATTCTTTTCGGGATAAAACTCTTCTGGCAAGGCAAAAAATCGGTACTATATTTTCCCAACATAATAATATTGAACACCGTTAGTAATGCATAGGGAGTTAGCGCTACCCGCGGATTAATTCAACATAATACAGGGGGCCAGTGCTGATGGTGCTGGTCCAAACTAGACCACCGTGCAGGCTACCTGGGGCAACTTGGGAAGTCAGTTACTATACGCTTAGCGCATCCGCCATGTCCTGAGAACGAGATACGCGGCTCCTATCGGGATTCTTGACACGTCGGGTGGTCTTGCTGGATTTGTTTTACCCTTCCCGAATGTCTTGTGCACCAGGATTCCGAGAATACTTTGGGCTATCTCGAGGTTGAGGTTTTCCACCGCAGCTTGTGGATAGTTTGTTATGGATGTGTTGGAGTACCCGTGTAGGGTTAAATCTTATTGAGAGCCATGCCCGCGGTTATGTGGCAACTTGGAAATTTTATAATACCCAGTAATAGAAAACTTGAAGTAAACTAAATTAAAATACACCAACCGTGTGCATAACCATGACCGTCTCTTCTTGTGAAGTTTGAACCAAGAAGAGGACACATTGGGCTTATGGATGACTCGTAAGTAGGTGTTCAGGATCACTTCTTGATCATTACTAGTTCACATCCGTTTATGCTTAGATCACTCTTGTTATTCTTGTACTCGTAAGTTAGCTAGATATTAAATGCTTAGTGCTTTTTGTAGCCTCACCACTTAACCATACCTCACTCCTTTAGCTTTGCTAGTCTTGATACTCTTGGAAATGAGATTGCTGAGTCCCCATGACTCACAGATTACTACAATAACAGGTGCAGGTACAGGTAAAGCGACACTTTGACGTGAGCGCGATGGTTGTTCTATTTGGAGTTTCTTCTTATTCTTCTTCATCGGTCATAGGATGGGTTTCAGGCCGGCAGCCTGGGATTAGCAAGGATGGATGTCGCTTTTATCATTTGATTTTTTCTGTAGTTGGACCCTATTTTTATGTATGATGATTGCTGCGGATGATTGTATTTGAGATGATCATGATTTAGCTTGTGGCGAGTGTAAGCCAATTCCATATACTCATCTCCTCTTTACATGTACTTGTAAGGATATCCATTCTTGCGAAACGACGAGATGCGCTTCTATCCCTATCGAGGCCCTCGAGCCAAATATAAGGACAGGACCGCATCTTGGGCGTCACAAGTTGGTATCAGAGCAGTACCGACCTAGGAGTCCCCTTGATTGATCGAACTTGGCCGTGTCGAGTCTAGAAAAAAAACTATATTTTTCTAGTTATATATCGGAGAGTAGGAATTCTTTTTACTCTTCTTCCCTGCTCTGGTGAGGATTCCTGACGTAGGAATTTTTCTACCCCTCTTCCCTCTCGAAATTTTTTAGTATCACGCGGGTATTTTGGAACCTCTATGATGGCGATGTGATGGAATTATGTACTTGGTGCCTCCTGTCTGAATTGAATTTATTCCGGGGAGTAGAGCTCCAGGGGATTGTTCACAGGTCGTCATGATTCAGTCTCCTTAGTATCTCAGGACAAGGATGGTCGAAATTGGTTCGATACTCTTTGTGGCGAGAGGAGCTTGGCATCACCCAGTACTGGGGAGAGCATCAAGATAACTGCCATAATTAGTATTGTTGTGATTACGATGGTCTGAGGTAGACGAGTTTGCGGAGTTTCTCGGATTATGTTGTGGAGAGTTGTGGGTGCAGTTGCAGCTGATTACCTTGGGTACGTTCCTAGACCCGCAATGTGAATCGCATAACCAAGAAATTTCGGGAGTTCTCAGGTGCAAATTCAAGTAGTTACCTAGGATTATCCTTCCAACAAATGCATGGTGGGTTATGTATTTGTTTCTGGCTTAATCCGCAAGCCTCATCCTATGTTTTGTTGGAGTATGGTAATTCGAGTTGCTTCGATGTCAAGTGTTGATTTCATATCCTTCCTAAGCAGTGTTCTCATATTTCTAGGGGAGTACTAATCCTTTTATCAACCAGAATTGTCATGTAAAGTCTTTTCCATCCATAGTGCTTCTCTTCAAGATAATTCAAACCTCTCCAAAATTTGCAAGATCAATCCTCATATTTCTTTCCAGAGTTTGTTTCATCCATCCTAAATTGTCTTTGTTTTTCCCACACTCCCGCCCTTTTTCTTCAAAGATTAAATTATCATCCAAGTTCCTTTCTCTTCATGACATCCTTCCGCTTTGTTTTCTTCCGTATTGTATCCGATGATTCATTGTGAAGATGCTCAAGTGCTAAGTTCATCATTCTCCGTTCTTGTTTTCTTTTCCAGTGGATTCGATTCAACCTCTCCGTGTTCATTATATCCTCTTCATTCGCTAAATGCTTTCTCGTGTTGGTAATTCTAGCCAAGCCTCTTTCTATTCTTCTCTGGAGTTTTCAGCATGTTTCAGAAGATTCGTGTTTCCGTTCAAAATCTTTTCAAATTATTTTGAGGGTCTCACCACACCAAGTTTTTAATTCGTACCGGTGCAATCTCTCTTCCTAAGCAATCATTTCAACGGTGTTCCCCTTAGTGGGCCCATAACCCACAAGTTTTTTTCCCAGGATTTTACCTGGCTCTTCTAATCTTTTCCGGAGATGTCCTTAAGTTCTTTCCATTGTGACGTAAGAATGAATTCCATCGGTCATATTCCGTCTCCAAGATCGCTTTCTAATTATTTTCATCGTTGGATCAAACCTTCCTTATTCATTGTTCCGGAATTTCTCAGTAATTCTTGGTGGTGTTTCTCGCCATCATTCTCTATGTTGAAGACCGAAGGAGAGTTTTTCTTAAATCTTGGTACATTCTTTTGAAGATTCGTCATCTCAGCTTGTTGCTATCTTCTCAAATTGTTTTCGATCATGAGAAATTCCTTCCATATGTATCCGGAGCATTTCAGAGTTGTTTTCATTTCTCGATCCTCCGAAGGCCATCATTTCAAAAGAATTCTCCATTCTCAGCTTTCAGCTTTCGTTCTCCAATTCTTCTCAATTGAGGTCTCTTTGTTCGTATCTCATTTCTTACCGGTTGCTCATTATAGTTTTCTTTTGTCGGATCATGATCTCTTCGTTCTAATGTATTCCCATTCATTCGTTTTATCCCCATTCGTTTCCAAATTCTTATCGGTATTTCGTTCAAGACTCCTTTAAGTTCATGTTATCTCTCTTTAATTGTTTTCAAGAAGAATAAGTACTATACCAAATCCGTTGCTTGTCATCAATTTAACTTGGTGAAGGATAAGCATAATATAATCTTATTCTTGTTTCCTTGAGATGATTTCAGTCCTTCTTCTGGAGTTTTTCATGATATAAAATTTTCGATTCTAAGTTGTCCATCTTTTCTTTTCTGGAGTTCCAACTTTTTCTCAAGTATCTCATCACGAAGCTTCATCTAAATCATGGCAAGGCCTCAGTCTTGTTCTTTTGCAACCTTCAATTCTTTTCCATCATCCTTTCATTCCGGAGTTCCTCCAAGAGGTTATTCACGATGGTTCGTCAAGGATTTAATGCATTCTCAAGTGTCCTTCAAGATTCTCGTTAGTGGAGCTCAAGTATTCTTTATCTTGCATTTCAGAGTGCAATTCATTCTCCATTATCTTTTGAGATGGTGTTATAGCATTCTTTATTCATGAGGAGTCTCAAAGAGAATTTGTCAAGAATGAGATATTTAAACCCATCATTTTCTTCCTTGGAGTTATCTTGGATTAGATTTCACCTAAAGTCTTTCCTAAGTATTGGTGCTATTATGGTGATTCCCAATGATCCAAGTATTCTTTATCCTCCCAGTGAAAGAAGTTTTTGCATCTCGTGTTGCTCCTAAGCAATCCTTGTTTTGTTAGTGCTGGCTGTCACCTCATAATTGTGAGTTGTTTTCCATAAGCCCACAACAAGCTATTCTTTTTATTGTTGATTTTCCAGCAACTCCATTCAATCCTTCTTCGTAGGGATGCTTCTTAATTCAATTTTGGTAGAAATTTTCATTTTCTTCCCCGTTCTTTATTTCCATAGAGCTAGCATCTATTCTTTTGTTCCGAAGGCGTTGTGATGTTGTTCTATTTGAACCATCATCTCTTTTTATCAAGACCGTGTTCTTTCCTTGCTTGTCCATTTAACCGAAGTGTGGTGTCCCCTTTTCAAATTCTTTCCATCTTATCAAGTTTTTCTTCTCTTGTCTACCGGAGTGCTGCCCAAATTCTTTCTCTCTCGTTCCTTGTCTATCTCGTTTCAATCGAAGTGGTTGTGAATTCTCGCTTGTTCCTCGTGCCATTCTTCATGTCTTTACAACCTCCAAGATTTGTTGGTTTCACTCGTTTGTCAAAGAAGCAACTTAGTTTTACCTCTTTCTCTTTCTCTTCCTCTTCTCATTCAAAGATCTCGGGTCAAGATCTCTTGTTAGTGGAGGAGAGTTGTAATAGCCCGAGACCAATTCTTTCCATTATTATATTGTGTGCTCTATTTTCTTTTGCATTGCAACATTTCATCATGCCTCCATGTCATTAATTTTTTCCAATTCAAATAAATAAATGACATAGATCATTTGATCTATTTAAACCGAGGGAATTGACATCGTGATTTCTCTTTAAAACATATCCTCCCAATATTTTAGGCAGCTAAAACAAATATTCCAATATTTTGGAACCACCCTCTAACACACTTGCAATTTAAAACTCTCTTGCTCCTATAAAATATATAATCCATCACACTATTCTCCTTTGACTCCTTTCAACTCGTGGCACTTTGAAATTATGTCAGAGTAGCCACATTCGAGATTTCGACTCCACTTAGATTTATTTGGCCTTCCAAATGAATATTCTTGCTCCTCTTTCTTTTTATGTAATAGAAAAGGAATGCATTTTTATCTTTTAACCACCAGTAGCAGTAACCAGGCCGGCCCAAACTCCCCTAAGAGCATCTCTAGCAGACACCATAAAAGGGTAGAACCCGCATAATTCCGGTGAGTATACGGGTTCGGCCCGTTTTGCTAGCCAGATCAGACACCCTATCGCGCATCCGGCCCATAATTTTTTTACCGTGGCCCGGAAAACGACCCCCGAACCGCTATATATGTTGTTTCACCGCTCGGATACGGGTCAAACCCTATACGCCTCCGCCACAGCTCCACCACAATTCATCTCCCACTCCGCCCTAATTTCTCGCCGCCAGTGAGCCAAAAAATACCCTAGCGGCCCGTCCCGACCATGGATGGCCACGGAAATGGAGGAGATGATGCGGAGCGCCGCCGCCACCGCGCCTCCGACGCCGCACGCAAGCGGGGATCGCGGAAATGGCTGAACTACGGTAGCCATCCGCCGCCGGCTTTCGAGCGCCGTGAGCTGGAGGAGTACGAGCGCGAGCTCGCGGTCTGACGCCACGGCTCCTCCGGCTCCTCCGTCGCTGGGAGCTCCTCCGCGGGCGCCTCATCCTCGTGGATCATCACTCCGGTGAAGAGAAAGCCGGAGGAGCTTGGGCCGCTCGCCGTCAAGCTCGAGGACGACGCCGGCCCGCCGCGTGGAGGGGTCACCGGCCCCGAGGACTACCTTCCCTCGGGGCAGGAGGATCACCTCATGCGCGCCATCATGGTGCGCTCGGTGAGGGAGGCGGTGGAGGTCGCCGCGCGCAACTGCCGCGACGACGAGGTCGAGCAGATCTTCTTCGTGAAAGGCGTCGCAGCGTCGCATCTGCACGCGTCCAAGGAGGCAGACCTGCGTGCCATGAAGGTTGAGCAGGCCAAGCTCTGGATCGACCTCGACACCGACTCTGACGAGGACTGAGCTCCTCCGACTCCTCCGCCGTGTCGTCGTCGCCACACCCATCGTTTTTGGTAGCCTAGGCTCGGGTACGCTGCACGGCCCGTAGAACCTCCCTACCTAGTAGTATGAATAAGTGATGTAGTTTGCTGATGATGAACTGATGTAGTTTGATGAAGAACTTGTTGTAGTTTCATGGATGTCTTTGCAAGTTTCTCCCATGAACGTTTTTTTTTTCAAATTTTACAGTTTCATATACGGGGTCTAAACTTTGACGCACGATTTCGACCCGCAAATATGATCCGTAGCGCACTGTAAACGAATTTTGCTGGTCGCCTTTTAACGGGGCTGCTAGAGATGGTCTGAAGCCCACCTAAACCACTCCTAACCCTAGCCCTCACCGATCCCCTGATCTCTCCCTTGATTCCCACCAGCGCCACCACCTGCACCGATTTCCACGCACTCTGCACAATCCTCATCTCTCCCTCGCTCCAGCCCCGACCCCCTCCTTTTCTCTCGTTCCATCGCTATCGCCAGTGAGTGAGAGAGTTGCGAGCGCCGCCACCCTCCACCGAATGGCCGCCGTGCCGGTGAGCACCTCCTATGTTGTCAGTCCTTGCGCCAGCCTCAGCCTTTCTCCCCGATCGCCTCACTCCCACGCGTCGCCGCCTCCTCGCATGACTCGCGCTGGACCGGCCGCCGCCCTGCTCCGTGCGCGTCGTTCATCGCCGTCATGGCCTCGGCTCCGGCAGGTTCTCACGCGCCCTCGCCTCCTGCAATGAGGCGTTGTCGCCCATGGCCTGCATCATCTCGACGCCCAGCTAGCCGCAGCCCCCATGGCCCCTTCGCGCACGCCCCTTCCACCATCGCCTCTCCTCCGACGGACGGGCCCCTCTGCATCTCCCTTTTCTGTTTTGCATCGCCTCCTGCGCTCCCGCTCGCTTGCAGCCATACCATGGAGGCTGGTGCATCGACGCCACGTGCACCGCTGCCCTGACTTGCCTCCTCTGCTTGCTAGCTCGCAGCACCTTGCTCGACCTCCCCGTGGTCCTTGGACGTGCATCGCCGTTTACCAACCACGCACCCAAGATCTTGCCTGCTTCAGCCACCCTCCTTCCCCGGCAAGCTCTGGCCAACTGTCAGGGCCATTGACGGACAGGGCCCACTCCCTGTCGCGGTTCGTTCCCATCGCGCGCGCGCCGGCCCAACCCAAGAGTCCATGGGCCATAGTGGACGGCCTAGTCCAGCGCCTCTACTTAACCGAGGCGTTTGGGAAGGAAAGGCATCCAGAGGATCACGGCACGGCTGGCGGCAAGAACCCTAGTTTCCCATGGAATAATGGACAAGAATGAAGTAGATAGTAATAAGAAATCATGATGCAAAATGGACATATCACAAGACATGCCTTTTGGTGTGGTTTGGCACCTTCACTAGTGCCCAACGGCTGCAGAGGGATTAAAAAAGAGGGAAGGGAGCATTGGATGATGTGGAACTGGCTAGAAGGGAGAGAGAGCTGAGAGAGAGAGGAGAGAAAGTCGATGTCTAGGGGGTGCAAGTGGGATTTCCACTCCCTAAATCATGGAGTTGTCCATTGGAAAACTTACTGGAGGTGAGAGGGGGTATGTTGGTCCTGTGGTAAAAATATGGGCTCAAGGTGAACTTGTTTGCCCCAACAATTATTGGTTTTCGGAACTGGACATAAGGTGTTTAATGCTGGTTTGGGCAGTATCAATGAATCTCCTTGCCATGAGATTTTACAGGATCAAATGATATATAAAAATGGGGTTGACCACCAAGTTTGAGTCCATTTGAAGAAAGTTGCCAATGCAAACTTTATAAACCCTAGAAATCAATAGAATCATGGTTCCTTAGATCTTGTCATGTTAATCTATTCTTCTTGATGCACCACTTGGTGTAGTGTCATCATTTGGGGTTTAGATTATGGCCACAAAGTTTTGGATCAAATTGAGAACCTTTACCATGTAAAGTTGCTCAAATTTGGTTCTGGACAGAGAGGGTTTGGGGGCACTGTGGTGAACCAAAACTATTGGGATTGAGATGAAACTTGGCAAGATCATCACATAGGGCATATGTGACATGCCGGAATTTTCCTAGATTTATTTGACAATATTACTTATAGAAATATTTCAAATACTTGAAATATGCACAAAGGGTTTTGGAAGGTTTTGTCAAGTATTTTGAACATGACCATGTGTTGAAACTCTTATATATGGAAAATATATGACCAATGAGTTTCCCTAAATTTTCTCAAGTATTTTGGAAACATTAAATTAATTTTCCCCTATAAAAGACCATTTTTGGCTTCACAAAAAGGCATTTAATTAAAATACAAAAATAACTTTTAAAATAATATTTTTGTGGTTTTGGTAAGTATTATAGATAATAGATTCCAAATAAAATCTTTGGGACAAAACATTCTCCCAAATTTGAGGACTTGCAGTACAAACCTCAATTTAGGCGGTTTTGAAAACCTAAATTAAGTAAATGATTTTTGGCCAAAATAATATTTTATAAAAATAGTTTTATGTCATATACAAATGGCATGATCAGTGGGCAAAGATTTGGATTAGGGAGATGAGCTTTGAGAGCAGGAGGGTTTTTCTGAATTGAAACACAAACAAGTAGATAAACAAATAGCAATCAACTCAAGCATTCATATGAACACAAGAAGTTTTAATTGGACCAAATTTTTAAACTTATAATCATAACAATGTGGAACAAAACACAGGGTGTGACAGACCTACCCCCATTACAAGAATCTCGTCCCCGAGATTCCTATGCTAGGCGCTAGAGAGATAAGGGAATTCAGATCTAAGGTAGTCTTCACGCTCCCAGGTTGCTTCTGCTTTGGTGTGGTTGCTCCATTGGACCTTGAAAAACTTGATGGTGCGGCTTCCAGTGTAACGCTCGTCTTCATCCAAGATGTGAACTGGTCTCTCACTATAAGTGAGATCTGGCTGAAGGTTGATGGCTTGATGATCAATGTCCTCGTAGAGTTCAGGGCGGTTGGGAACTTGGAGACACTTCTGGAGTTGTGAAACATGGAAAACATTGTGCACATCAGACAACTCGGAAGGTAACTCTAGCTGGTAGGCAACTTCTCCTCGTCTGTCGGTGATCTTGAAGGGGACGATATATCTTGGCGCGAGCTTTCCTTTGACGTGGAATTGCCTGGTTCCCTCGAGAGGCGTGACTCGGAGATAGACGTGATCTCCAACACGGAAACTCATGTCTCGGCAATGAGAGTCAGCATAGCTCTTTCGTATTAACTTGGCGGTCTTCAGACGCTCTGTGACAAGTTGAACTTGCTCTTCTGCTTCGCAGAGAATGAACTTGCTCTTCTGCTTCGCGGAGAATATCTGTTCCAAAGACTAGTCCTTCTTCGGTCTCTGACCAGTTGAGGTGAGTGCGACATTTACACCCATACAACACCTCAAATGGTGCCATTTGCAGACTGGACTTGTAGCTATTGTTGTAGGAGAACTCAGCGAATGGTAAGCAATTTTCCCATTTGTCTCCATACGCCAATACACAAGCGCGAAGCATATCTTCGAGTATCTAGTTTACTCGCTATGTCTGTTCTCCGGTCTAAGGGTGAAAAGCAGTGCTGAAGGATAACCGGGTTCCCATGGCTTCTTAGTATCTATTCTAGAACCTCGAGGTAAACTGGGTACCTCGGTCTAAATTGATTTCCTTAGGAACTCCATGGAGGCTAACTATCCGGTTAATATAGAGGTTGGCTAGTTGGTTCTCATTGTAGGTCATCTTGATGGGAATGAAATGAGCTACCTTGGTCAGGTGATCAACAATGACCCATATGGAGTCATGTCCCTTGCTTGACCTAGGTAATCCAGTGATGAAATCCATCCCGACTTTGTCCCACTTCCATTCAGGCACTTTGAGAGGTTGTAACAATCCGACAGGTCGCTGATGTTCAGCTTTAACTCTCTGGCATATGTCACATTTGGCGACGAAAGTAGCTGTCTCTCTTTTCATACCATGCCACCCGAATCTTGCCTTGAGGTCTTGATACATCTTGGTCCCTCCAGGATGGATGGAATACGGAGTGTGAGCTTCTTGCAAGATCAAGTTCTTGAGCTCACTTTTGTTGGGTACACAAATGTGATATCCAAACCACACAACCCCTTGTTCATCCATTGAGAATCCTGGGGCATTTCCTGCCTTTGTCTTCCTCTTGATACCTTCGATACTCTCGTGTCCCTTCTGAGCTTCCTTAATATCATCCATCAAGGTGGGTTTTGCTTCCAGGCTATGCAGAAATCCTGGTGTAACCAGTTCCAAGTCAAAGCTTTCAAGTTCTTCATACAAGGCGTGTAGCCTTTGCTTAATCATAGTATTCAAGGAACAAGCCTTTCTACTTAAGGCATCTGCTACCATGTTATCCTTTCCAGGGTGGTATTGAACACTGAGGTCGTAGTCCTTGATCAACTCTAATCATCTTTGTTGCCTCATGTTCAATTCCCTTTGAGTTAAAATATACTTTAAACTCTTGTGGTTTGTGTAAATCTCTCATCGTTTCCCTAGAAGGTAATGTCGCCATGTCTTCAGGGCATGAACTACAGCTGCTAACTCAAGATCATGAGTAGTGTAGTTCTATTCGTGAGGGCGTGGTTGTCTGGAAAGATAGGCTACAACTCAGTCTTCTTGCATCAGAACACCTCCAAGCCCAGTTCTCGATGCATCACAATATATCATAAACTCCTTGTGAATATCGGGGGTGGCGAAAACTGGGGCCGTTGTCAATCTCTTGTTGAGCTCTTGGAAGATTTCTTCGCACTTCGGCGTCCATTCGAACTTCTTATCCTTCTTCAAGAGCTGAGTCATGGGTCTAGCAATGCTCGAGAATCCTTCGACGAATTTGTGGTAATATCCCGCGAGTCCGAGGAAGCTTCTGACTTCCTTCATATTGCTTGGGGATTGCCATTTAGTCCCTGCTTCAATCTTTGTAGGGTCCACTTACAATCCTTCTGCAGTCAACACATGACCCAAGAATCCAACTTCGTGCAGCCAAAATTCACAATTGCTAAACCCTGCATAAAGCTGGTGCTCCCGAAGCTTGTCTAGGACCATTCTCAAGTGCTACTCATGCTCCTCTTTAGACTTGGAGTAGATGAGTATGTCATCCATGAAGACGACAGCAAACTTGTCCAAGTACTCCACGAAGACTTTGTTCATGAGGTACATGAAGTAGGTTGGAGCATTGGTCAACCCAAACGACATGACCATGTACTCATCTAGGCCATATCGGGTTACGAATGTCGTCTTTGGAATGTCTTGGGGCCTGATCTTCAACTGATAGTACCCAGACCAGAGGTCTGTCTTGGAGAATACCTTGGCACCATTCAGTTTATCGAACATGTCTTCAATCTTGGGGAGTGGGTACTTGTTCTTGATTGTGATTTCATTGAGAGATCGATAATCGACAGAAACTCAAATAGTACCGTCCCTTTTCTCCACAAAAAGAATAGGTGATCCCCAAGGAGAGGCAATAGGGAGGATAAATCCCTTTCTGAGCTTTTCAGCCAGTTCCTTCTTCAGTTCAGCCAACTATTCGGATCCCATTCTATAGGGCTTCTTATAGATGGGTCCTTCACCGGGCATTAGCTCAATGGCGAACTCAATGTCACAGTCAGTAGGCATGCCGGTCAGCTTATCAGGAAAGACATATGTGTATTCATATACCACTGGCACCTGGTCCAACTCAATCCTTGACAGACAATTGACCTGAGGGGCTTGAGCGGAAGGAGGGTTGGGGACATACTTGACTTCAACTCCTTGGGTATTGGTCACGGTAACAGTCCGCTTGGCGCGGTCTAACAAGCCCTTGTGTTTGGTCAACCAATCCATGCCTAGGATCATATCTAACCCTTGTGACTTCAAGATGATAAGGTCTGCTAGGAATTCTACTCCATTGATGACAATCCCAACCCCCTTACATCCTATCTTGGTTATAAAACTAAACACTGGGTTAGTACCAACATATGACTACCCAGAGGTGTAAGGTTCATACCACTCTCTAGTGCAAACTGTTGGGTAACAAAAGAATGCAAAGCTCCACAATCAAACAGTACGGTTGCTTGAGTTGAGTTGACAAGGAACGTACCCAGTATGACTTCCGGGTCGTCCTGGGCTTCCTCAGCGGTGATGTGATTCACACAACCCTTTCCATTGTTGGGTTGGTTGCGGGGAGCTTGGTTTCTTGGTGGTGCTCCACGGCCTTGACTTTGGTTCGGCACATTGGGGCGCGGTGCATCTGGCTTCTTGTTGGGGCATTGCCTAGAGTAGTGTCCTGGCTAACCACATCCAAAGCAAGTGACTTGGCCCGAGTTGTTGTCCTTGCCACCATTGTTGTTCTTGGAATTGTTGTAGGCTATCCTGGGATTGGCATACAACTGAGGCTGGTAGCTTGGATGAGGTGCTGGAGGTCTAGCTTGCTGAGGCTGATAGGTTGGCCTGGCTAGAGCTGGCTGCCATGGGCGAGGCTTCTGGTTGCTTGAACTACCCTTGCTTATCCTCTTGCGCTTGCGAGTGTCTTCCATAGCACAACGCTTGTCTTCTAGCATGAGAACCTTGTTCACCCAGTCGAAGAAGGTCCGGCAGTCGCAGACTATGAGCTGATACTGCAGGGCTTGTTGTGTCCCTCCATGATGTGTTCCATCTTGGTTGCCTCAGTGTTGACATCTTCCGGGTCATACCTTGAAAGGAGGTTAAACTTCTGCATGTACTCCTTGACAGAGCCACTTCCTTGCTTCAGCGCTCGGAACTCACGCTTCTTGATAGCCATAATCCTAGAAGGAATGTGGGCCTTGCGGAAACCATCCTTGAAGTCATCCCAAGTTATCACATGGTCGCCTTGCATGACCTTGAATCCATCCCACGAAGCTCTGGTGGTTCCCGCCGAGGCAGTGGGAGGCATAAAGTACCTTCTCATGATCCTCATTGCAATTGACCTGTGAAAGGAGGTCCTCAATGGTGCGGATCCAGTCATCGGCGTCCAGAGGTTCTGCAGTCTCGGTGAAGGTTGGGGAAAAATTCCTCATGAACTCCGACAGAGTGGAGGAGCCATTGTCGTTCCTTCCTCGCTGCTGGTTGTTCACAAGGACCTAAGTCATCTACTGGATAGCGGCAGAGTTAGCTTGGCATTCCTCCCGGAGAACTTGGAGAAACTGTGTGATGCTCATGTTCTCCGGTAGATGTTGTGGCGGGGGAATGTCTACATGTGGCTGCCCCTGGTGATCTCCGGCCTGAGCAGACCGACCAGCCCCCTGTTGCTGGCTAGAGTTACCGGCGTCGGGGTTGCCAAAAGTGCTAGTGCAGGTTGCAGTCACCTTCCTGTTTGGAACAACCAAGTCAAATAACTGGGATAAAAGAGACGGGGAAGCAATAATAGAGGAAGCGCGCCTAAGGGGGTTGGTATCGTGCATGTGTGATCAAACAGGGGCCGAAAGACCAAACACATAATATTAAGATAAGATATACGATGTAGTCCCTTACATGTTGCCTAATTCAAAATCATGACTTGCATCGAGGCACAAACAACAAAAACAAACAAAAAGCACACATGGTTTCATATGAACCATGACACGAGCTCGACTTCGCATGAGAGATACATGACTTGTCCTACCCTAGGGGTTCTCGGACTCAAGTGGTGGAGTGCTCGGTCTCGTATTCACGATCCTCCAGGTCTTCCTCCTTGTCATCATCCATACGGGTGTCGTCTCCGATCGAGGGGGTCAGAGAACAAGGAGGTCCATCCCGACGATGCTTCGCTAGTGGGTCGGTGAAGACTGCACGGTACTCCTTTGCACTCATGCGACGACGATGAGATGTTCCCAGAGCGGGTGCATCTCTAGCTGGGGGTACTTCAACTCTATAAGCGAGAGCTGGTCGTCCCTTGGGGGCTCCATCCTTCTTGATCCTGTCTGGCTTCATCTTGGCTTGCCGAAGTAGCTCTCGGGTGTGGTAAAGTTTCTTGCGGAGCTTCACGGACTCCTTAATCAGGTTGTGAGCCAGACTATCAGCGGAGAGGCTGAAGTAGGTCTGGAACCTGAGTGGTGTTCCATCCTCCTTAGATGGGATCAACGTCCAACTCTCGCGAATATCATCCTTCCAAGAAGGTAGGTGGCGAGTAGATGGCTCGTCAGCCATCTCTGGAATGATGTCTCGAAGGTGGATAAGTGCCTTCCGTGCAGCCGTCTCGACTGTGATCACCAGGGTCTCCATTTGTGGTCCTTTAAAGACCCAAGTCGCCAGGGAGTCGTTTGCCTTCACGACCACATCAATGTGGTACTCCTTGATGGTGGCATCGACCCAATGCTCGTCGTAGAGGAAAATGGGAGATCGGCGAAAATGGCACTTCTCCAGGCTATCCTCAAGGAGTAGGGGAAAGCCGGATGCTAGGAGGTCCTCGGGTACGACGGCCATCTACAAAGGTTTAAGGGGAGGTGTGTTAGTATGGTCTGAAATGAGACTAGAAGAGATAAGAAGTGCAGAAACTCCTAAGTATAGGTACTAGGTATAGTTTTTGAAAATAGTTTTATCCTAACTAATGGACATTCTAACTAAGGCTTCGTACAGTCAGGATTTCTCTGATACCAGCTCTATGGGGACCCCAACTCACAAGTCGTGATCACCGAATGCACGTGTATAGTGATCCTAGAGTCAATGCTCACAGAACACACGGAAGTTGAATAATAAGAGTCTTACATCCATACATACCGTCTTACACAAATTATGAGCACTATAGTCAAATCTTACATAGATAGGGCCATGAAGGCCAAACATCAAACTTACACTCGTAGCGGAAATCTTCAACGATAGCGTGGACCCATGCCATCCGCCTTAACCCTAAAGGCATTCTGAAAGGGAAGCGGCCTAATTCGCATGATCGTCACCAAGGTACTCTTTGGTATATTCCTATTCTTCCAAGCCTGGCCAATTAAATAACAAGTGGCAAGCCAATGAGTACTTTGAATGTACTCACAAGCAACACATGTTCTGAACAAGGTATTCATGCCTGGTTTATCACTAAGCAGGTAAGTTTGCGGTTTTGAGTGCAATATCATTTCCTAACATTTGTAAAATCATGCATCATGAGGTTACAGGTAACCATATGAAAAGGTTACAGATATCAATATGAACAGAATATCTCAACTCTAGTTTCATCATCTCATCAAGTCATCGGACTTAGCTCAAGTATCTCATTGACACACACACCATGTTTTGTAAAAAAATGGACGTAGCCCAAGAGCAGTCATCCAACTGTCCTTGACTGTGGACACGGCTATTCGAATAGTTTTACACTCTACATAGGTTGCACACTTTACCCACAAGACTCGGGGAACTTCTGTGTCAAGCCATGACTCGCGATATATTACATACCCGAGGTAAGCAGCCGAACAATGCCTTTCCCCTTGACAACACTAAGCAAAGATTCCACTCGTTGGTACCCATCCCTCATGATGTACATCACAAGTACCATCCTTGATGGGACACAACGGTGTACCCGGTGTCAGTGAAAATAGTCATAGTCGTCCTTCCAGGCAAGACTCCTTATCGAGAGAGTAACTCTGGCCCTCTCGCCACTAGTAATGTGGGCTCTCTGCTAGCATTGACCAAAGTAATCAACAAAAGCCCGCCCATAAGGGGTATCGTGGTTGTACATGTAAGGCTGGAGTAATGGTCACAACTTAAACCAATCCCTTTTTGAAAACAACACTCACGCTTGCATCGGTACACCACTTCTTTCTCAAGCGGTTACCTAGCACATCATCTCCCTCGGCTATTAGTGGCACCCGATGGGGTTTTTCGTTAAAGTCTTTGGTAAAAAAATTGTTTCCATCTCATGCATAATCCTGTCCCATTTGCGTAGCAACTAATTGCACCTAACTACTTCCCACCCGCATAACCCTCAACAGAAGGTAGGGTCATGCACAATGCAAGTATCAGTGAGCAATGCACCGGAGACAAACCCAACAGGGTTGTCACCACATCATCATGCTTTTTCATGCAACAATCAAAATATTATAATGCAATGCATAAAAATAGGTTCATCTACAAGGTCAAGGGATACTTGCTTGGCTCAACAAAGTCTTTGGGGTCTTCAAATGCTTCTGGTCCAACTCCTTCGTCAACTTCGTAATCCAACATCGCAAAATAACGGGCACAAATAAGGCCATAGCAAAATGGGAAAAATAAAACACTCAGAAAAATGTCAACCCATTTTTGTAAAATACTAGAGTGAAACCTAAAAATACAATAATTCCTAGTTTTTTTGGATTTGGAGTGCCAAAAACAGTGAAATGCATTTTAATAGTGGTTTTCAGTGCTTCAAATAGTGTTTAAACAAAGACAATATGGAAAACATTTTCCAAATGGTGCATAAGTGGCATCATTAAATAGGGTGTACTTTAATAAGATTTTTGGAGTTGGAATTATTGGATTTGGACATGTATTTAATCTAGTAGAATTTTTCGAAATATACTGGAAAAAGAAAAAGAGAAATGGCAAGCAGAGCCCTTGGGCCAGATCTGGCCGTAGCTGGGCCGGCCGAGTGGCTAGCCAGCCGGCGCTAATCAATGCCCCACACGTGCTAGGTTTAAACCTCACGAGCGGGCCTCGGAGTCAACGATTGGGGCTGCGCGGGAGAGGGCCGTGAGGCTGACGAGTGGGCCCCGCCAGGGTCATCGTCAACCTCCTTACAGAGAGGACAGCGAGCTTACCGGTGGTGCTAGGAGGCATGGTGATGGAAGGCGAGCGCAGAAATGGTCTCAGGGGCGAGCCGCACTTCGTCTGGTGGTGGAGTTGGACGGAGGGGAACAACGGTTTCCCGGCGATGAGGTCCCGCGGTGGAGGAGCTTCAGGAGGTGGTCGTCGGGGCCATTTCCAGCTACAAACTGCACGGTAGAGGTGGGGAAAAGGGTCAGGGTGATGACAGTGGAGCAGGGAAAGAGGAATGAGGACAGGAGGAGCTCCCTACCGCGAGATCACCAGAGACCCGAGGCGGCGGAGCTCCAGTCGATCCCGAGCTGTGGGGCGTCGGGAACTTACGTGGGTTGCTCGGGTGCTCGATTGGGGTTGAGAGAGGGGGTCCAGAGGGGCAGAGAGGAAACGGGGAGACCTATTTATATGGGGGCGGCGGTGCACCGTGGACAGGGCGCTTGACCTCCGTTGCAACAGTGTTGGTGACGGTTAACAGAGAGGAGAGCGTTCCCGTGGCGTTCGTGGGAGTCGTCTAGGTCGCGGGGGAGAGAGGGGAGAGGAGCGGCTGGGCTCTGACGCCTGCGCGTGCGAGGCCACACATTGGCCGAGCCATGCGGCGCTCGAGCACGCGCTGCAGGGTGAGAGAGGAAGAGAGAGCACGCGCCCAGCACGGTGGCATGTCGCGGACGCCGAGGAGCCTCGACTGTTGCGAGGGCTAGGCTTGAGGTGGCCGGGCGCGCGAGGTCAACCCTGTGGAGCATGGCTGCATGCTCCAGAGCGGCTTTTGGCTGGCATGACATGCCTTTTGACGCGCTCTAGCGCATCCACTAGTGTCCCGCAGCTGCAGAGGGATTAAACAAGAGCAAAGGGAGCATTGGATGCTCTGGAACTTGCCAGGAAGGAGAGAGTGCTAAGAGAGACGGGAGAAAGTGGTTGTCCAGGGGGTGCAAATGGACTTTCCACCCCCTCAATCATAGAGTTGGCTGTTGGAAAACTTACTGGAGGTGAGAGGGGGTCTGCTGGTGCTGCGGCAAAAATATGGGCTCAAGGAGAACTTGTTTGCCCCTGCAAATATTGGTTTCTGGAACTGGACAGAAGGTGTTTGATGCTGGTTTGGGTGGGATCAATGACTCTCCTTGCCATGATAGATAAAAATGGGGTTGTCAACCAAGTTGGAATCGATATTTAGAAAGGTGCCTATGCAAACGTTATAAACCCTAGAAATCAACAGAATCAGGTTTTCCTTAGATCTAGTCATGTTAATCTATTCTCCTTGATGCATCACTTGGTGTAGTGTCATCATTTCGGGTTTAGATCATGACCACAAAGTGTGGGATCAAATGGAGAAACTTGACCATGTAAAGTTTCTCAAATTTGGTTCTGGACAGAGAGGGTTTTGGGGCATTTTGGTGAACCAAAACTATTGGGATTGAGATGAAACTTGGCAAGATCATCAAATATGGCATATGTGACATGTTGGAATTTTCCTAGATTTATTTGACAATATTCCTTATAGAAATATTTCAAATACTTGAAATATGCAGAAAGGGTTATGGATGGTTTTGTCCAATATTTTGAACATGACCATGTGTTGAAACTCTTATATATGGAATATATATGCCTACTAAGTTTCCCTAATTTTTCTCAAATATTTTGGAAACATTAAAATAATTTCCCCCTATAAAATAACATTTCTGGCTTCAGAAAAAGGGATTTAATGAAAATACAAAAATAACTTTTAAAGTAATATTTTTGTGGTTTTGGGAAGTCTTATAGATAATAGATTCCAAATAAAATCATTGGGACAAAATATTCTCCCAAATTTCAGGACTTGCAGTACAAACCTCAATTTAGGGGTTTTTGAAAACCTAATTAAATAAATGCTTTTTGGCCAAAATAATATTTTATAAAAATAGTTTTATGTCCTATACACATGGCATAATCATTGGGAAAAGATTTGGATCAGGGAGATGAGCTTTGAGAGCAGAAGGATTTTTGTGAATTAAAACACAAATAAGCGGACAAACATATAGCAATCAACTCAAGCATTCACATGCAAACAAGAAGTTTTAATTGGCCCAAATTTTTAAACTTATAATCATAGCATTGTGGTACAAAACACAGGGTGTGACATTAGAGTACTCAAAATAATATGAAGATAAATTCTTAGTCTTATTACATAACAATTCATGCCATAGTGCTCATACTCATGAGTCTTATCAGTCCCTCCCTACGAAACATAGTTGTTATTTGTCTTCTCAAAGACTTTGATCTGGGGTGTGTCTTCTTCCTAAGAGATGTCATCATGACATTTATAGGAAGCTTTTCAATTAGACATTTGGGAACCCAGATCCTCTTCCTAGGAGAACCATTCCTGCAGTTAGTTCCAATGAATCTAGCAAACACTTCACTATTCTTAGATTTGAACAGTTTATAATTGGAGTCACATGACTCATCAATGATGATACGATTAGCACAGTTAAAACCAGCTAATGTGGATAGATCAACTAAAGGACCTTCTGCAGCAACCCCTGTGGTTTTGGGATACTGCTCAGGTTTCCAGTAGGATCCATCAACATTGATGTTTCTTCCGAAACCCACACCCTCTTTCCTAGGGTTTTTATTCAAGATTGTCTTCTTGAGGACATCACAAAGAATCTGATGTCCCTTCAGACTTTTGTACATGCCTGTTTCAAGCAATGTCTTCAACCCGTCATTGTCATCAGTAATAGAAGTGGTTTCCTAAGATGAGGGGTTAGATACCATAGATAAAGTTGAAGATAATGCATTTTCAGAAGCATTTGAACATTCAACAGTTGAATCCTTAGCTTCACGAGCAAGGCATTTTAAGCATGGAGCATTAAATTCATCCCGAGCGGTACTGATCTGTTCTGCTAGGAGTGAGTCATTTTCCTTCCAAAGGTCATCATGAGCTTCTCTCAACTTCTCTAGATCAAGCTTTCTTTGAAGATATTCAAGAGAAAGCTTCTCATGTTCAGTTGTGACAATATCATGACGACTTTGGAGATCCTCATGCCTTGAACGAAGACTCTGCATGTATTCTGTCATAGTTTCTGTCAGACTCATCTCGTCGCGTAACAGGTCATCGCTTTTCTCTAAAGATTTTTGCATGTTCTCCCTAGCATTTTGTTGTTTAGTGGCAATCTTGACAAGCTTAGAATAGCGAGGTTTCAAGTTATCATCCGATTCATCTTTGCTATCAGAGTCATGACGTGAAGATTTTGAGCTTACCTTGGAGCCTTTTGCCATGAAACAGTAGGCTGGAGCATAGTCATCGTCACTGGCTTTAGTGTTTATGAGTGGGCCATTATCTTCGGAGTCGAAGACGGACATAGCGACGAATGCAGAAGCCATAGCCAAACCAACAACCTCAGAATCAGACTCCTCAGATTCCTCTTCCGCTTCTGACTCAAATTCAGCTTCAGAGTCCATTTCCTTGTCAATAAAAGCATGAGCTTTGCCAGATGAACTATTCTTGTGCGATGAAGACTTGTGATGCTTCTTCTTCTTCGTTGTCTTCTTCTTCTTCTTCTTCTTCTTCTTCTTCTTCTTCTTGTCAGAATCATAGTCCTTGCTCTTCTTCTTGGATTCCTTCACCCATCGAGGACAATCAGCGAGGAAGTAACCAGCTTTCTTGCACTTATGACATGTTTTCTTCTTGTTGTCACGCAAAGATATTTCTCCAGACTTCTTGGAGTCACGCCTTGAAGATTCTGCAAATCATTTGGATTTGGCAAATTTCTCAAACTTCCTCACAAGCAAAGTGAGTTCTTTGCCAATCTCTTCAGCACCATCGGAACTACATTCAGATTCTTCTTCTTCGGATGAAGATATTGCTTTTTCCTTCAGGGCACAAGAGCGACCATAACTGGAACCATAGATTTCCCTCTTCTCAGCCTGTTGGAAATCATGGGTGTTCAACCTCTCAAGGATGTCGGCGGGATCCAATTCCTAGAAATCAGGGCGTTCTTGGATCATTAGAGCGAGAGTGTGAACGGAACTATAAAGATATCTCAATAGCTTCTTCACAAACTTCAACTTTGGTGATATCAGTGGCGCGAAGAGCATTAAGCTCATTTGAGATGTCAGTGGGTCGATAAAATGTGAGCTGGACATTTCCATTGTCAAGCCTCTTGAAGCGGTTGAGCAGATTGTCAAGTACATCAACAACGAGTCTCCCTGAGATCAGATACCTTCATTGACCTTGGAAAGCCATTCCCAGATTTGCTTCACACTGTCCAGAGCACTCACACAACCATAGTGTCCTTTGGTCAGATGACCACAAATCATGTTCTTGGCGGTTGAGTCCAGTTGAGAAAATATCTTCACATCAGCAGTAGTAACACCTTCGCCAACCTTGGGGATGCCAGCCATGACGACATACCAGAGATCGTTTTTAATGGCTTCGAGATGCATGCGCATCTTGTTCTTCCAGTAGGGGTAGTCAATGCCATCGAAGACACGGCAGGCAGCGGAGACCTGGATTATCCCTATAGTCAACATAGCTAAAACTCCAGGTGGTAAACCGAAACACAGAACAAGGGAGTACCTTGCTCTGATACCAATTGAAAGTGCTAGTTATCGACTAGAGGGTGGTGAATAGGCGATTTTTATGAAAGGCTTCGAAATAGTAAATATCAAGATCATATAGGGATAACAGTCATGGATCTAGGCATGGCATGCAGAGTGATGAAGACATTCAGACAAGTAAAGCATTGTCATCATACAAACAGAAGTGTATCAAAGATAAACAAGAACAGTACGAAGGCAAATGCAGATTGGATGAATGTATTCGATGAATGTCTTGACACAACAACAGTCAAGCAATAACTTCACAATGCAAACCAATAAGTAAATGAGTGAAAGGGTAGAACCAGTTGCTTGACGAAGACACATGATTTGTTGGACCAGTTCCAGTTGCTGTGACAATTGTACATCTGGTTGGGGAGGCTGAGATTCAACCCAGAAGACCTGGTCTTCACCTTTTCCCCCTGCAGCCGAGGTCACTTAAACCACTCCCAATCACTCAAGTAAGTCTTTATGGGAGACTTACGAAATCCATACAAACTCGGTCACCCGGCAATCAACACTGACTCTTGGATGCTCTAGACCCAGACACCTAACCGTTTGGAAGATCACAGTCTTCAGATGTAATAAGTCTTCGATTCTCTAAAAATAGAATGACTTCGTTGATGTTCAAACACTCTATCTCAAGGTGTTTGGGTTTATCCTCACAGGATAGCTCTCTCTCTCAATGTCTTCGAGGTCGGTTGTGATACTTGTGATCTGTGTTGGGTTTTCAGTGAAGAGGAACGGGGTAATTGTAGCACAATGCAGATAAGTATTTCCCTCAGTTAAGAACCAAGGTTTATCAAACCAATAGGAATATCAATCCACAACCGTCTTCAGCGGCTGCACACAAAAGAGCAAACACTTGCACCCAACGCTGGAAGAGGGTTGTCAATCCCCTTGATCTTGTTATTTGAAAGCGAGTGAAGTGTGGAGATAATAGTAGATAATTGTATATTGCAAAATAAAATAAAAGGTAAATAATGGCAGCAAGGTAATGATAGCTTTTGTAAATATACAAGTGAATAGACCCGGGAGCAATAGTTTTCCCTAGCGGCATCTCTCATGTTGGCAACATACGGTGGGTAAACAAATTACTATTGGGCAATTGATACAAAAGCACATAGTTATGTGATATTCACAGTAATGATCGTGTATATATAGGCATTGCGCCCATAAGAAAATAGGCCGACTCCTGCCTGCACCTATTACTATTACTCCACCCATTGACCACTATCTAGCATGCATCTAGAGTATTAAGTAAAATAGAGTAATGTTTGGAGAACATTGACATGATGTAGACAAAGAGAATTCAATTAATATGAACTAACCCCATCATTTTATCCTTAGTGGAAACAATACAAAGACATGTCTTGTCCCTTTCTGTCACTGGGATATAGAACATCGCCTGATTGAACCCACTACAACGCACCCCTCTCACTGAAGAAATATCAATCTAGTTGGCCAAACTATTTCAATAGATCAGAGAGATTTACGAAGCTATAATGATCATGAAAGTAAGAATCATAATATTCAGAGGCGAGTCAAATACTTTTCATTAATAATCTGAAACATAAACCAACAATTCATCGGATCCCAACAAACACACTGTACAAAAGAATTACATCGGATAGTTCAAAGCGAAGATGCGATGATTATTGTATTGAAGATCAAGAGAGAGAGAGAGCCATCTAGGTACTAACTACGGCACCGTAGGTCTGTGGTGAACTACTCACACATCATTATGAGGGCAACAAGTTTGATGAAGCGGTCCTCCATGATCGACCCCCCCTCCAGCAGGGTGCCGGAACGGAGCTCCAGATGGGATCGCGGTGGAACATAGACTTGCGGCAGCGGAAAAAGTGTTTCGGGATGCCCTCTAGGGTTTTTGGAATATATGTGAATTTATAGGCCAGAGAATGGCGGTAGGAGGGCCACCAGAGAGGGACAAGCCATCAGGGCGCACAAACCCCCCCTAGGCGCGCCCTGTTTGCTTGTCCCTCCCTCGTGCGGCCTCCGGTCTTCTCCCGAAGCTTCCAGATCTTCTTTTGGTCTAGAAAATATCATAAAAAACTTTTGGGGCAATTGGACTTCATTTGGTACTGTAAACCTGAAAAGTAAAAAACACGCATAAAACAACAACTGACACTGGGCACTGGGTCAATAGGTTAGTGCTCAAAAATAATATAAATTGGTAAATTATAACTCAAAAAGTATCCTAAAATGATAATATAATAGCATGGAACAATCAAAAATTATCGATACGTTGGAGAAGGTTGCTCCAAAACGACAACAGCCGTATCTAATTCTGAGCAACCACCAACTTATGGTGGAGTGGGTGGGCTATTTATAGCCAATAGGCAATCCGACATGATATGACCGAAATGACCATGTGTCAATGGCCAACCGACACATGTATCAATGGTCGGATTTCAAAGACACATCCGGCAGCATTACTTGGGCTACACGGAATGCTGACTCAACCAATTCTGGAAGAGATTTCCTCTCATTGTCTTCACTCGAAGACATAGATTTATGGGTTGACCATCACGTCAGCTTCTGACTACGATCACCTCGATCCCACTTAAAAGTATGGTGGTTCCTATGAATCAGGAAAGAAGAAACAAAACAACCAAAAGACTTCGTCTTCGTGTTTCATTGTCTTCAAGCGATTATCTTCGCGCACCACCAATAGCTTCGGCCATCATCAATGTCTTCAGACATTTCTAGGGGTCATCTTCAACGGGTAAACCGAATCTCCAGGGACTTATATCTACGTTATCCTATGAACTCTCAGAAACACATTAGTCCCTCAACCACGTTTGTCTTCAATACTCCAAAACCAATAAAGGGTGGCACTAGATGCACTTACACTTCGTCTGTTGCTTCCGAAGCAGCTATATATTCTGCTTCACATGTAGATGATGAGCTACAAGTATAAGGGATCAATCATAGTCCGTTCAATAAGTAAGAGTGTCAAACCCAATGACGAGTAGAAGGAAATGACAAGTGGTTTTTAGTACGGAAGTTTCTGGAAGCACTAAAAGTAGCAGTGATACATAGTTTTATACCAAGGCAATTTGTAAAAAGTAACAAGTAACAATACTAACAAGGGTATAGCAAGGTGGCCCAATCCTTTTATAGCAAAGGACAAGCCGGAACGTACTCTTATATGAAGCAAAGCCCTCTTGAGGACACATGGGAATTTCGTCTAGTAATGGTTCATCATGTTTAGTTGATTCACGTTCGTTACTTTGATAATTTGATATGTTCGTGGACCAGTGCTACGGTGCTATTCTTACTTGAACAAACAACCCACTTATGATTACCCCCTCGCAAGCATCCACAACTACGAAAGAAGAATTAATATAAATCTAACCATAGCATGAGACATGTGGATCCAATTCAGCCCTTTACAGAATAACCCATAAACTAGGGTTTAAGCTTTTGTCACTCTCACAACCCATCATCTACTTAGTACTCCCCAATGCCTTCCCTGAGGCCCAAATATGGTGAGGTTTCATGTAGTTGGCGTTCACACGACACGACCAAACGAAGAGTAACATACACATCTTCAAAATATCGAACGAATACCAACATCACATGATTATTTATGACAAGAATTCTCCCATGTCCTCAAGAATGAAAGTAACTACTCACAAAGCATCATCATGTTCAAGATCAGAGGTGTACTGAGTATGCTTAAGGATCTGAACATATAATCTTCCACCAATTAAACCAACTAGCATCAACTACAGGATGTAATCAACACTACTAGCAACCCACAGGTACCAATCTAAGGTTTGGAGACAAAGATTGAATACAAGAGATGAACTAGGGTTTGAGATAAACCTGGGCATTCACCAGGCCGGGCCGGGATTAGGGTCGGGCTTTATAAAGCCCAAACTCAAAATCCCAAGCCCGAGCCCAGCCCGGCCCGGCCAAAAAAACAAATCTGCAGGCCCGAGCCCGGCCCGAATGGACTAAATAGATGATTTTCGGGTCGGGCCGGGCCGGGCTGGGCCTCCGTGTAAAATGCCATTTTTTGTAAGCCCGAGCCCGGCCCGAACTGCTTCCCGGGCCTGGTTCTCAAGCCCGAACCAGGCCCGAACTTAAAGCTCGGCCTGGGCCGGCCCGGGTCGGGTCACCGGGCCGGGCTGCCCATGCCTAGATGTAGTTTGAGATGGGATGTTGTTGCTGAATATGTTGATAAAGATTGGTCCTTCCATGATGGAGGAAGCGTTGGTGGTGAAGATGGCTTCGATTTCCCCCTCCCGGAATCGACGAAATCACTCCGTCAAAGAGCAAAAAGTGCTCCTGTCCAGGTTCCGCCTCGAGACAGCGGCGATTCGTCCCGAAAGTCTTCTTATGATTTTTTTTACGGTAAATGGCATCATATAAGATAAGATGGGCACTGGAGGCCTTGAGGGGGCCCACGAGCTGGGGTCCCCCTAGGCTCGTGGCCTCCTGGTGGGTCCCCTTTTGTTGATTCCTTTGCCAATTATTTTTATATATTCCAAAATAATTCTCCGTGAATTTGAAGCCCATTTAGAATTCCAGAGAATATCCAACTCGTTGGTTGATACGTCTCCAATGTATCGATAATTTATGAAGTATTCATGCAATATTTTCCTATGTTTACAATACTTTTATATGGTTTTGATACACTTTAGATGATTTATTAGAACTAACCCGGACTGACGCCGTTTTCAGTAGAATTACAGTGGTGTTGTTTTTGAGCAGAAAATGAAAGTTTTCAGAATTGCCCGAAACTTTTTTATGATTTTTTTGCAGAAAATAAGAAATACCAGAGCGAAGAAGCACCAGAGGGGTGCCACCTATGGGACACAAGCCAACAGGTCTCGCCCACCCACTGGGCGCGCCCTGATAGCTTGTGGGGCCCACGTGGCTCCGGTTGACGTGATTCCAATGCTGAAAAATCATATATTTACGGAAACCTCCGAAAGTTAACCTAGAACTTCTGCTCCACCATCGGAACTCTTTGTATCAAAGAAAAAACCCATCTGGAACCTTTCCAGTACCCTGCCGGAGGGGCGAAATCATTACCGGTGGCCATCTTCATAATCCCGGTGGAGGCCATGACGAGCAGGGAGTAGTTCACCCTCCGGGCTGAGGGTACGTACCTGTAGCTATGTGTTTAATCTCTCTCTCTCTCTCTCTCTCTCTCTCGTATTCTTGAGATGGCATGATCTTGATGTATCACACGCTTTGTTAATATAGTTGGATCATATGATGTTCTTCCCTTTCTATCTTGTTGTGATGAATTGAATCTTTCCCTTTGAGATTTTGTTATGTCGGATTGAATATTGGATTTAAGATCACTTGATGTATGTCTTGCATGTGGATACCCGTGGTGACAATGGGGTATTCTATTGATTCACTTGATATATGTTATGGCATCAACTTGCGGATTCCGGTGACCTTGTGGATCTATGCATAGGGGTTGATTGCACTTTCTTGTCCTACCTTCTCTGATAGAAATCATGGGTACTCTCTGAAGTTCTTTATGTTGGATTGAATATGATGAATCTGAAATTGTATGATGCATGTTGAATAATTAACCCACGAATACTTGAGGTGGCATTGGAGTATCTAGGTGACATTAGGGTTGATTTATATGTATCATTGGTGTTATTTTAGTATGAACTCTAGGGTTGTTTGTTACATCTATAGGAATAGCCCAATAGATTGATTGGAAAGGGTAACTTTGAGGTGGTTCTTACTACCTACAACAATTTCATCTTATGTTCTTCGCTAGATATGAACTTTGGAGTGATAATTTGTTGCACGTTGAGGGATGATCATATGATTCTATTATGTTAGCATTGTTGAGAGATTGCACTAGTGAAAGTATTAACGCTAGGCCTTATTTCCAAGCATTTATACAATAGTTTGCTCCCTGTTTGCCACTTGCTACCTTGCTGTTTTTATATTTTCAGATTACAAAAACCTATATCTACTATCCATATTGCACTTGTATCACCATCTCTTCGCCGAACTAGTGCACCTATACAATTTAACGTTGTATTTGGTGTGTTGGGGACACAAGAGATTTCTTGTATTTGTTTGCAGGGTTGTTTGGGAAATACCATCTTGATCCTACACCTCCCACGGATTGATAAACCTTAGGTCATCCACTTGAGGGAAAATTTCTAGTGTCCTACAAAACTCTGTGCTTGGAGGCCCAACAGAGTCTACAAGAATAAAGTTGTGTAGTAGACATCAAGCTATTTTCTGGCGCCGTTATTGGGGAGGTGATTGCTTGAAGGTATATCTTTAGATCTTGTAATTCAATCTCTTAGTTTCTTCTTTTTCACTAGTTTGGTTTTACAAAAGAAAACTACAAAAAAATGGAATTTAGGTGGCCTCAATTGCTTCGTCTTTTTATTGTCTTTCGTGAAAATGATGGTTTAGAAAATTGTGCTCAATTGTTATAGGAAGAATTTATAAAAATGTTTAATGATGCACTAGTGCAGAAAAGCCTAGCTACGGCGTGGCAAAAAGGGCCTTGCTGGCGTAGACACCCGACGCCACCAATATGGCGCCACAGTTAAAAAACAGTGGTGGCATTGGAGACGACGCCAGCAGTATTTCACATGTTTATGGCGTGCATTGTTGATCAACGCCAGCAATTTGTTTTTTTGATAATAAAAAATAATACTTCACAAACTTAAGAGCTTAAACTTCACAAAAGATACTGATCATTTAAACATACTCATAAACTACATACTTTGAAACTTAGTACTGATCATTTAAACATACTCATAAACTACATACTTTAAAACTTAGTACTGATCATTTAAACATACTCATAAACTTCATAGTTTAAAACTTAGTAATCAACTAACTACTCTTCATCATCAAGGATTATCCTCAGGTGGCGCATCTTCTTCCGATTGCTCTCTCCATTTTGTTTGAAATGAGCAATGGTTGTCTGTAGCTCAACCCTCTCTGTCCTGAGTTGTTTTTTCTTCAGCTTGTGTTGATCCCTATCATCTTTCAACTTTTCCCTCAGCTCCCTCAGTTTGTCGACCTTAGTGAGGGCATTAGCACCCTTTAGGAGCAACTCATCCCTTTCTTTCTTCAATTCGGCATTGTGTTCTTCCAGTTTTTTGATGCTCCACTCTGACTCCTCTAATCTCCACTGATTCCACTTCTCCATGTCGCCCACCGGTTCGTTGTTGTTCGCTGAATTGTCCATGCTGAACTATGTACACAAGCAAATTAAAACTTGTAATGAAACCAAGCAAACTATGTACACAAGCAAATTATAACTTTTAATGAAAGCAAGCAAACTATGTACACAAGCAACTTAAAACTTGTAATGAAACCAATCAAACTATGTACACAAGCAAATTATAACTTGTAATGAAACCAACCAAACTTTGTAGACAAGCAAATTATAACTTGTAATGAAACCAAACAAACTATGTACACAAGCAAATTATAACTTGTAATGAAACCAAGCAAACTATGTACACAAGCAAATTATAACTTGTAATGAAACCATGCAAACTACGTACACAAGAAAATTATAACTAGTAATGAAACCAAGCAAACTTGTAATGAAACCAAGCAAACTATGTACACAAGCAAGAAATTGTGTTGTTGCTGATTAAAAATATAAGAACAATTGTACATATTCTTAGTACAACAAGATATTAAAAATATAAGAATAATTTATTGAACCAAAACATCAAAATCCTTATGATGAATGCTAGATGTACCTGTGCTTGAGTCTAGGGCGTCGGGTGGGGCGGGTCGGCGTCGGGGCAGGGCAGCCTCACGCTGCTCCTCCGATGAAGACGGGCCGGGTCGGGCGGGGCGGCGTCGGGTGGGGCGGGTCGGCATCGGGCGGGGCAGCCTCACACTGCTCCTCCGACGAAGATGGACCGGGTCGGGCGGAGACGGGCAGCTACGGGCGGCAGCGGCGGTGGGTGGGCGGCGGCGGGGATCGAGAGGAGAGGACGTGGAGTTTGGAGTGAGCACCAAAAGGATAAGGTTTCATTGCGCATGGAGCTGTTAAAACCGAATAGTGCTGACGTGGGCCTATTTGGGCCTGAATGTGCAACGCCGGGCCTAATTTGCAACGCCAGCACTAAGCAAATAGCTATGGCGTACGATTTTAGCCCACACCAGCACTATTTGAAAGTATTAGTGCTGGCGTTGGCAAGAAATGGCGCGCCACGAACAAGAGTTGTGGCTAGCCATTTCTCCACTAGTGATGAGCATGATAGTAATATTGTTGGTATGAATTCTCTAAATATCCATGATGTTAGTGATGACTGTACTAGTCATGATAAAAATATTTCCTATAAGCATGCCAATTTTTGTGGACTGAATAAAATTTGTGAAGACATATGTAGGGATGATAGATTTTGTAAGAAGCATAAACATGATAAAACCAATTGGTGGCTTGAAGTGATAGATGAATTTGCGACAAGATTATGCTCTCTCCATCCCATTACTTGTGAACTTTGTAATAGGGTTAGTCATATTAATTTCCAATGCATGCATTTTGATGATCGAACTATTTCCAAATATTGTGATAATTTGATCTACCGTGAACTCTATAATGAACTTTTATGTTTTTGGTTTGTGAAGAATTGTCACATAAAAATGATTGGTTTGATATATTCCTTAGCACTAATGATAATGAAAGTAATCTACAAGAAATCTATATGTTTTGCATAGTGAATTGCAATCAAAATGCTTATATTGCCAACTATAGAAAGAATGACAAACCAACAAAATATAAAACGAATACTAATGAAAGGGTAAAGGTCTCCCAATACCCGGTTATTGTTTCTTGTGATGAATCAAGTTGCAAGGGAGAGCTTCCCATCGAACCAATCTCTTCAATAAGAAGCTCGACAAGATTACTTAAACCCACACATAAGGTGGTGAAGAATAAGAAAAGAAGGAAAAGTAGCGGTAAAAAGGTATCCCTCTAAAATATTGTTGTTCATATAATTGTTGAGAATGAATCCGAAAGTAGTATGGTCGATGATACATTTGATGATTATTTTGTTATGCCTAGTACTTGTTGTGATGAGGATGATTGGGAAGATAATGATACTCCTTATAATATTGAAAATCTTTTTGGCACCAACTTGGAAAATTATGATGATCATAATTGTTATACTATTGGTGCCATTCATGTTATTGATGATTATGCTAATGATATGCAAACCCACAAGCTTGGGGATGCCATGTTTGATGAAAATGACATGTTTGAGAATTAATTTGCTGAAAATAATATTTATCCCAAGATTGGGTATGCAATGTTATATGAATCTAATCTTTTTAGTTCTCTACTTTCAGTGATCAAATTTGTTATGATGATTGCATGCCTCCTATTTATGATAATTGCAATTTTTATGAAAGTGGGTATGGAAGAGTGTCAACTTTAGATTATTATTATCCCACTATTTTGGAGGGTGTTTAATCTTATTATAATGATAAAAGTGGATTTGTAGAGGTCATGACTTTGTTTAGTAATGATTCCACTATCTTGGAAGAGGTTTCAATTGATTATGATGAGAACCAAGTTGCTACTTATGATGATTATTGTGATGTTACTTATGTTATAAAAATTAGTGATGATTATTATTATAAAACTTGTCACAATTATGAATACCCTTTTTCTGGACATTACTCTTTTAATGTGGAAACCATTCATAGCATTCGAGTCTCCTATGATACTACCACTATTATGTTTGAGAAGTTTGCTTGTAGGGAGAGTGATAAATTTTCTATGCTTGTGGATAAAGAAGGCTTTATGTGGAAGTTATATTGTTGAATTCCTTCATGATTCTACTGAAAACTATTATGAAGGAGGAACATATGCTTGTAGTAATTGCAATAATATCAAGTTTCCTCTCTATGTATTCAAAGTTTAGAAGTTATGATTGTTTTACCTTCCTATGCAAGTTGATTCTTGCTACACTAAATTGTTTGCTTGTAAAATCCCTATGCATAGGTAGTGTGTTACACTTAAATGTGCTTGCCATGTGATTCATGATGCTCTCTTGCATGTTTCAATTATTACTTTTTATGTCAGCATCATTGAAATTATCATGCCTAGCTAAGAGGGTTTAAAGAAAAGCACTTGTTGGGAGACAACCAAACACTTTTCCTTTCTATTTTTATGTGTTCACATGATTAATATACTGTATTAATCATGTTTTGTGCCTTTTATTTCAATAATGTGCCAAGTAAAGCCTTTGGGATAGTGTGGATACTTGTTAGTTTGATTCTGTGCAAAAATAGAAAATTTTACATCCAGTGCGGAATTTCTCTGATTTTACTGGTGAGTCAAACAATTCTGAAATTTTTGCACAGTTTTTATATGCGAGTTCTCTGCGTTTTCCTAATTTTTTAGAATTTTTAGAGATAGGTAAATGTGGATTTCATTCGGATCTTCACAGACTGTTCTGTTTTGACAGATTCTGTTTTGCATGCATAGTTTGCTTGTTTTACTATTTCCATAGCTTATATTGAGTGATATAAATTATTGGAATGATAAAATACAGTAGGTATTATGTGATAAATCTTATGAATCTTGTCGTGACAGTACCTAAGTGAATGATATATCTTTATTACACTAATCCATCTCATGAAGTTCCGTTAAGTTTTGTGTGATTGAACTTTTCAAGTTTTGGGTAAGACACCAATATGAGGAGAATAAGGAGTAGTAAGACCCTAAGCTTGGGGATTCCCAAGGTACACCCAAGGTAATATCCAAGGAATACTCAAGCGTCTAAGCTTGGGGATGCCTCAGAAGGCATCCCCTCTTTCGTCTTCAACAATATCGGTATATCGTACTTGGAGCCATATTTTTATTCGTCACACAATATGAGTTATGCTTGGAGCGTCATTTTATTTTGTTAAACTTTGCTTTCTGTTATTTATATTCTTGTTTTCCAATAAAAATTTCCAAGAATTGCCTTTCAGGATGCTTGAATTACATGTTTGATGTGTGTTGTGTAAAAACATAAACTTTTGTTGTAGTGTTTGAATTTCCATATTTTAGTCGAATGTGGAAAGTTTCTGAAATTTTTACACAGTATTGTCATATACGTTCTTTAACATTTCCTAAATTAAATGCTACATTTTGTCCTGTTTAGACAGATTGTTGTCATAGTTTTGTTATCTACTTCTCCTATAGTTTTCATGACTTATATTGGTAGATATAAATTGTGGAAATGATAGTATATGGTAGATAATGTTTGAAAATTATTATGCAACTTGTCTTGGAAGTACATAAAGAGTTCTTTTCAAGTTTTGTGTGGATGAAATTTTTGAGACTTAGGTGAAACCGGGACATGAGAGGATTGAACGAGATACCAAAGCTCAATATTGGGGATGACTAAGGCACTCCAAGACAATATTACAAGAATTCTCAAGCATCTAAGCTTGGGTATGCTACGCATCCCACCTCTCCTCATCAAACAAATATCGGTTAGCCTATGTTGAGCCTAAATTTTTATGTTTCCACATGATATGTGCTATTATTGAATTATATTTTTGTTTTGTTTGCTATTTGAATAAAATATCTGGGCTGAAAACGTTTATTTAGAGAGGGAGTCCTCACATAGCTACTTGATGGTTTAACTACTCATTGTTCTTCACTTATATCTTTTGAGAGTAGTTTGATGTGCTTCACTTTTATCCTAAGCGTAAATTGTGAGTGAATGAAATTTCATAAATCTGAAATTATCAACATGTTTGATGATTAGTAGTGGTTTCACATTGGTTTAGAAAGTAAAATCTATTGAAGTTTGACAATCATAATATTGGCCATACAAGCAATTCATGAATGATTAGTATAAGAAAGAGAACTTTCACATACAAATATATTATCTTGGACATCTTTTATGATTGGGATACCCATTAATTATTTTCAACCTTGATCAAATAGTTGAAGTTGGACAAGGAAGACAACGTACTGGTCATGTTTGGGTATATTTGCATAGAATTTATATAACTATGGATCCTCCAACATGTGGTGCTTGTTTAGAACCTTTTGCTAGCCAAAACTTCATACTAAGTAGAGATACAACTTTTGCATCCAAATCCTTGTGCCAAATTTCTTCCATGAGAGTCCACCGTACCTACATATATATGGTATTTCACTACCATTCCAAGTAAATTTGCACGTGCCACCTCTGAACATTCAAATAAACATCCGTTTTATGTACTCGTACCGCTCATGGAGTGACGGGTGGGGGGGCGATCATTATCTTCCATGCTAAATGGTTTATTCTCAAAATGAGTGTTTATTCACTTGTGATTGCACGAGAGAGGCTGGTAAAAAGGGTGCCCAGTCCTCCATAATACAAAAATAAATGAACAAATCCCCCCGAGCAAGTTGATTGATTGGAAGGCAACCGTGGATTCGACCAGCCATGGAATGTGTTTGAATGGTGGAAGGGGAGTAAAATTTCAATTCTGTTTGGGAACCGCCAATAATGTGTTCGGCATGGAAGATATTGAAAACTCTATTGTGACGTTGACAGGAAAGGTATACCACTCAAAATTACATATTCATCTCTCTTTAGAAACAATGAGCTCTGGCACCTCTGCAAATCCCTACTTCCCTCTGCGAAGGGACAATCTATTTATTTTCTGTTACTTACTTTCATGTTATTTACTTTTCATGTGAAGTCAACTTCTCATTCCAACCTCAATCTATTAGTTGGCAAGCATCTTGTGGTGGGGAAAGATCCAAACACATATATCCAGTCAAATATATTTGATCATGATTCATTATTGTTGACAATTATCTTCATGATATGTACGTTGGGAGGCGAAACATTAAGCCCATATCTTTCTCTATGTTCGATGGATGATGTTTGTTCTAAAAATATGCTTTGAGTATTTGAAATCATAGAATACTATATGATAATTGAGTACGTGGAGCTCTTACTTAGACTTGATGATGCATTGAAATTGTTTGATGACTAAGAACATAAGTTATTAAGTTTCAAGAGAATGCATTGTTTGAACCGTGACATGTGAATTGATTTCTACTCTATCACGATGATTTTTTCTAAGAAAAAGTTGTTGGTTATGATGCTAGAAAAGTGACTGAAATTATCAATGATCAAAACTATTCACTATGCTTGTATTCACACTTCATAAATTACTTCTTTTATCATTTACCTACTCGAGGACGAGTAGGAATTAAGGTTTGGGATGCTGATACGTCTGCAATGTATCGATAATTTATGAAGTATTCATGCCATATTTACCTATGTTTATAATACTTTTATATGGTTTTGATGCACTTTATATGATTTATTTAGAACTAACTCAGACTGACGCAGTTTTCAGCAGAATTACTGCGGTGTTGTTTTTGTGCAGAAAATGAAAGTTCTTGGAATTGCCCGAAACTTTTTTATGATCGGTGATCTTTTCCGGACCAGAATTCCAGCTGCCGGTTGTCGGCGTACGACACCTATGGGATCGCGTGGATCCCTTTACGGTTCGGCAGGGAGAAAGGCTTTCACAAAGAGCAGATCCAACGATCAACGCGAAGGATTTTTACCCAGGTTCGGGCCGCTGAGAAGCGTAAAACCCTCCTCCTGCTTTAGTCGTATTAGATGTGTTTGAACTCTGGCTCCAGGAGCGCTTGCGATGAACAGTACGTTCGAGGAGCAGCTACACATGCAGACTGGGCCAGAAGGTCCCCCCCTCTGTAGGTACGCCTTGGGCCTCCTTTTATACGTTCGAAGGGGTCACCAACAGTGGCGAAGTACAAGAGGTGTAAAGTTGCTACAGTGCTATCATACCTAATAATGACGACTTAGGACAAACGCATTAAATGCTCCGTTTAGGTGTCCCTTAGCTTCTTGGGGATGGAAAAAGTGGCCGTCCCATCAGCACCGCTTAAGTCTATCCGCCGTTAGCGCCTGACACGCACCCAAGAGGACAAAAGCTAAATGACAGGCTGGTCGCTGCGCTGGGGCGGTGGCACAATGGCGGGGTCTTGCCGGGCGCGAGTCTTGCCGGGGCTTCGCAAGCCATCCCGGCAAGATCTTGCCGGGATCCCAGCCTTTGGTCTTCCGTCTTCTGATCATTGGCTTGAATGTTTTCTTGATACTCTTGCATTTGCGTCCAGCTGTCCCCCGGCAGGCCTTGCCCCTGTTGTGGCTGCAACCGCCCATGCACACGTATGGGGTACTAAAAGACCCAAACTTTAGTACACCGACAGGAGCCCCCGGGCCTAGGACATACACGAGTGCGAGGCGTTGTTGGGCTAGGCCCAAACAGTGCATGGGCACGCATGGCAGGAGTTAACTGCTGTAATCATTCCGCTTACTGCGCCCTCCCACTACGCGCGTTGAATGCGCAACGTGGGAGACGTGAGCGGAGCGGCCGTTACAGTAGCGCGCTCGCAAAAGTGTTTCTTATTGATTAGTAAAGAGGCAGCCCCGCACCTTCCCCATAAAAAGGAATCCGTAGAGGCGCTGCTCATTTACCTCCTGTCCTTTCCAATCTGGGAACCATCGTCGTCTCCTTCCTTGAGCCCGAAACAGAGTCTCTCCCACTCATCCATCGCCGCCACGCCCTCACCGTCCTCAACCTCTGCTTCCACAGTCGCCATGCCGCCCAAGGCGAGCAAGGGCAAGGGGGTGAAAGCCTCCGTCTCGGAGAGCGAACTGGCGAAGATGCGGAAGAAGCACGCCGTCTTCGCTTCGGCGCTCGATGCGAACGCCCTGAAGGATCGGTACCTGTGCATGTGGGCGAGGGAGACGAAGGCTCATCCCACCACTCGCGTGAGCCCAGGTTCCTCCAAGGGTGGCCCAGATAAATTCCCTTTCTTTGTCGACTATTTTTACTGCGGGCTCGGTCCCCCTATCTCTGATTTCTTCAACGATATCATGTACACATACGGCTTCCAACTCTTGGATTTTATGCCGAATGCCGTGACATGTATGTCAGTCGTTGCGCATCTTTGTGAAAACTTTGCCGGAGTACTCCCCAACACAGCCCTCTTCCGCCACTACTTCATTCCCCGTATCCAAGCGGGAGAAGCCCTTTCTGGTTCCATCACCTGGATTCCAAGGACATGGAACAAGGAGGTATATCCAGACGGGGTCTACCGCGAGAAGTGGGAAGAATGGCGGGGCATGTGGTGCTGGATTCAGGAGACAGATCCCCAACCCTTCTGCTTGCCTCGACAAACAAAGATGGCGCGTGGTAAGGATTGGAGCGACCTCGATCCTCAAGATGAGAAGCTCAGAATCGCAATTACCAGGATCCACCGCCTCAAAGCTGCCGGGCTCACAATAGAGATGGTTGGCGCTGATTTCCTTCGCCGGGGCATCGCCCCTCTGCAGAACAAGGGGAGACCAGCTTGGGAGTTCCGGAACGCGGCAGACATTATGCAGCTGTGGCCTGGTCTGAACAACAACTTGACGGTCATGCAGCACACCGCTCTCTGCCACAAGTTGTTCAGGACCGACGCCAGATTCAAGCTGCCGGCGGGCGTAATCCCTCTGTGCAACAACTCTGCTTTGGCTTGAATCATCGCCATGATGCCGGCATGTAACGCTCATGGCCTTGACGGAACTTGGGAAGAACCATCCACAGAGCAGGCACAAGAATTGTTTGATAATCTATCAGAGAAGGCCATCCGAGAAGCAATCCTCATCCGCCCCGCCCTTGAGGAAGAGGTGGCGTACATCGCTAGCAGGGCAGAAGAGGCGGATCTTGCCGCGGAGGCCGGCAGCGCTGGCTTCATGGAAGAGGAAGCCAACGAAGAAGAAGTGGTGTCTGAAGGGAAACTTGCCGGGCAGGGCGAGGTTGCCGGAGAGCAGAGTGGCACATCTGCCGGGGGCCCTTCTGCCGGAGATACAACCGAGGAACAGCTGCAGGAGGAGCCCCCAGCTCCCGAGAAGAAGAAGCGCGTTCTTCGGAAAGCCACCTCTGGTGCCTCAGCCCAGCCACCTTCTTCTTCTGCCATAGCTAAGCGACCCAGGACCATTCCCTCTCCTCCTCGCACGGACACCGTGGCGGAGGTCGACTTCGACCTCTCTGCCTTCAGCTCGGAAGAAGAAGAGTAAGGGTCCTGGCACCTCTTTTATCTTTTGGATTTTCCGGTTTTGCTTAACTTGTTTGCCTTGTTCTGGCCTGTCCCCGAAGAGATACGGAAATGCTGGCACAGAGGATGGCGAAGAGGGCGAAGACTTCGACGGGCGATGAACCGCCGGCAAGCACCCCAGGTGCGCCAGAGCTGATTAACATCAGCCCAGAGTCTAGCCCACGACGCAGCCCCCGACATAGCCCCCAGCGTGAGTCCACTACTCACTTTCCGCTGGCGAGTGTCGGGGTGTGTATCTTCAGTGCTAACATCACCAGGCTTGTAGGAGAGGAGCGGCAACAAGGAGCGCCATCAGGAGCCACCCCCAACGTGCCGCCTCCGTCAACCATGCCACCCAGAGATGAATCTCCGTCAAGAGTTTCCTCTATCGAGCTCTATCGCGATGAAGAAGAACCGGCAAGCGCGGGCTCCGGTGGTCCTACTTCGGCAACTAGTGTTGCTGGGAAAGGAAAAGCCACCTCTCAACAACTTGACACAGGTAAATTGTTTGCTTCAGAATACCTGTCGCTTTGTCTTTCTTTTTGTCTTCTTGAACTTCCTCCTCAGCCGTATATTGTTTGTTTTCTTGGCCTTCAGATCCTCCCTCGGTGGAACACATGGATGTTGATGTTGCTATCGAGGAGACTGCCAGGGATGCTGCCGCCGAGGCCGACAGGATTGCCGCTGACGAGGCCGCCAAGAATGTTGCCGCCGAGGCTGCCAAGGATGCTGCTGCCGAGGCCGCCAAGGCCGCATAGGAAAAGGCCACCAAGGAGTCTACTGAGAGGGACGGCAAGGAGACTGGTGACCATACTGACGGCATTCCTGTCGCAGGAGCGCCAGGTGCTACGCCGGCCACAGAGCCCCCAGCTGCCGGTGAAGCGGCTGTTGAAGATCAGCCGTCAACATCCGAAGCCCCCTCTTCAAGCTAGTACCTCAAGGTTGGCAACAACCTGTTCGTCAGCATACCAGGAACGGCGAGCATTGGGGTGCCAGCTGAAGGAGAAATCTTTGACGAAGACGTCATCACCGCTACTGGGCTCAAGATTGTCAACCAACCACGCACCAGCAGCAGCAGATCCGAAGAAGAAGAGCTCCTCCAGGCCATGAGCAGCAACTTCCAGAAGCTCCAAGCGCTTCACCGCGCCCGGAAAGAGAAGCTTGATTCCAGGGGAGCAGTTGTCGAGGCAGCGGAGGGAGATCTACAGAAGCGTGTTGAGGAAACACAAGCCTGGTGTGCTGAGGCCTTTCAGGAGCTAAAGGCGAGCCAAGAGCAGCTGAGCCAAAGCTGGAACGAGCTCCTCATGAAGCAGTCCGATGTTGAGAAGGCACAGGAGGAGGCCAAACAACAAGCCGCTGCAGAGGAAGCTCGTTTGACAGAGCTCCGTGTCGGGCTTGAGGCCCATGAAGAGGACCTCGATGCTCGCGAGAAGGCACTCGCTGACAAGCTTCGCGGCAAGGATGAAGAGATTGAAAAGCTTGTCGCGCAGCGGACCCAAGAGCTGGAGCAGAGGCACAAGGAAGCCCTCGAGGTTCTGGTCACAGATCGCGCCGGCAAGCTGAAGGAAGCCGTCAATGCTGCCAAAGCTGCAGAGGCCGCCAAGAACGAGCTTGCCGATAAGGTGAAGAAGCTGGAGGCGGACCTTGAGGATCATGGCAAGAAGATCTCGACGCTCGAAGCCGAAAGAGATAAGGCTCTCTACAGCTTGGCGGAGATACAAGTTGACATGTCCGACAAGATCAAGCAGCTTTCCTCAGCCAATGAATCCATTGACGATCTGAAGCTGAAGCTGGCCACGCTAAATGAGACTCTGGAGGGCAGCAGGGCTCGTGAGAAGGCCTTGATCAGAGATCTCCAGAATGAGAAGGATCTGCTCAAGAGCGCTGTCGTCACTCATAATGACTATGTGGCCGGTGTGCAAATCTGGACTGAGCGCCTTATCAACGTCGCGGAGAGGCTTGCTGCACAACTGTCCACCATGGGCCTGCATGGTTTCAACTATTCTTCCGATGATAGGGTGTCTACGAGCGCCAAGTTGACCATGTTCTTTGATGGCATGGTTGACGCCCTAAAGCAGCTCCATTCTGACCGAGCAACCCATCTGGCCAACGAATCCCGCAAACTGTGTCGGGCCGTCCTCCTCAAGGTGCTCGTCAAAGTGGTGCACAAGAATCCTGGCATCAACCTCACCAACGTCCTTGATCGCTTGCCGAAGGATGTGGACCTCAAGGCACTCGAAGAACTTGTCGCGCCCATCGTCGACAAGGTGAACCAAGTCAAGAGGGTCGAAGGCCAGTGTAGGGACTAGCTGCCTCGCTTCTTTTTGTCACCGCAATTCCATGCCAAAGACAGTTTATCTTGAGTTAGAAGCGCGGCAACTATTAATGTAATACAACTTGCTGTGCTCTGGGTAAATGTATGCTATTTACCTTATCTGATTTCTTTCTGTATGGAAAAGACCCTACGCTTATTGGGAACTTGCCGGCGCGCGCACCCTTGCCGCGAGCGCTAGGTGCGGGACTTTAGCAGCCTGCTGGAGGTGCCGCTACCGGCAAGAAACCTTGACGTTTTCAGTGCAGCCACTTAAACTGTTGAGCGGACTCGAAACAAAATAAGGGCGCAACCGATCACGACAAGGTTCCTTCGCGTGCAGGTTTCCCATACATAGGCTGAAATCGTATAAGGAGAATAACCTTACAAAACAAAAAATTGTTTAAAGTTTCTGCAACTTAGCTTTTCGTTGCTGTACTCCTTCCGGCAAGATGTCAACCTTGAATGTCGCATGTCGGTATCCATACCATCATTCCCCCCCGGCAAACTTGCATGCGAGGGAACCTTCTATCCTTTGAGAAAAAGAAAGAAGAGAAAATAGAGATATGGAACCTTGGCGGTTCGTTAATGCTCACCGGAGGCAAGTGTAATACAATGTCTTAGATAAACATGCATATAAGTAAACATAAAAATCGACAAGAATCGTAAAACACTTAATCTTATTCAACTATGCACAGGGTCTGCGCCTGGCTTTGTACAAAGGATTACATGCCTTGCCAGTAAGACTTGTACAAAAGGTGGTTGCCGGGGGACCCGGCAACCGCGCCTTATGGATAGAACTTACGAAGATGTTCGATATTCCAGGAGTTGCTCACTGGAACGCCATCTTCGGTCTCCAGGTGGACTGCGCCTGGCCTGGTGACTCGTACTACCCGATAAGGGCCTTCCCACTTCGGCGTCAACTTGTTGGAATTCTTGGCCGACTGAAAGCGCCGAAGAACAAGGTCGCCTTCCTCAAGACTTCGGGCAAGAACCTTGCGGCTATGGTTGTGGCGCAAGGCTTGCTCGTAGCGTGTAGCTCGCACAGCAGCCTGAAGACGATCTTCCTCAAGGAGCACAGCGTCATCTTGCCGCAGCTGTTCTTGCTCGAGCTCATCATAGGCGAGCACTCGAGGTGACCCGTATGTGAGTTCCGTGGGGAGAACTGCTTCCGCCCCGTATACTAGGGAGAAGGGTGTCTGACCGGTGGCTCGATTTGATGTCGTTCTGATTGACCAAAGTACCACCGGCAACTCATCAATCCAGCGCCTTCCGCACTTGCGCAGCTTGTCAAAAGTTCTTGTCTTGAGACCTCGCAATACTTCAGCATTTGCCCTTTCCCCTTGGCCGTTGCTCCTTGGATGAGCAACAGAAGCAAAACAGATCTTGCCGCCTAGGTCTTGGACATACTACATGAAGGTGTGGCTCATGAACTGTGTACCGTTGTCGGTGATGATCCTATTAGGCACACCAAAACGGCAAACTAGTCCTTTGAAGAACTTGACGGCTGATTGTGCTGTCACCTTTCTCACCGCTTCCACTTCCGGCCACTTCGTTAACTTGTCGATGGCGACGTACAAGTACTCAAAGCCCCCGGTAGCACGAGGAAAAGGGCCCAATATGTCGAGCCCCCAGGCCGAAAATGGCCAGGAAAGAGGGATTGTCTGAAGAGCTTGAGCTGGTTGATGTAATTTCTTTGAATGAAACTGGCACGCTTCACACTTGGTTACTAGTGCAGTTGCATCCTGGAGAGGAGTCGGCCAAAAGAAACCTTGCCGGAATGCCTTACCAACAAGAGCTCTTGATCCTATGTGAGAACCACATATGCCTCCATGTATCTCTGCCAACAGCTCCAGTCCATCCTCCCGAGGAATACAGTTCAACTTCACACCGTTCGGTTTTTTTTGTACAAAACGTTGTCCACGAACTGGTACATACTAGACCGACGGGCTACTTTCTCCGCTTCTTCCTGCTCTTCGGGGAGTTCTCCTGTCTGAAGGAAATGGACGATGTGTTGTGCCCATGCTGGAGCCTGGGGCTCGACAACAAGGACTAAAGGCACGTCTCCTGCCACGGGAGTGTTTGTCTCTACAGCAAAGGCTCGAGGCCCTGCCGGAGCCTGTTGCTCCCAGGCAAGCTCGGCGGGAGCGTCTGTTTCTACGGCAAGAGCTTGAGGCTCTGCCGGAGCCTGTCGCTCATCGGCAAGCTTGGTGTTGTTCCTGGCAACTTCTTTGCCGGCGGCTTCTGGGAGCTCTGCCGGGAAATACTTGCCGGAACTCAACTTCCTTCTTTTCTCTTGTCCCATCGATGGTCTTACGGATGGTTGAGTCAATTGGAGCACAAAAGTTCCTGGTTCCATAGGTAACTTAAGGGCAGCGCGCTTTGACAAGTCGTCAGCAATGCTGTTCTCCACACGAGGAACATGCTCCATTTGCAGACCGTCAAAACGCTCTTCCAATTTCCTCACCTCATCGACATAAGCTTCCATCAATGGACTCTAATAATCTTTATTCACCTGCTCGACGACAAGCTGCGACTCACCTCTGACGATGAGCTTCCTAATTCCACGGTCTGCCGCGATCCTCAGACCGGCAAGCAGCCCTTCATACTCTGCAGTGTTATTTGTCGATCTCTCCCGGGGAAAGTGCATCTGAATCATGTATTTGAGGTGCTCTCCGGTGGGTGCGATAAGCAGCATGCCGGCACCGGCGCCTTGCAGCGAGAAAGCCCCATCAAAATACATAATCCACTCTTGATTCGTTTCCTTGCCGGGGAGAGTTGTCTCTGGAATCTCTTCGTCGGGCGTTGGCGTCCATTCCGCAATGAACTCCGCCAAAGCTCTGCTCTGAATGGTTGAAGTACTTTCAAACTTGAGACCAAAGCTTGACAGTTCCAAAGCCCACTCGACAATCCTGCCGGTTGCATCTGGATTCCGCAAAATCCGCTGCAATGGAAAGCGAGTGACGACGGTGATCTCATGTGCCTGAAAGTAATGGCGCAGCTTCCTCGAGGCCATAAGGAGGCCGAAGAGCAACTTATGCACACCAGAGTATCTCGACCTAGCCCCCTGCAAAAGGGAGCTGACAAAATAAACTGGGCGCTGCACCATCTTCTTCTTCTGTGTTGCTTCATTTGACTGCGCAGACCCCACCTTGTCAGCACCAGACTCTGCCGGAGAAGATCCTAGCTCTTCGCTTGGCGGTCTTGCCGCTGCCGCTGCTTCCTCATCGACTTCTCTCTCTGCCACTAATGCAGCACTCACCACTTGATTCGTTGCAACTAGATATAGCAACAATGGCTCTTGTGGTTTTGGTGCGACTACTATCTGCGGAGAGGAGAGGTACCTCTTCAAGTCCTGCAACGCTGCCTCCGCTTCTGGAGTCCACTTCATTGGACCTGCCTTTTCAAGATTTTGAAAAAGGGTAGGGCGTGCTCAGCAAACTTGGAGATAAACCTGCTCAGAGCAGCAACGCAACCGGCAAGTCGACGCACATCCTTGACACGTCTTGGCGCTTCAATCTGCTCAATTGCCTTGATCTTGTCGGGATTTGCTTCAATTCCACGTTGAGATACAAAGAACTCGAGAAGCTTGCCGGACGGAACACCAAACACACACTTCTCAGGGTTGAGCTTCAAATTGATCTTGCGCAGATTTGCAAATGTCAATTCTAAATCTTGAATGAGCGTCACCTTGTCCTTTGTTTTGACCACTATGTCATCCATATAAGCTTCCATATTTCTATGTAGCTGCGGCTCAAAACCAATCTGGACCGCTCTTGCAAATGTCGAACCAGCACTTTTCAACCCGAAAGGCATACGTAAAAAGAAATACTTACCACATGGGGTGATAAATGCGGTTTTCTCTTCGTCTTCCTTTGCCATGAAGATCTGATGATATCCTGAATAGGCATCAAGAAATGAAAGCAAATCGCAGCCGGCAGTGGAGTCCACAATCTAGTCGATGCGTGGCAAGGGAAAAGGATCTTTTGGACAGGCTTTATTGATATCAGTATAATCAATACACAGCCTCCATTTTCCATTCGCCTTGCGCACTACAACTGGATTGGCCAACCATGTTGGATGGAGCACTCCTCTTACCAAACCTGCCGCTTCCAATTTCTTGATTTCCTCGGCAATAAACTGTTGCCGCTTCAAGGCCTGCTTCCTAACCTTCTGCTTGACGGGCCATGCGTGAGGACAGACAGCAAGGTGGTGCTCAATCACTTCCCTGGGAACACCGGGGATATCAGATGGTTGCCATGCAAACACATCGATATTCGCCCACAGGAAAGCAATGAGCGCGCTTTTCTATTTATCGTCGAGGGTGGAAGTTATGGTGAAAGTTCCTCCCGTACCATCCTCTTTGGCGGGCACCTTCTTGGTTTCTGGTGGGGCTACCTTGGATTTCTTGCGCTTGCCGGAGTGTGTGCAAGAGGTCTTGCCGGTCTTCTTCCCCCGGGGAGCTTCAGCGGCAGGAGCAAGTGCCTTGGCGGCAGATGCTGCAACTGCCTCCCGGTAAAGCTGGTCGGTGCAGATAAGCGCGTCCTTCTTGTCGGAGTTGACAGTGATGACGCTCATCGGCCCGGGCATCTTCAATACATTGTAAGCATAGTGCGATGCCGCCATGAACTTGGCCAGCGCGGGACGGCCAAGGATCCCATTATATGGTAATGGAATCTTGGCGATGTTGAAAACAATCTTCTCTGTCCTAAAGTTGAGGTCACTACCAAATGTAACTGGTAGTGTGATCTTACCCTTCGGCTGGCTCCTTCCTGGATTGACCCCTTGAAACGTGCCCGTTTCCTCGAGATCTTCATCAGGAATTTGCAACCTTTTGATTTCCTCAGGTGAGATAAGGTTCAAACCGGCCCTACCATCAACTAACATTTTTCTCACCTTGAGGTTGCGAATCGTTGGTGAAACCAACAATGGCAGACACCCGACCACAGTTGTGCGATTAGGGTGATCCTCAGCGTCAAAAACGATAGGCGTGTTGGACCCCTTCAATGGCTTCCGGGCATCGACAGATGGCTCTGTCACATTAATCTCGCTCGCCCACTGTTTAAGTTGGCAGCGGGAAGAATGCAACGAGGCGCCCCCGTCAATGCACATAATGTCTGTAGCTTTTTGGAATTCTTGCTCGCTGGACTCGTCGTCCTCGTCGTTGTCACCGTCACCCCCCTCTGTCTTGTTGCGGCCTCGAGCGGGCCTCTCCTTCTGTTGCTTGGCCTTGCCGTGATGACCTCCTCGGCCACCGCGTTTCTTGCCGGCCCCCTCTGCGCCATCCTGAGCCTTCTCCTTATCCCGCCTCTCATACTCAGCTTTTTGCTTCTCGACAAGCTGCTCAACTTGCCGGCAGTTTTGGAGATCATGGCCCTTGGTGCGATGGATTTTGCAATACTGCTTGTCGGAGCCCTCCGGCTTGTCGGCAGCCGCCAAGGCCTGACAGGAGGCACACCCGGCAACTTTCTTGCCGGGGCCGTCAACCTTGGCTTTCTTGGCGGTGTCGGGATTGTCGGATCCCTCGACGGCAAGCACGGCCTTGCCCTTGCGTTTCGTGTTACGCCGCCGGCCTTTCTTTGCCGGGGCAGCGGCGTCATCGTCTTCAGAGTCGACTCCTGCGCCAGCATCCTCGTCGGGGAGTCTCCTCCCTTCTTCAGCTCGAGCACACTTATCAGCCAGAGCATAGAGCTCGGCAACATCCCTGACTTTGTTCATCGCCAGCTCTTCGCGCATCCTGCGGTTGCGCACGTTCTAATGGAACGCGCTGACAACAGCGGCAGGATGAACGTCTGGGATGTTCTGATGCACACGGCTGAATCTCTGTATGTACTTGCGCAAAGTTTCGCCCTCTTTCTGGGGGATGAGATGCAAATCACTTTCCTGGCCAGGAGCTTGGTGGCCTCCAGTAAAGGCGCCAACAAACTCATGACACAGATCTACCTAGGAAGAAATGGAGCCTTCCGGCAAATGCATCAACCATGACCTGACGTTGGGTTTAAGCACCAACGGGAAGTAGTTGGCGAGTATCTTATCGTCGCGAGCCCCGGCAGCCTGCACCGCAATGGTGTAGATGCTCAGGAACTCCGACGGGTGAGTCTTGCCATCGTATTTCTCCAGGACCTCCAGTTTGAACGTTCGGGAATTGGGCCACTGGACTAGCCGCAGCTCACGGGTAAAGGCTGGACAACCCACCTCATAGGGTAGGTCGACAGGATATCCTGGCATAGGCTTGTCTACAGTGGGTCCTGCGCGCCTATCAGATTGATGGCATGCTTCCCGATGCCGCTCGATGGTGGTCCAAGCGTCTTCTTTGCTTCGTTCCCGAAGAACTTGACGTTGATCGCGGCGAGTTCGCGGATCAGACGACACTGTTGAAACGTCTTCACAGACGTCGATCCGTCGAGTCGGCGATCGCTGTTGCTGCCGTGGAGGAGAGTGCACCGTGGTCGTACCGCCTCCAGTCTTTCCGCCATCGGCGCGTGTCGGCTCGATGGAGTGCCGCCGCGAAGGCTCCGCCTGCTGCGGCCCATCTTTGTTAGCGAAACTGATGAGGCTCTGAATAGCAGCTTTCCATTCTTCGAGCTTCTCCGCAGCAGGAGGATAATCCAGGAGCAGCTGTGCTCGCGCTAGTGCTTCTGCTAGTGTAGGCGGCGGTGAGAGGTGCGAAGAACGTGAGGTGCTCTGACTCCTAACCGTGTTAGAAGGAGCTCCATCATGATCCTGTGACCGCACACCGCTTCCACCGGCACCTTGGCGTGCATGTTGACCCCGTGCATCTCAGGGTGTTGCTCGGGAGTCTTTCCATGGGGACGCTTAGAACCACCGACGTCTCGGCGCTGTTCATCGCGCGCGACTTGAGAAGGTCGCGGTGCGTGCGCTGGCGTGGGTGTCTTGGATGGTGCCCCTCCGTCCTTGGAGTTCGCTATGCCGCCCGTAGGCAGCACAGCTCCGTCCCTAGATCTAGGGGCGCGCGGGTGGCCGTCGCCGCTGCGAACGACGCCGCTCCCTTGGCTTTGGTCATTAGAACGTTGTGGACGCTCAAGACCTCCGCCTCCTCCGCCCGCGTCCACACCGTCGCCCGTCTGTGTAGCTACAGGCGCACCGGACGCGGACGGACCAACCGCCGTGAAACCCTTCTTCTTGGGGGCCATGGCGATGAAGATGATGAAGAAACTGGCGCGCTGATCGCTAGATCAGGTTCACGCAACCAAGCCCCCTACCTGGCGTGCCAAAGATGTCCACGTACGACACCTATGGGATCGCGTGGATCCCTTTACGGTTCGGCAGGGAGAAAGGCTTGCACAAAGAGCAGATCCAACGATCAACACGAAGGATTTTTACCCAGGTTCGGGCCGCTGAGAAAAGTAAAATCCCACTCCTGCTTTAGTTTTATTAGATGTGTTTGAACTCTGGCTCCAGGAGCGCTTGCGATGAACAGTACGTTCGAGCAGCAGCTACGCATGCAGAATGGGCCAGAAGGTCCCCCCCCTCTGTAGCTACGCCTTGGGCCTCCTTTTATACGTTCGAAGGGGTCACCAACAGTGGCGAAGTACAAGAGGTGTAAAGTTGCTACAGTGTTATCATACCTAATACTGACGACTTAGGACAAACGCATTAAATGCTCCGTTTAGGTGTCCCTTAGCTTCTTGGGGACGGAAAAAGTGGCTGTCCCATCAGCATCGCTTAAGTCATCCGCCGTTAGCGCCTGACATGCACCCAGGAGGACAAAAGCTAAATGACAAGCTGGTCGCTGCGCTGGGGCATTGGCACAGTGGCGGGGTCTTGCCGGGCGCGAGTCTTGCCGGGGCTTCGCAAGCCATCCCGGCAAGATCTTGCCGGGATCCCAGCCTTCGGTCTTCCGTCTTCTGATCATTGGCTTGAAAGTTTTCTTGATACTCTTGCATTTGCGTCCAGCTGTCCCCCGGCAGGCCTTGCCGCTGGTGTGGCTGCAATCGCCCGTGCACAAGTATGGGGTACTAAAAGACCCAAACTTTAGTACACCGACACCGGTAATCTCCCACTTTGTATGGAACTTGCAAAATAAGATAGAAAAGGCATTAGGATTGCATCATAAATTGTAATAATGACTCAGAACATAATAAATATCGACAGAAAAACATGATGAAAAATGAACGTATCAACTCCCCCAAGCTTAGACCTCGCTTGTCCTCAAGCGAAAGCTGTACTCGATAATCATGACCACATGCTTAGAGAGAGAGAGAGAGGTGCCGATAAATAAAATATGTACATGAAAGCATCTTGATCATTATCATAGCAACAACATAATATCATAAAACTTATCATGAACAAGTGACAGTCCATCCACATGCTAATGTATGAATCATAAACCTTATTGAAAACTAACAAAGTATGTTCTTAGTCACTGAAACAATTGCAATCCATCATATTTTTAGAAAGAGTCTGTGTCAAAGTTTGTTTAGCAAGTTCACATCATCAACTATCATTTAGTCTTCTATGATTGCGGACACTCACGACATATTTGTGAAGCAAAAAAGTTTCAATCAGACACATAGGAAGATAGGGGTTTATAGTTTTCACCACCCAACGGCTTGTATCAGGGATAATGTCAACAATAATAACTCATGATCACCTACAACCAACTAGATATATGTGCCTCGATCTTTCCCCACCACATGATGCTTGCCAAGTAGAGAATAATAGGAACGGAATAGGATTAACATTATTGACTCTTGCATAAAAGTAAATACAAAAAAGTAAAAGATTGGCCCTTCGCAGAGGGAAGCAGAGGTTGTCATGCGCATTTTATTTGGATGTGCAAGCTCTTAGTGGGAAGGAACGTCACTTTATATTCCCCGTTATGATAGCAAACTTTGTTATGTGGTCCGTCACTTTTTTTTCTTTGCCATCACAAGTTTGTAAAAATCTTATTTTCTCTTGCAATAAAAGATGATGCTTATTTAGGAGCAATTTTCATTGCTTTTGCCCCGATGACAACTTACTTCAAGGATCTTATTCAATCCATTGGTAGATATAGTGGACTTTTATGGCAAGAAACTGGGTTTAAGGGTTTTTGGATGCACAAGTAGTATCTCTACTTGGTGCGAAGTTTTGGCTAGCAGAAGGTTAGGAGCAAACACCACATGTTAGAGGATCCATGAAAATATAACTTATATGTGAATATAAGCAAACATAAATCAATACTTTGTCTTCCTTGTCCAACGTCAAAAAATTGATCATGCATAGAATATTTAATGGGGGCTCACACTCATAAAAGATGTCTAAGATAGTATATTTATATGTGACACCTCTCTTTGGTTATTACTTTTGCATGAATTGCATCAATGGCCAATGCTATATTTGTCAACTTTCAACAAATTTTATCAATTATACTCTTTTTATGTGAAGTCATCACTCCCCAAGGGATTAGCATATCATATTTTTATTTCTTTTCATTGCTAAGATTGATGCAAGAAGGCAAACAATTAAAACTACTCTTTATTATATAACTCTCACACTCAATTACATATATAGATAGCTCACAAAGCAAACACTAGAAACTAGATCATACTAAAAAATTATTCATCTAAATCATAGAATAACTAAGGATCAAACTAAACTAGATAAATGGTGGTAAAAGTGATGGTGATACGGTACCGGGGAACCTCCCCCAAGCTCGGAACAAGCTAAGGGTGGGGCCCATACCCGTGTACTCAAGTTTATTTCTTCGGTGGTGATGGTGATGAAGTGGTGGGCTTGTCCTCCATCTTCCAAGGAATGGGCTCCCCATCAGAAAAATAAGAGCGTGTCTCTGGAATCCTGAAATATCCTGATATCCTCATCCTTTTACGCCTGGATTCATAGTCACAATTTTGGTTTTGTAGGCCATAGATTTGGGCTTGGAGATGCGTGATCCGGTCATGAAGCTTGACGATGGCCTCTCCAATATCTGTGATGTCCAACTTATACTCCTGGATGAATTCCGTGATCATGGAGTGGTTACCAGTCACACAACGCTGAACCATGCCTTGGCACTTGAAGATTTCATGCTCCACCGCATGAAGCCTTGCCTTTTCACTTCCCTCCTTCTTCGGGCCTTGAACGTCTAGGATGTGGAGAACCCCTCATGCATCTCAATGATTTGAGGGTGCTTCATCACCTTCGGCAAGTAGGGATGGATGACCTTCTCAAAGAACTTTTGCTTGGTCGAGCTTGACAAAGATATAGCGATCTAGATCTGACAGAAAACAAGCAAAAACAAGAACGCATGGAAAACTTGCGATACGGTGTTCAAACCATCAAGTAGTATATATAATGAGTTTTTCCCGTGTAGGACAATTCTTTGAAAGGAAAACGGAGTCGGAAAGTCCACGAGGAGCCCACGAGCTAGGCAGGCGCGCCCCCCGGCTCGTGGCCACCCCGTGCACTTTCCTGGCTAGATATTATTTTTGTAATTTTTATTTATTCCTAAATGAACAAAATTGCTTTTATGGAGTCGGTTTGCTTATCGTACCACATACCTGCCCCTTTTCATGGTTCTGGAGCGTTCTGAAAGGTCTGTTTTATATGCTCCTGTGGTGTTATTGTTTTTATTATGTTGGTTTCCTTGTTAATGGGTGTACCTGAAATATAATGTTTAATTCTTTGCCCATTAACCACCTTAGGATTTGTTCCTTCGGCGTTGTTGATCTTGATGGCTCCGGAGCGATAAACCACCTCGATAATATAGGATCCTTCCCATTTGGAGAGGACTTTTCCTCAAAGAATGTGAAACCAGAATTGTATAATAGAACATGATCACCAATGTTAAATTCTCGTTTTTGTATTCTCTTTTCATTCCATCTTTTAACATTTTCTTTAAACATCTTGCCATTTTCATAAGCTTGTGTCCTCCATTCATCTAGAGAACTCATGTCAAATAACCTCTTTTCACCGACAAGTTTTAAATCATAGTTAAGTTCTTTAATTGCTCAATATGCCTTATGTTCTAATTCTAGAGGTAAATGACAAGATTTTCCATAGACCATTTTATAGGGGAACATACCCATAGGATTTTTATAAGCAGTTCTATATGCCCACAATGCATCATCTAGTTTCCTAGACCTGTTCTTCCTAGATCTATTAACGGTCTTTCGCAACATTAACTTTATTTTTCTATTGCACAATTCAACTTGACCACTAGATTGAGGATGTTATGGAGAGGAAATTCTATGATTGACATCATATTTATGTAAGAGTTTACGAAATGCGCCATGAATAAAATGTGAACCACCATATGTCATTTTATACCTAGGGACTCCAAACCTCAGAAAGATAACTTGTTTAAGCATTTTAATAGAGTTGTTGTGATCAACACTACTAGTTGGAATAGCTTCTACCCATCTCTACTACTAATAAAAGAGCAAACATGATCTTTCTTTAACACACCCCACAAAACGTACACGGATCCATTATCACCGCATGACGAGGCCCACTAAATTCAATCTAACGGCTAGCCTTAATCTATTCCATTCTCTATGTGCACATATCAATTTGCATTGACTGACCGTGCTCCACCCAGAGAATAATATGGAACTCCACGTCCGATTAGTTATGAAACTATAATCACGATCACGTCTTATTAGGAAACTAATCACCATCGCATCTTATTAGGAAACTAATCGGGTATATTCACACACATTGACACATCCATCACCTAAAATTCTGGATCCCGATCCCATCTCTCGCACGAAAAAACACCGCCACCGGCCTCCACTCGGCATGGCGACGAGGAGCCGAGGACCAACAAATCCTCCACTCTGCCTCTCACCTTCCCCCCCGCTGCCCAGCGCCATCCTCCCCGCGTTCCTCCTTCATTCTCGTCGCCGACTGAGCCACAGGAGGGTCGCCACCTCCCACATCTTCATGGGACGCCGCGGGAGTGCCGGTGATTCATGAACCGCCGCTTCCGGTGACACGGGATCCACCCCATCCAGCAAGGGCGTAGGGTGCTGTCGCCGCCGCCGCTTCTCAGGGGGCTGCTGTTGTTGAGGCGCATCGCCCGCTCGAGGCCGCTACATATCATCTGCTGCAGAGTAAGAATTCATCCGCCCTCTCGTCTCCCCAAGCCCTACAAGGCACCCCTGGATTGGATCCATGTGGTAGCTGGTGATTCCCGTCTCCGGTTTGTGTACCGTCTTGTCACACTATGGGAGGGAATAATTTAGTTTCAGTCGAATTGGGGGACATTGAGTTAATTACAAGTTAGAACGGTGAGGTCTAGATGAGTGTCTGATGGTATGCTTTCCTTTGTGTGTTTTATCCATTTTTCCTCTATAGATAAAGCATGTATATTTGTAATCATTCATGGACTTTGCCAAATGTTAGCATGCTTCATTTATGTTAGTTCTTCATGTACTTGCTAACTTGAAGGGATTATGATTTACTAAATGACACTTTTGCCGAGATTCTAGGAGAGAATCAGCTTGTATGAAATATTTAGCATGCACTTCTGGAGAAAATATTATTTAGCAAATGCGGTATGACGTAATAGTCCCCCTGCCAAGCAGCCTTTTCTGGAAGAGAAAATATTCTATGATGACATACAATGTGATAAGTAATGAGTGGTAGAAGGCTCCTAAATTGATATGATGGCATGCTTAAATTTTCTTTAGTTGACCATGTTACTTATGGGCAATTGCCATATTTTCACATAGGTTCCTGCTTTCCTCACTTTTGCCAAAGCGAAGGCTATTAGTCGATGTGAAAATGTGAAGAACCAATGGCGAACCACCGCCACCGCCTCTGGGGATGTGGGAGTTACATCTGCCGCCGCCACCAGGACACGCTTGCCTATGCTGCCACAGGGGCCACGGGCGCACGTGGAAGTCACTGGTGCCAAGGGCGACACGGGTGCACATGGAAGCCCATACTTCTGACCACTGGCGGAGCTAAGCACGGGCAAAAGGGTGTCATGGCCCGCCCAGCCCAAAGCCGGAGAACGAGTTATACATAGCAGCCTGACTGAATGCGTGTGAAGATATATTCAGTCAATGGTGCTCCTCATGGTGCTTGTTGCGCGACTTTGCTCCATTGATATGCTGCTTCTTGAGCTCCCCAGCACACTGCAGAAAATGCTGGCCGACCAGCTTGGTGCTTTTTAGAGGTACACGTCGTGCCTACACCTATTTGCAAGCACACATGTTCATGTCAGAATTGAAGTGTCGTATTTTGGATGTTTGGATCAGCATAGTTACTTAGTGAAACTCCCTCTTAAAAGTTAGCTATACACTGAAGATAGGAAATGCACATTTGAGGACAGAAAAATAAACGGCAAATTTTCAATTAGAAAGGTTTATTTGGAAAAAATAAAATTTTGTCGGCTACATAAGACCACATATTTAAAGAACTTCATGATATACTGTTTCAAGTTCTGATTATAGTTTTGTGTGTGCAAACGAAATTATCAACTTGTGATCATGAATCACACATTAAATGTAATGTTCTTCGTTTAGTAGAGATAGATGCATTAAAATATATAGAAATGGTCTATATATTGTATGTGCATTGACTAAATATTCAACTTGTTACATAGCCCACCGGTATAGCTAGCACGGCAAGCTGGCGAGGGGTGACCCGAGCAATGAACACAACCGGCCGGCACAAGCAAGCCGGCGACAGGCGACCCAGATATGGTTCAGAATGGAGCTCTCTTTTTTTGCAGAAGTTCAGGATTGGGATAGTTTACAAAATACCTAAGTAGTAGTAACTAATATATATTGAAGTATTATGGCCAGAATTATAGAAAAAATTGTGCTCTTCTTTACATTGGCCCGCCCAAAAAATTCTATGTAGCTCCGCCACTTCTTCTCACAGGTCCAGTTGAGATTTTTGTGCTCCTCTATTTTTAGTTATGTTTCCTTATTGATATGAAATTTCATTACTGGGGTAGTAAACATTTAGTTTTTATGCAGTTCTTCAATGACAGCTGAAGGTAATCACATCTTGCATGTTCACTTGCAATTCTGACACTTGGAGGCATTGTATGTTGATAGTTTGAACTCTTTCAGTGGCTACTAAATAGCAGCAGCTGTTGCTATTGCTACAAACAGTTCACCCATCCTTCAAGGTTTACCCCTTCCTCTGGTTTACTCATTGTTCTAACTTCTGATAATTAGTGTGCTTGCTTACGGTACTATGCTTCCACTGTCTGCTTTGGCAAGTCTGTAAACTGAAACCATTGTGTTTCCAGAAGATTGTAATCCTGTTATTGATTTGTATTTAGTTGGTTTTATTTTACCAGGTGTGTATGCAGTTCAAAATTCCGTTGATATTATCATGTTGCGACATAGACGCTTAGGAAATTTTGATTATAACCAGAATGCAATAATTATTTGCAGGGTAAACTCCATCGAACTACTAGGATGCCCTGTTTATCTATTTTCTCAATAATATATGTTTGTTCATTTTGGCACATCTTCACTACAAAGTGACCACGATGGAAGAGGCGCTCCTGCAAACTTTGCTACATGTACCTGTTCATTTTGATTTTTTATGTTGCTTGTAAGACAATTGCCCAGCCAACATTTAAGGTTTCTTGTGAATTACAAGGTGTGCCTGAAATTTCTCTAAACATTGTGCTGACTTATATCTTCAAAATTAGGTTTCTATGCATTACTAACGAGAGTGTGCTATCTTTTATTATCTTCGGTGTTTCTTCACAGATGTCGTTTACATGTGTCATCAACACATTCTTTTTTTTACTTAATTTGTAACATCTTTACTGCTGGAATTGATTTATTTGAAGTTGTTACATTTCGAACTCCATTGATTTCAAAAAGGGCTGGATGGTCTAAATTGCAGGATGTGATTTTTTCCTTCTAACATATGAACAATCTAAATAAATACATATTTGAATATTCTATAAATACCTTAAGTTCCCTTTGCTGTACTTTTGGTTGATGGTTAGGAACTAATGACCATCAAAATGGGTCATGACTTGGCGTTTCTTTCTTATTTTCTTCAGCTGGTGCTTGTCCATGTCCCCATTGTGCTCCAGGGATGTTATTTTTGTACTATTGTTTTCCTGTGTCTATCCTTGGTATTTATTCGGCGTAATGTTCTTTTCGCATTTTGGCATGAAAGCTTGTTGGCTTGGGGGATGATGAACAGAGATGAAAAAGGGGAAACTTTGTAGAATGGTTGTGTATGTTGCTTGCCAAGTTTAGCTTCAAATTTTCATTACTGTGACACTTTCTATAGAATGAACTAAACATTTACATGTCAAGAGCATCTTGATGCATATAAAGAGTAATCCGAGGCATGAAATTGCGAGTTGTTTGGGTTGGTTTATATTATCCAATTTTATATATGTTTGTGTGTCCCAGACATGAACATTCATCGTTTCATGCCTTGTCAAGTTTTCCTATACGCCACGAGGTGCAAAGCAACCTTTTATCTACCACATGTTGGCATCTACTTAAAATATAACCAATAATTATATGTGCGTTGCATGTGCATGCTTACTAGTTTAGTAAAATAATCAACATCAACTAAAATATGAGTGTATCTATTAGAGGAAGGAAAAGGTGCCATATAGTCAAAGCCCCAAACATCAAATGGTTCAATACCAAGTGAATAATTATTGCCATTTCCTAACGTATACCAATATTACCAATTCTTTGACATTCATCACAAGAAAGGACAAACTTACGTGCATCCATGAAGAGAGTAGGCCAATAAAAACCAGACTGTGATACATTATGTCCAGTTATGTCTCCCGCATGGTGTCCACCGTAGGCTTCGGAATGACACTTCTGTAGGACTTGTTCTTGTTCATGCTCAGGTACACAACGTCAAATAGTAGCATCTAATCCTTCTTTATATTAATGTGGGTCATCCCTAAAGTGATGTCTCAAGTCAAAGAAGAACTTTTTCTTTTGTTGGTATGTGAAATTAGGTGGTATATATTTGGCAACAATGTAATTAGCATAATCTGCATACCATGGACTATTACGAGAAGTAGAAGGATTTATAACAGCTAATTTCTCATCAGGAAAACAATCATCAATAGGCAGTGGGTCATCAAGAAAATTTTCCATCTAAGAAAAATTATCTACTACAGGGTTTTCAGCTCCCTTCCTATCAACAATATGCAAATCAAACTCTTGTAGTAAAAGAACCCACCTAATCAGTATAGGTTTAGCATCTTTCTTTTCCATGAGATTTTTAATAGTAGCATGATCAGTGTGAATTATTACTTTAGAATCAACAATATAAGATCTGGATTTATCACGTGCAAACACAACCGCTAGAAATTTCAGTAGTAGCATAATTATTTTGAGCAATGTCTAAAGTTTTACTAGCATAATGAATAACATTCAATTTCTTATCAACTCTTTGTCCTAGAACAACACCAACAACATAATCAGTAGCATCACATATTATTTAAAAGGGTAGCTTCCAGTCAGGTGGTTGAACAATAGGTGCAACAATTAAGGTTTTCTTAACTATTTCAAAGGCTTCTACACAATCATCATAAAAAACAAATGGAATAGCCTTTTTAAAAGATTGGTAAGAGGCCTAGAAAGATTAGAGAAATCTTTAATGAACCTTCTATAGAAACCAGCATGACCAAGGAAACTTTGAATACCTTTGATATCTTTAGGACATGGAATTTTCTCAATTGCATCAAGTTTGGCTTTATCTACCTCAATACATCTTTCAGAGATCTTATGCCCAAGTGTCGGTGTCAAAACCAGCAGACCTCGGCTAGGGGGGCCCGAGCTGTGAGATTGGATCGAGGCTCACAGGAGACAAGAAACACAAGGCTATTACCCAGGATCAGGCCCTATCGATGGAGGTAAAACATTACGTCATGGTCTTGTTGTATTGATGATGTAGCGAATATAGAGTTGATCTACCTCGAGATCGTATGTTTCTGGTCTAAACCCTAAGTGGTATGATGTTGTGTATGAGTATCCTCCATGGGCTAAACCCTACGGTTTATATAGACACCGAGGGTATCTAGGGTTATACGAATATCGGTTACCATCTGTGGATTACATGCCGAAGGAATCTTCTCTTCTTGGAGCAAACGCCAAGTATTCGGTAGAGTCCGGTATGCTCACGCTCCATCACAGGGCTTTAGAAGTCCTTCCCCGTGATGGGCCTCCAGCCTGGCCCATGGATTAGACCACCTCGGCTGGGACCCCCTAGTCCAGGAATCCCTGAGTAGCCCCCGAACTAGTCTTCAACACCGAGGATGACAACCTTCTTCGGATGATATTCTTCGGACGTATAGCTTCAGACAATGGAATCTTCGACCCAACATGCGAGTTCCTGTTATGATTTGAGAGTATCCCTGCGTTTGAACATTAAAATTCACCCCGGCGCTGGTCCCACCACGTGCTGCCTCGATCGTCGCGCCGCGTGGGGTGTCGAGTCATCTTTATGACCAGCGATGACGTGTCGATTTCTCCTTTCTTTATTTTACCAAATCTAGCACATCACAACCATATCCATTCGCATCTTAGTCTTCCTCCTGCCTCTAGCCCCATTTCCTCCAGAGCTCTAGCCTCAAAAAGCGTCCAACCATGGCCAACAACCCTGGTTCTTCCAAGCGTCCCGATGGCCCCCTCAAGGGCGACTGGGGGAGCTTTGTCGTGTCATGCCTCCAATTACAGGGTTATCTCCTAGACTCGGATTTGGCTAAGACTCGCGCGAGCCTGGTATCTTTCGACGGGCAAACCCATGCAGACAATCATCCCGCCTCTCATGGACACGAGCAAGTATGTTTCGTCCCCTTTCTCCTTCGCGATTTAGGTTATCCCATCCACCGATTCCTTCGGGGACTGCTTGGATTCTATGTGATCCAGCTCCACCATTTCACCTCAACTCCATATTGCACATCATGGGGTTTGTCACTTTCTGTGAGATGTATTTCGACTGCAAAGCGAACTTCGGAGTGTGGAGGAAGTATTTTTGCGTAATGCCATGTTCCCGAGACGGGAAGTTACTTGAGGCTAGCGTCGCCTAGGTGTGCAGAATAGCCGAGACTGGCTATCAAATCAGGACCCATGAAAATATGACACTTGGGCATCCGAATGGTTCTATATGGCAGATGTCCCTTTGCACGACCCATTTAGGTCTGGTCTTTCGATCTTTTCCTCGGAGCTTCCGAAAAAACATTTCAGCTGGAGGCCACAAAGCATCGCCCATTAGGATGACCCTAACATGGCCTACCTTGCAAACAAGGTGAAGTGCATGAACAACACCGACCTTTCAATCATAGACATGATGGCAACAACCATCATCCGAAGAGTCCAACCACGCCGACAGCGTCAACACCTGTTATGTTGGAACAACGGCTCCAATGCGGCCACTCGGTTGATCAGAAGGAGTTCAAAGACTACGCGGCTTTTTTTACTGGCATTAGCCGGTATATAAAAAGGAGAGGTCGCGGATTTCGTCAAAAGAAGACATCGACGACCTGTCTAGCAGCAATCCAGGCGACATCGTAAGTGTCTTTCCAAACTTCTTCATTATTCGAGCAGCTCATTTTACTAACTCAAAGCATATGCTGTATTAATCTAGAGATGGAGGCTCTGGGTCGAGACACTCAAGTGTCTGTCTCCTGAGACGGGACGTACCATCGTGAGGACGACCCCCTTTTTCACAAGGACGATGAGATATCCACTATATATGAATGAGGGACATTCTTCAAAGAGAGCCTTGGCGGGTCCAGAGTGTCCATCATTCCGGACCTAACAAGGCTTCTTCCCTCTTATTCGGTAAACCCTCCTCCTACTAAATCTCAAAAGATACCTCCAACTCGAGGAAACCCGAGCGTCCCAACTCCACCTCCTAAGGGTCGACGCTTGAAGCATTGGCGCAGCGATGCGGCCCCTTCCAGGGGTCCTTCTGCCGCCGTAGAAGTTGTCCCCCAACAAGGGGTAACCATGAGGGCGGGAAAAGAGTGCAATCTTCAGATAGGTAATTCTCGCTATCCTCATATGCATGTCAGAGTTATAGGACCAGACGTCTAAGCATCTGGATTTGAACAAACCGGTTGCCAAAGACGCAACAACCGATGTTGATAATAATCCACCCCCGAGGGCCAGCGTGAAGCCGATATCTACCTCGGGGAATGCCACCGGGGGCCTCGCTCAGTAAACTCCTCGGGAGAGTGTTCAGACACAATGTCCGACTTGGGTAGCGCGTTGAGATATCGACACCGCGAGGCTGCTCTAAAGAGTCCCACCTTCACTAGCCAAGAGTTTAACGCTTTCAGTTTGATGGATGCCTACCTCAACACTGCTCGCTCTACCTTTACGGCGGTAGTAGACGTCCTAGCCAAGGGTTTAGAGGTATTTTCACATTCTAATTTAATATCATGTTAGGCGTTAGCCCCCGATATACTGGTCAGATGGCACATTCGATTGGTGGATTTATTTGTAAAGATAAAATATTATCTGTGTGGAGGTCAGTAGCCCCCAAGCCGAAGTATGGATACACGTATCCATAGTGAGGCCTAAATGAAAACACTGTTGTTTGTGCAGTCATCTCGGGAGATGAACGAGATGTTGTTTATAGAATCGGCTGAAACCAAGAAGCTTCGAAGTGCTTTGCAGGCCAAGGTGAAGAAAGTAAAGGAGTTTACCAGAGAAGTGCACGGTAAGTGCTTCTGATATAATAGTACGTTCTTCTGACGGATCTGTCAACCTGTCATTGATTCATCAATATTCCTTAGCAGCAGAAGTCATTAGTCAGTTGGAGAAAGACCTAAGTCGGGCTCAAGAGGACCATCTATATGTCAAGTCGCAAAGGCAGGCTAACCAACTTGTGCTAACCTGTGTAAGGAAGAGGTGAACACCCTAAGGGTGAGAAATGATCGCCAGGCCACATATATAGGGTGACTGCAGGCTCAATTGGCTACGACCCAGACAAAGGACCAACAGCCTGACGAGATTTCAAGTGGTAAGTAGTTCTTTTGTGTGTAATAGAGTCGAATTTCTGAACCATATAACCGATGCTAAGGCATGCGCCAATTGGTCATTTTGCTGGCCACCCCAAAGAAGCTACACACTCCCTGTCCGAGGACATCTGCTTGCCGCCGACCGAAGCATTAAAGAGCTCGGAAGGCGATGATGATTGTTTTCAAGGCACTATGGCCCGAGGAGGATTATGTGGCTGAAGGCTTGTCCAAGATTTCCGAGCGCCTGGAATGTGCCCCGCGTCGCATAAAGGCGTGGAAAATGTGCGTCTGCCGGGAGGGAGCCAGGGAAGCTTGGACCATGGTCCGGACCCACTACACAACGATAGATACAAAAAGCATGGCCGAAGTGGGCCCATCTGGTCCTGACGGGGAGAAAACCCCAACTTCTTTGTCATACGATAGCATAATGCTTGCCACTCATTTCTCCCAGCAGGATTGTGGCCTCAAGTCATTGATAGACGAACTGTACGAATAGTAGACCTTACTGTAATAGCTTTGTGTATCTATGTACACTTTGTTTTTAGTAATGCATCCGTAGTTTCAAACTATGTTGGCCAGCCTTCGGCTTCTCCCTTGCTAGTTAATGACCGAGGAGTGCTCCTTACTTCGGTTCGAGCGAGCATACTAGATATTTTAGAGAGCTAGGCAATCCGGCTATGTGGCTTGAGTAACAAGGTGATAGGGAGCTTATGTTATATCCCGTCTAGGTGAATGAAACATCTTTCATGGAAAATAGTTACGCTAGGGTGATTGTTTATGATCACAATGATCGGCCTGATCAAGGCAAGATATGTGCATCTGAGGTGGGCGTGAAGCCCCCAAGTATACCACCGAGGTGAGCGGTAAGCCCCCAGGTATATGTACGAGGTGGTCCGTAAGCCCCCGATTATGTTATTTCAATTTCTCTATCATTGCCGACCAACTTCTTCCTCATGAACACTCGCTTTCGACATCACCTGTCTGAGGTGCCTACTGGGTTAACCGGATGGCAACAATCGTAGAGGTGCTCCCTTTACCCCCTAGCCAAACAATCAGGAATATAGCTGGAAAGAACATGAGCCAGCAACCCAGCTTGGCCAAAACTTAAGTCAAGTTGATGCATATGTACGGCCAAAAACGAGAAGATCAAATGGGAATTTGATAACACCCTGAATATAAATGGCTGCGAAAATCCTGAGGCAAAGTATGTGTAGTACATGTAGTATGTGTACGAAGTAAATATAGCACTTAGGATCAACCAACCATTTATTGAAAAGAAAAACCAAGAAAGCCTAAAGCCGCCAAAAATTCATAAGCATAAAACTGTAGGAGGAAGGATAAGGGTGGTTGTGTTTAACCGTTAAAACGTCGGAGCGGGAAAGCGTTCCACGGGCTTGGCTCTAGTCTGTTATCTGTAGGATCTTGATGACCCACAAGTATAGGAGATCAATCGTAGTCCTTTCGATAAGTAAGAGTGTCGAACCAAACGAGGAGCAGAAGGAAATGACAAGCGGCTTTCAGCAAGGTAATTTCTGCAAGCACTGAAATTGTAGGTAACAGATAGTTTGATAGCAAGATAATTGGTAACGAGCAAGTAACGGTAATGGTATATAAAGTGCAGCAAGGTAGCCCAATCCTTTTGTGGAAAAGGACAGGCCAGAATAGTCTCTAATAATAGGCAAAGTGTTCTTGAGGGTACACGGGAATTTCATGTAGTCACTTTTATCATGTTGGTTTTATTCATGTTCGCTAGTTTGATAATTTGATATGTGGGTGGACCAGTGCTTGGGTGCTATTCTTAATTGAACAACCTCCCACTTATGATTAACCCCCTCGCAAGCATCCGCAACTGCGAGAAAAGTATTAAGATAAAATCTAACCATAGCATTAAACGTTTGAATCCAAATCAGCGCCTTACTAAGTAGCGCATAAACTAGAGTTTAAGCTTCTTTCACTCTAGCAACCCATCATCTAATAACTACTCCACAATGCATTCCCTTAGGCCCAAGAATAGTGAAGTGTCATGTAGTCGACATTCAAATGACACCACTAAGGGAATCACAACATACATATCATCAAAATATTGAACACATATCAAATTCACATGATTACTTGCAACATGACGTCTCCCGTGACCTCAAGAACAAACGTAACTACTCACAAATAATAATCATGCTCAAGATCATAGGGGTATTGACTAGCATAATGGATCTGAACATATAATCTTCCACCAAATAAACCATATAGTAATCAACTACAAGATGTAATCAACACTACTAGTCACCCATAGGTACCAATCTGAGGTTCTGGTACAAAGATTGAACACAAGAGATGAACTAGGGTTTGAGGGGAGATGGTGTTGTTGAAGATGTTGATGAAGATTGGCATCCCAAAGATGAGAGGGGTGTTGGTGATGACGATGGCTTTGATTTCCCCCTCCAGGAGGGATGTTCCCCCGACGGAATCGCTCCGCCGGAGGGCAAAAGTGCTCCTGCCCAAGTTCCACCTCGAGACGGCGGCGCTCCATCCCTAAAGTCCTCCTATTATCTTTTCTAGGTCAAAAGAGATTATATACCAGAAGATGGGCACCGGAGGTGGGCCGAAGAGGGCACAATCCACCAGGGCGCGCCTGGGGGGGGGGGGGCCTGGAGCGCCCTGGTGTCTTGTGCCCACCAGGGTGGCCCCCTCCAGTTGTTCTTCACTCCAGTATTTTTTATTAATTCCAAAGATAATCTCCGTAAAGTTTCAGCTCCATTGGAGATGTGCAGAATAGGTATCTCTGATGTGCTTTTTTCAGGTCTAGAATTCCAGCTGCCGGTATTCTCCCTCTTTGTGTAAACCTTGCATATTATGAGAGAAAAAGCATTAGAATCACTCCCTAAAGCATTATTATTCAACAAAACAAAATAAATAACAGTAGGAAATCATGATGCAAAACAGACGTATCAACTCCCCCAAGCTTAGACCTCGCTTGTCCTCAAGCGAAAGCCGAAATTGAAAAGCATGTCCACATGGTTTGAGAGAGAGGTGTCGATAAAAACAAAATATGGACATAGAAGCATCATGCTTATTATCATAACAACAACAAACTCTACCATAAAACTTATTCATATACTTTCATCATATAACTTCTCATGAACAAGTAACAATTCATCACAACATAGAAGTATAAAGCATAAACCTTGTTGAAAACCAACAAACTATGTTCTCAGTCAACTTTGCAATTACAATTCATTATATTTTCAGGAAGGGTCTCATGTCCGAGCCTTTTGGAAAGTCCACATAATAAACCATCATTTAGTCTTCTATGATTGCTAACACTCACAGCATACCCATGAGCAAAAAGTTTCAGCCGGACACATAGAAAGATATGGGCTTATAGTTTTGCCTCCCAATGTATTCACCTCAAGGGTGATGTCAACAATAATAACTCATGCCCACTCATACAACTGGATATATGTGCCTAGATCTTTCCTCACCACATGATGCTTGCAAAAGAAAAAAGTAGAAAGGAATAGGGAAGAATACTTTTACTCTTGCATAAAAGTAAATACATAAAAGTAAAAGATAGTCCCTTCGCAGAGGGAAGCAGAGGTTGTCATGCGCTTTTTTGGTATGTATGCCCAATCCTTTATGTAAAAGAACGTGCATCAACGGGCATCATCCGTCTATGTGAAGTGGACGGTTGCCTAGAAAATGCCTCGAGTTTCCCCGAGGTGGCACCGCCGACTACTAGGTAGGTGGACCAACACTCATGAGGAGCACTGGCCCAGGGGGTTGATTAATTATCCATGGGGTATTTATGCCCTATGCTTTTTTATTAAGTTGTTTGCAAATGTAGTACCAAAGTTGGGTCTTGCCAGACAAGTTTTAATCTAAAACGAATGGAGAGGGGGGTCCCCATAACAATCCTTAGCATGTTAGGAGCGCAAAATATGGAATATAACACCGGTACTCAGAACTAGTGTGGCAAAAGCGGAACAAAACACTGAGCAAGAGGCCAAGCCTTCCACCGTTGCTAGATATATATGTGCATTAATTTAAATAACAGTAAATAGAGTGATATAACCAAATAACCATGTTGACACATGGAAAGCTTGCACCTGCAACTAGCAACGCTATAAGATAAGTGTTGAGCAGCGGTAACATAGCCAATCAATGTTTTGCTAGGTAGTGGAGGGGTTAGAGGCTTTCATGGCAATTTAGGAGGCTGACACTTTAAGTGATAGGTGACGAATCATAATGGTAAAAGCGAGACATCTAGCAAGGCAAAAATAGTGTCGGGATCCGGGTATGATCATCTTGCATGTTGGTTCTTCAGAGGGACAAAGAGCTGGGTCCTCGTAGTTGTACTCTCCTGGATCCTCGTACTGAGGCTCAACACTCGCTTCTACCCAAAGAGAAACAGCACCAAATAAACATACAAACAAGGTGCCATGCACAAACAAGATGATATATGATCCATTTGAAGTATTTAACATGGCTACCCTAAGCTAGTCATGTTTCTCATGCATTTATTAAGTTCTTTAGTATTCTTGACAGAACGTCAAGTTTAGTTATTTGAACATGCATTATCATGGCAAATATGAATGATTCATGCAAAATTGATGCAAATGCATATGTAGAACATTGCAAACGGAGTAACGTAGCTCACGGTGCACTCCCGGGAAGGAACGAACGTTAACGGAGACAAAACACGGGATGAGGGAGGCCATGGGCCATTCCTTGGTATTCCAAGGATTCCACTGGATAAGAATTAAAATATATCAAGAATAGAGCTAAATATCATGCAAAACAATGGAGTATAGCTCCCACAAGTCACAAAACAATTCTACACACAATCTGTCCACAAACAGCAAAATGTCATCTTGCAACACACATACCCAGAGCTATAGAAAGTTTTAAATCAGAACCAAGGCATGGGCATGAATTACACAGCAAGCTTAACAAATCATCTATCTACAGCAACATGAAAGGAAGCATGGATCAATGGCAATGAAGATCACAAGATGGCATGTTGAATCAGTTTTTAGGGACTTGGTGGAAATTCCAGTTTTACAGAATCTGAGTTAACATGATAGCATCTTGACAGCAACTTTTATGTATGCTACAGGAACTTTCATGGAATGAAAATTAACAGGGTGATAGAGGGCAACCACTACTACAAAACACTAGCACTGAGCATGAGCTAAAACATCACAGATCACTTGGTAGCATCCCCTAAACATGGCATGAAAATAACTAAAGATTCTCAGACTTGGACAAATTTCACTAAGAGAATAGCAGCAGTTTATAACACCATAGCATCTTTAACAGCAAATAACTCTAAGATGCAAAACCTCTTTGGCAAGGTGAAGACACCAAATGACAGAGGGTGACAAGCACAACAATTCATGGCATTGAACCAACCCCAAAGAAACACTATATCCATGGGAATCATCAACACAACATGGGAAGAAAATAACAGTTCTAACACTTAAGAGATATTTGAACATGTGAAAACAGAATTTTAGTGGCATGTTGGCAACAAGAATCTCACTCATCACAAGATCTATCATGGCAAGCAAAAATACCAGGGGCTAGGGCACACCCAAATGAACATATAACATGTTGACAGTTCACCAAAGCATGCATGAATTAAATCATACAAAAACAACAAAAGGCCACCTCATCACAAAATAACATATTTACCAAGATGCTCAAATGACAGAAACAATGCCATCATTTGATTCCTGGGATTTTCTACCCCAAAATCATATATCACACTCATATGTTGTTGTTGGTAAAAACTCCCACAACGCTAAAAGAAAAACAACACAAAAACCTAATTGACTTATAAGTTAAAACTTGCCCTATTTGGCTACTGCCAAATATGGCCATGTACAGAAAAGGAAATTACCTTATCTGGAAAGGAATCAAAATGCAATGATTAACAGAAAAAAAAACAAAGAAACAAAACAAATAAAACAGGGCAAAGCCCCACCTAGCATAGACACCAGGGGCCCCCTGAGGATGACAACTTGGGCCAGGGTCCACTGTCAGGGCCTCATCTAACAGGGTAAAAAAAGGGGGATAATATTGCCACGGGGGGGGGGGGGGGGGGGGGTCGAACCCGCGACCACCTGCACACACAGCGGGCGCGCTAGCACTGCTCTACACGGGGGTACTCGACAGAAGAGGGGGCTCGGCTCCTCTTATCTAAACTACATGGGGGGAACAACCACTTGGTGGCAGAACCATGGCGACGCACGGCGGCTATGGCGGCGGCCTCCGGCAAGGGGAACTACCAGCGGGGAATGCGGACTATGAGGGGAACCCATCCCCGGGGTTAACCAACGGCTACGCGGACGGGGTGAGCTGCCCGAGCTCGAGCGGAAGCTCGGCTCGGTCATGGCGGCTACAACAGCTATGGCAGCAAGCGACTACGCGAGAGGGAAAGTGAAGCGGAGGAGGGGTGATGTCCTTCTCTGAAGATGATCTTCAAAGATCCGCGCAGAGCACGGCGAGCACTGCGTGGCACGGGTACGGCGATGTCTACGGTGGCCTAACGGCAACGGAGAAGGCACGGATCGGGAGCAGGGCTCACCTAGGGCTAGGCGAACAAGAAGAAGCTGCTGGAGAGGGGTCGGGGACGACGCGGGGAAGCACCGAAGTCCCGCTCGCCTCGGATCCGGGAAGCAGGAAGAAGATGGGCCAGGGAGGCGGCACTCCGGGGGCTGCAGGCGTCGAGTTCATTGTCGGGGACGACGGGCCTGCCTCCGCTGTTCGAACCACGGCCACAGGAGGGGCGGACGCGACGGCATCGAGCTACACCGGGCGCGTGCAGAAGCTCGTCCGGTTCATGGTGAGCAGCGCGACGGCGATGCTTGGGGGAGACCTACCTGCGGCGGCGCGGCGAGGAGGAGGGAGGAATGGATTGCGGGGAGCGCCTAGTGTACCGGGGACGCGCTTTATAGGCCCTAGGGGCGAGCGCCGGCCGTCAAATCAACGAACTTGCGACGTGGACATCCTGGATGTCCTGCCGTACAGGTTGAAGACGACGAACGCGCGGGGGGGGGGGGGGGGGGGGCTAGCTGGGTTGCGCTGGCTCGATGCTGCTGGGCCTGAGTGAGGTCGAAGGCCCAAGTGGGCTCTGCTCCTCTCCCTCTCACACAGAACGATTTTCCTTTTTAAAACAAAACAGAATCCAAAGAAAAACTCAGGGAAGCTAGAAAAAGAATTAGAGAAAAACTAAGATAGTTTTGAACTCACAAAATGACCCCCTATTTAACAAAATTAGATTGGGCATTTTTAGGGCAAGTAAAAAAAAACCACTTATATAATATAGCCATCTGTTTTGCCAAGATACAAAATGCAAACAGCCCCAAACATGTTTGAAAGTTATACCACAATTCTAGTCAGATTTTGTAGGATGAGTGCAACATTTTATAGAAATTAATAAGCAAGTAAAAATAATCACATTTTATTAGCCTATTGATCTGTCTAGCAAAATATTAACATGCAAACATATTTAAACATGTTGGAGAGCTAGTTTACCATAATGACTAGAATATTTAAGATAAGTGCAACATTTTTAATAGATGGATAGGGCAAGTAAACCAACACCTATTGTTTTTTTGAAAATAGGAGAAGTGGGCATGGTTTGAGGATTTGAGGAGAGGCTTTCACACCACAATGCACACCACACCATGATCACGCACACTCCCACTCAACATCACTTCAAACCAGGCATGATGCAATTATTGATGATGATATGATGACATGATGCAAATGACATGAAGCAAATTATATTACTCAAACACAAGGGCACAACAAGAAGGTTCCACATGAAAAAATGTTACAAATATGGAAGGAATGCTCTTGGGCTGTTACAACTCTCCCCCACTACATGAGGATCTCGTCCCGAGATCTAGGAACAGAAGAATTCGGGAAATTCGGAACGGAGATGGTCCTCTCGTTCCCAAGTGGCTTCTTTGTCGGAGTGATGTGACCACTTCACCTTTAGAAACTTGATTGACTTGTTGCGAGTCTTACGCTCAGTTTCTTCAAGGATAGCAACTGGATGCTCATGATAGGATAGGTATTCTTGGAGATCAACGGTGCGCTCGGGAGTCTTGAAACACTTCCGGAGCTGAAAGACATGAAACACATCATGCACATTTGAGAAATTGGGAGGAAGCTTGAGTTGGTAGGAAAGGTCGCCTCTTTTCCCAACATTCTTGAATGGACCCACAAAGTGTGGAGCAAGCTTCCGTTTGATGCCAAAGCGTTGAGTGCCCTTCATGGGAGACACTCGGAGATAGACAAAATCATCGATCTAGAAGGTCATGTCACGATGCTTGCTATCATAATAGCTCTTTTGACGGGATTGAGCTGCTTTGAGATTTTCACGAATGACACGGCACATTTCTTCTGCTTCAGTGATCATGTCATTACCAAGGATTTGACGCTCACCTGTTTCAGACCAACTGAGCGGGGTGCGGCACTTTCTGCCATAGAGAATCTCGAAAGGAGCTTTGCCAGAACTTGCTTGGAAGCTATTGTTGGATGACAACTCAGCAAACGGGAGACAATCTTCCCACTTCATGCCAAAACAAATCACACAAGCTCTGAGCATATCTTCAAGGATTTGATTGACTCTCTCAACTTGACCACTAGTCTGAGGATGGAAAACTGTGCTGAAACGGAGATTGGTCCCCATTGCAGTCTGGAAGGAATCCCAAAACTTGGAAGTGAAGATGCTTCCACGATCTGAGGATATGAGCTGAGGAACACCATGCAAAGAAACTATCCTTGATGTGTACAACTCTGCTAGTTGAGCTGCCGAGATAGATTCTTTGACCGGAAGGAAGTGGGCAACTTTGGTGAGCTTGTCGATAACCACGAAGATGGCATCATTTCCTCTCTTGGACTTAGGAAACCCAGTGACGGAATCCATTTCAACATGATCGAATTTCCACTCTGGGATGGGCAAAGGCTGAAGGAGGCCTGCTGGACGTTGATGTTCCGCCTTCACTCTACGACAAACATCACACTTGTTCACAAACTGAGCAATCTCACGTCTCATACGAGTCCACCAGAAGGTTTGCTTGACTTCCTGATACATTTTGGAACTTCCTCGATGAATTGAGAGGAGGGAATTATGTGCTTCATTCATGATAACCTTCCTGAGATCACCTTTAGGAACCACCAGACGGTCCTCGAACAACAAGGTATCTTTGTCATTAACACGGAAGCACTTATACTTTGGAATGCTCTTAGCCACACGTTTCTTCACTTTCTTCACCATAGCATCAAGAATCTGAGCTTGGTGAATCTGATCTTCTAGAGTCGGAGAGACTTCAAGATTGGCAAGAAAACCTTGAGGAACAACTTGGAGATTGAGCTTGCAGAATGCTTCACAAAGCTCGGGTTGAAGAGGCTTGAGAATGAGACTATTGTAGTACGCCTTTCTGCTCAGCGCATCTGCAATGACAGTTGCTTTTCCAGGAGTATACTCAATGCTTGGATTGTACTCCTCAATCATTTCCACCCAACGTGTTTGCCGAAGATTGAGATTGGGTTGAGTGAAAATGTACTTCAAGCTCTTGTGGTCGGTGAACACCTCAACTGGTCTTCGCAACAATAGATGTCTCCACGTCATCAGAGCATGAACAACTGCCGCCAACTCAAGATCATGAGTAGGGTAGTTCTTCTCGCTAGGCTTCAGCTGCCACGAGGTATAAGCCATAACCTTCTTATCTTGCATCAGAACACCACCATGACCTTGGAGGGAAGCATCACAAAACACTTGGAAAGGCTTGGATTGCTCGGGAGGAATAAGAACTGGAGCTGAAGTCAGCTTCTCCTTGAGTGTATTGAATGCCACATCACACTCAAGAGTCCACACATACTTGACACTCTTCTAAAGGAGGTTAGACAGAGGCTTAGCCATTTAAGAGAACTTCTCGACGAATCTTCTGCAATAACTTGCAAGCCCGAGGAAGCTTCGAAGCTGCTTGACATTTTGAGGAGGCTCCCACTTTACAATTGCCTCAACTTTCTCAGGGTGCACTTTAATGCCCTCGGCAGAGATGACATGCCCAAGGTACACCACTTTATTGAGCCAAAACTCACACTTGGAGAACTTAGCATAAAACCGATGCTCTCTTAGCTTGTCAAGCACAAGCCGGAGATGCTCTGCATGCTCTTCTTCGGTCTCCGAGAACACGAGAATGTCATCCAAATACACCAAGACGAACTCATTCTTGAAAGGAGAGAATATGAAGTTCATCATTCTGGAGAAAATCGGAGGCGCATTTGCTAGACCAAAGGACATAACGGTGTACTCATAAGAGCCAAAACTCGTCCTAAAAGCAGTCTTTGGGATATCTTCTTCACGAATACGGATTTGATGATAGCCCATACGGAGATCTAACTTCGAGAAAACCTTGGCACCTTTCAATTGCTCAAACAACTCATTGAGTTGGGAAGCGGATACTTGTTCCTGATTGTCTTCTTATTCAATGGACGGTAATCGACACATAGTCGGTCCGTGCCATCCTTCTTCTTGACAAACAGAACACCACAACCCCAAGGTGAAGAACTTCGTCTGATCAGACCCAGACGCTCTTGTTCATCTAGCTATTTCTTCAATTCTTTCAGCTCCTCTGGGCCAAGCTTATAAGGACGCTTGCACACCGGTTCAGTTCCAGGCTCGAGTTCAATCACAAACTCAACTGGCCTATGAGGAGGCATTCCTGGCAACTCTTCTAGAAAGACATCTTCATACTCCGAGACAACGGGAATTTGAGAGATGGCAGAAATTTCACCCTTCTCATTGACAGAAAATAGACGAATCGTGTCATCACGAGTAGCGAAAATGATCACATCTTCAGAAGGATGAGTCAATTGGACTTCTTTAGCTTTGCAATCAACATAAGCCTTGTTCATCACCAGTAAATCCATGCCAAGAATAAGATCAATATCGGAATTACCGAGCACAATTGGAGAGGCCAGAAAGGAATAGTTGCCCATTTTGATGGAAACATCCGGAACCACCAAACGAAAATTCATCACTTTGTCGGGAGAAACTATTGATAGAGGCTTGGACAAATTAACGGGACACAAATCATGCTTCTCGGTGAACGGCCATGAAATGAATGAATGCGATGCACCCGTGTCAAACAAAACTTTTGCAGGAATAGAATTAACCAAGAGATTACCATATTATCACTTGAGAAGAATCCTCTGGTTCAGCTGCATTAACCATGTTCACTCTTGCTGCCATGGGATTGTGCTTCACCATAGCACTGCCTGGGGGCCTAATAGGAGCAGGAGGCGGAAGACGCCGCTGGTTGGTGCACTTTTTGGAGTAATGGCCCTTGTGACCACACTTGTGACAAGTAACCTCTGAGGGCGGACGGAAGTTGCCTGGAGGAGGAGCATTTGCTGACTTGGGTGCCTGAGGCCTCTGCTAAAAACCTGGGTTGGGTGGGTGGGAAGGTCCACGACCACCATGCTGCTTGTGCTGCTGAGGAGGACGAAACGGAGGAGGAGGAGGAACCCAATACTTCTGCTGCTTAGGAACAATCTGAGAGCTGGACGAAGAAGAGTTGGAGTCCCTGAATCGCTTCCTTGAGTTCTCCAACCTGAGCTGAGCTCCCTCGAACTTTAGAGCCATGTTGTAGAACTGGTCAAACTCACGAGGCTCGTGCAGGACCAGACCCGACTGAAGTTCATCCTTGAGACCACCTCTGAACTGATAAATCTTGGACTTCTCATCAGGAACATCTTGCTTAGCATAGCGGGCCAGATTCTGGAACTCGATGTTATACTGATAGACAGACTTTCTCCCCTGCTTCCAATTCCTGAACTTCTCACGCATCTCCTCGACAAAGCTCGTCGGGATATGATGAGCTCTGAAGTCGCGACAGAAATCATCCCAGCTAATTGCACGATCACCTTTGGAATCCTTGTACTGCTGCCACCAATCTGCTGCCTGACCCTTAAGCTGGAAAGTTGCAAACTTGACATAGTCATCTGGCCTGACATTGCTGCACTCAAAATGCTTGTTCATTTCACGGAGCCAATCGTCTGCATCGAGAGGCTGCTCACAACAGGTGAAAGACTTGGGCTGATTTGCGAGGAACTGGTTCAGAGTTGCAAACTGCGGCTGATTATGGAAATTCCTTTGATGACCTTGCTGTCCCTGCTCTCTTTCCTGTAGCAACCTGAGCAACATCTGAGTGTTGGCATTGGTTTCGGCCATCACAACTTGCCAAGCTTCTAGAGGTGGAGGTGGGGGTGGTGGAGGATCAGACTGCTCTCCATCACGACCCTAATTCCCACGAGTTGCTGGCGCCATCCTGAAGATGGACAAGATTAATAGCACACCATTGACAAAGATGATAGAAATAAGCTGAATCAATGGCTTGAAAGAATTGCAACGGAATATCATCGATTGCATTCAAACTGCAAGTAGTAAGAACACTTTCTGCAGGATCTTGATAACATCATTAGAACATGAAGCCACTTGAAATAACACAAAAGAATTGAGCTAAGGTTGCTCGGAACAAATGTACGACCATCATACATCTGTCGGAAGATGATCCTAGGTAACTACTGGAAATCCCACCTGGAACTCTCGAAATCTTGGTTATGCAATCGGGTACACGGATACACGGAGTTTTATCCACCACTCAACTCCTAGCAGTAATACTACTCTCCAGTGTATCACATCCCTCAATATACACCCAAAGACCTCGGAAACTCATCTACCTCAGATCCTCGTAATCATAACGATACTAAAGATGGTAGTACATGTGATCCCGCTCCCCAGTACTGGGTGCCGCCACACTCTTCGCACCATGAATAGTATTGAAGCAATTTCGAACATCCGCGTTCTTAAGTACTTAGGAAACTGAACGATAACGATGTGTCAAGAATCCCCTGGAGCTCTACTCCCCGGGTCCAATCCATACATACGGGAGGAACCAAGAACAGAATTCCCGTCAAATCGGTATCATAGAGGCTGCAAAATACTCGCGTGATCCTAAATTTTTTTTTGAGCGAGAACAGGAGTAGAATTAAAATTCCTAAGTCGAATTCCTCACCAGAGTATAGAAGAGGAGTAAAAGAATCCTACTCTCCGATATAACTAGACTCAAAATAGGTTTTCACTAGACTCGACTAGGCCAATTTCGATCAAGCAAGGGGCTCCTATGGTCGGTATGGCTCTGATTACCAACTTGTCACGCCCAAGATGCGGTCCTATCCCTATTAAGGCTTGCGACCTCGACGGGGATAGAAGCGCATCTCGTTGTTCGCAAGTACTGTAAAACATTGCATACATGTAGGAAGAGATGAGTATATGAGTTGTCTTACACTCCCCACAAGCTATCTTACAAGTCGACACAAATTATTCATACATCATTCAGAAGGCAAGGTCCAGCTACGGACGAAAACAAACGATAAAAGAAGCAATGATAAACTGTCTAGCTATCCTAGGATCACCACCACGAAGCTCCCTACTCGTCTCGATACGTAACATACATTCGACCACGTTCTACATCATACTCCCACTGGAGCTGCGACACGTCATCTGACATGAACTCGTCAACACTTGTACCTGTATTGTTCTAATCTGTGAGCCACAGGGACTCAGCAATCTCATAACCCGGGTACCAAAACTATGTAAGCCAATAGGTGAGGAATTGGTTAAGTGGTGAGGCTGCAGCAAGCACAAAGCATGTATTTGGTGGCTAGCTTACGAGAACATGAATGTAAATAGGGTGGCCTATGTAAGGCGGTCGTGGACTAGCATGATCACTAAGTGATCCTGAACACCTACTTACGTCAACAAAAACCCCACCGTGTTCTCTCTCGGTTCATGTTCACGAGCAGAGACAGTCACGGTTAGGCACACGGTTGGTGTATTTTTTTGGGTTTACTTCAAGTTTACTATTACCGAGTGTTAAACAAATTTCCAAGTTGCCACGTAACCGCGGGCACGGCTTTCCAAAAGATTTAACCCTGCAAGGGTGCTCCAACTCATCCATCACAAACTAACCGCATGCCGCGGGAATAACCTTGACCACGAATCTCGTGATCTTCCTAGGCAATTCCACTAGAAAACCGCATCCTCGAGATAGCCCGAAGAAAAATCAGAATTCCTCGCGCAAGACATTCGAGAAACGTAAAACAAATCCAGCAAGACCACCCGGTGAGCCAGATCCGCTTCTAGAGCCGTGCGCTCTCTATCAACGGGCATCATCCGTCTATGCAAAGTGGACGGTTGCCTAGAAAATGCCTCGAGTTGCCCCGAGGTGGCACCGCCGATTGCTAGGTAGGTGGACCAACACTCATGAGGAGCACTGGCCCGAGGGGGTTGATTAATTATCCACGGGGTAGCTATGCCCTATGCTTTTTTTATTAAGTTGTTTAGCAAATGTAGTACCAAAGTTGGGTCTTGCCAGACAAGATTTAATCTAAAACGAATGGTCAGGGGGGTCCCCATAACAACCCTGAGCATGTTAGGAGCGCAAAATATGGAATACAACACCGATACTCGAAACTAGTGTGGAAAAGCGAAACAAAACACAGAGCAAAAGGCCAAGCCTTCCACCGTTGCCAGATATATATGTGCATTAATTTAAATAACAGTAAATAGAGTGATATAACCAAATAACCATGTTGACACATGGAAAGCTTGCACCTGCAACTAGCAACGCTATAAGATAAGGGCTGAGCAGCGGTAACATAGCCAATCAATGTTTTGCTAGGTAGTAGAGGGGTTAGAGGCTTTCATGGCAATTTAGGAGGCTGACAGTTTAAGTAGTAGGTGACGAATCATAACGGTAAAAGGGAGACATCTAGCAAGCCAAAAATAGTGTTGGGATCCGGGTATGATCATCTTGCCTGTTGGTTCTTCAGAGGGACAATGAGCTGGGTCCTCGTAGTTGTACTCTCCTGGATCCTCGTACTCAGGCTCAACACTCGCGTCTACCCAAAGAGAAACAACACCAAATAAACATACAAACAAGGTGCAATGCACAAACAAGATGATGCATGATCCATTTGAAGTATTTAACATGGCAACCCTAAGCTAGTCATGTTTCTCATGAATTTATTAAGTTCTTTAGTATTCTGGACAGAACCACAAGTTTAGTTATTTGAACATGCATGATCATGGCAAATATGAATGCTTCATGCAAAATCGATGGAAATGCATATGTAGAACGTTGCAAACGGAGTAACGTAGCTCACGGTGCACTCCCGGCAAGGTACGAACGTTAACGGAGACAAAACACAAGATGAGGGAGGCCATGGGCTATTCCTTGGTATTCCAAGGATGCCACTGGATAGGAATGAAAATCTAGCAAGAATAGAGCTAAATATCAAGCAAAACAATGGAGTATAGCTCCCACAAGTCACAAAACAATTCTACACACAATCTGTTCACAAACAGCAACATGTCATCATGCAACACACATATCCAGAGCTACAGAAACTTTTAAATCGCAACCAAGGCATGGGCATGTAGTACACAGCAAGCTTAACAAATCATCCATCTACAGCAACATGAAAGGAAGCATGAATTAATGGCAATGAAGCTCACAAGATGGCATGTTGAATCAGTTTTTAGGGACTTCGTGAAAATTCCAGTTTTACAGAATCTGAGTTAACATGATAGCATCTTCACAGCAACTTTTATGTATGCTACAGGAACTTTCATGGCATGAAAATTAACAGGGTGATAGAGGGAAACAACTACTACAAAACACTCTCACTGAGCATGAGCTAAAACATCACAGATCACTTGGTAGCATCCCCTAAACATGGCATGAAAATAACTACAGATTCTCAGACTTGGACAAATTTCACCAAGAGAATAGCAGCAGTTTATAACACCATAGCATCTTTGACAGCAAATAACTCTAAGATGCAAAATCTCTTTGGCAAGGTGAAGACACCAAATGACAGAGGGTAACAAGCACAACAATTCATGGCATTGAACCAACCCCAAAGAAACACTATATCCATGGGAATCATCAACACAACATGGGAAGAAAATAACAGTTTTAAAGATTAGAGATATTTGAACATATGAAAACAGAATTTTAGTGGCATGTTGGCAACAAGAATCCCACTCATCACAAGATCTATCGTAGCAAGCAAAAATACCCGGGGCTAGAGCACACCCAAATGAACATATAACATGTTGACAGTTCACCAAAGCATGCATGAATTAAATCATACAAAAAAGGCCACCTCATCACAAAATAACATATTTACCAAGTTGCTCAAATGACAGAAACAATGCCACCATTGGATTCCTGGGATTTTTCTACACCAAAATCATATATCACACTCAGATGTTGCTGTTGGTAGAAACTCCCACAACACTAAAAGAAAAACAACACAAAAACCTAGTTGATTTATAAGTTAAAACTTGCCCTATTTGACTACTGCCTAATATGGCCATATCTAGAAATGGAAATTACCTAATCTGGAAAGGAATCAAAATGCAATGATTAACAAAAAAACACAGAAAACAAAACAAATAAAACAGGGCAAGGCCCCACCTGGCATAGACACTAGGGGCCCCCTGAGGATGACAAGTGGGGCCAGGGCCCACTGTCACGGCCTCACCTAACTGGCTAACTGGGTAAAAAAGTGGGATAATATTGCCGCAGGGGGGGTCGAACCCGCGACCACCTGCACACACGGCGGGCGCGCTACCACTGCGCTACACGGGGGTACTCGGCAGAAGAGGGGGCTCGGCTCCTCTTAGCTAAACTACACGGGGGGGCAGCCACTTGGTGGTAGAACCACGGTGACACACGGCGGCTACGGCGGCGGCCTCCGGCGAGGTGAACTACCGGCGGGGAACGCGGACTACGAGGGGAACCCATCCAAGGGGTTAACCAACGGCTACGCGGACGGGGCGAGCTGCCCGTGCTCGAGCGGAAGCTCGGCTCGGTCATGGCGGCTACGGCAGCTACGGCAGCTACGGCAGCAAGCAAGGCGCGGCTTGCGGGCACAGAGCGCGTGCAGGGCATGGCAGGGCGACTACGCGAGCGAGCACGCGCACGCGAGAGGGAAAGCGAAGCGGAGGAGGGGTGCTGTCCTTCTCTGAAGATGATCTTCAGAGATCCGCACAGAGCACGGGGAGCACTGGTGTGGCACGGCTACGGCGACATCTACGGCGCCCTAACGGCGATGGAGAAGGCACGAATCGGGAGCGGGGCTCACCTAGGGCTCAACGGACAAGAAGAAGCTATTGGAGAGGGGTCGGGGACGACGCAGGGAAGCACCGAAGTCCCGCTCACCTCGGATCCGGGACGCAGGAAGAAGATGGGTTGGGGAGGCGGTGCTTCGGGGGCTGCAGGCGTCGAGCTCGTTGTCGGGGATGACGGGCCTGCCTCCGCGGTTCGAACCACGACCACAGGAGGGGCGGATGTGACGGCGTAGAGCTACACCGGGCGCGAGCAGAAGCTCGGCCGGGACATGGCGAGCAGGGCGACGACAATGCTTGGGGGAGACCTACCTGCAGCGGCGCGGAGAGGAGGAGGGAGGAATGGATTGCGGGGATCGCCTAGGGTATCGGGGACGCGCTTTATAGGCGCGAGGGGCGAGCGCCGGCCGTCAAATCAACGGACTTGCGACGTGGACATCCTGGATGTCCTGCCGTACAGGTTGAAGACGACGAACGCGCGGGGGGCTAGCTGGGCTGCGCTGGCTCAATGCTGCTGGGCCTGAGTGAGGTCGAAGGCCCAAGTGGGCTCTGCTCCTCTCCCTCTCACACAGAACGATTTTCCTTTTTATAACAAAACAGAAGCCAAAGAAAAACTCAGGGAAGCTAGCAAAAGATTTAGAGAAAAACCAAGTTAGTTTTGAACTCACAAAATTACCCCCTATTTAACAAAATTAGATTCGGCATTTTTAGGGCAAGTAAAAAAATCACTTATATAATATAGCCATCTGTTTTGCCAAGATACAAAATGCAAACAGCCCCAAACATGTTTGAAAGTTATACCACAATTCTAGTCAAATTTTGTAGGATGAGTGCAACATTTTACAGAAATTAATAGGCAAGTAAAAATAATCACATGTTATTAGCCTATTGATCTGTCTAGCAAAATATTAACATGCAAACATATTTAAAAAGGTTGGAGAGCTAGTTTACCGTAATAACCGAATATTTTAGATAAGTGCAACATTTTTAATAGATGGAATAGGGCAAGTAAACCAACACCTATTGGTTTTTTGAAAATAGGAGAAGTGGGCATAGTTTGAGGATTTGAGGAGAGGCTTTCACACCACAATGCACACCACACCATGATCACACACACTCCCACTCAACATCACTTCAAACCAAGCATGATGCAATTATTGATGATGATATGATGACATGATGCAAATGACATGAAGCAAATTATATTACTCAAACACAAGGGCACAACAAGAAGGTTCCATGTGAAAAAATGTTACAAATATGGAAGGAATGCTCTTGGGCTGTTACACAAAGATATTGAGCAAGCACCACATGTTGAAGGATCTATGACAATATAACTTCTATGTGGATATGAACAAACATAAATCATCACATTGTCTTGTCCAATGTCAAACATATTGACATATAATATTTAATGGGGGCTCACAATCATAAAAGATGTCCAAGATAGTGTATTTGCATGTGGATCTTCTCTTCCCTTAATAATTCTTTCATGAATTGCATCATTGACCAATGCTATGTTTGTCAATCTCCAATAAATTTTACTACTTATAATTTTCCTTATGTGATGACATTACTCACCATAGGATTAGCATATGATTCTTTTCATTTATTTCTCTTTCCTTTTATTTTGATTGCAACAAGAAAGTAGAGAGGCAAAAACTCAAACTAAACTTTATTATATAACTCTCACTCGATTACATAGATAGATAGGCCACGAAACTAACACACGAAAATAGATCATGCTAGACTTTTATTCAACTAAATCAGAGGAAAACTAAAGATCGAACTAAAATAGGTAAAGGTGAATAAAAGTGATGGTGATACGATACCGGGGCACCTCCCCCAAGCTTGGCTCAAGCCAAGGGGAGTGCGCATACCCGTGTGCTCAAGTCACCTTTGGTGGTGGTGATGAAGAAGGTGGTGGTGATGATGTGGTAGTCTTGTCCTCCAGCTTCTTGGGCAAGGGCTCCCCATCAAAAGTTGACACAAGAGTCCCCTGAGTCCTGCAACTGGCAGCTAAACTCATACCTTTAAATCCCGCTTCATATTCAAAAACTTGGTTTTGAAGATCATAAACTTGGCTTTGCAGAAAATTGATTTGCTCGTTGAGGGCGGAGATGATGTCCTTCACAGACCGGCCATCCACCATCTGATCACGGGTGAACTCTGTGATCATGGAGTGATTGGCACTAAGTCCACGCTCCACCATCTTTTGGCACTTGAAGATTTCTTGTTCCACCGCCTCGAGCCTAGCCTCCACGCTTCTGGTCCTCTTGGGTGCCTAAACATCACAGATGTGGAGCACCCCCTCACGCATCTCAATGGCTTGAGGGTGCTTCATTGTCTCCGGCAAGTATGGGTTGATGACCTTCTCGAAGAACTTGTCCTTGGAGGAGCTTGGTGGAGCCATGGAGATCTAGATCTGACGAGAAAACAACACGAAACAAGAAGAGATAATTTTTCTGTGATGCGGTCATCAAAACAGTCGGGGTATATATAGAGAATTTGTATTCTTGGGAAACAAGCATATGGAAGGAAAACGGAGTCGGGAAGGTATCCGTGGTGGGCACGACCTACCAGGGCGCGCCCAGGGGGGCTGGCACACCCTGGTGTATCGTGCTCACCTCGATCACCTTCCGGTTTATTTCTTAAATTCCAAAATTTTCTAATATTCAAAAACTGACAAAAAATATTTTTACGGAATTTTTGGAGTCCGTTTACTTACCGTATCACGTACCTCCTATTTTTTAGAATTCTGGAGTGTTCTGGAAGGTTTCTTTTATGTGTTCCTCCAGTGTCATGGTTTGGATAACATTGCTTTCAACGTTAATAGGCGTATCTGAGATATAGTTCTTTATTCTTTGTCCATTGACCACCTTCGGGTAAGTACCTTCGGCATTATTAATCTTGATAGCTCCATAACAATAAACCTCTTCGATAATATAAGGTCCTTCCCATTTGGAGAGAAGCTTACCTTCAAAAAATCTTAAACGAGAGTTGAACAAAAGAACACAGTCTCCTATTTTGAATTCCCGCTTTTGGATTCTTTTGTCATGCCATGTTTTTACTTTTTCTTTGAATAGTTTGGCATTTTCATAGGCTTGGGTTCTCCATTCATCTAGTGATCTAATATCAAATAGCCTCTTCTCACCGGCAAGTTTGAAATCATAGTTGAGTTCTTTAATTGCCCAAAATGCTTTATGTTCGAATTCTAGAGGCAAATGACAAGCTTTTCCATATACCATTTTGTATGGAGACATACCCATAGGATTTTTATAAGCTGTTCTATAGGCCCAAAGTGCATCATCTAGTTTCTTAGACCAATTCTTTCGAGACCTATTGACAGTTTTTTGTAATATCAATTTTATTTCTCTATTGCTAAGTTCAACTTGACCACTAGATTGAGGATGATAGGGTGATGCAATTCTATGGTTAACATCATATTTAGCAAGCATCTTACGGAAAGTACCATGAATAAAGTGTGAACCACCATCAGTCATTAAGTATCTAGGGACTCCAAACCTCGGGAAGATAACTTCTTTAAGCATTTTAATGGAGCTGTGGTGATCAACACTACTAGTTGGAATAGCTTCTACCCACTTAGTGACATAATCAAAAGCAACCAAAATATGAGTGTACCCGTTAGAGGAAGGAAAAGGTCACATATAATCAAAACCCCAAACATCAAATGGTTTGACAACAAGTGAATAATTCATAGGCATGTCCTGACGCTTACCGATATTACCAATTCTCTGACATTCATTACAAGACAAGACAAACTTACGGGCATCCTTGAAAAGAGTAGGCCAATAAAAACTAGATTGCAATACCTTGTGAGCAGTTCTATCTCCCGCATGATGTCCTCCATAAGCTTCGGAATGACATTTCCGTAGGAATTGTTCCTGTTCATGCTCAGGTACACAACGTCTAATAATACCATCTACTCCTTCTTTATAGAGATGTGAGTCATCCCAAAAGTAATGTCTTAAATTATAGAAGAATTTTTTCTTTTGTTGGTATGTGAAGCTAGGTGGTATATATTTGGCAACAATGTAGTTAGCATAATTACCATAGCAAGGGGTGTTTTGAGAAACACTTATTGCAGCTAACTGTTCATCAGGAAAACTATCATCAATAGGTATTGGGTCATCAAGAATATTTTCTAACCTAGACAAGTTATCAGCTACGGGGTTCTCAGCTCCCTTCCTGTCAACAATATGTAAGTCAAATTCTTGAAGAAAGAGAACCGACCTAATAAGTCTAGGTTTAGCATCTTTCTTTTCCATAAGATATTTTATAGTAGCATGATCGGTGTGAACAATAACTTTGGAGTCAACAATATAGGATCTTAATTTATCACAGGCAAATACAACTACTAAAAATTCTTTTTCAGTAGTAGCATAATTTCGTTGAGCACTGTCTAGAGTTTTGCTAGCATAATGGATAACATTCAATTTTTTATCAACTCTCTATCCTAGAATAGCACCAAGAGCATAATCACTAGCATCACACATAATTTCAAAAGGCAAGTTCCAATCAGGTGGTTGAACGGTAGGTGCAGAGGTTAAGGCTTTCTTCAGTGTTTCAAAGGATTCCACACAATCATCATCACAAACAAAAGGAATATCCTTTTGCAAAAGATTAGTAAGAGGCCTAGAAATTTTAGAGAAGTATTTAATGAACCTCCTATAGAAACCAGCATGACCAAGGAAACATCGAATACCTTTAATATCTTTAGGACATGGCATTTTCTCAATTTCATCAACTTTAGCTTTATCCACCTCAATACCTCGTTCAGATATTTAATGCCCCAAGACAATACCTTCATTAACCATAAAGTGTCACTTCTCCCAATTCAAGACAAGATTAGTTTCTTCACATCTCTGCAAAACTCGATCAAGGTTTCTTAAGCAATCATCAAAAGAAGTCCCGTAAACGGAAAAATCATCCATGAAAACATCCACAATCTTTTCACAAAAATAAGAGAATATAGCAGTCATACATCTTTGAAAGGTAGCAGGTGCATTGCATAAACCAAAAGGCATACGTCTGTAAGCATAGGTTCCAAAAGGGCAAGTAAAGGTGGTTTTCTCTTGATCAGATTGTCACACAGGTATTTGAGAGAAACTAGAATATCCATCCAGAAAACAAAAGTGTCTGTGCTTAGATAATCTTTCTAGCATTTGATCAATGAAAGTCAGAGGGTAATGATGTTTTCTAGTAACTTTATTTAACTTTCTAAAGTCAATTACCATTCTATAGCCAGTGACAATTCTTTGTGGAATGAGTTCATTTTTATCATTAGGAACAATGGTTATACCTCCATTCTTAGGGACACAATGAACGGGACTCACCCATCTACTATCAGCAATGGGATAGATTATACCTGCTTCCAGAAGCTTTAATATTTCAGTTCTTACCACTTCTTTCATCTTAGGATTTAATCGCCATTGATGATCAACAACGGGTTTAGCATCAAGTTCCATATTAATCTTGTGTTGACATAGAGTGGGACTAATGCCCTTAAGATCATTAAGAGTATATCCAATAGAAGCCCGGTGCTTCCTTAGAACTTTTAATAATCTTTCTTCTTCATGTTCTGAAAGGTTAGCACTAATTATAACAGGATATATCTTTTCCTCATCAAGGTAAGCATACTTCAAAGTGTCAGGCAATTGCTTTATATCAAACATAGGATCACCTTTAGGTGGAGGAGGACCTCCAAGAGTTTCAATAGGCAAATTGTGTTTCAGGAGAGGTTGTTGTTCAAAGAAAATTTGATCTATTTCATTTCTTTCAAGCAAGTGCATATCATTTTCATGGTCAAGCAAATATTGTTCTAATGGATCAGTAGGAGGCACAGCAATAGAAGCAAGACCAATTATTTCATCCTTACTAGATAACGTTCTATCACGAGGTTGTATACTAAACTTGGAAAAATTAAACTCATGAGGCACACCACCAAAACTGACACCGACAGTTTGTTTTTCACAATCTATCTTAGCGTTGACGGTGCTCAAGAAAGGTCTACCAAAGATAATGGGACAAAAGTCATCTTGTGGGGATCCAAGAAATAGAAAATCAGTAGGGTGTTTTACTTTCCCACACAAGACTTCAACAACTCTAACAATCCCAAGTGGTGTGATGGTGTCTCAATTAGCAAGTTTAATAGTAACATCAATGTCTTCTATTTCAGCAGGTGCTATTTCATTCACAATTTCTTGGTATAAGAGAAAGGGATAGGACTCACACTAGCACCCAAATCACATAAACCATGATAGCAATGATCTCCTATTTTGACTGAGACAACATGCATGCCTTCTATGGGTCTATGTTTATCTTTTTCATCGGGTTTGGCGATTATAGCAGCTTCATCACAGAAGTAGATAACATGTCCATCAATATTTGCTACCAAGAGATCCTTAACCATAGCAACACTAGGTTCTACTTTGATTTGCTCAGGGGGCTTAGGTGCTCTAATATTACTCTTACGAAACACAGTAGATACCTTAGCATGTTCCTTTATCCTAACAGGGAAAGGTGGTTTTTCAATATAAGCGGTAGGCACAACTGGATCAACATTGTAAATGATGATTTCATCTTTAGATATGACCGGTTCTTTAATTTCTTCTTTAATAGGAGGATGATATTTAAACCACTTCTCCTTAGGGAGATCAACGTGAGTAGCAAATGCTTCACAGAAAGAGGCTACTATCTCAGAGTCAAGTCCATATTTAGTGCTAAACTTGTGAAAAGTATCGGTATTCATAAAAGATTTAACACAATCTAACTCAAGCTTTATACCTGACTCATTACCTTCGTTGAGTTCCCAATCTTCAGAGTTGTGTTTAATTCTTTCTAAGAGATCCCACTTGAATTCAATAGTCTTCTTCATATAAGAACCAGCACAGGAAGTATCGAGCATGGATTGATCATTATGAGAAAGCCGAGCATCAAAATTCCGAATGATAACTTCTCTCGGGATGTCATGATTGGGGCATGAATATAACATTGACTTAAGCATCCCCAAGCTAGAGCGAAGCTTTCTCCTTCACGAGGCCAAAAATTATATATATAATTCCGATCACGATGAACTAGATGCATGGGATAAAACTTTTGGTGGAATTCCAATTGTAATCGATTCTAGTTCCATGATCCAAGATCATCACATAGCCTATACCATGTCAATGCTTTTCCCCTCAAAGATAAAGGGAAAACCTTCTTCTTAGCTTCATCTCCAGGTAAACCTGCAAGCTTAAATAATCCACAAATTTCGTTCACATATAATAAGTGCATATCAGGATGTTCAGTTCCATCTCCTGCATAAGGTTTAGCAAGCAGTTGTTCTACCATACTCGAAGGAATTTCATAACCAATATTTTCAGCATTTGATAAGGTTGAGGGGCAACTAATTGTGGTTCCGGTCGAGGTGAAGATACCCCGAACAAACCCCTCAAAGGATTGTTTTCCATAGTAGCAAGTAACAATAAATTTCAGCACGTAGTATAAGTTTTTCCTTACCGATTTCCACTTACCAAGAGTGCTTCACTCCCCGGCAACGGCGCCAGAAAAGAGTCTTAATGACCCACAAGTATAGGGGATCAATCGTAGTACTTTCGATTAGTAAGAGTGTCGAACCCAACGAGGAGCAGAAGGAAATGACAAGCGGTTTTCAGCAAGGTAATTTCTGCAAGCGCTGAAATTGTAGGTAACAGATAGTTTGATAGCAAGACAATTGGTAACGAGCAAGTAATGGTAACGGTAAATAAAGTGCAGCAAGGTAGCCCAATCCTTTTGTGGCAAAGGACAGGGCAGAACAGTCTCTAGTAATAGGCAAAGTGTTCGCTACTTTCATAATTTGATATGTGGGTGGAACGGTGCTTGGGTGCTGTTCTTACTTGAAAAAACTCCCACTTATGATTAACCCCCTCGCAAGCATCCGCATCTACGAGAAAAGTATTAAGATAAAATCTAACCATAGCATTAAACGTTTGAATCCAAATCAGCCCCTTACGAAGTAGCACATAAACTAGGGTTTAAGGTGCTGTCACTCTAGCAACCCATCGTTCGATAACTACTCCACAATGCATTCCCTTAGCCCCAAGAATGGTGAAGTGTCATGTAGTCGACATTCACATGACACCACTAAGGACATCACAACATACATATCATCAAAATATCGAACACATATCAAATTCACATGATTACTTGCAACATGACTTCTCCCGTGACCTCAAGAACAAAGGTAACAACACACAAATAATAATCATGCTCAAGATCAGAGGGGCATTGAATAGAATAATGGATCTGAACATATAATCTTCCACCAAATAAACCATGTAGTATCAACTACATGATGTAATCAAAACTACTAGTCACCCACAGGTACCAATCTGAGGTTCCGGTACAAAGATTGAACACAAGAGATGAACTAGGGTTTGAGAGGAGATGGTGTTGTTGAACATGTTGATGAAGATTGGCCTCCCAAAGATGAGATGGGTGTTGGTGATGACGATGGCTTTGATTTCCCCCTCCGGGAGGGAAGTTCCCCCGGCGGAATCGCTCCGCTAGAGGGCAAAAGTGCTCCTGCCCAAGTTCCGCCTCGAGACGGCGACGCTCCATCCCGAAAGTCCTCCTCTTATTTTTTCTAGGTCAAAAGATATTATATAGCAGAAGATGGGCACCGGAGGTGGGCCGAGGAGGGCACAACCCACCAGGGCGCGCCTGGGGTGGCCTGGCGCACCCTGGTGTCTTGTGCCCACCAGGGTGGCACCCTCCAGTAGTTCTTTGCTCCAGTATTTTTTATTAATTCCAAAGATAATCTCCATAGAGTTTCAGATCCATTGGAGATGTGTAGAATAGGTATTTCTGATGTGCTTTTTTCAGGTCCAGAATTCCAGCTGCCGGTATTCTCTCTCTTTGTGTAAACCTTGTATATTATGAGAGAAAAGGCATTAGAATCACTCCCTAAAGCATTATTATTCAACAAAACATAATAAATAACAGTAGGAAATCATGATGCAGAATGGACGTATCAGATCTCACATATGGTACGCCCCTCTGGTGAGCACTTGTTCGATGATGAACGGTCCGTCCCATTGTGGATAAAGTTTATGCTTATGTTCTTCAGGTGAAACAGTATGACCAAATCACCTTTGTTCAACGCCTTTATCGGGACATCCCTGCTCTGGTAGCACCGCACCTGCTATTGATAGAGAGTGGAACGCGCCAGAGCCACATTTCGTTCCTCTTCCAGTGCGTCAAGGTCATCCTGCTGATCCAAATCGGCTTCCCTTTCTTCATACATGCCCACTCTTGGCGCGTCATGAATTATATGACAAGGTAGGATGGCCTCGGCACCATACACCATAAAAAGAGATGCATAACCTATAGAACGGTTAGGCATAGTATGCAAACCCCATAGTATGAAGTCGAGCTCCTCCACCCACTTGCAATCGGACTCCTTCAAGGAACAGACCAAGCGCGGCTTCATGCCGCTTAGGACAAGGTCGTTAGCGCGTTCAATCTGCCCACTGGTATGGGCGTGATAAATGGAGTCATAGTTGAGCTTCATGCCCAACTTCTCACACCACGCTTATACTTCCTTGGCCATGAAATTGGAGCCGTTGTCTGTAATTATGCCGTGGGGGACGCCATATCGGTGCACCATGCTGAAAATAAAATCTATGACGTCGGCGGCTGCTGCTGCTGGGACTGGTTTAGCCAAGATCCACTTCGGAAACTTGTCTACCATGACAAGTAAGTAATTGTTTTAGTGAGAGCCTCCCTTCAAGGGGCCGACCACAAAAGGCCAGGAAATCGAGATCCTTTGAAGGGCTATGGCCAGTATATGGCTTTGGTTTGCAAAAACCTGACAGCCCTGGCATCGTTCAACCAGTGTTTTGCGTCCTCCTTGGTGGTAGGACAATAGAAGCTAGCTTGGAAAGCCTTACTGACTATAGACCGGGCTGCTGCATGATGCCCAGTCATGCCGGAGTGGACTTCTGCAAGGAGCTTCGTCCGTCTACCTCGGATATACACCTTTGGAGAATGCTGGTGATGCTTCATTTGTATAACTCACCCTCATGAACCCGATATGCCTTAGATCGTCATATTATTCTTCACGCCTTGTCATGGTCGTCGGGCAGCTCCTTATGGAGCAAATATTTGAGAAAAGGATCGGTCTATGGCGCGATTGCTGCCATGATTTCATGAGCTGAGGTCGTTTCTTCAAGGTATGAACCCCCTATTATTCCGTTGTCATCATCGGCTGCTGGAGATTTAACCTTTCTGGAGTCGTGGGTGCCTACGCCGTTGGTTCCATCTTGCCAGACCACAGACGACTTGAAAAGCTGTTTGAGAAAAGCGTTTTCTAGGATTTTGTCGCACTTGGCACCCATTCTTGCAAGGGCGCCAGTGGCTTGATTTCTTTCCCGTGGGATGTGATGGAATTCTTGCCCCTTGAAGTGGGATGATATTGTCAAGACGACATTACGGTATACGGTCATGTTTGGGTCCTTTGCGTCGAGCTCGCCGTTTACTTGGGAAATGGCGATATTGGAGTCACCTCGGACCTGAAGGCGTTAAATGCCCATCGATGCTGCTATCCAAAGCCCATGCAATAGAGCCTCATATTCGGCTGCATTGTTGGAATCTGTATACATGATTTACAAGACGTAGCGTATATTATCACCAGTGGCTAAGGTCAGAACGACCCCGGTAACTAGCCCTGCCAGCATCTTGGAGATGTCAAAGAACATAGTCTAATGTGAATATGTACTATATTCTCGAGGGATTTTGGCTTCTATCCACTCGACCACGAAATCTGCTAGCACCTGAGATGTGGGTGGAAGATGATCTCGAAAGGGAGGAGTTCTATTGACCACTTGGCAATGCGCCCAATGGCGTCTCTGTTATTTATTATGTCCCCTAAAGGGACTTTGGATGCTATTGTAATGGAAAACTCTTGAAAGTAGTGTCGTAGCTTCCGGGATGCCATAAAAACCGCATAGGCAATCTTTTGGTAATGAGGGTACGTGGTTTTGCATGGCATTAATACCTCCGAGACATAGTACACCGGTTTTTGCACCTGGAATTTGTGGCCTTCGGCGTCGTGCTCGACCACTAGGAGGATTCTCGCCGGATTGGCATCGATTCCTCTTTGGGAAACGATGAATCCGAGCAGTTTTCCTGCTGGCACCCCAAGGATGCACTTCTCCGGGTTAAGCTTAATATGATAGACCCGAAGACTGGTGAAAATATCACCGAGGTCCTTTACCTGATGTCGGACGTCTTTGGTTTTGACAAACACGTCGTCTACGTAAGCTTGGATTGTTTTGTCGATGTGATCTTTGTTGGAAATATGCCCTAGAGGCAATAATAAAAGATTTATTATCATATTTCCTTGTTCATGATAATCATTTATTCTCCATGCTATAATTGTATTGATTGGAAACTCAGATACATGTGTGAATACATAGACAACATTGTGTCCCTAGTGAGCCTCTACTAGACTAGCTTGTTGATCAAAGATGGCCAAGGTTTCCTGACCATGGACATGAGTTGTCATTTGACAACGGGGTCACATCATTAGAAGAATGATGTGATGGACAAAGACCCAACCATAAGCATAGCATGTGATCATTCTAGTTTATTGCTACTCCTTTATCGAGGTCAAGTACATGTTCCTACAACCATGAGATCATGCAACTCCCGGACACCAGAGGAATGCCTTGTGTGTATCAAACTTCAAAACGTAACTGGGAGACTATAAAGGTGCTCTACAGGTATCTCCGAGGGTGTCTGTTGGGTTGGCGTGAATTGAGACTGGGATTTGTCACTCCGTATGATGGAGAGGTATCTCTGGGTCCACTCAGTAATAAAACATCACAAGAAGCTTGCAAGAAATGTGAATAAGGAGTTAGTCACGGGATCTTGTATTACGGAATGAGCAAAGAGACTTGCCAGTAACGAGATTGAACTAGGTATGGAGATACCGACGATCGAATCTCGGGCAAGTAACATACCGATGGACAAAGGGAACTGCATACGGGATTGATTGAATCCTTGACATCGTGGTTCGACCGATAAATATCTTCGTAGAATATGTAGGAACCAATACGGGCATCCAGGTCCCGCTATTGGTTATTGACCGGAGAGTATCTCGGTCATGTCTGCATAGTTCTAGAACCCGTAGGGTCTGCACACTTAACGTTCGGTTACGATTTAGTATTGTTGAGTTATATATGTTGGTGACTGAAGGTTGTGCAGACTCCCGGATGAGATCCCGGATGTCACGAGGAGTTCCGGAATGGTTCGGAGGTAAAGATTCATATATGGGAAGTTGGTATTCGGGCACCGGATAGTTTCGGGGTTTGCCGGATTCCATCGGGTGTGCCGGAAAGGGTTCCGGGGGTCCACCGGGGAGGGCCACCTACCCCGAAGGGCCCCATGGGGTGAGAGGGAGGCACACCAGCCCCTGGTAGGTTGGGTGCCCCGCCTCCCAAGGCCCATGCGGCTAAAGGCCAAGGGTTGGCCCTGGGGTGCCCCCCCCCCCTTGCCTTGGGGGCCAAGGCAGCCCCCCAGGCCGATGCGCCCATCCATAGGGAAACCCTGGGGTGGCCCACCCCTCCCCCTTGCCCCTATATATACTTGAGGGGAGGGAGGGCAGCCGCACCCAAGCCACAGTGCAGCTCTCCTCTCCCTCTTGTAGTTCTTCTCCCTCCAGTCGAGACACTCCTTGGCGAAGCCCTTCCGGGACAGCTCCACCACCGCCGCCAACACGCCGTCGTGCTGCTGGAGAACTCATCTACCTCTCCGCCCTTGCTTGCTGGATCAAGAAGGCGGAAAAGCCATCGAGATGTACGTGTGCTGAACGCAGAGGCACTGTCCGTTCGGTGCTAGATCGGAACGGAACAAGATTGGATCGCGGGATGGATCGTGATTGGATCGCGAAGACGTTCGACTACACCAACCGCGTTTCTTAACGCTTCCAGCTTAGCGATCTACAAGGGTATGTAAATGCACTCCTCCTCTCGTAGCTGTTGATCTCCATAGATAGATCTTGGGTGTTCATAGGAATTTTTTTGTTTCCCATGCAACGTTCCCCAACAGTGGCATCATGAGCTAGGTCTATGCGTAGATAACATGCACGAGTAGAACACAAAAGAGTTTGTGGGTATTGATGTTCAGATTGCTTACCTCCTTAGTCTTATCTTGATTCGGCGGTATTGTGGGATGAAGCGCCCCGGACCAACCTTACTCGTCCACGTACAAGAGACCGGTTCCACCGACCGACATGTAACTTCGTTGCATATAGGTGGCAGGCGGGTGTCTGTCTCTCCCACTTTAGTTGAATCGGATTCGACAGAGGTGGTCCTTGTAGAAGGTTAAAAGGCAACTTGATTATCACCATTGTGGCTTTGCGTAGGTAAGAACGGCTCTTACTAGTTACCCATAGGAGCCATGTAAAATATGCAACAACAATTAGAGGCCGTCTAACTTGTTTTTGCAGGGTATGTTGTGATGTGATATGGCCAAGACATGATGAGATATATGTGATGTATGAGATGATCATGTTTTGAATAAATTATCCCGACTTGCATGTCGATGAGTACGGCAACCGGCAGGATCCATAGGGTTGTCTTTAATTTATTTTTGCCATTTTTTACTTTAAATTATCTTTATGAGTTAGCGATATTTGTAGAAGCAATAGTTGGCGTGACAACCACATGACGACATGATGATGGAGATCATGGTGTCATGCCGGTGGCGATGGAGATCATGCCGGTGCTTTGGAGATGGAGATCAAAAGCACAAGATGATGATGGCCATATCATGTCACTTATATGATTTGCATGTGATGTTAATCCTTTATGCATCTTATTTTGCTTAGGACGACGGTAGCATTATAAGATCCCTCACTAAAAATTTCAAGATAAAATTGTGTTCTCCCCAAGTACGCACCGTTGCAAAGGTTCGTCGTTTTGAAGCACCACGTGATGATCGGCTGTGATAGACTCTACGTTCGCAAACAACATGTGTAAGCCAGATTTACACACGCGGAATACTTGGGCTAACCTTGATGAGCCTAGCATGTACATACATGGACTCCAAACACGCTAGACCGAAAGGTCGAACATGAGTCATATAGTAGATATGATCAACATGGAGATGTTCACCATTGAAACAACCTCATCTCACGTGATGATCGGACTTGGGTTGGTGGATTTGGATCATGTTAATTTAACAACCTGAGGGATGTTGATTTGAGTGGGAGTTCTTTAGTAATATGATTAATTGAACTCATTATCATGAATATAGTATGAAGTTGTATTTGCAAAATTTTGTTGTAGATCAATGGCTCACACAACACCTCCCCTAAATTTTAATGCGTTCCTAGAGAAAGCTAAGTTGAAAGATGATGGAAGTAACTATGCAGACTGGGTCCGTAATCTGAGGATTATCCTCACATCTTCCACAAAGCCTTATGTCCTTGGTGCGCCGCTTGGTGTGCCACCCCCTCCAGCATCGTCTGTGGACGTTGTGAACGCCTGGCAGGCACGTTCTGATGACTACTCTATAGTTCAGTGTGCCATGTTGTACGGCTTAGAATCGGGACTTAAAAAGCGTTTTGAATGCCACGGAGCATATAAGATGTTCTAGGAGTTGAAGTTAATATTTCAAGGAAATGCCCAGATCGAGAGGTATGAGACCTCCGATAAGTTCTTTGCCTGCAAGATGGAGGAGAATAGTTCAGTGAGTGAACACCTACTCAGAATGTCTGGGTACTACAACTGTTTGAATGATTTGGGAGTCCAGCTTCTTCTCGAAACGGTCACTCACAGAATTCTCCAGTCACTGCCACCTAGCTTCAAAGGCTTCATGATGAACTATAATATGCAAGGGATGGAAAAGTCTGTCTCTGAGCTGTTCACGATGCTGAAAGTTGCGGAGGTAGAAATCAAAAAGGAGCATCAAGTGTTGATGGTGAATAAAACTACTAGTTTCAAGAAAGGCATGGGAAAGAAGGGAAACTTCAAGAAGGGTGGCAAGCAAGTTGCCGCTCCCGTGAAGAAACCCAAGGCTGGACCCAAGCCATAGACTGGGTGCTTCTATTGCAAGGGGACTGACCACTGGAAGCGGAATTACCCCAAGTACCTGGCTGATAAGAAGGCTGGCAATGTCAACAATGGTATATTTGATATACATGTTATTGATGTGTACCTCACTAGTTCTCGTAGCAATGTGTGGGTATTTGATACCGGTTCGGTTGCTCATATTTGTAACTCGAAACAGGAGCTGCGGAACAAACGGAGGCTGGCGAAGGATGAAGTGACGATGCGCGTCGAAAATGGTTCCAAGGTTGATGGAATCGCCGTCGGCACGCTTGCTCTTCAATTACCATCGGGATTAGTAGTAAACCTAAATAATTGTTATTTGGTGCCTGCGTTGACCATGAACATTATATCTGGATCTTTTTTATTGCGATACGGTTATTCAGTTAAATCAGAGAATAATGGTTGTTCTATTTATATGAGTAAGATCTTTTATGGTCATGCACCCAATGTGAATGGTTTATTCTTGTTGAATCTCGATAGTAGTGATACACACGTTTATTACATTGATGCCAAAAGATACAAAGTAAATAATGATAGTACCACTTTCTTGTGGCACTGCCTCTTAGGTCATATTTGTGTAAAATGCATGAAGAAGCTCCATGCTGATGGACTTTTGGAAATCACTCGATTTTGAATCGCTTGATACATGCGAAAAGTGCCTCTTGGGCAAGATGACGAAAACCCCGTTCTCCGGTACAATGGAGCGGGCAAGTGACTTGTTGGAAATCATACATACTGATGTGTGCGGTCCGATGAGTGTTGAGGTGCCCGGTGGATATCGTTACTTTCTTACCTTCACTGATGATTTAAGTAGATATAGATATATTTACTTGATGAAGCACAAGTCTGAAACATTTGAAGAGTTCAAGGAATTTCAGAGTGAAGTAAGAAATCATCGTAACAAGAAGATAAAGTTTCTACGATCTAATCGTGGTGGAGAATATCTGAGTTATGAGTTTGATATGCATTTGAGATAGTGTGGAATTGTTTCACAACTTACGCCACCTAGAACACCACAGCAAAATGGTGCGTACGAGCGTCGTAATCGTACTCTATTGGATATGGTGCGATCTATGATGTCTCTCACTAATCTGCCACTATCGTTTTGGGGTTATGCATTAGCGACAGCCGCATTCACTTTAAATAGGGCACCATCAAAATCCGTTGATGCTCAGGATCACCTTTGGGGCTAGAGGCCACTTGTGCTTCGGCAAGGGGGGTCACGTTGCTCGAAGAGCGGAAAGCGTGAGATGGCGCGACGATCAGGACATAGGCATTTTACCCAGGTTTGGTCCGCTACTAAGCGTAACACCCTACTCCAGCTTTTGGTGGATTTGATTGGAAGAACACAAGTGGTACCTCGCACTCTATCCCGGCAAGGGTTTCCTTCGGGGAAAGGGCTGCTAGGTGAGTACAAATGTCCGGGGGTGCGAATCCTGAGCTAGGTAGCCTTGGGCCTCCTTTTATACTGCAAGGGGTTACCACAATGGCAAAACAGTCATTAGCTATCGATTAGATAGCTTAGCAGAGCTATCATACCTAACTCTGGCATTTAGGACAAAATACCATGATTACCAGCCTAGGTGGCGCTCGGGGGTGCATCCCCGGCATGCTCTTGCCACCGCTTGGCCAGTCGTTGCTTATGGTCTTGACACGCTGCAGGGCGGGTGTCAACTGGGTGTAACTTGTCTTCTGGCGCGCCGCCACGTGCTTAGCGAGAGCTGATTAGCCGCTTGAGGGCTCGACACCGCATCGATAAGTGACTGACGTAGCGATGCGGTGGAGCGGTGGCTAGGAAGCTTGCGCCTGCCGGGGAATGGCTTGCCGGGTCTTCAGAAAGGTGCGCATGTCTTGGTCCCCGGCAAGCGCCGGGGACGTGCTTGGCGCGTTGCAGTCTAGGCTTGGGCTACCCCGTCGGGCTTGTTGGAGTCTGGTCTTGATCTTTCGCTCGGATTGAACAAACGTTAAAGACCTCAGCTACTACCGCCTGTGCATAAGTTAGGGGCACTGGGTACCCCTGTACTAGTGCACCGACAGGAGCCCCCGGGTCCGGCCCACATGCGCTCGCCAAGTGCCGTTGGGTCAGGCCGAAAATCTATGCACATGCGCACAATGGGGGGGGGAGTAACTGCCAATTTATTGGTCAGCACTGGCCCACCATTTCAGGCCATTTCCGCCACGCGCCCCGCATGCATAGCGGGGAGTTAGCGATGGGTGTGCGTGACTTAAAGTCCTGATCGTGGCAGAAATCACAGCGCCATGGATTGGAGCAATGGGGTGGTTACCTGTTCGCCCATGATCGTGGGCGATGGAATTGGTGGAGATGGGCGGCGACCCTTGGAGTGGAGGAGAGCCAGCCCCCGCGCCCTCCCCTATAAATTGGGGGTCGCGAGGGGCGATGCTCATCCATCCTTTCTTCCTCCTTGAGTCTGAATCCATAGAGGTCGCCCTTTTGCTTCCTTGTCTTGAGCTGCGCTCACTGCTAGCATGCCCAGGGGACGAGGGCGTCCTCCGGCCTCCGCCTCAATGGCGAGGGGTTCCCGTCGGGATCATGCCACCGCTTCAGGTGGAGGGTGGCTCGAGTGCGCGTGGTGGAGGAGCTAGACGGGGCCGAAGTCAACGCGGGGCCCGCGGCCGGGGAAGATGAAGTGCTGCTTCTCTTCCTACTCCGCCATCAGACCCTCCCCTTGTAGAGGCCCATGCCGAGGGAACGGTGCAGGAGTTTGTCATCAAGCTCGTGGTCCTCCCCGGATCCGCCTGCGCCTTCTCCACCCTTTCGCCAGGGTGATGGAGATTGATAAGCCGCATGTCCTATGGCTGCGGGCGCATGGTTGCTGTAATGGCGCTGTGCGGGCGGATGTCGAGTACCCGGAGCGTCATGTCGTGCTTCTCAGGCGCGGTTGGAAATCCTTCGCATGTGACCACAACCTTATGGGTGGTCACGTCCTCCGCTTCAAGCTGATGGAGGCCGACCTGCTCTCCGTCAAGATTTATGGGCGTTCGGGCGCCCGTCTCGGCTGCTATGAGGAGAGCTCTAGTGACATCGAAAGTTCCTCCTCGAGCGATAGCGACGAGGAGGACAGTGTCGGTGAAGACGACGATGACGTGTCCCAGGCCGTCAAGTCGGAGTACGACGACCTGGGCTCCAGCTGATCGTCGGCCGCACCATCACCGTCATCGCGCTCCACCTCCTCCCGGCAGAGCGATTTGCCGGGGGTTCTTGACTCGGGCACCACCCCTTCTTCTCAGCTAGACCCCGTCAGGCTCATGGACTTCGGCTTCGTCCTTCTTGCCGGTGGTCTTGCCGAGCCATTCCCCGACAGTCTTGACGGGGTCAGGCTAGGCTTCTGCTTGGGTCCTCCCTCTGCTCTTTCTCTCTTTGTAATCTACCCCTAGGGGAGAAAGCCAAATAAAGAGTTTATTAAAAAAGGACGCCCTCTTATGTAATCTTAATCCCATTTGTATCGCAAATGAATGAGAAAAAGTGTTGTCTTTCTTTCGCAAGTACTATCCCTTTTCCTTCCTAGTTTATACTGCATCAGTAGGTTTCGTCTTTGCTACATGGAGCTACTTTTCGGGTCGTCATTCAAACCACGAGTGCCAAAGAGGGGAAACGAGCCCCCGGCAACAGGTTGGCGTTGTTCCCCGGCAGAGCTCCTTGTCGGTATCGGCGCTGCCAGCCCCATAAACAAAGACGGGAGGATAGCTCGTCCTGACAAGGGCTTTCACCACGTGGATGACTCCACAACCCGCAGTAAGGAGGATACTAAGGGTTTCCTTGAGAAATCGAGAAGTACTGAACTTGGGATATGCGATATACTTATCTTTTCAAGGCAGTATTCTCCTTTTAGAGTGTGATGGGCCGCCATCCTTGTTTCTTTGTTCCCCTTTCCTGTTTTCTCGATGGTCAAACATGTAGGGTGAGAACAGTAACAAAGATTACGATTTCATCAAGTATTCTAGCAAATCTTTATAACTTAAAAGCGATAACATTGCAGTCATAAAAAATGCGTAATGAGCATGTAAGAATGATCATATGATGTAATGCCTAGCTTTATTATTGTTGCACAGGGTCTGCGCCTGGCTTTGTACAAAGGGTTACATGCAACATCGGCAAGGCTTGTACAAATGGTGGCTGCTGGGGACTGAGCCTGGCAGCCGTGCCTTACGGGTAGAACTTACGAAAATGCTCAATGTTCCATGAGTTAAGCACCTTGTGAACACGCCTAAGGACAAGGTCGCCTTCCTCAAGGCTCCGGGCGTGGACCCTGCGGCTATGGTAGCGGCGCAGGGCTTGCTGGTAGCGTGCAGCATGCACCGCAGCCCAGAGACGGTCTTCCTCGAGGAGCATGGCATCGTCATGCCGTAGCTGCTGTTGCTCTACTTCAGCGTAGGCAAGCACTCAAGGTGACCCGTATATGAGTTCCGTGGGGAGTACTGTTTCCGCCCCGTACACTAGGGAGAAGGGCGTCTGGCCAGTAGCTCGATTTGGTGTCGTCCTGAGGGACCAAAGAACCACCGGCAGCTCATCTATCCAGCGCCTGCCGCTCTTCCGTAGCTTATCAAAAGTCCTTGTCTTGAGTCGTCGCAGCACTTCAGCATTCATCCTCTCGACTTGCCCGTTGCTTCTCGGGTGAGCAACAAAGGCAAAGGAGACCTTGCTTCCAAGGCTTTGGATATATTGCATGAAGGCATGGCTCGTGAACTGGGTGCCATTGTCAGTGATCACTCGGTTAGGCACTCCAAAGCGGCACACCAGTCCTTTCATGAACTTGATAGCTAACTGCGCGGTTACCTTTCTCACTGGTTCCACCTCAGGCCACTTTATGAACTTGTCGGTTGCCACGAACAAGAACTCAAAGGCCCCGACAGCGCGGGGGTAAGGGGCCCAGGATATCGAGCCCCCAGACCGAGAATGGCCAGGATAGAGGGATTGTTTGCAGGGCTTGCGCTGGTTGATGAATGTTCTTGGAATGGAACTGGCAGGCTTCACACTTGGTGACCAGTTCAGTAGCGTCCTGGAGAAAGTGGGCCAATAGAAACCCAATCGGAAAGCTTTTCTGGCAAGGGCCCTTGATTCGATGTGGGAACCACATACTCCTCCATGAATCTCTGCCAACAGCTTCAGTCCATCCTCCCGGTAGATACACCTTAATTTCACACCGTTCGGTCGTCTTCTGTATAGGGTGTCATCGACAAACTGGTACATACTTGACCGACGGGCTACTCTTTGGGGAGTTCTCCTATTTGAAGGAAATGGACTATGTGTTGTGCCCAGGTTGGAGCCTGCGGCTGACAACAAGGACTAAAGGCATCTCCTCGCCTCCGGGAGCGCTTGCCTCAACCGCGAGAACCTAAGGTCCTATGGGAGGGAGCTGCTCGTCAACCGGAATGGGGTTTTCCCCGGCAGCCTTTCTACCAGCGGCTTCGGGAAGCTCTGCCGGGAAATGCTTGCCAGAGTTCAGCTTACTTCTCTTCTTGGACATCGCTGATGGGGATACTGATGGTTGAGTGAGGCGGAGAACAAAAGTCCCTAGTTCCACAGGAAGCTTCTGCGCAGCGCACTTTGATAGATGGTCGGCAATGCAGTTTTCTGCTCGTGGCAAGTGCTCTGTTTGCAGTCCATCAAAATGCTCTTCCAATTTCCTCACTTCTTCCACGTATGCTTCCATCAGCGGGCTCTGGTAATCCTTGTTGACTTGCTTCACCACAAGCTGAGAATCTCCTCGGACGATTAACCTTTTTATTCCCAACTCTACTGCGATTCTGAGTCCGGCAAGGAGTCCCTCGTACTCAGCGGTATTGTTGGTGGCGTCCTCCCAGGGAAAGTGCATTTGGACGACGTACTTTAGGTGCTCTCCGGTGGGGGCAATGAGGAGCACACCTGCTCTAGCGCCCTAGAGTGAGAAAGCACCGTCAAAGTACATGATCCAATCCTTGGGTGCCTCTTTGACGGGGAGGATTGTCTCTGGAGCTTCATCATCTGGCGTGGGTGTCCATTCTACAATAAACTCCACCAACGCCCTGCTCTGAATGGTGGAAGTGCTCTCATACTTCAATCCGGAACTTGACAATTCTAATGCCCACTCAACTATCCTGCCAGTGGCTTTGGGGTTCCTCAGTATGCGTTGCAACGGGAAACGGGTGACAACCGTTATCTCATGGGCTTGGAAGTAGTGGCGCAGCTTCCTCAAGGCCATGATGAGGCCGAAGATCAGCTTTTGTACCCTAGAGTACCTTGATCTAGCCCCCTGCAGCAGGGAACTGACAAACTACACGGGCTGCTGCACCATTTTCTTCTTTGCCACCTCCTTGGATCCGATGTCGATCATTTGCTGAAGTCCCCCTTGCTCTGCATCGAGTCCTACCGCAGATGCTTCTTTCTCATTCCCGGTAGCATCAGCAGCAGCTGCTGAATCCCCATCCAATTCCCGTTGCGCCACCAGCGCTGCACTAACCACTTGATTCGTTGCAGCCAAATATAGCAGCAACGGCTCTTGCAGTTTAGGAGCGACCAAGGTGGGAGCAGAGGATAGGTAATTCTTCAGGTCTTGCAGCGCTACATCTGCCTCCGGGGTCCACTTCATCAGGCCGGCCTTCTTCAAGATCTTGAAGAACGGCAAGGCGCGCTCAGCAGACTTGGAGATGAACCTACTCAACGCGGCAGCACATCCGGTCAAGCATCTGATATCCTTGATAGTCTTGGGTGCCTGTATCTGTTCAATCGCCTTGATCTTGTCGGGATTGGCTTCTATTGCTCGCTGAGATACAAAGAACCCAAGCAGCTTGCCAGATGGGACACCGAACATGCACTTTTCAGGTTTAGCTTGAAGTTGATTTTGCGCAAGTTCGCAAAAGTTTCTTCCAGATCTTGTATGAGAATGGCTTTATCCTTGGTCTTGACCACCATGTCATCCATGTAGGCTTCCACATTTCTGTGCCGCTGAGGTCCAAAACCAATCCGAATAGTCCTGGCGAAGGTCGAACCAGCACTCTTTAACCCGAAGGGCATACGTACGAAACAGTACGTGGCACAGGGAGTTATGAATGCGGTCTTCTCCCCATCTTCTTTAGTCATGAATATTTGGTAGTATCCAGAGTAGGCATCCAAAAATGAGAGCAAGTCACATCTGGAGGTGGAATCAACAATCTGATCTATGGACGGCAAGGGGAAAGGGTCCTTCGGGCAAGCTTTGTTCAAGTCAGTGAAGTCTATGCAAAGCCTCCATTTCCCATTTGCCTTACATACCACCACCGGGTTTGCCAGCCAAGTTGGATGCAGCACCCCTCTGACCAAACCAGCTGCTTCAAGATTCTTGATTTCCTCAGCAATGAACTGCTGCCGCTCTAGGGCTTGCTTCCTAACCTTTTGCTTGATGGGCCGGGCATGAGGACAGACAACAAGGTGGTGCTCAATTACCTCCCTGGGAACACCGGGGATGTCAGATGGTTGCCAGGCAAACACATCGACATTCTCCCGCAGGAAGGTAATGAGCGCGCTTTCCTATTTGTCAATAAGGGTAGCACTGATGGTGAACGTACCATCAGTGCTGTCCAGCCTTGCCGGGATTTTCTTCGTCTCAGGATAGGTGACCCTGGTCTTCTTGCTAGTGGAGCTCCCCGGCAGGTCATCGTCGGGTGCAGCGCACTTCGAAGAGGCACGCTTCCCGGAGTCCTTGTCGGTGTTCCTGCTAGCTTTCTTCAATTTCTCTGTGTTCTTGGTGGGAGCTGGGATTTCTGTGGCTTCAGCTGCTACCGCGTCACGATACATCTGGTCCACGCAGATAACTGCGTTCTTCTTGTCGGATGGGATGGAAATGACCCCAATGGGCCCTGGCATCTTCAAGGTATTGTAGGCATAGTGGGATGCTGCCATGAACTTTGCCACAGCTGGGCGGCCGAGAATTCCATTGTAGGGCAGCGGGATCTCGGTGACGTCAAACACTATCCTCTCTGTCCGGAAGTTCAGTTCCTCGCCAAACGTCACGGGCAGAGTGATCTTTCCCTTGGGTCGGCTCCTGCCGGGGTTGATTCCCTGGAATGTACCCATGGCTTCAAACTCTTCATCAAGGATTTGCAGTTTCTCAGCCACATTAGAGGAGATTAAGTTCAATCCTGCCCCACCGTCAACTAACATCTTGGACACCTTGAGGTTGTGGATTGTCGGAGAAACCTACAATGGCAAGCATCCGACTGTAGTGGTACGGTCAGGATGATCCTCTTCGTTGAAGATGATAGGCCTGCGGGACCATTTGAGTGGCTTCCTAGATTCTGCAGTTGGTTCCACAGCATTGACCTCGCGTGCCCACTGCTTGAGCTGGCGGTGAGAGGAATGCAAGGATGCAGCCCCGTAAACTCACATGGCATCAGTTGCTTTCTGGAACTCCCTGTCGCTGGAATCCTCATCATCATCCTCATCCCCACTCATATCGTCTGTTTCCTTCTTCTCTCGGCCTCTGGCGGGTTTTCCTTTTGCTGTGGGGTTTTGCCGCGGCGACCTCCTCTGCCGCCACGGCCTTTCCTGGCAGCACCGCCCTGGCCTTTTTCCTTGTCGCTTTTCTCGTAGTCGGCCCTCTGCTTCTCAACAAGTTGCTCGACCTGTCGGCATTCCTGGAGATCATGGCCCTTGGTGCAGTGAATTTTGCAGTACGGCCCGTCGGACTTCCCGGTCTTCTCAGCGGCAGCAGCCTCCCGGCAATTAGCGCACGAGGCAGCTCCCTTGCCGGGGTTTTCGGCTTTCGCCTTTTTGCTTGCACTGAGGTCTCTGGAGCGCTCGACAGCCAATACTGCCTTTCCATTACGCTTCTTGTTGCGCTTCCTGCTTCTTCCCTTCCGGTCAGGGGCGTCGTCGTGATCATCGGAGTCCACTTCGACGCCCGCCTCCTCCCCGGGAAGTCGCCTTCCTTCTTCAGCTCGAGCACATTTATCCGCCAAGGTGTAAAGCTCATTAACAGTCTTGGGGAGCTTGACATTCATCTTGGCTCGCGTCCTCTTGTTGTGCACATTCGAATGGAATGCGGCAATCACCGCTGTGGGATGGATCTCTGGGATGTTGCGGTGCAGTCGGCTGAATCTCTGGATATACTTCCTCAGGGTTTCTCCCTCCTATTGCGGGAGGACTTGAAGATCGCTGGGCTGGCCTGGTTCTTGATGACCACCGATGAAGGGGCCAACGAACAGCTAAGATCATCCCAAGACGAAATCGAATTTTCTAGCAGATGCATTAGCCAAGATCTCACATTCGGCTTAAGTGCCAAAGGGAAATAGTTGGCGAGCACTTTTTCATCTCTTCCTCCGGCAGCTTGAACAGCTATCGTGTATATGCCCAAGAACTCTGCCGGGTTCAGCTTCCCGTCGTATTTCTCAGGAAGCTCAGGTTGAAGGCTCGGGTCGACGGCCACCGGACCCGTCGTAGCTCGCTAGTGAAGGCAGGGAAACCAACCTCGTAGGGAAGGTACCCGCCAGCACTGGGCGTGGGGTCACCGACGTCTGGACCATTGCGCCTGTCGGATTGACGGTGGGCTTCCCGGCGTCACTCGATGGTGATGCACGCATCTTCTTTTCGCCGCTCTTCAAACACGCGCTGTTGATCCCGGTGGTCGCGCGGGCCAGACGAGACTATGGACGCCTCGTCGTGCTCATCAGCATGCGAAAGCTTGCTGCGACTGCCTCTGGGCCTGTTGTCGCGGAGGGGATTGCACCGTTGGGGTGGCCCCTTCGACGCACTCGTCGCCCTGGGCTGCTGCTGCTGTTCGTGTACATCATGATGGCTCTGCATGCTGGGGCTTGTTGGCTTCGATGAAAGAAATCAAACTCTGAATGGTGGCTCTCCATTCATCCATCTTATCAGCCGTTGGCATAAAGTTGAGTAACATCTGGACTCGCACAATGGCTTCCTGTGCAGTGCCCGGCATGGCGAAAGAGGTGGACCGTGACATCGCTCGACTCCTGGTAGGACCAAGAGAAGGGCCTCCGTGTTCTTGATGCCGTGCGCCACTCGCTGGGGCTCTCTGGCGTGCAAGGGGGCGATCCTGTGGGGCTGCGGCTCCAGTCGGTGCCCCGTCTCGTTCTGCACGAGGCGCACGCCAAGCAGTCTTGCCAACGGCGGGTGCGGCCGGAGGGTCACGGCTCGCACCGGACCGGGCGTCGCCGAGGCGGCCACAGCCATCCACGCGAGGGGGAGGTAATGAACGGTTGTTTCCCTCACCCATGACGTCGGGGTCGAGCTCGCCAAGTTGTTGTTGTAATTGCTCCTCTTCGGCACCTTCTACTCCATCTTCGGCCACGAATAACTGGACGGGGGCGCCGCCTGCGCCGGCCGCATCTTCCACGACGGCCGCCTCACCCGCAGCCGCCGCGGCGTCGATGGCGCCGGTGGCCACGTGTGAGAGAGCTTTCGAAGTGGAAGGATGCGTGGCCGCACCGGATTTCTTGTTGGGATCCATTGTTGAAGAAGATGACGAAGAAGATCGATTCTCCTTTCACGAACTCGGGTTCACGCAAATGATGCATGTCCCCTACCTGGCGCGCCAAAGATGTCGGGGTACGGATGCTCACGATCACCTATGGGGCTAGAGGCCCCTTGTGGTTCGGCAAGGGGGGTCACGTTGCACGAAGAGTGGAGAGCGTGAGATGGCGCGACGATCAGGACACGTGCATTTTACCCAGGTTCGGGCCGCTGCTAAGCGTAAAACCCTACTCCTACTTTTGGTGGATTTGATTGGAAGAACAAAAGTGGTACCTCACGCTCTATCCTGGCAAGGGTTGCCTTCGGGGAAAGAGCTCCTAGGTGAGTACAAATGTCCGGGGGGCGAATCCTGAGCTAGGTAGCCTTGGGCCTACTTTAATAGTGCAAGGGGTTACCACAATGGCAAAACAGTCATTATCTATCGATTAGATAGCTTAGCAGAGCAATCATACCTAACTCTGGCATTTAGGACAAAATACCATGATTACTAGCCTAGGTGGCGCTCGGGGGTGCATCCCCGGCAAGCTCTTGCCACCGCTTGGCCGGTCGTTGCTTATGGTCTTGGCACGCTGCAGGGCGGGTGTCAACTGGGTGTAACTTGTCTTCTGGCACGCCGCCATGTGCTTAGCGAGAGCTGATTAGCCGTTTGAGGGCTCGACACCGCATCGATAAGTGACTGACGTAGCGATGTGGTGGAGCGGTGGTTGGGAAGCTCACACCTGCCGGGGAATGGCTTGCCAGGTCTTCAGAAAGGCGTGCATGTCTTGGTCCCCGACACGCACCGGGGACGTGCATGGCGCATTGCAGTCCAGGCTTGGGCTGCCGCGTCGGGCTTGTTGGAGTCCGGTCTTGATCATTCGCTGGGATTGAACGAACGTTGAAGAGCTCAGCTACTACCGCCTGTGCATAAGTTAGGGGCACTTGGTACCCCTGTACTAGTGCACCGACAACACCGTATGAATTATGGTTTGGCAAGACACCTAAGCTGTCGTTTCTTAAAGTTTGGACATGCGATGCTTATGTGAAAAGGCTTCAACCTGATAAGCTCGAACCCAAAGCGGATAAATACGTCTTCACAGGTTACCCTAAGGAAACAGTTGGGTATACCTTCTATCTCAGATCCGAGCGCAAAGTTTTTGTTGCTAAGAACGGATCCTTTCTCGAGAAAGAGTTTATCTCGAAAGAATTGAGTGGGAGGAAGGTAGAACTTGATGAGGTTATTGAACCTTCACTTCAGTTGGATGGTAGCACGACGCAGAAAAGTGTTCCTGTGATGCCTACACCAAGTGAAGAGGAAGCTAATGATGATGATCATGAAACTTCAGATCAAGTTACTACTGAGCCTCGTAGGTCGACAAGGAATCGTACCGCCCCTGAGTGGTATGGCAATCCTGTCTTGGAGGTCATGTTGTTGGATAATAGTGAACCTAGGAGGTATGAAGAAGCGATGGTGGGCCCGGATTTCAACAAATTGTGGACTTTGGAGGACTTACCATATGATCGTAAGGCCATATAGAATAAATGGATCTTTAAGAAAAAGACGGACGCGGACCGTAATGTAACCGTCTATAAAGCTCGACATGTTGCAAAAGGGTTTTCACAAGTTTAAGGAGTTGACTACGATGAGACTTTCTCTCCCGTAGTGATGCTTAAGTCCGTCAGGATTATGTTAGCAATAGCTGCATTTTTCGATTATGAGATCTGGCAGATGGATGTCAAAACAGCGTTCCTTAATGGTTTCCCTTAGGAAGAGTTGTATATGATGCAACTAGATGGTTTTGTCGATCCTGAAAATGCCGACAAAGTGTGCAAGCTCCAGCGATCCATTTATGGACTGGTGCAGACATCTCGGAGTTGGAATCTTCGCTTTGATGAGGTGATCAAAGCGTTTGGGTTCATACAAGATGCTTGTATTTACAAGAAAGTGAGTGAGAGCTCCATAGCATTTCTAATATTATATGTGGATGACATATTACTGATTGGAAACAATATAGAACTTTTAGAAAGCGTGAAGATATACTTGAATAAGAGTTTTTCAATGAAAGACCTCGGAGAAGCTGCTTACATATTAGGCATGAAGATCTATAGAGATAGATCGAGACGCTTAATAGGGCTTGCACAAAGCACATATCTTGATAAGGTTTTGAAGAAGTTAAAAATGGATCAGTCCAAGAAAGGGTTCTTGCCTGTCCTACAAGGTGTGAAGTTGAGTAAGACTCAATGACCAACGACTACAGAGGATACAGAAAATATGAGTGTCATCCCCTATGCTTCAGCCATAGGCTCTATAATGTATGCCATAAGTATGGAGGAAGGTTTCAAAGTGATCCAGGAATGGAACACTGGACAACGGTCAAGAACATCCTTAAGTACCTAAAAAGGACTAAGGAAATGTTTCTCGTTTATGGAGGTGATCAAGAGCTCGTCGTAAAGGGTTACGTCGATGCTAGCTTTGACACAGATCTAGATGACACTAATTCTCAAACCGGATACGTATTTATTCTGAATGGTGGAGCGGTAAGCTGGTGCAGTTCCAAGCAAAGCGTGGTAGCTGATTCTACATGTGAAGCAGAGTACATCACTGCTTCCGAAGATGTGAAGGAAGGAGTCTGGATTAAGCAGTTCATGAAAGATCTCGGAGTTGTGCCCAGTGCACTAGATCCGATGACTCTCTTGTGTGATAACACTGGCAGCATTGCTCTAGCCAAACAACCCAGGTTTCACAAGAGGAGCAGACACATAAAGTGCCACTTTAATTCCATCCGCGATTACATCAAGGAGGAGGACAAAAATATTTGCAAAGTACATACGGATCTGAATGTTGCAGACCCATTGACTAAGCCTCTTCCACGGGCAAAACATGATCAGCACCAGAACTGTATGGGTGTTAGATTCATTACAATGTAAATCACATAGCGATGTGAACTAGATTATTGACTCTAGTGCAAGTGGGAGACAGTTGGAAATATGCCCTAGAGGCAATAATAAAATAGTTATTATCATATTTCCTTGTTCATGATAATCGTTTATTATCCATGATATAATTGTATTGATTGGAAACTCAGATACATGTGTGGATACATACACAACATTGTGTCCCTAGTGAGCCTCTACTAGACTAGCTCGTTGATCAATGATGGTCAAGGTTTCCTGACCATGGACATGAGTTGTCATTTGACAACGGGATCATATCATTTAAAGAATGATGTGATGGACAAAGACCCAACCGTAAGCATAGCATGTGATCGTTCTAGTTTATTGCTACTGCTTTATGCATGTCCACTTAACGTTCGGTGATGATCTCGAACCCGGTGGGTCTGCACACTTAACGTTCGGTGATGATTCGGTATTGCTGAGTTATATATGTTGGTGACCGAAGGTTGTTCGGGGTCGGATGAGATCCCGGACGTCACGAGGAGTTCTGGAATGGTCCGGAGATCATATGTGGGAAGTTGGTATTAGGGCACCGGAATAGTTTCGGGATTTGCAGGATTCCATCGGGAGTGCCGAAAAGGGTTCTGGGGATCCACCGGGGAGGGCCACCTGCCCCGAAGGGATCCATGTGCTGAGAGGGAGGTGCACCAGCCCCTGGTGGGCTGGGCGCCCCGCCTCCCAAGGCCCATGCGGCCGAAGGCCAAGGGCTAGCCCTGGGGTGGCCGCCGCCCCCCTTGCCTTGGGGACAAGGCAGCCCCCCAGGCCACCGCGCCCAACCCTAGGGAAACCCTAGGGCGGCCGCCCCCTCCCCCTTGCCCCTATATATACTTGAGGGGAGGGAGGGCAGCCGCACCCAATACACGACACAACCCTCCTCTCCCTCTCGTAGTTCTTCTCCCTCCTGTCGCGCCACCGCTTGGCAAAGCCCTGTAGGGAGAGCTCCACCACCACCGCCACCACACCGTCGTGCTGCCGTAGAACTCATCTACCTCTTCGCCCTTGCTGTGGCACCCCGATAGAGGGTCGACGCACGCCAGTCCCAGGATAAGACCTGGAGCACGCCAAAGACATGATACAGCAATTCCAAGCACAAAATGGCTTTATTAATTATAATGGAGTATTACAATATTGTTTCTTACAACAATATTACATAGCTCCAAGGCTAACTAAATGGCAGCAGAGGTCTAGGTCTAGCGGCAACGACGTCTCTGGCTGGGCTCCATAACGCACAGGACTGGCTAGGTTACGATCTAGCACGACAGATCCTCTCCTACAACTAGCCACGTGCAAGGCCAGGTGAGTACTTTGAATGTACTCGCAAGACAACCAAATAAATAGCAACCAAACAAGCAGGTGACGAAGCAAGCCCTATGCTATGCATGAACTAATCCTAAGCATAGCATGAATTCTAACAAGGAAAGCATGGATCAAGCATGGCATATCATGGATCAGGCATATAATCTACCAATCAAAGCATGGCAAAGATCACACTAGGGTCTTATAGTACTTACTGTACCGAATACCAACTTACTCTCTTTCGGGTTGTCCCGCAACCCTTGAAATACTCACGATCCAACCTGAACTGACTCATATCCAATCCAAATCATGTGGTCATCCGACCACTCATCATATAGCCATCCCTTGGCTAACATATCATACTCCTGACATCATATGATGTCTAACCAAGAGGAGTTCTTCCATCAATACTAACATGGCTACGGTTGACCACCTAGTGATGTCTGGACGGGCTGTCCATTACCGTGGACTCGGCTATTCGAATAGATTTTTACACTCTGCAGAGATTGCACACTTTACCCACACCATGAAGCACCTGGCCTCATGATCCCACTCGGGTGGACCAGCGTTGCTTCAACAAAACTTGTCTGACACGTGACTCTTTCATCGTACCATCGGCACTCATCCTCCCCAGGAGGCTTGCCTTGGGTGGCCCCTATGTCCTCATGATACCTGCCACCGTCGCGGCCAAACTATGTCTATCCCAAACGGAGACTAGACTGTCCCAAACGGGGACTAAACTGTCCCAAACGGGGACTCCCGGGCTAAACAATCAACAATCCACTGGGCTCACAGGGTTATCACCGCCTACCTGATCAGGGTAGCACGCGTGCATAACCCTCCCTCTTTGGAGGTACCGGTGAAAGAGCACGCGATCAGACCCAGTCAAGGCCGTCCCATACCGGCAAATGTGGTTGCACGGATAAGCCCGGACAGGTGACTCGAGATCAACCACTATGCTCACTTTATTACTCCAACTCAACATATTCATCATCGTACCATTGCCTCGACATTTATAATTGCCAACAATCACTTAACAATAGTATGGCAAGATCATAGTGCTGATAGTCACGGCATGGGATCTACCATAATACTAACATGACTATGTCACTAGCAATATTATTATTATTAGCATGGCAATATGGAAATAAGACACGGCATCAAATGAAGAGTAATGCTAGTATCTCTACCGATGTCATTACATGGGTATGCAAATGCAGACTAACAGGTAATAGATAAAGACACAGGGTGCAAGCAAAGTCATCACGCAAGTCCGGAGCTCAAGGTAAGAGGTTGGCTTGCCTGAGGGTCGACGAATACGCCGGGAGGAAGTGCGATCACCTCGCGAAAGGATTCGCCGAAAAGGGGTTCTCTCGGCTCGATCGGAGGGCAAGGGCAAAATGGTTACTTCTACTATGATAGCACACTATGAAAATGGTACTATCGGAACGGGCTTGACGAGACGAAAGCGTGGGCGTTAGTTTCACCTGATTCTGAGCTACGGTCGCGAAGATATCGCCGGACGAAGTTCAGGAACCAATCTGTAAAATATAACTCTACACACGGGTCCCTGAGAATAAGATAGAAAGTGCATTCGAGAAACTACGCTTTCTGAAAGTGAAAGCGCATTGCTGGCCGAACCCGCAACGCTTTACGCTTTCACTGAAGCGAAAGCGTAAAGTAGAATATACGCTTCCACTTAACTGCCAGCGGGCCCGGTTGACTTTCTCTCTCTCTCTCTGACGGGCAGGGCCCGCCCCATCTCTTTCTCTCTCCTCCCTCTTTTCCTCCTCTGGTCATCTCCTCCTCCCGACAGAACAGAGCCGGAGCGACCGGCCGTCGGCGCAGCCGGCGACGGACGGCGCCAGCGAGCCCGCCGGTGGCCTCCCTGGAACCGGCGCAGCGCACCGAGCTCGAGGGTGGTCGCAGCCTCGCAAGGGACGGCTTCCAGCACTGCCTCCACCATCCATGGCGGCGGCCGGAGGGCTTTGGGAGCTACGGCGGCGGCGGCGTTTCCCCGGAGAAATGGAGGGGGGGGCGGCGGCTCAAGGATCTTAGGGGAGGCTGGAGGCGAGAGTTGAGAGGAAGGGAGGGGCCATGGACCTGGATTCACCGCGAGGGTCCGGCGGCGGTGCTCGGCCATGGGAGAGGCAACGAGCTCCGGGAGCTCGATTGGAGGAGGGGCTGGGGATGCTACTGCTCGGGGGCTCGGGGCACGCTATAAATAGCAGAGGGGAGGGCTCGGGAAGAAGCTAGACGGTGGCCGGAGCTTCGGGACACCGGCCGGAGCTTTGGGACGACGCCAGAGGCAGCCAGAAGCTACGGGACGAGGGGGAAAGGGCTCTAGACGGTGCGCGCACGCAATGGGGAGCTCTACGACACTCCTGGGCAAGCTGGAGCTCGCTGGAGGCGCGCTCCCGTCAACTCCAATGCACAGGGCACGACTTTGGCACGCTCTGGTCGTGGTCACCATGTGGCCAGAGCCTTGCCACGCAGCACACGAGGCCAAAACATGTCTAGTCTATTCTCCTCGCATCACTGAGTTGACCTATGCGGCTGGATAACTCCGGAGAGGGCTGAGGTGACTAAACCCAGCTCAAATAGTTGCCAACAGCAACCTGTTTGTGCTGTGGTGTGGCCACCACATTGCTCATCCTGGCCTGATCTTGGGCATGAGCTAACCATCTACTAAGGTCATCTACTTAGCAAAGTCTCAGCTCAATTGGGCAAAGCAAAATGATACTTCCTTTGCAACATGGCATTCTGACCAGATATGAAGAAGATGATGCTAGGGTCAAATGGCTAGATGGATATGGATAATTTTCGGTGGACAAGGGTGATTTGGTCATGAGAGATAGCTGAACAAGTTTCAAATCAAATTGATCATCTATGAAGGTACTTCCTTCACAGAGATGCAATCTGAACTGAAACTTGAGAAAATTATAGAAAAAGATTGGCTTGGAGAGTGGAGCTAATTTTTGGTTTACAGAAGTAATATATCAATATCCACTAGCCTGCCAAATTTCAGCTCAATTGAATCAAGCAATCAAGCACTTCCTTCACCAAGTGCCAGACTGGACAGAAATAGAAATTAGATGGTTCTGAGGGATTGGTTAGATGAAAATGACTCAAATTTGGAGGAGACCAATGATTTAGACATATGGAGTCACTGTAAAAGTTTCATACCATTTGCATAAGTAGAAATGGTACTTCCTTCACAGTGCTCCAATCTGGACAGAATCTTGAATAAATTTGCTGAGGAAGATTGGCTAGATGGAATGGGCTAAATTTTGAAGGACAAGGGTGATTTGTCCTAATTAATCACCCTGCAAAAGTTTAGCCCAAGGAGATCAAGGAATCAAACACTTCCTTTGCAAATGGGAAATCTGGACAGAGTTTGCAACTGGAAGTGGTGCTCAAAATTTGAATTGGAAAGCTTGATATTTTGATGGAAATGGAGAATATATGGATATGAGAAGCTCCAAAAATTACTTGGGATTTTTCCTAGCTACCAAAATGGTAGTTCCTTTGGAAAGGCCCCAAATGGGAATATTGGCTTTAAATAGGAAAAGGCAATTTTCCCCTATTTAATTATGGCCAATCTTTTTGTGGGAGCTCAATATATCCCCAAAGAATATCTCCACAAGTTTTCATGAACTTTGGAGATGGATAGATATTTTCCTGGATTTAATTCCTCAGGATGGCAGAATAAGGAATTAATTCTAGAGGGAAAATATTGCATATGACTTGGCAATATTTTTGCACATATAGGGTTTATGAGGGAAGAAGAATCTCAGGAAATTTTGGGAGGATCAAAAGAGCAAGGGAAATGATAGCTCCTTTGAAAACACGAAGGCAAGATTTCCAGTTCCAATATTTCGGAACTATGGTTTGAATAAGATTCGGGGTTGACTGACGGAAGGGTTGGCTGGTACAAGAGCATGGGGATGGCACTAAGAGGTTGGGGAATGACTAGATTCACCTGGTCACGTGCCAAATTCCAGAGGAAAAAATTCGGGAGAGAAAAGCTAGGAAGAAATAACAGCACAAAAATCGATAACCCGATTTTTGGGGTGTTACTAACCTTCCCCCCTTAGAAGAATCTCGTCCTCGAGATTCCTAGGGTTAGCTTAGAACAAAACTACTACGCCTCCTAGAAAAACTTCTGGGCTTGGTCTTAACCCTATGGTTGAAAACAACCGGGTTAAACGTACCGAAAACTGGTACACCCAGATCGAGATACGGATATCGTGGGATCTTCTCCACAGGTAGGGGCCGCTGGGTAACACTAGAATTTTTAGAAAAAGCAAGATTTCCTTTTTCCAAAAACGCTCGGGGTACCGCAATGAACAGTGGCCTGTCTCGCTGACTGGTGGGCCCAGGGCCCACTGGCAGCCTTCTTCTTTTATCTTCGGCCAATGGCTCTCTTGCTCTCGCGCTGTCCCGAGTGCGGCTAGGCACTGCGCACGCCTAGCACCCTACGACGATAGTGCGCAGCGCGTACGAGGGCAACGCAAAGAGCACTCCCATCACGGGCCAGCGCCGGTCGGCACTGCTCGCGGATTCGCCTGCTGGACACCGGTGATCGAGCGGCACGCGGTCTCCTGGACCTCGCTCACCGTACACTGGACTGGGGCTATAAAAACGGCCGCGGTTCCTCTTCTCTCTACCTATCATCTCGCCTCCTGCCTTACTTCTTCTTCCTCTTCTCCTCCTTCTGATTGCAGGAGCGCGAGGCAAGGCGCTAATGGCGGGCGTGGGCTTGGAGCTGATCACGATCCTCCTGGCTGGCATGCTGGCGGCATTGGTTGGCGGCTTGCTGCTGCTGTGCGCGATGATCCTTGATGATCGCCATGATGCCGCTGCCAGAGGGGTGGCTGGGGGTCAACTACGCCGTCTCAGGCCGGCGGAATAAACGCAGGCTGCGGCGGCGAGGGGCGACCTGTCAACATCACACAAGATGGTGACAGAGGCGCCACTGGGTCTAGGGCTAGTGTGGTGTGGTCAGCGGAGCTTCTACCAGTGTGGAGGTCACGCCGCTAGTTGCTCCTCGCTGAATGACATCCACAATGGGTGGGGTTGGGGTCTAATCGGGGTTTATGTCTTGGGCTAGAAGGGTTGTATCGGTCTATGCTGCAATAAAATGTCCTAGAATTTCTCCGAGATTGCAACCGGCGTGCAGACCTTGCTCACACGATCCACGTGCAATCTATTCAAACCAATATGCAGGCAAATGCAGAATGCACCTAGTAGCAAAATGCAGGCAGAAGAAAGGAGCATATCGAGCAAATTATACTAACGTTTTAATGCCGGTGGGTGTATGTACTCCTGGTATACATACACCTATACCGGCTCGCATTTCATTAAAGACTCCGGATGAGTCCGATGTTATTAGGTGTATGTGCTCTACTGACTAAAATCTTGTTAAGAGTCCACTGCCAGCTTTGTTAAACATTTCTGCTTAATAGAGTGACAGATGAACCAAGCACACACAGAGCCAACAGGCATACATAACATTACAAGCACAAACAGTACATGCAATACAAGCATGCAACAACACGCAGCCTTACTAGGAAGCTAACAACCACTCACTCCAGACTATCGAGTCCTAATACTAGCTGCAGACGAAGAAATAGTCTTCGCCACCCACATACTCGCGGCATCTTCTGGCTTCGATCACTGCCGGAGCCACAAATGGGCCTACTACTACTGGGGCTCTCCTGGGGGACGAAGACTGAGCCAACTCTTGTCTTCATCGTCGGACACCTCTATGAGTTGGGGCCCAACTGCTGGAGCTGCTACGGAGACTTGACGGAACACATCCCGTCGACGGAGTCGCCGGATAGCTGCTTGAATGGAATTTGGATGGATGTTGACTGGGCGAAATAGGTTTACAGATTGCGAGGGTGGGACTAGCTGCGAAGGGGGCACTGGGTTTGGCAACAGGGAACGGGTGGTCTGGGATGCAATTTCTCGGGCCGCACGGTAAGCTTCTGTAACAACCCGGGTGGTGTCTTGGTCAATGGCTTGGAACTCTCTAATAATGCCGGAGAGCATAAGTCCCTGGGCATCAATATACTGGACTAGGCAAGCTATGGTTGGGTCAGCATCTCCAGCAATGCTGGAGAACTTGCTAGCTATGTCGGACGGAGAGGGAAAATAGCGGAACTCTTGCATCTCCGCTACTTGCGGCAGCTGGATACGAAGACGGGTGATGGCTCCTGCGGCAGCCATCTGGACAGCCAACGCAGGTGTGGGCATGGGTTTGCCCTGAAAACTCATGGGTTTCCCATCCGCTGTTGGACCTGGGCTGATATGCACCTTTGCATAAAATCGGCAAAGGTGGGGAACGGGGTCCGACTGGAACACCAGATACACCGGAGGGCTACTACAACCAAGGGCTCGAGTGAGCATACTCAAAAGGATGCTCGGAAAGCCAGGGTAGCCATCAGCCCGGATTCGGCTATGGAAAGTGGGTGTACTGGGTGTTTTGGAAGAACTGGCCATGGCTGCTGGTTTGGGGATACTAGCCCGGGTTCTCTTGCAGGGTCTGGCTTACTGGGTGGAGAGGGCTATGACTCACAGGTGGAAGGGGGCTTAAATAGGCAGTCGGCTGGAACACACCAGCATGGCGTGGATCCTTCTCGTGCCGGGTAGAAGATACACCGGCACGGCCGACAACCAAGTGGGTCACGGTCTAATCCAGAGTGGTTGGGTGGGCGGACAGCTGGGTAGGGTCACGTCCATTCCGACTGCGCCGCCTGTTGATCCATAGTGGCCATGTCAGATGCCAGAGATGGGTCAAATCTATTGGGCTCGCTACTGGTTGAAACTAGGGGTGGTTTGGTGCTAGGGTAACCTATAGCCAGCCTGGCTCTGATACCACGTCTTGTGGCACCCCGATAGACGGCCGACGCACGCCAGTCCCAGGATAAGACCTGGCGCATGCCAAAGACATGATACAGCAATTCCAAGCACAAAATGGCTTTATTAATTATAATGGAGTATTACAATACTGTTGCTTACAACAATATTACATAGCTCCAAGGCTAACTAAATGGCAGCAGAGGTCTAGGTCCAGCGGCAACGACGTCTCTGGCTGGGCTCCATAACGCACAGGACTGGCTAGGTTACGATCTAGCACGACGGATCTTCTACTGCAACTGGCCACGTGCAAGGCCAGGTGAGTACTTTGAATGAACTCGCAAGACAACCAAATACATAGCAACCAAACAAGCAGGTGACGAAGCAAGCCCTATGTTATGCATGAATTAATCCTAAGCATAGCATGAATTCTAACAAGGAATGCATGGATCAAGCATGGCATATCATGGATCAGGCATATAATCTACCAATCAAAGCATGGCAAAGATCACACTACGGTCTTAGAGTACTTACTGTACCGAATACCAACTTACTCTCTTTCGGGTTGTCCCGCAACCCTTGAAATACTCACGATCCAACCTGAACTGACTCATATCCAATCCAAATCATGTGGTCAGCCGACCACTCATCATATAGCCATCCCTTGGCTAACATATCATACTCCTGACATCATCTGATGTCTAACCAAGAGGAGTTCTTCCATCATTACTAACACGGCTACGGTTGACCACCTAGTGAGGTCTGGACAGGCTGTCCATTACCGTGGACTCGGCTATTCGAATAGATTTTTACACCCTGCAGAGGTTGCGCACTTTACCCACACCATCAAGCACCTGGCCTCATGATCCCACTCGGGTGGACCAGCGTTGCTTCAACAAAACTTGTCTGACACGTGACTCTTTCATCGTACCACTGGCACTCATCCTACCCCGGAGGCGTGCCCTGGGTGGCCCCTGTGTCCTCATGACACCTGTGTACTCATGACACCTGCCACCGTCATGGCCAAACTATGTTTATCCCAAACGGGGACTAGACTATCCCAAACGGGGACTAAACTGTCCCAAACGGGGACTCCCGGGCTAAACAATCAACAATCCACTGGGCTCACAGGGTTATCACCGCCTACCTGATCAGGGTAGCACGCGTGGATAGCCCTCCCTCTTTGGAGGTACCGGTGAAAGAGCACGCGATCAGACCCAGTCAAGGCCGTCCCATACCGGGAAATGTGGTTGCACGGATAAGCCCGGACAGGTGACTCGGGATCAACCACTATGCTCACTTTATTACTCCAACTCAACATATTCATCATCGTACCATTGCCTCGACATTTATAATTGCCGACAATCACTTAACAATAGTATGGCAAGATCATAGTGCTGATAGTCACGGCATGGGATCAACCATAATACTAACATGACTATGTCACTAGCAATATTATTATTATTAGCATGGCAATATGGAAATAAGATACGGCATCAAATGAAGAGTAATGCTAGTATCTCTACCGATGTTATTACATTGGTATGCAAATGCAGACTAACAGGTAATAGATAAACACACAGGGTGCAAGCAAAGTCATCACGCAAGTCCGGAGCTCATGGTAAGAGGTTGGCTTGCCTGAGGGTCGACGAATACGCCGGGAGGAAGTGCGATCACCTCGCGGAAAGATTCGCCGAAAAGGGGTTCTCTCGGCTCGATCGGAGGGCAAGGGCAAAATGGTTACTTCTACTATGATAGCACACTATGAAAATGGTACTATCGGATTGGGCTTGACGAGACGAAAGCGTGGGCGTTGGTTTCACCTGATTCCGAGCTACGGTCGCGAAGATATCGCCGGACGAAGTTCAGGGACCAACCTGTAAAATATAACTCTACACACGGGTCCCTGAGAATAAGATAGAAAGTGCATTCCAGAAACTACGCTTTCTGAAAATGAAAGAGCATTGCTGGCCGAACCCCCAACGCTTTACGCTTTCACTGAAGCGAAAGCGTAAAGTAGAAAATACGCTTCCACTTAACTACCAGCGGGCCGGGTTGACTTTCTCTCTCTCTCTCTGAAGGGCGGGGCTCCTCCCTCTTTTCCTCCTCTGGTCATCTCCTCCTCCCGACAGAACAGAGCCGGAGCGACCGGCCATCGGTGCAGCCGGCGACGGACGGCACCAGTGAGCCCGCCGGTGGCCTCCCTGGAACCGGCGCAGCGCACCAAGCTCGGGGGTGGTCGCAGCCTCGCCTGGGACGGCTTCCAGCGTTGCCTCCACCATCCATGGCGGCGGCCGGAGGGCTTCGGGAGCTACGGCGGTGGCGGCGTTTCCCCGGAGAAATGGAGGGGGTCGGCGGCTCAAGGATCTTAGGGGAGGCTGGAGGAGAGAGTTGAGACGAGGGGAGGGGCCATGGAGCTGGATTCACCGCGAGGGTCCGGCGGCGGTGCTCGGCCATGGGAGAGGCAATGAGCTCCGGGAGCTCGATTGGAGGAGGGGCTGGGGATGCTGCTGCTCGGGGGCTCGGGGCACGCTATAAATAGCAAAGGGGAGGGCTTGGGAAGAAGCTAGACGGTGGCCGGAGCTTCGGGACACCGGCCGGAGCTTCGGGACGACGGCAGAGGCGGCCAGAAGCTACGGGACGAGGGGGAGAGGGCTCTAGACGGTGCGCGCACGCAATGGGGAGCTCTACGACACTCCTGGGCAAGCTGGAGCTCGCTGGAGGCGCGCTCCCGTCAAGTCCAATGCACAGGGCACGACTTTGGCATGCTCTGGTCGTGGTCACCATGTGGCCAGAGCCTTGCCACGCAGCACACGAGGCCAAAACATGTCTAGTCTATTCTCCTCGCATCACTGAGTTGACCTATGCGGCTGGATAACTCTGGAGAGGGCTGAGGTGACTAAACCAAGCTCAAATAGTTGCCAACGGCAACCTATTTGTGCTGTGGTATGGCCACCACAGTGCTCATCCTGGCCTGATCTTGGGCATGAGCTAACAATCTACTAAGGTCATCTACTTGGCAAAGTCTCAGCTCAATTGGGCAAAGCAAAAGGATACTTCCTTTGCAACTTGGCATTCTGACCAGATATGAAGAAGATGATGCTGGGGTCAAATGGCTAGATTGATATGGATAATTTTTGGTGGACAAGGGTGATTTGGTCATGAGAGATAGCTGAACAAGTTTCAGATCAAATTGATCATCTATGAAGGTACTTCCTTCACAGAGATGCAATCTGAACTGAAACTTGAGAAAATTATTGAAAAAGATTGGCTTGGAGAGTTGAGCTAATTTTTGGTTTACAGAAGTAATATATCAATATGCAGTACCCTGCCAAATTTCAGCTCAATTGAATCAAGCAATCAAGCACTTCCTTCACCAAGTGCCAGACTGGACAGAAATAGAAATCAGATGGTTCTGAGGGATTGGCTAGATGAAAATGACTCAAATTTGGAGGAGACCAATGATTTATACATATGGAGTCACTTTAAAAGTTTCATACCATTTGCGTAAGTAGAAATGGTACTTCCTTCACAGTGATCCAATCTGGACAGAATCTTGAATCAACTTGCTGAGGACGATTGGCTAGATGGAATGGGCTAAATTTTGGAGGACAAGGGTGATTTGTCCTAATTAATCACCCTGCAAAATTTTGGCCCAAGGAGATCAAGGAATCAAACACTTCCTTTGCAAGTGGGAAATCTGGACAGAGTTTGCAACTGGAAGTGGTGCTCAAAATTTGAATTGGGAAGCTTGATATTTTGATGGAAATGGAGAATATATGGATATGAGAATCTCCACAAATTAGTTGGGATTTTTCCTAGCTACCAAAATGGTAGTTCCTTTGGAAAGGCCCCAAATGGGAATATTGGCTTTAAATAGGAAAAGGCAATTTCCCCTATTTAATTATGGCCAATCTTTTTGTGGGAGCTCAATATATCCCCAAAGAATATCTCCACAAGTTTTCATGAACTTTGGAGATGGATAGATATTTTCCTGGATTTAATTCCTCAGGATGGCAGAATAAGGAATTAATTCTAGAGGGAAAATATTACATATGACTTGGCAATATTTTTGCACATCTAGGGTTTATGAGGGAAGAAGAATCTCAGGAAATTTTGGGAGGATCAACAGAGCAAGGGAAATGATAGCTCCTTTGAAAACATGAAGGCAAGATTTCCAGTTCCAATATTTCGGAACTAGGGTTTGAATAAGATTCGGGGTTGACTAACGGAAGGGTTGGCTGGCACAAGAGCATGGGGATGGCACTGAGAGGTTGGGGAATGACTGGATTCACCTGGTCACGTGCCAAATTCCAGAGGAAAAAATTCGGGAGAGAAAAGCTAGGAAGGAATAACAGCACAAAAATTGATTACCCGATTTTTGGGGTGTTACACTTGCTTGCTAGATCAAGAAGGCGGAGACGTCATCGAGCTGTACGTGTGCTGAACGCGGAGGTGCCATCCGTTCTGTACTAGATCGGAACGGAACAAGATTGGATCGCGGGACGGATCATGATTGGATCGAGAAGGCGTTCGACTACACCAACCGCGTTTCTTAATGCTTCCCACTTAGCGATCTACAAGGGTATGTAGATGCACTCCTCCACTCGTAGCTGTTGATCTCCATAGATAGATCTTGGGTGTTCGTAGGAAAAAAATTGTTTCCCATGCAACGTTCGCTAACAGTGGCATCATGAGCTAGGTCGATGCGTAGATAACATGCACGAGTAGAACACAAAAGAGTTTGTGGGCGTTGATGTCCAGATTGCTTACCTCCTTAGTCTTATCTTGATTCGGTGGTATTTTGGGATGAAGCGGCCCGGACCAACCTTACTCGTCCATGTACGACAGATCGGTTCCACCGATTGACATGTAACTTCGTTGCATAAAGGTGCTGGCGGGTGTCTGTCTCTCCCACTTTAGCTGAATCGGATTTGACAGAGGCGGTCCTTGTAGAAGGTTAAAAGGAACTTGATTATCACCGTTGTGGCTTTAAGTAGGTAAGAATGGTTCATACTAGTTACCCATAGCAACCACGTAAAACATGCAACAACAATTAGAGGACGTCTAACTTGTTTTTGCAGGGTATGTTGTGATGTGATATGGCCAAGACATGATGAGATATATGTGATGTATGAGATGATCATGTTTTGTATAAAATATCACGACTTGCATGTCGATGAGTACGGGAACCGGCACGAGCCATAGGGTTGTCTTTAATTTATTTTTGCCATTTTTTGCTTTACTTTATCGTTATGACACTACTACAAAAACGGCTATAGCTAATATGGACATTAATGGCGCACCATGTATGTGGTGCGCCACTGCTATATAGCAGTGGCGCACTAGATATGGGTGCGCCATTAATGGCCATATTACTAATGGCGCACCTGGTGTGTGGTGCGCCATTACTAGTTTTGTCCTGGCCCCACACCCCTCCCCAGACTTAGCAGTGGCGCACCAGGGGAAAGTGCGCCATTACTAGTTTTAGCTAGTAATAGCGCACCAGTAAGAGGTGCGCCATTGCTATCTATACGTATGGCGGACCCCCTACCAGTGCGCCATTGCTATCATCTGTCTGCAGTAAAATCGCGGTAAAAGTTCCCTTCTTTCTTCGGACCCGCTACCCCCACCCATCCCAATTCACCCCCCCCCCCGCCGCCGCCGCCGCCTACCTCTCACCCCCTCGCACGTCCGAGACCTCGCCTCCGGCCGGCCATGGCGTCCCCCACCCGCCCCTTCTCTCATCAGAAGACAAGACAAGGCAAGGAGGGAGAGAGATCGACCGCGACCGCGGCCGCGACGGAGCAGGTTAGATCCACCCGCCCAATCGCTCGCTCGCGTGCCAGGACGACGACGACCTCGCCTCCGCGTGCCTGGGCTCGTGAACGGCCGACGAGATCGAGCGCACCAGCCCGATTGATTGCTCCGTCGCGCCGTCGTCGAGGTACGCACTCTCTCACCCATCTTCTCCTTTTTCCTTCCCTTCCCTTCCCTCATGCCCTTGGTTTGCTTCCTCACGCAGGTGCGCATGCGTCCAGCGGCGAACCCTGGCCGTACCTCGGAGCGGAGACGGCATCGTCCCCAACACCTCTGTCTGGCAGAAGCCCCTCTGGTGGACTAGGTAAGCCCTTCCGATCTGCTCTGCTCCATGGATCCGTGGTTACTCTTTAACTGCGGATCCATGCCCATGAGCAGCTCTTCTTGTTGTTAGAGACTGCGGAGACCTACTTGTAAAACTGCATCTTTGCTACTTAGTGATACTCTGTGTGCTTGTTTTCTCGATCCCAAATGGGTGACCAAGTTGAAGTTTACTGCAGACAGATGATGAAGTTGAAGTATTCAGTGATATCTTGTGATCATTTCCTTGACAAAATCTACATATGTATACTGCAGAATACATATGTGAGCCTTGACAAAATATGTTCAGTGAGTATGCATATGCATATGTTTACAAAATCTACATTTTCATTTGTTAAACCAGTGGTATCTCTCTGTATAATACAGAAATATAGGTTGAGTTCACAAGAATATCGTGTAACTAAAGAAAAGGTAATGGTGTGGAGTGGATATATTGGGCTGCAACGTGCAAAACCATATCAAAACAGTAGGTTACTCTAAACAGCTCCCATCAGCAAAACAGGGGATCTCTTTGTAGAAGGATAAAACAGAGTAGGCAACCAGGCTCATAACACATACTGAACTTGTTGAGTTCATAAGAATTAAATTGAAGAAAAAAACTAGCACCTCAGTACAGCTCTGATAAAATTACTACTAGCACCTCAATTTATAGTATGTTGCATTAGTTCCTTTATCACCGGATGTGAAGCCAATTTAAGGGGAGGTAACTTTGATAGTAAAGTGCATCGAATCCTTGTTTAACCAGCACAGCAGAGGATACCAAATTAACCCATGTATGTAGTGTACCCTACACCTCCATGGCAATCAGATAGGCTTTCCAAGATGATTGCCAGCAAGAAATTAGCACCCTAACCCTTTCAGCTTAATTAAGCAGCACGTACGTACGTACATATGATCGATGATGGAGCAGCAAGAGAAAGCGGAAAGGATATCGATCGAACCGTAGGAGTCTAGGGATGTGGCGACGAGGTTGTTGCCGGAGCCGAACGCGGCAGCGAGCGCCAGCGAGAAGGACAGGTCCCCGTCTCCGACGACCAGGATGGTTTGGGCCGAGGAGTAGTGGCCTAGCCATTCCACCCGCCTCCCCCTACGCTGCCTCGCCATTTCCCCACTCCACCGCCGGCTATCGCCTGACGTAACTTTCCTGTCTACGGCGGCGGACACCGGCGCCCTATCCCTCCTCCACCGAGGCTAGTGTGAGTGTTTCACTGTTTTGTGCATGCGCGTCTCCCCGTGTGGAGCGCGTGGACTCGAGTCTTGATGCACTTTACTGTTTTCTTTAGAGTAATCTACATTTTCATTTTCGTTTGTTCTTATCCTCCTTTAACCGCCGTGTCAAAAGGTGCTTCAAAGTGATGTTGTTACTCTTTAAGCCGCCGGTGATGAATGCAATTAAGTTCTTCCTTTTTTGGTTGGCCATTATTCCCTACTAGTGCTTGCTTTTCTGCAGGCTGATGCTACTTTAGTTTTCATGTAACCATAAAAAAACACGTATCATCTCTTTAATCCGGTTGACACCTCTTGGTTTAGATAGTTGCAGAGGATAAGAACTTGCTCTGATCATACTGTTCCTGTTGTACATCATGTGTTGAAGTGCTACATTTACTTTCATACAGTCTTATGCCTGCTTCAGTGGCAGTGCATTCTAAGCAATGGAGTCCACTTGGTAGTGGTACAGTTAGTAGTACTAGCATGTTCTCTTGCTTCTACAGAGAAGGAAGGAAGGACTTCAGAATTTAGCTAGTACCGTTTTCATGGATAGAGTGTACGCGACGATCTTACGGAGAGAAAGCATTAATTTTTTCCCCAATTGGTGCCGCCGATTTGGTACATGTGGGGAATTTATAACCTTGTTCAGTCATTTCCATTGGAAAGAAGAGAGAGCCTCTGTGTTGGTTCATAATGATTTCTGGGCAGTTTGTGTGTAAGCACTTATGCAGCACTACAGGTACAGGTTTCTTCAGTAGCCTTATTTTGGGCATAGGATGGCGTTTCATAGGAAATAGCCAACACATGGCCTTCTCTCTTCTTCCTTTTTTGTGATAACTCACATGGACCTCTCCTGGCAACTGTTGTCCATTCGTATTGTTTGTAAGGCTTTGATTGGTTAATTATAAAATCTTATGAATGTTTGCTCCATGATCTACGCGCAAAATATCCTTAGATTCTCGGTGCAGTTATTTAGGGGGGAATTTATTTGCTTACCATTTAGGGAAAGTCATTGCTCTGTTTTCAGTATTTTCTGATCCAGCACCGATACACGGACACTGAAACTGCTTGACTGTCATCTTATCAATATTTTCGGATCCGGCACCGATATTAGGAAACTGCTTAGCTGTCATCATAGACAACACAGACATGATTTTGGCAGTTCTTAATTTCCTGTCTCTCCATCAGATTTGGGTTTTCTGTCATCTTTAACATGACAGTGATGTTACTGCTGTGCAGGTAATCAAGATCAAATTTTCCAGCATTCACTAGATTTTTGCTTCTTCGGCGAAGATGGAGCTCGTCTATTTGGAAAGGAGAAATGGATTACGCGGAAACAGCGCCACTCCAGAGTTCAGTGGGAGGTCAGAAGAAAAGATTACTAGAAGATTAGTTTTAGAATTTTCTTTTACTTCCTTGTAATTTTTCTTTTATTGGATACTTGTAAAGACATTGTAATATTCTTACTATAATAAAAATTATGATTCTATTTCATTTTTTGTTTTTAAATTATTTTTCCTTATAGGTTGTTTTCTGTAAATTTGGATTTTTTTTTGTTTTCCAAATACATTACTAGTGGCGCATTTCAGCCCTTATTAGTGGCGCGCCTTCCTTTATTACTAGTGGCGCACCTATAAGGCTATTAGTGGCGCACCTAGAGGGAATACCAGTGGAGCACCTAAGGGTTAGTAGTGGCGCACCAGAGGTGCGCCATTACTATCTGGATTACTAATGGCGCACCAGAGGTGCGCCATTACTATCTGTTACTAGTGGCGTGTTAATAGTGGCGCACCTATAGTGCGCCATTACTAACGAAAACAGGTGCGCCACTAATAGGGCTTTTTCTAGTAGTGTGAGTTAGCATTAGTTGTAGAAGAAATAGTTGGCGCGACAACCACATGAAGACACGATGATGGAGATCATGATGATGGAGATCATGGTGTCCTGCCGGTGACGATGGAGATCATGCCCGTGCTTTGGAGATGGAGATCAAAAGCACAAGCTGATTATGACCATATCATGTCACTTATATGATTTGCATGTGATGTTAATCCTCTTATGCATCTTATTTTGCTTAGGATGACGGTAGCATTATAAGATGATCCCTCACTAAAATTTTCAAGATAAAATTGTGTTCTCCCCAAGTATGCACCGTTGCGAAGGTTCGTCATTTCGAAGCATAACGTGATGATCGGGTGTGATAGACTCTACGTTCGCATACAACAGGTGTAAGCCAGATTTACACACGCAGAATACTTGGGTTAACCTTGATGAGCCTAGCAGGTTCACACATGGCCTCGGAACACAGGAGACCAAAAGGTCAAACATGAGTCATATAGTAGATATGATCAACATGGAGATGTTCACCATTGAAACCACCTCATCTCACGTGATGATCGGACTTGGGTTGGTCGATTTGGATCATGTTACACTTAGACAACCTGAGGGATGTTGATTTGAGTGCGAGTTCTTTAGTAATATGATTAATTGAACTCATTATCATGAACATAGTCTGAAGTTATCTTTGCAAAATTATGTTGTAGATCAATGGCTCGCGCAGTAGCTCCCCTGAATTTTAATGCGTTCCTAGAGAAAGCTAAGTTGAAAGATGATGGAAGTAACTATGCGAAATGGGTCCACAATCTGAGGATTATGCTCACGTCTTCGGCAAAGGCTTATGTCCTTGATTTGCCGCTTGTTGTGCCACCCACTCCAGCGTCGTCTGTGGACGTTGTGAACGCCTAGCAGGCACGTTCTGATGACTACTCTATAGTTCAGTGCGCCATGCTGTACGGCTAGAATCAGGACTTCCAAAGTGTTTTGAATGCCACGGATAATATGAGATGTTCCGGGAGTTGAAGTTAATATTTCAAGCAAATGCCCGGATCGAGAGATATGAGATCTCCGATAAGTTCTTCGCCTGTAAGATGGAGGGGAATAGTTCAGTCAGTGAACACCTACTTAGAATGTCTTGGTACTACAACCGTTTGAATGATTTGGGAGTCCAGCTTCCGACCGAAACGGTCACTGAAATAATTCTCCAGTCACTGCCACCTAGCTTCAATGGCTTCGTGATGAACTACAATATGCATAGGATGGAAAAGTGTTTCTCCGAGCTGTTCGCGATGTTGAAAGTCGCGGAGGTAGAAATCAAAAAGGAGGATCAAGTGTTGATGGTGAATAAAACCACTAGTTTCAAGAAAGTCAAGGGAAAGAAGGGAAACTTCAAGAAGGGTGGCAAGCAAGTTGCCGCTCCCGTGAAGAAACCAAAGGTTGGACCCAAGCCTGAGACTGAGTGCTCCTATTGCAAGGGGACTGGCCACTGGAAGCGGAATTGCCCCAAGTACCTGGCTGATACGAAGGCTGGCAACGTCAATAAAGGTATATTTGATATACATGTTATTGATGTGTACCTCCCTAGATCTCGTAGCAGTGCCTGGGTATTTGATACCGGTTCGCTTGCTCATATTTGTAACTCGAAACAGGAACTACGGAATAAACGGAGGCTCGCGAAGGATGAAGTGATGATGCGCGTCAGAAATGGTTCCAAGGTTGATGTGATCGCCGTCGGCACACTTTGTAACGCCCAAGATGTGGTCCTATCCCTATTAAGGCACGAGGGCAAGTTGGAGGCGAATTTGCTAGGCCAAAGGACATGACGGTGTACTCATAAGAGCCAAAACTCGTCCTGAAAGCAGTCTTTGGAAAATCTTCTTCACGAATACAGATTTGATGATAGCCCATACGAAGATCTAACTTCGAGAAAACCTTGGCACCTTTCAATTGCTCAAACAACTCATTGATGTTGGGAAGTGGATACTTGTTTCTGATTGTCTTCTTATTCAATGGACGGTAATGGACACATAGTCGGTTCGTGCCATCCTTCTTCTTGACAAACAGAACACCACAACCCCAAGGTGCAGAACTTGGGCTGATCAGACCCAGACGCTCTTGTTCATCTAGCTGCTTCTTCAATTCTTTCAACTCTTCGGGGCCAAGCTTATAAGGACGCTTGCATACCGGTTCAGTTCCAGGCTCGAGTTCAATCACAAACTCCACTGGCCGGTGAAGAGGCATTCCTGGCAATTCTTCCGGGAAGACATCTTCATACTCAGAAACGACAGGGATTTGAGAGATGGCAGAAATTTCACACTTCTCATTGAGAGAAAATAGACGAATCGTGTCAGCGCGAGCAGCGAAAATGATCACATCTTCAGAAGGATGAGTCAATTGGACTTCTTTATATTTGCAATCAGAATAAGCCTTGTTCATCGCCAGAAAATCCATGCCAAGAATAAGATCAATATCGGAATTGCCGAGCACAATTGGAGAGGCTAGAAAGGAATAGCTGCCCATCTTGATAGAAACATTCGGGGCTTCCGTGCTTGCATTCATGAATTTCCCCGAAGAAACAACTGACAAAGGTCTAGGCAACTCCACCACATGAAAATTATGCTTTGATGCAAAAGGTCTTGACATGAATGTATGCGATGCACCAGTGTCAAACAAAACTTTTGCAGGAAACGAATTAACCAAGAGGTTACCCAACATCACTTGAGAAGAATCATCTGCTTCAGCTGCATTGACCATGTCCACTCTTGCCGACTTGGGATTTTGCTTCACCATAGCACTGCCTGGGGCCTGATAGGAGGTGGAGGCGGAAGACGCCGCTAGTTGGTGCACTTGTTGGAGTAATGGCCCATCTGACCACACTTGTGACACGTAACCTCTGAGAGCGGACGGAAGTTGCCTGGAGGAGGAGCATTTGCTGACTTGGGTGCCTGAGGCCTTTGTTGAAAACCTGGGTTGGGTGGGTGGGAAGGTCCATGACCACCGTGCTGCTTCTACTGCTGAGGAGGACGAAACGGAGGAGGAGGAGGAACCCAATACTTCTGTTGCTTAGGAACAATCTGAAAGTTGGACGAAAAAGAGTTGGAGTCTCTGAACCGCTTCTTGGAATTCTCAAGCTTGAGCTGAACTGCCTTGAACTTTAGAGCCAAGTTGTAGAACTGATGAAACACAGGAGGCTCGTGAAGGACAAGACCAAGCTGAAGATCTTCTCTGAGGCCACCTCTGAACTGATAAATCTTGGACTTCTCATTGGGGACATCTTGTTTAGCATAGCGGGCCAAATTCTGAAACTCAGAGTTGTACTGATAGACAGACATACTCCCCTGCTTCAGATTCCTGAACTTCTCATGCATACCCTTGACAAAGCTCGTCGGGATATGATGAGCTCTGAAGTCACTGCAGAAATCATCCCAAGAGACTACACGGCGACCTTTGGAATCCTTGTACTGCTGCCACCAATCTCCTGCCTCACCCTTGAGCTGAAAATTCGTGAACTTGACATATTCCTCTTGCCTGAAATTGCTACACTCAAAATGCTTGTTCATGTCACGGAGCCAATCGTCTGCATCGAGAGGTTGATCACAACAAGTGAAGGACTTGGGTTGATTTGCGAGGAACTGGTTCAGAGTTGCAAATTGCGGCTGATTATGAAAATTCCCTTGATGACCTTGCTGTCCCTGCTCCCTTTCCTGCAGCAACCTGAGCAACATCTGAGTGTTGGCATTGGTTGTGGCCATCACAGCTTGCCAAGATTTTGGATGTGGACGTAGGGGTGGTGGAGGATCAGACTGCTCTCCATCACGACCCTGATTCCCACGAGTTGCTGGAGCCATCCTGAAGATGGACAAGATTATCAGCATACCTTTGATAAAGATGATTGAAATAAGCTGAATCAACGGCTTGAAAGAAATTGCAACGAAATATCATCAATTGCATTCAAACTGCAATAGTAAGAACGCTTTCTGCTGGATCGTGATAACATCATTAGATCATGAAGCCACTTGAAATAACACAACAAGTATTGAGATAAGGTTGCTCGGAACAAATGTATAAACCATCATACATCTGTCGGAAGATGATCCTAGGAAACTACTGGAATTCCCACCTAGGAACTTTAGAAATCTTAGTTATGCAATCGGTTACACGGATACATGGAGTTTTTATCCATCACTCAACTCCTAGCAGTAATACTACTCTCCAGTGTATCACATCCCTCAACACACAACCAAAGGTCTCTGAAACTAATCTACCTCAGACCCTCGTGATCACAACGATACTAAAGATGGCAGTACATGTGATCCCGCTCCCCAGTACTGGGTGCCGCCACACTCTTCGCACCATGAATAGTATTGAAGCAATTTCGAACATCCGCGTTCTTAAGTACTAAGGAAACTAAACGGTAACGATGTGTCAAGAATCCCCTTGAGTTCTAGTCCCCAGGTCCAATCCATACATACGGGAGGCACCAAGAGCAGAATTTCCATCACATCGGTATCATAGAGGCTCCAAAATACTCGCGTGAACATAAAAAAAATTGAGCGAGAAGAGGAGTAGAATTAAAATTCCTAAGTCATAATTCGTCACCATAGTATAGAAGAGGAGTAAAAGAATCCTACCCTCCGATATAACTAGACTCAAAATAGTTTTCCACTAGACTCGACTCGGCCAAGTTCGATCAAGCAAGTGGCTCCTATGGTCGGTATGGCTCTGATTACCAACTCGTAATGCCCAAGATGCGGTCCTATCCCTATTAAGGCACGAGGGCCTCGACGGGGATAGAAGCGCATCTAGTCGTTTCGCAAGTACAATAAACATTGCATACATGTAGGAAGAGATAAGTATATGAGTTGGCTTACACTCGCCACAAGCTATCTTACAAGTCCACACAAATTATTCATACATCATCCAGAAGACAGGGTTCGGCTACGGACGAAATCAAACGATAAAAGAAGCAATGATAAACTTTCTTGCTATCCCAGGATCACCACCACGAAGCTCCCTACTCATCAGGATACGTAACATACATAAGCCTACATTCTTCATCATACTCCCACTGGAGCTGCGACAAGTCATCTGGCATGTACTCGTCAACACCTGTACCTGTATTGTTGTAATCTGTGAGCCGCAGGGACTCAGCAATCTCATAACCCGGGTACCGAAACTATGTAAGCCATTAGGTGAGGAATGGTTAAGTGGTGAGGCTGCAACAAGTACTAAGCATGTATTTGGTGGCTAGCTTACGAGAACATGAATGTAAATAAGGTGGTCAACGCATGACGGTCGTAATCTTGCATGATAACTAAGTGATCCTGAACACCTACTTACGTCAATCATAACCCCACCGTGTTCTCTCTCGGTTCATGTTCACGAGTAGAGACAGTCACGGTTACGCACAAAGTTGGTGGATTTTATTTCAGTTCACTTCAAGTTAACTATAACTGGGTGTTAAACAAATTTCCAAGTTGCCACATAACCGCGGGCACGGCTTTCCCAAAGATTTAACCCTGCAGGGGTGCTCCAACTCATCCATCACAAACTAACCACACGCCGCGGGAATCACCTCTAACACGGATCCCATGATCTCCTAGGCAATTCCGTTGGAAAACCTCAACCTCGAGATAGCCCAAAGTATCCTCGGAATTCCTCGCGCAAGACATTCGACAAAGGTAAAACAAGTCCAGCAAGACCGCCCGGCAGGCCAGATCCCAATAGGAGCCGCGTGTATCTCTTCTCAGGGCACTACCAAATGAGCTAGACGTCGAATTGGCTGAAACCCCGGGTGACCAGGGGGCGCCGGACATTGCTCGGGTTGTACCAACACTCATGAGGAGCACTGGCCCGGGGGTTGATTAAATTATCCACAGGGTAGCTAAGCCCTATGCATTTTAATTAAGTTGTTTCGCAAATGTAGTACCAAAGTTGGGTCTTGCCAGACAAGTTTTAATCTAAAACGAATGGTCAAGCGGGTCCTCATAACAACCCCGAGCATGTTAGGAGCGCAAAAGTATGGAACCTAACACCAGTACTCGGAACAAGTGCGGCAAAAGTGGAACAAAACACCGGGCAAAAGGCCAAGCCTTCCACCGTTGGCAGATATATATGTGCATTAATTTAAATAACAATAAATAAGGTGATATCTCCAAATATCCATGTTGACACATGGAAAGCTTGCACCTGCAACTAGCAACGCTATAAGATAAGGGCCGAGCAGCGGTAACGTAGCCAATCAATATTTTGCTAGGAAGTGGAGGGGTTAGAAGCTTTCATGGCAATGTAGGAGGCTAACAGTTTAAGTGGTAGGTAACAAAACATAATTTAAAAGCGAGACATCTAGCATAGCAAAAATAGTGTCGGGATCCGGGTATGATCATCTTGCCTGTTGGGTCCTTAGAGGGAAAAGAGCTGGGTCCTCGTAGTTGTACTCTCCTGGATCCTCGTACTCGGGCTTGACACTCACGTCTACCCAAAGAGAAATAACACCAAATAAACATACAAACAAAGTGCAATGCACAATCAAGATGATGCATGACCAAGTTGAAGTATTTAACATGGCAACCCTATGCTAGTCATGTTTCTCATGCAATTATTAAGTACTTTAGTATTCTGGACAGAACCTCAAGATTAGTTATTTGAACATGCATTATCATGGCAAATATGAATGCTTCATGCAAAATCAATGCCAATGCATATGTAGAACGTTGCAAACGGGGTAACGTAGCTCACGGTACACTCACGACAAGGTACGAACGTTTACGGAAACACAACAAAGGATGAGGGAGGCCATGGGCTATTTATTGGTATTCCAAGGATGCCACTGGATAGGAAATGAAAATCTAGCAAGAATAGAGCTAAATATCAAGCAAAACAATGGAGTATAGCTCCCACAAGTCACAAAACAATCCAACACACAATCTGTCCACAAACAGCAACATGTCATCTTGCAACACACATAACCAGAGCTACAATAAGTTTCAAATCACAACCAAGGCATGGACATGAATTATACAGCATGCACAACAATTCATCTATCTATAGCAATATGAAAGGAAGCATAGATCAATGGCAAATATGCTCACAAGATGGTATGTTGAATCAGTTTTTAGGGACTTAGAGAAAATTCCAGTTTTACAGAATCTGAGTTAACATGATAGCATCTTGACAGCAACTTTTATATATGCTACAGGAACTTATATGGCAAGAAAATTAACAGGGTTGTAGAGGGCAACATGTACTTCAAGTAATTACATAATGGCAACATCACAATATGCATGTATCAATGGCTACCATCCTCACATGATAACATATTGAAATTAGCAGATTCACAGACTTGGTGAAATTTACAAGAGGCAAACATGCCACTTGTTAACAGAATAGCATGTTGAGAACAAGATTTATATAAGATGCAAAAGTCTAATCCACAAGATCTTGGCACACATCTACAGAGGATGACAAACACAACAATGCATACCATTGTGCCAACTCCAAAGGAGCAACATATACATGGGAATCATCTAGGTAACATGGCAACAAAATAACAGATTTCCAACACTTAGAATATTTTGGGCATGTGAAAACATAATTTTAGTGGCATGTTAACATCAAGTTTCCCACTCCTAGCATGAACTATCATCGCATGCAAAAATACCATGGGCTAGCACATACACAAATGAGCATATTTCATGTTGACAAGTTTATCATATATTGCAAGGATTAAATCATGTGAAAAAGACAATATGGCACAATATCACAAAATAACATTTTTACAAACATGTCCAAATGACAAAACCAACCACACCATTGGATTTACTGAATTTTCCTACCCCAAAATCATATATCACAAGCACATAGTACTGTTGATAAATCCCCCACAAGTGCACACACAAGATTGACAATGCCACTTATATCAACTTATATGCCAAAAATGGCATGTCCTAGGTTTGGACAGATTTGGAATAAAAACAAAACAGGCATATTTCCTGAAAAGGAAATAACACAAAATGCACAGAACAAAAAAAAACACAATAAACAAAAACACAAAAAAAAGGAGGGCCACACGGCAGAGCCAGGGCCCTGGGGGGATGACAAGTGGGCCATGGGCCCACTGTCAGTGGCGGCTATTTAAATGGAAAAAGGGGGAGGAGTCGGGGATCGAACCCACGATCTCCCCGTGGAGGAGCAGCAGCTCGACCAGCTGACCTAGGCGACGACAACTGACCATATGGGGGACTCTGTCCTTTTGAATAGGCAGGCCCCCCCTTTTCTCCTTCTAGCGACAGAGAAGAACCTGACGACGGCAAGCATCAACGGCGGTGATGGGGTTCAGGGACAGGCGGCGATCGTGCGGAAACTGGTGGAGGATCTGGCGCGGGGGCTTAGAGAAGGCCGGGTGCTCAAGCTCGAGCTGTTGCTTTGCTCGGGGCAATGGCGGCGCGCAGGCTGCGGGAGCGTGCGGGCGAGGCTAGGCACGGCAGGGAGCACGACTGCACGTGAGGCGATGCGAGGCCAGCGAGAGCGCGGGAAAGCGAGGCACGACGCGGCAAAAGTGCTCGCTTGGGCACACAACTTGCCATCCATGGCGGAGGTTTGGACACGACGGAGACGACGACTACGCGATGGAATCGGCAAGAGATGGGGATGGGGAGGAGCATCAGCTCACCGAGGGGGTGCTGCTGGAGCCGGTGCACTCCCATGGTGACCGGAGACGGAGATGACGCGGATCGGCAAGGCTCCCGGCGCACGAGGAAGACGAGGAAGAAGCCGATGCCGTGCAGGTTCTCTCCTCCTCCTAGCTCCAGGAATGGGTCGAGGAAGACACCGGCGAGCAGCTGGATATGGCGGACGGCGAAGGGGGTGCCTGCCGGAGGCGCGGACGGCGTCAACGACGGCGAGCAGCTCCTGCTTCTCTCTGAACCTCTGAATCTCTCTGCTTTCTCTGTTTACCAGGAGGAAGAATGGGAAGGGAAGGAGGTGGCAGTGGCGTGGAGGAAAGGGGAAACCCTAGGGAGGGGCGCGGACATCGAGGGCTTAAAAAGGGGGAGCGGGGACGCGCTGGCCGTAGCGTCCGTGAGACTTCACGGCACCGGAACTGACGTCTCTCTCCCTCACTGTCTCTGAAGGAGACAACGGCGTCAGGGAGCGGGTAGGTGGCCGTCTGCGTGCTGGGCCAGGGGCTGTGAGAGCGCTAGTTGGGCCGCGGGGAAGGGAAAGGACCGACTGGGGATCCTTCTCTCTCACAAAAAAAAGAGTTTTTCCCTTTTTAATAATACAGTCACAAACAATTTAAAGCCAGGGAGAATGGAAAAGACTTTTGGAAAAACAAAAAATACCCTTGCACTCACAAAAATAAGCCCTATTTAATAAAAATGGAGTTGGCATTTTTACAGCAAAATATTAAACCACATTTCATTAAATTGGACTCTGTTTTGCAAAGTATTAAAATGCAATCATGTTGAAACAAGGTTGAGAGCTAGTTTACAATTATTACCAGAATATTTAAAGAAGTGCAACATTTTTTATAGGAATTAACCAGCAAGTAAAATACCACATGTGCATTTATTTGACATGAGAGATGTGGGGATAGTTTTTAAGAAAATAGTGGAGAGGCTTCACTACTAGATTGCACCCCAACACCACAACACACACACTCACACCAACATAGCACATCAACCAAGCATGACAAGCAAACATGATGCACTTATGATATAATGAACATGATGCCATGATGCATTTGGAATGTCATGAAGCAAAATATATTACTCATTTGACAAGGGCTCAACATGGAGGTTCCACATGACATACATTACAAGATGGCAAGGATGCACTTGGGCTGTTACACACTCGCTCTTCAACTACCATTGGGATTAGTATTAAACCTAAATAATTGTTATTTGGTGCCTGCGTTGAGCATGAACATTATATCTGGATCTTGATTATTGCGAGACGGTTATTCATTTAAATCAGAGAATAATGGTTGTTCTATTTATATGAGTAATATCTTTTATGGTCATGCACCCAATGTGAATGGTTTATTCTTGTTGAATCTCGATAGTAGTGATACACACGTTCATAACATTGATGCCAAAAGATGCAAAGTTAATAATGATAGTACCACTTTCTTGTGGCAGTGCCGCTTAGGTCATATTGGTGTAAAACGCATGAAGAAGCTCCATGCTGATGGACTTTTGGAATCACTCGATTTTGAATCGCTTGATACATGCGAACCATGCCTATTGGGCAAGATGACGAAAACCCCGTTCTCCGGTACAATGGATCGGGCAAGTGACTTGTTGGAAATCATACATACTGATGTGTGCGGTCCGATGAGTGTTGAGGCGCGCGGTGGATATCGTTACTTTCTTACCTTCACTGATGATTTAAGTAGATATGAATATATTTACTTGATGAAGCACAAGTCTGAAACATTTGAAAAGTTCAAGGAATTTCAGAGTGAAGTAGAAAATCATCGTAACAAGAAGATAAAGTTTCACAAGATATACCACCTGGAACACCAGAGTGTAATTTTGTGTCATAGCGTCGTAATCATACTCTATTGGATATGGTGCGATCTATGATGTCTCCCACTGATCTGCCACTATCGTTTTGGGGTTATGAATTAGAGACAGCCGCATTCACTTTAAATAGGGCACCATCAAAATCCGTTGAGACGACACCGTATGAATTATGGTTTGGCAAGAAACCTAAGCTGTCGTTTCTTAAAGTTTGGGGCTGGGATGCTTATGTGAAAAGGCTTCAACCTGATAAGCTCGAACCCAAAGCGGACAAATGTGTCTTCATAGGTTACCCTAAGGAAACAGTTGGGTATACCTTCTATCTTAGATCCGAGGGCAAAGTATTTGTTGCTAAGGACGGATCCTTTCTCGAGAAAGAGTTTCTCTCTAAAGAATTGAGTGGGAGGAAGGTAGAACTTGATGAGGTTATTGAACCGTCACTTCAGCTGTATGGTAGCACGATGCAGAAAAGTGTTTCTGTGACGCCTACACCAAGTGAAGAGGAAGCTAATGATGATGATCATGAAACATGAGATCAAGTTACTACTGAGCCTCATAGGTCACCAAGGAATAATACCGCCCCTGAGTGGTATGGAAATCCTGTCTTGGAGGTCATGTTGTTGCACAACAGTGAACCTCCGAGCTATGAAGAAGCGATGGTGGGTCCGGATTCCAACAAATGGCTAGAGGCCATGAAATCTGAGTTAGGATCCATGTATGAGAACAATGTGTGGACTTTGGAGGACTTAGCATATGATCGTAAGGCCATATAGAATAAATGGATCTTTAAGAAAAAGACGAACACGGACGATAATGTAACCGTCTATAAATCTCGACTTGTTGCAAAAGGGTTTTCACAAGTTCAAGGAGTTGAGTACGATGAGACTTTCTCTCTCGTAGCGATGCTTAAGTCTGTCAGGATTATGTTAGCTATAGCTGCATTTTTCGATTATGAGATCTCGCAGATGGATGTCAAAACAACGTTCCTTAATGGTTTCCTTAAGGAAGAGTTGTATATGATGCTAGCAGACGGTTTTGTCGATCCTGAAAATGCTGACAAAGTGTGCAAGCTCCAGCGATCCATTTATGGACTGGTGCAGGCATCTCTGAGTTGGAATCTTTGCTTTGATGAGGCGATCAAAGCGTTTGGGTTCATACAAGTTTATGGAGAAGCTTGTATTTACAATAAAGTGAGTGGGAGCTCTATAGCGTTTCTAATATTATATGTGGATGACATATTACTGATTGGAAACAATATATAACTTTTAGAAAGCGTGAAGATATACTTGAATAAGAGATTTTCAATGAAAGACCTCGGAGAAGCTGCTTACATATTAGGCATCAAGATCTATAGAGATAGATCGAGACGCTTAATAGGTCTTTCACAAAGCACATGTCTTGATAAGGTTTTGAAGAAGTTCAAAATGGATCAGTCCAAGAAAGTGTTCTTCCATGTCTTACAAGGTGTGAAGTTGAGTAAGACTCAATGCCCAGCGACTACGGAGGAGAGAGAAAAGATGAGTGTCATCCCCTATGCTTCAGCCATAGGCTCTATAATGTATGCGATGTTGTGCACAAGACCAGATGTCAGCCTTGCCATAAGTATGGCCGGAAGGTTTCAAAGTGATCCAGGAATGGAACACTGGACATCGGTCAAGAACATCCTTAAGTACCTGAAAAGGACTAAGGAAATGTTTCTCATTTATGGAGGTGATCAAGAGCTCGTCGTAAAGGGTTACGTCGATGCTAGCTTTGACACAGATCCGGATGACTCTTGTCAGATTTAGGGCTCCGCAAAACAAAAAGAGGTTCGAACACAGGGGCGTGTGCGGAGATCTCCACCAGCTTCGCCCTCAAGCTCGCAGCTCGATAGCCTGGCTCGACGAACTCACTCGATTGGGCGGAAGAAGATTAGCACACGAGGATTTACCCAAGTTCGGGCTACTGCGAAGCGTAAAACCCTACTCCTGCTTTTGGTGGATTGCCTCACGAGGAGGTTTGTGGATGAACTAGTACAGTGGTGAGTTGCCTCGCGAGGGCGCTCAGGTGGTGTTGGGTTCGTCCCCCCCGCTCCTCGGGGTGGCCTAGTCCTATTTATAGCAACCCGGGTCGTCTTATCTTATCGCAATGGCGGGAAGGGATCCCACAACAGCCGAATTCGAAAGGGGACAGGAGGTACAACTTATCCTGAGGAAAGGTGGTCTTCGCCTGCAAATTAGCTGGCGGTGACGTGGTGGCGGGCTCGGCGATGACGTTCGTCCTGCTGGGCTCGTGGTCTTGGTCTCGTTGCAGTGGAGTGGAAACCTTTGGGGGGTGCTTTGGGAACCGGCGTACGCCTTTGCCTCCTTTGCACCAAAGGGGAAACTGTCCCCTCTGCGCGCTGGCGCCCGCCTGGCATGGCTTGCATCATTCTAGACCTCCCGAGGCCGACTGTTGCATGGAGACTTCCGCCTCTCGGGAGGGGGCCTGGGGAGGCCTCTTCCCTCCGAGGGCCTTGGCGCCGTCTCCCGAGGGCATTGTCTTGAGCCGGGCCTCGTTGGGCCGTACCAAGTCCCTGTAGTGGGCCACACCCTGGGCCGCAGGCTAGCAGTTCTAGGTACCCCTGTTCCCAGGACGCCGATAGTAGCCCCCGGGCCCAAGGCGCGCGTGGGCTGGCTTCGGGGTGAAGTCGGAGAAGGTGGCCCGAAGTGCCGCGGGCCCCAAAGGCATGTGAGCCCAGCCTGTCGCATGGTAACCAACGAAGCACGGATGCCTCCGCTTCCCCATGGCGCCTCAGCAACCGCTCCGCCTGTTCAGCAACCGGCACACGTCGCAGGGCCATCATTGCCCGGGATGAGGGAAGGTGCCGGTTGGCCTCCACCCGGCTATAAATGGGCGGGGGGGACGGAGCCTCCAGCCCATTCCTACTCCTTGCTCCCCCACCTTCGTCCTTCGCCTCCTCCATCATGACGCCGTTGAGGAGGTTTTCCGCCGCCGAAAAGGGGAAAGCTTGCCAGGGAGTGCCAGACCAACGGCCTCCGAAGAGGAGCCGGGGTCGTCCTCGCAAGTATACTAAGGCGGCGGCGGGCGCGGCGCTTTTGCGTGGGCGTCACTCCGCGAGGACCGGTGCTTCTGCTGGTGCGACCGGAGGCGGCGGGCGCGGCGACAATGGTCGGGGAGGGAGACCCGCAGTTGGTGCTCAGCCATCGCGCCCACAAGTCCGCTCGGCCGACACGGGCCTGGAGTTCCTGGTACAGGTGGAGAGGCCGGCGAGCACCTGGTTGCAGCTCCCGCACTTCTTCGCATAGACGTTGCGGGTTAACGAGCCCGCAGGTCTGTGGCTGCAGGCCAATGGTTGTTGCAGCGGCGCGTTGTGGGTGGAGGTCAAGGTTACCCCCGTAGGCAATGCCTTTTTGAGCCATGGGTGGCAGACCTTCGCCCGCGCCCACGGCCTGGAGGGAAGGCCCGCGCTCCATTTCAAGCACGACGGCGCCGCGGCGCTTTTTTTCAAGATATTCGGGGAGGACGGTAGGCACTTGGGGTGCTGCCCGGAGGACGGCGGCAGCGGCGATCTTGAAGGTGAGCTTGCCCTTGGCGGCGGCCGCCACGCTTCCAGCAGCAGAGACACCTCCTCCGAGGAGAGCCCGAGCAACGACAGCTACGGCGCCCCGCCCCATCGGCGCGCTCGGACTTCGGGGGGAGCCAACCGCGACGGTGCCGCTGCCCCGCCCGGGAAGGGGCTACGCCGGAGTGACACCACGGCCCCGTCAAGGAGGAGGAGGACTCCGACTGAGTGACGGCGCGCCGGGGCCGAGGCCTCAGGAGCGGTAGGCCCCCGGGGGGGCTCCTTCGCCTTCTTTTTCTTTTCCTCTTCCTGTAACCAAAAAATCATGGGGGGGCCCTTCTGGGCGTGTAATGAACTTTGGCGCTTGCGCCCTTTTATTAGCATTCTCATCACATATTGCGGACTCTGCGTTACTGTTAATCAAGACTTCTTGTTGATCGTGGTTAGGGTACATAGCTCGATGCGTCCGCGGTGGGCTTCTGCATCGTGAGGTCTGGCAGTGGCACCTGGGTAACCAGTGGCGCCTGGGGAGCTTGGGGAGGTTCCTCCTTCCTGTATGTGGGGCGGTTTGCGGGGCCCTTTCGGCACTCTACATCTGCGGGGCCCAATCCCGCGCATGCCCCTACCACCGCTGGGGCGTCTGGATCACCAGGACGAGACCAAGGGGCGAGGCCTCGACCGCCGTTGGGGCGTCCGGATCACCAGGACGAGACCAAGGGGCGAGGAGCCACGCGATCGGTGAGGCTCCTGAGGCGCGGTGCTCAGGTGCCCCCTTTGACGCTCAAGCGGCGCTCTACGTCTGCAGGGCCCGATCCCGTGCATGCCCCGACCACCGTTGGGGCGTCCGGATCACCAGGACGAGACCAACGGGCGAGGCCTCGACCGTCGTTGGGGCGTCCGGATCACCAGGACGAGACCAAGGGATGAGGCCTCGACCGCCGTTGGGGCATCCGGATCACCAGGACGAGACCAAGGGGCGAGGAGCCACACGATCGGTGAGGCTCCTGAGGCGCGATGCTCAGGAGCCCCCCCTTTTGATGTTCAAGCGGCGACCATTCCTTTCCGCCGGTTCCTGCCCCAGGATGCTTGAGCCTCCAGGAGCTCTAAGACAGCGTGCCGGGCCGCGGCGGAGCCCCCGAGCGAGGGTGAGGCGGCACACGCCTGCTAGCTCGCTCGAGAGCGCCACACGAGGACCAGGACGCCAAGGCCACGTGGGGACCAGGACGCCAAGGCCTTGGCGAGGTGTGCGCACCGTGCCCCGTAGTCCCCGCTCGCGGGGCGCGAGACGGCGAGGCTAGCAGACATTAACCCGGAGAAAGAGACTTCAAGATAAAAAACTGCAAGGAGAAAAAATTCCCGCCCCTTTTCTTTAAATAGAGTCGAAAATCCTCGAGTTTCATTCCAGGAAATGGCACATTCGAATACAAGAAAAGCAAAGAACAGCCACGTCCGGCACCTAGGCTAGTCTTCGTCTTCCCCCAGCGCAGAGCATAGGGCATCCACGTTGTGTGGGCATAGTCAGTGGAGGACAGTGTTGTCCGCCAGCGCGGAGCATGGGGCTTCCACTTGAGCGTGGGTAGGAACCCCTCCGCATCCTCCGGGGGCTCTGGGCGTATACAGCCCACTCATTATTACGTGAGAGTGTCATGGGTTGAGCCTGGGGGTGCGCTGGGAGCTCCATGCCTCCTGGACATGGAGCCCACTTCCAGCCCCCAAGCATGATGTGGCGAAGTGGGGTCGGCCCCAGACGGGCCCTCGAGCAAGGGGGAGCCCCTCACGCCCGCCGCAGGGAGGGCCTGCCTCGGAACAGGGCCTCGGGCTCTCCAAAGCCCGGGGACGGATGTCGTCGTTGTAGCAGCGCCGCGGCCCCTGTGCTGCGGTCGGGGCTCGGCGCAGGGCCCTTCCATCACACGCGAGGCCCACGCCCAAGGCGGTGCCCCAGTGCGGCTTGCTGGGGTGCCCGGGAGCCTCACTCGGGTAACCAACCCCCCGTCCCCAGGCGGACCGAGCCGGACCCGGAGAATTGGGCGAGTACATGATCCCCTGCCGCTGGTCGAGCGAGGCCTGGCCCAGAGACATGGGCTTGTGTTCCACCCTCCGTCTCTGGGTTGGCGACGCCCGTCCTGGAGACATGGGCGTGTGCTCCACCCTCCGTCTCCAGGTTGGAAGTACCTGGCCTGGGGACATGGGTGTGTGTTCCACCCTCCGTCTCCAGGTTGGGAGCACCTAGCCTGGGGACATGGGCATGTGTTCCACCCTCCGTCTCCAGGCTGGGGTCACCCGGCCTGGAGACATGGCCGTGTGTTCCACCCTCCGTCTCCAGACAGGTGACCCCCGGTCCATGGACTCAGGCTCCTGTCCAGGGTAGCTCCCCACCAGCGGGTGCATGTGCCTCACGAGGCTGCCGGCGCCAGGCACCCTCGTGAGACCGACCCCGCCAGCTGCCCTCGCGACGCTGTACATACTAGCCCCGACAAAAGCCGCTCGTGGGGTCACTCATGCTCCTCCTGTTGTCGTGGTGGCCGGCGCTGCTCCCATCGTAGCCCGGGTGCTCGTCAACATGGTCGTTGTGGAGTTGCGTGAGCCCTCGGGCGTTGGTGTTTACGAGTCGTCGGGCGTCTGCCCCGGACGCGCCAGGGGTTTACTTCTGCGTGCCCGATGAACTGGGCCGCGCCCCCACTGGGTGCGGACCGCGACGCGCTTCCCATGGGCATTCGCATGTCCTCAGCGCCACGCCGGTTGGTTGAGTGATCCCATGGACGCGAGCCCCCAGGCCCTTCCCATAAGGAAGCGCCTGGACCTCGCCGGCCGTGGTGGCGCGCCCGGCCGTGCGACATACCCGGTCGTTGTAGCGACTGCGAGTAGCGTGGAAACACCGTAGTTCGCGGGTCACGAGGAGCGCGACTCGCCCGCGAGCCAGGTCACGGCGGGCTCGGGAGGATGATGCCATGACGAGGACGCGGGGGAGGGTCAGGGCGATGACAACGTGCTGCGCGGTTGATGAGGGCGGCAGCCCCGGGCATCTGTCGAAGGCCGGGCTGGCGATGGCATCCGCGAACGGGGGGGGGGGGGTAAGGCGATGCGGGATGCCGAGGTCTGTAGGTACCGCCCGAGCAACGTGAGCAGGCCATCGTTCGGCGCGGGCTCGGTGTCCCTTGGCCATGGAAACAGCGAGCGGAGGCGGGGTGAAGCTTGTGTAAGGATTCCGACACGCCCCCTACCTGGCGCGCCAAATGTCGGATTTCGGGCTCCGCACAACCCAAAGAGGTTCGAACACAGGGGCGTGTGCAGAGATCTCCACCAGCTTCGCCCCCAAGCTTGCAGCTCGATAGCCTGGCTCGACGAACTCACTTGATTGGGCGGAAGAAGATTAGCACATGAGGATTTACCCAGGTTTGGGCCGCTGCGAAGCGTAAAACCCTACTCCTGCTTTTGGTGGATTGCCTCACGAGGAGGTTTGTGGATGAACTAGTACAGTGGTGAGTTACCTCACGAGGGCGCTCAGGTGGTGTTGGGTTCGTCCCCCCCCCCCCCCGCTCCTCGGGGTGGCCTAGTCCTATTTATAGCGACCCCGGTCCTCTTCCCTTATAGCAATGGCGGTAAGGGATCCCACAACGGCCGAATTCGAAAGGGGACAGGAGGTACAACTTATCCTGACGAAAGGTGGTCTTCGCCTGCAAAGTACCTGGCGGTGACGCGGTGGCGGGCTCGGCGATGACGTTCGTCCTGCTAGGCTCGTGGTCTTGGTCTCGTTGCACCGGAGTGGAAACTTTTGGGGAGTGCTTTGGGAATCGGCATACGCCTTTGCCACCTTTGCACCAAACGGGAAACTGTCTCCTCTTCGCGCACTGGCGCCCGCCTGGCACGGCTTGCATCATTCTCGACCTCCCGAGGCCGAGTGTTGCATGGACACTTCCGCCGCTTGGGAGGGGGCCTAGGGAGGCCTCTTCCCTCTGAGGGCCTTGGCCCCATCTCCCTCGCGAGCGCGGGGCTCTCCCGAGGGCATTGTCTTGAGCCGGGCCGCGTTGGGCCATACCAAGTCTCCGTTGTGGGCCACACCCTGGGCCGCAGGTTGGTAGTTCTGGGTACCCCCGTTCCTAGGATGCCGACAACTCTAATTCTCAGATCGGATACGTATTTATTCTAAACGGTGGAGCGGTAAGTTGTTGCAGTTACAAGCAAAGTGTGGTAGCTGATTCTACATGTGAAGCAGGGTACATCGCTGCTTCAGAAGCGGCGAAGGAACGAGTTTGGATGAAGCACTTCATGAAATATCTCAGAGTTGTGCCTAGTGCACTTTATTCGATGACTCTCTTGTGTGATAATACTGGCGCCATTGCTCTAGCCAAAGAGTCCAGGTTTCACAAGAGGACCAGACACATAAAGCGCCTCTTCAATTCCATCCGCGATTACATCAAGGAGGAGGACATAAATATTTGCAAAGTACATACGTATCTGAATGTTGCAGACTCGTTGACTAAGCCTCTTCGACGGGAAAGACATGATCAGCACCAGAACTCTATGGGTGTTAGATTCATTATAATGTAAATCACATAGCGATGTGAACTAGATTATTGACTCTAGTGCAAGTGGGAGACTGCTGGAAATTTGCCCTAGAGGCAATAATAAAATAGTTATTATCATATTTCCTTGTTCAAGATAATCGTTTATTATCCATGCAATAATTGTATTGATTGGAAACTCAGATACATGTGCGGATACATAGACAACATTGTGTCCCTAGTGAGCCTCTACTAGACTAGATCGTTGATCAAAGATGGTCAAGGTTTCCTGACCATGGACATGAATTGTCATTTGACAACAGGATCACATCATTAGAAGAATGATGTGATGGAAAAAGACCCAACCGTAAGTGTAGCATGTGATCGTTCTAGTTTATTGCTACTTCTTTATCCATGTCCAGTATTTGTTCCTACGACCATGAGATCATGCAACTCCCGGACACCGGAGGAATGCCTTGTGTGTATCAAACGTCACAATGTAACAGGGTGACTATGAAGGTGCTCTACAGGTATCTCCGAGGTTGTCTGTTGGGTTGGCGTGAATCGAGACTGGGATTTGTCACTCCGTATGACGGAGAGGTATCTCTGGGCCCACTTGGTAATACAACATCACAAGAAGGTTGCAAGCAATATGACTAAGGAGTTAGTCAGGAGATCTTGTATTACGGAATGAGTAAAGAGACTTGCCGGTAACGAGATTGAACTAGGTATGGAGATACCTATGATTGAATCTCGTGCAAGTAACATACCGATAGACAAAGGGAAGTGCATACGCGATTGATTGAATCCTTGACATCTTGGTTCGACCGATAAAGGTCTTCGTAGAATATGTAGGAACCAATATGGGCATCCAGGTCCCTCTATTGGTTATTGACCGGAGAGTGTCTCGGTCATGTCTGCATAGTTCTCGAACCCGCAGGGTCTGCACATTTAACGTTCGTTGATGATTCGGTATTGTTGAGTTATATATGTTGGTGACCGAAGGTTGTTCGGAGTCCCAGATGAGATCCCGGATGTCATGAGGAGTTCCAGAATGGTCCGGAGGTAAAGATTCATATATGGGAAGTTGGTATTCGGGCACCGGACTAGTTTTGGGGTTTGTCGGATTCCATCGGGAGTGCCGAAAAGGGTTCCGGGGGTCCACTGGGGAGGGCCTCCTGCCCTGGAGGGCCCCATGGGCTGAGAGGGAGGCGCACCAGCCCCTGGTGGGCTGGGCGCCCCGCCTCCCAAGGCCCATGCGGCCAAAGGCCAAGGGCTGGCCCTGGGGTGGCCGCCGCCCCTTTGCCTTGGGGGCCAAGGCAGCACCCCAGGAAGCCGCGCCCAACCCTAGGGAAACCCTAGGGCGGCCAGCCCCTCCCCCTGGCCCTATATATACTTGAGGGGAGGGAGGGCAGCTCCACCCAAGCCATGGTGCAACCCTCCTCTCCCTCTCGTAGTTCTTCTCCCTCTTGTCTCGAAGCCCTGCCGGGACAGCTCCACCACCATCGCCACCATGCCGTTGTGCTGCCGAAGAACTCATCTACCTCTCTGCCCTTGCTTGCTGGATCAAGAAGGAGGAGACGTCATTGAGCTATACCTGTGCTGAATGCGGAGGTGCCGTCTGTTCGGTGCTAGATCGGAACGGAACAAGATTGGATCGCGGGACGGATCATGATTGGATCGCGAAGACGTTCGACTACACCAACTGTGTTTCTTAACGCTTCCTACTTAGCGATCTACAAGGGTATGTAGATGCACTCCTCCTCTCGTAGTTGTTGATCTCCATAGATAGATCTTGGGTGTTCGTAGGAAATTTTTTGTTTCCCATGCAACGTTCCCCAACAATCTTTTACGCATGTTTGGATGATGCGCTGATATGTGGCGCCTGCATTTTTAGCTTGATTGGCATTGTGTTGAAGCAGAACGACCCATAGGGCATGATTAATGCAGTTGCTTCTTGATCATATTCTTTCATTTTAATCTGATGATACCCCGAGTATGCATCCATGAAACAAAGGGGATCGTGTCATACCGTTGCATCGATAATCTGGTCTATGCTTGGAAGTGGGAAAGGGTCCTTGGGGTAGGTTTTATTAACGTCTTTAAAATTGACATATAGCCGCTTGTCCTTCTTTGGTACCATCAGTAGATTAGCCAGCCATTCGGGTTGTTTGACACCTCCGATGAATCCGGCCTCCAATAATTTGGCCAGTTCTTCGCCCATGGCCTGTCGCTTGGGCTCGAAGAATCGCCGTAGTGCTCGCTTGACTTGTTTAAACCCTCTTATAAGATTCAAGCTATGGTCGGCTAGGCCGGTTGGGATTCCTGGCATATCAGAAGGGTGTCAGGCGAAGATATCCCAATTTTCCCAAAGGAAATTCCAGAGGGCCTCGTCAATTTCTGGGTGAAGTTACGCGTCGATGGACGCTTTTTTATTTGGATCCGTCGGGTGTACTTATAACTTTACAATTTTGTTCGCTGGTTTGAACAAGGTTGACTTAGAGCGTTTGTCTAGGATGATGTCGTCCCTGTCGACTATGGCCCGAATTGCTGTTAATTCTTCGGTTGCAAAAGCCTCGGCTAACGATTCTAGAGCTAGGGAGGCCGTTTTGTTTTTCTCACTAAGTGCCATGTCCTGGTTGCTTGTGATGGTGATTATTCCATTGGGACCTAGCAACTTGAGCTTCATATAGCCATAGTGAGGTATGGCATTGAACTTTGCAAATGCATCCCGTCTGTGGAGGGCGTGAGAGCCACTTCGGAAGGGTACGACATGGAATGTTAACTCCTCAGACCGATAGTTCTCGGGGGTGCCAAAGGCCACATCGAGGGTGATTTCTCCCCTGCATCATGCTTCTTTCATGGGGATAATTCCTCGGAACGTAGTGGAGCTTTGTCGGATGTGGGTTGTATCCAACTCCGTTTTTTCGAGCGTGCCCTCATAGTTGAGGTTTAGGCTGCTATCACCATCCTTCAAAACCTTATGTAGACGACAACCGTCTACTATGGAATCAAGGACCAATGCGGCTGGGCATCGGCTTAGGTCGACCATCGGCTGATCGTTTTGTTCAAATGTGATCGGCGTGTCTAGCCACGCGAAAGAGGGTGCTTCTACCTTTGGGGGGCCAAAATCACATAGAGCCCATTTTCGTTGGTTGCTCGATCTGTATGTTTGATAGATCATCATGGCTTCGGCTACGCCCGAGCTATTTGTCAGGTGGATAACAATGATGTCACCAGCAAGGAGAGGTTGGCCATACTTGGCTACCTGCTTCATGACCCAATGATACTTGTGATCTGCATTGGGTTTTCCGTGAAGAGGAACGGGTGATGCATCATAGTATAGATAATTATATCCCTCAGTAGAGAACCAAGGTTTATCGAACCAATCGGAGTAGCATGCAACCCTGTCTTCAGCGACTGCACACAAAGGAGCAAACACTTGCACCCAACGCGGGCAAGAGGGTTGTCAATCCCCTTGGACTCGTTATTTGCAAGCTAGTGAAGTATATGGATGAAAGTTGAATAATGTAAATTGCAAAATAAAATAAAAGGAAATAAATTGCAGCCATGTATAGAAAGCTTTTGTAAATATATGAATGCATAGACCCGGGGGCCGTAGTGTTCGCTAGTGGCATCTCTCATGTAGTAGGCATACGGTGGGTAAACAAATTACTGTTCGGCAATTGATGGAAAAGCGCATAGTTATGCAATCTTTATTCACGACAATGATCATGTGTATATAGGCATCATGTCCATAAGCAAATAGGCCGACTCCTGCCTGCACCTATTACTTTTACTCCACCCATCAACCGCTATCCAACATGCATCTAGAGTATTAAGTAAAACAAAGTAATGCTTGGAGAACAATGACATGATGTGGACAAAGAGAATTCAATAAATATGAATTAACCCCATCAACAGAGGCAGAGGAGGAGGAGGCTACCGACAAGCCGGTGGTGTTGAATCTGCTGCCTGCCACTACTGCCCTCCGCCGCTCTAGAAGCACCTCCTGGAAGCAGCAGGACTCAGTGTAGATCTCCACATTATGTGTCACCGTTGCGGCTTCTCCTGCGGCCATAGTGTCGGTGAGCTTCTTTCCGTGCACAACCTGACGCTCCATCTCCTTCTCAAGGAAGTAGATGTACTGCATAAGGTCTTTACACAAAAGCCCGGTGGTGGGCCTTTGGTGGCCTCCTACTCCCGCATTCGGGCCAAGGTGGTGGAGCGGGTGATGGCCCCGGCGCCTGGCGGTGGGGTCGCGGACACGGCAGCCGCCACTAGGTTGGCGGCCATGGCGGCCGCCGGCAGTAGCTTCCTTCGGGCAGTGGAGGATGAGCATGTGGTGGGTGGCAAGCGCACACCCACCTGGAATGCCACGTACACTACATGCTTTAGAGGACTACCGCGCGTACGAGGAGAAGCCTCCCAGGTGGAGTTGTCCTTTTGTGGTGTGGCTAAGCGACGACGACGGACTGGTGCTATTTGCTATTGCAAGAGAAGCAAACTAGATAAGCTACAGGGAGGGAGGGGCTAGAAACGATGTGGAGTCGCCGGCCGTGAGAGTTTTTATAGCACCCCTGCAAGAATTGGGAATTTGGGGGATTTCGTTGGGCTGGGCGCGAAGCTTGCACGAAACGCGCAGGAACCTACACGGTGAGCATAGGAACGGGCTTGCATGTGGCCAAATGAAACACCTATGCGGGGCCGAAGCATGCTCTGCAATCCTCGGGAGGCAACGCGGTGACGGGACTGGACAGAGGAGGAAGAAACGATGACTACACAAACGATTAATAATAAAAAAACGTTTGTGTATTATTTCAACGTCGTCATTTCCCCAGGACGCCGACGGCTTGCAACCACTGGCCAGCTTGTATATGGCCAGTCCGTGCATGTTCAACTGATTTACGCTCGCGGTTGAGGCGGCCACGACGCACTCTGCCGACGTCCATCCGCTCACGTTGGCGGTTTCCCTCGAGCCACCGTGCAGTTACGCACGCCACGATGCGAGCTTAGATGTTGTGCACACAGAGAAAATCACATCTCATACGAGTAAACTAAGGAACAAGTCGATGGTGTTTCCATCAATCGCTGACAATTATTTACCAGCAACCGTTTGCCAGCAATACACACAGCTTATTGGGAGGAATCGTCTATGTTATTGTCGGTCTTCTCACACAATTCTAATTACAGACCTGTTTGCCGGGTATCACACACATATTGTTAAGACCAATCGTTTGTGTTCAACCGGATCATCACAAATAGTTTATCAAAGTGAACAGTATGCCGCCTATCGCACACATCTGGATCTGTATAGCCATTTGTGTTAATTTTGCTAATTGCAAACAGTTCGTCTCGATCAACTGTTTGCCACATATCGCACACACAATTCTTTTCTAAATCGTGATTGATGGATCCGCCATCACACAGAATTCGCGTTATTAGCAATGAAGCTATAACTATACTATTTGTGATTCATGCTTCGCACACAGTTTGGTCGAAGGGTCTCAGATTTATGTGTCATCTTTGGACCTTCCTGCAGTAGTGTCTTGTCTGGTCCCAACACATAAATTATCTTTCACTTGTTCTACTTTTTATTTTCTGTTATATTTTACTTCATATAAAAATACAAAAATACAAAAATATTTCTATTTTCTTGTTTTCTTAGTTATCTAGTATACTTGTTTGCTTGCTTGACATTATGGCTGGTCCTTCTATCAATGTCTCTCCGGACTTTGAGGTGCTTTACTTTAAGCAAAGGCAAGGAGAGAGCCTAAAAGACGCTTGGTACCGTATAATAGAGTCCCGTCGTAATGCCACAATAAAAAATGATATGAAGATTCTTCTTCGTAATTTTTATGTGGTACTTACTTTACCTAATAGGCAAATTTTGGATTTCACCGCCAAAGGAAATTTTATTGAGATTGATTCTAGTGCAACACATGAAATAGGAGAGGGAATTGTTGGACCACCTCCTATGCCTCAATCACCCCTTATACTCACGAAGGGATTCAAATATTAGAAATGTTAGTGGATATACAGAAAAATTTGAAAGTACTACAAAAACTAAATGAGCCTATCACGACTCTAGGTTCTAGCCTAAATCGCCTAAATTCACTCCTTACGGTTTCCAACAAGAGACTTGACGCCTTAGAGAAAATGAAAACTTTACTTTCAGAGATTATGGGAAAATGCAAAGAACCTCCCAAGTTTGATAAGGGTCCTTCTAAGGAAGCCAAGATAGATGAGAAGAATGACACTACTTGATACTATGCATTATGCCTAGCTAGGGGCATAATACAATAGAGCTTGTGGCGAGGCAACCCAATAGTTATCTTTAAATTTTTGTTTTACTTTCTGTTTGGTGCCTTGACATGATTATTTCTACTGTAATGATTGTGTCTTTAGGTTTAAATTAGTGTTTGTGCCAAGTACAGCCTTTGGGATGATTTGTTAGATAGTAGAATTGACGTTGTGCAAAAACAGAAATTTTGGTGTTCCGTGCAGAATTTCTCTAATTTTACTAGAACGTCTTTTTGATCTGAATTTTGTACACAATATTTTTGTACAAATTTACCAGGTTTCTAAGTTTTCATAATTTTCAGAGTTAGAGAAGTATGCTTTTACTACAGATCATTACAGACTGTTCTGTTTTAGACAGATTCTGGTTTTGCCTGCATACTTTGCTTGTTTTGATAATGCTATGGATTGTATCGGGGGTATAATCCATGGAGAAGTTAGAATATAGTAACTATTATGCAATAATGAAATACGAATCAATTTATAACAGTACCTAAAGTATTTTATATGTTTATTATATTAACGGATCTCACGAGGTTTTGTTGAGTTTTATGTGTTGAAGTTTTCAAGTTTTGGGTGAGTGAACGATGGATGAAGGAATAAGGAGGGGCAATACCCTAAGCCTAGGGATGCCCAAGGCACCCCAAGGTAATATTCAAATAAGAACCAAGCATCTAAGCTTCGGGATTCCCCAGAAGGCATCACCTGTTTCATCTCCAATCTATCGGTATGTCACTTGTAGCTATATTTTTATTCATCAGATGATACGTGTTTTGCTTGGAGCGTCGTGTGTTAAATTTTCTTTTTCTTTTAGTTTGCCACAATCATTGTTTTCTGGACACAGATATTTGAGAGAGACATGCGGTCATCATAATTTGTTAGTATACTTTACATGCTTCACTTATATCTTTTGAGCTAGGCAGTTGCTCTAGTGCATCACTTATCTCATTTTAGAGCACGAAGGGATTCAGATTTTGTAGAAATAAATTAACTCTCATGCTTCACTTCAATCTTTTTGAGAGTATATAAGAAATAGGAATGGTAATGGGCACGAGTTATAAAACTAGTCCAAAAAGGATAAATATTCAAGGGGGATATAATAAAAAAAAACTTCATGTACCTCACTAAAGAAGAAACATGAGTTGTTTATATTGATGTAGTAATATGAAAGGGCGTGAGTACATGATTACTGGTTAGTAGGAATATTGGTAATTAAAGTTTTTTATTTTTTATTCATATAAGTATTAACTATGGCATGGTGATGATGTGTGAGCATTTTTACATCTGAAATGAAATCCTATCGTGTTGTTCGAATCGAGGGCGCGTGATGGTTAAAATCCTTCCATCCTCCTCCCTAGGGGCATGCGGTAGTACTATGCTTCGAGAGCTAATAAGGCTTTACAATAAGCATATGAGTTCTTTATGACTAATATGAATCCATGGATATACGCACTCTCACCTTTCCTTATTTGCTAGCCTCTTCGGTACCATGCATTTCCCATTCTCACCTCGAGAGTCGGCGCAACTTTCGCCGGTGCATCCAAACCCCGTGATATGATATTCTCTATCACACATAAGCCTCCTTATATCTTCCTCAAAAAATCCACCATACCTTCCTATTATGGCATTTCTATAGCCATTTGGAAATATGTTACGATGCAACGTCCACTGTTCCGTCACATGACTTGTGTGTTCATCATTATATTGCTTTGCATGATCATATAGCTAACAAAGTATTTGTGGCGAAGCCACCGTTCATCATATATTGTCTACATGTTATGCTAGATAATTGCACATCCTGGTACACTTCCAGAGGGATTCATATAGAGTCATATTGTTTTATGTTGAGTTGTCACTAAATAAAATTGTGATGATCATCATTATTAGAGCACTGTCCCAGTGAGGAAAGGAGGATGCAGACGATGATTCCCAGAGAAGTCGGGATGAGACTCCGGACGAAAAAAAGAGAGATGGGGGAGGTGAAAAAAAACCCACCATGAAAAAAACTGAGAGAAAAGAGAGAAGGGGCAGTGTTACTATCCATTTACCACACTTGTGCATAAAAGTGGCACCACGTTCTTCATATAGTCTCCTGAGTTGTCATTTTCATATGCTAGTGGGAATTTTTCATTATAGAACTTGCCTTGTATATTCCGATGACGAGCTTCCTCAAATGCCCGAGGTTTTCATGAGCAAGCAAGTTGGATGCACTCCCACTTAGCTTCCGTTGAGCTTTCGTACACTTATAGCTCTAATGCATCCGTTGCATGGAAATCCCTACTTCTTGCATTGGTATCGATTGATGGTCATCTCCATAGCTCGTTGATCGGCCTAGTTAATGCAAGACTTTCTTTTCCACTTTGACTCCTTTGATACCTACCACCATACTCTATTCCATCCATATTCTATATCCATGGTTCACGCTCATGTATTGCGTGAAGTTTAAAATGCTGAAGCGCGTTAGAAGTACGATCCAATTGTCTGGTTTGACACCGGGGTGCTCATGATTTATACTTATGCGGTGAAGACGGATTCATGCTATACTTAATACTATAAAATGAGTAGGGACTAACATTCTTTAAAGATCCTATATTTTAAAAAGTAACGATTATGTTATTTATGTTTATGGATATTATTCTGTTGATATCAATTAGTTCATCGTTTCTCAATGATCATACTTAATAAAAATTTACATGTTGGGTAGGATGTCGCATCAAAAATTCTATTTATATCATTTACCTACTCGAGGACGAGCAGGAATTAAGCTTGGGGATGCTGTAAGTCTCCAACGTATCTATAATTTTTTGTAGTTCCGTTGTGGGGACTCCGACTTATAAGTCGAGATCACCGAATGCACATGTACAGTGATCCCAGAGGTCAATGCTCACTCAACACACAGAAGCTGAATACCAAGAGTCTTACATCCATAATACCGTCTTACACAAATAAAGACCATCAAGGTCAAGTCTTACATAGATAGGATTGTGAAGGCCAAACAACAAACATAAACTCACAACAGAAATCTTGATAGATAGAGTAGGCCCATGCCATCTGCCTTTACCCTACAGGCATTCTGACTGAGAAGCGTCGTAGTTTGCATCTTCTTCACCAACGAAATCTACACCATATTCCTGCTCTTCCATGCCTGGCCAATTAAATAACCAGTGGCAAGCCAATGAGTACTTTGAATGTACTCGCAAGCAACCCATGTTTGGAACAAGGTATAAAAATGCATGATATAGCACTAAGTAGGTAAGTTACGGAAAGCTATTTTTTTAGTGCAATGACATGATCAATCAATTTGTAAAAACATGCATCATGAGGTTACGGATATCCATGTGAACAAGTTACAGATATGAATATAAACAGGGGTTGAACATCTCATGTTCAGTCATCATGTCAAGTCATCCGACTTAGCATAGTACCATCTTTCTCCCACACACACACACGCACACCAAGTTTGTGAAAACATCGGACATAGTTTAAGCAGGACCACCAACTGTCCATGACCGTGGACACGGCTATTCGAATATTTTACACTCTGCAAAGGTTGCACACTTTACCCACAAGACTCGAGGAACTTTCGTGTCATCCATGATTCGCGGTATATTACATACCCGAGGTAAGCACCTGAACAGTGACTTTCCCTTGACGACACTAAACAAAGAGTCCACTCGTTGGCCCACGTCTTCGTGATGTACATCACATGAGACTCGCTCAATCATTGTACCATCCATCAAGGGACATAACGATGTGCCCGGTGTCTTTAAAAATAGGACATGTTCGCCCAACCTGGCATGACCCTGTATCGAGAGAGTAACTCACACTCTCCCACCACTAGTAATGCGGGCTCTCTAATAGCATCGACCAAAGTAATCAACAAGGCCCCGCCCCATAAGGGGTATCGTGGTTGTACATGTAAGGTTGGGACGGTCAGCAGATCTTAAATCTCTCCGTTTTCGAAAACACACACACACAACTTGCCTCGGTACACCACTTCTTTATCAAGTGGTTACCTAGCTCAACATCATCTCCCTCGGGCATTAGTGGCACCCGACGGGTTTTTCGAAAAGTCTTGGAAAACACTTTTGTTTCTGACACTATGCATTTCCCATCCCACTTGCGTAGCACCTACTTAGCATCCTAACTACTTCCCACCCGCACAACCCTCATAAGAAGGTAGGGTCATGCTCAGTGCAAGTATCAACGAGGAAAGTAACGGAGGTAACCCACTACGGTGGTCACCGTTTCATCATGATTCAATGCAATGGAATAAAGTGATATATGCCATGCATAAAAATGATTTCTTAGAGATGGTTAGAGGGCAGCTTGCCTGGCTCAATAAAGTCTTCAAAATCTTCAAGTGCTTCCTCTCCAACTCCCTCGTCAAGAACGTGATCCATCGTCGCAAAGTAATGGGGCACAAATAAGACCACGACAAGAACAGAGAAAATAAACTACTCCTAAAAATGTCAAACCACTTTTGTAAAATACTAGGGTGAAAACTAAGAATACTAAAAATACTACCTTCTGGTTTTGGAGTTTAAAAAGAGGTAAAAACGATTTTAATAGTAGTTTTAAAAAACCAAAACAATGTTTTAAATAAAACCAATACATAAAATGTATTCAAAAAGTTATACAAATGGCATCTTTAAATAGTACATAATATTACAAGATTTTAGAAATTGGAACCACTTGATTTGGATTTTTATTGAAGCCAGAGGAATTTTTTGAAACTCCTTTGAAAAAGTAAAAGGAAAAACTTCACTATTCACCATGGGCCGAAACAGGGAGAGACCCGAGCCGGCCTAGGAGATTATGCCCAGGGGCGAAGGGGTACGCGCGACAGATTTCATTTAAACCTGACCGTCGGCCCGGTCTGGCAGCGAGACAAAAGGACGACACCGACGAGTTCCTTGGGGTCCCTCTGTTCGGTTTGAGGTGGACGGAGGCGACGGGGTGCAGTAGCTCACCGGCGACGAGTACCCGCGGCGGAGAAGATTCGGTGGAGGTCGCCGGGAACGACCCCTTGCTGGAAATGAGCGGGAGAAAGAGGGGGTCGCATCAGGGGGGATAGACATGATCACGGGGAGAGAAAACGAGACCGGAGGAGGTCTCTCGCCGTGCAAACGCCGGTGACCAGAGGCGGCAACACGCGGATCGATCCCGAGCGTCTGACCTCCAAAACGGAGGGGGAGAGGTGCGGCAGTGCGATTGAGAGGAGGAGTGAGCAATCAGAGGAGAGAGAGGACTCGGGGGAGGCCATTTAGCCCCGGGCCGGAGCTCGCTGGAGAGGCACCAGAGGCTGCGGGGGCTTGAATGCTCGTGTCTGGGGCTCTCCTGGGGTTGGTCTATGATGGAGGGAGGGAAGAGAGAGAGCAGGGAGTGCGCGCATGCGAGGCCGGGGTTTGATCGACCCGGCGGTGCTCGATACGTGCGGGGGAGGCAGTATGGAGGACGAGAGAGGAGAGGGCCGACCGCGTGCCGTGTCACGGTTGTTGAGGTGTCCTCGAGGGACACGTTAGGGAGGCCCGAGGTTATCGGGGCCATGCATTAGGCGGCGGCTATGGTGCGGCTGGGCACTGTAGCGCACTCCGGAGCGCCCATATGGCTGGCATGACCATGCCCCCACGCGCTCTGGACGCAGCCACCTTGTCCACTAGTGTCTCGGGGGTTCTTGAGATGCCCTGGGATAATTGGGTGCTAAGGGAAGGGTAGAAGTAAGAGAGGGAGGTAGAAATGTGGCTGTCTCAGCTGGCCAGAGAGGTAAAAATGGGGATTTCACCCTGTCAATCATTGAGCTGATGCTCGGGGTTGTTACTGGAGGTAGAGGGTAACTAGTAGGGGTTGTGGTAAAATAGTGAGGCCAAGGAGAGTAAGGTGGGTGGGTGAAAATGTAAATTTGGGAAGTTACCAGAAAGTGTTTGATTAGTGTTTGGGCAAGATAGCTTTACCCACTTACTGTGAGATTTAACAAGATTGAATGGGAGGTAAAAATAAGATGGATCATAAGGTTTCAGCTCATTTGAGGAAAGTTTACAATGTAAACTTTGTAAACCCTAGAAATTAACTGAATTAGGTTTTTGTAGATCTAGGCATGCAAATTTATTCTCCTTAATGCACAACTTGGTGTGGTGGCATTATTTGGGGATTAGGGCATGTCCACAAAGTTTGAGATCAATTGGGAATACTTGACAATGCAAAGTTGCTCAAACTTGGATCAGGACAGAAAGGGTTTTGGGATATTTTGGTGAACCAAAACAATTGGGATTGAGATGAAACTTCGCAAGATCATCACATATAGCATTTGTGACTTTCTAGAATTTTCTGTATTTATTTGAGAATATTTATTTTAGAAATATTTCAAATGCTTGAAATGAACAGAAATGGTTTTGTGGGGTTTTGTCCAATATTTTGAACATGACCATGTGTTGAAACTCATATATATGGAAAATATATGTCCACTGAGTTTCCCTAAATTTTATCAAATATTTTGAAAGCATAAAAATAATTTTTCCCTATGAAAGACCACTTCTGGCCTTAAGAAAAAGCCTTTAAATAAAATAGTAAAATCGTATTTAAAAATATAATTTGTTGCTTTTGGGCAGTATTATATACGGTAGGTTCCAAATAAAGCCTTTGAGGAAAAACATTCACCCTAATTTGAGGACTTGTAGTACAAACCTCAGTTCGGGGGTTTTTGAAAACCTAAATTGAATAAATGCTTTTTGGCCAAAATACTTTTTTATAAAAATAGTTTTTGGTCCTATACACATGGCATGATCATTGGGCAGAGAGTTTGGATCAAGTAGATGAGTTTTGAGAGTAGGAGAGCTTTTGTGAGGCAAAACACAAGCAAGCAATCAAGCAAATAGCAATCAAGTCACTCATCAGAAGCACTCAAAAAGTTTGAATTGGGACCAATTTTTATAAAATCATAGCATAGTAAAGTGATACAAACACAGAGTGTGACAGACCTACCCCTCTTACAAGAATCTCGTCCCCGAGATTCCTAGGCTAGGCGCTAAAAAGATAAGGAAAGTCGGATCTAAAATGTTCTTCATGCTCCCAGGTTGCTTCTGCTTCGGTGTGCTTGTTCCATTGGACCTTGAAGTACTTGATGGTGTGGCTTCGGGTGCAACGCTCAGCTTCATCCATAATGCGAACTAGTCTCTCACGATAAGTGAGGTCTGGCTGAAGGTCGATGGCTTGATGATCGATGTCCTTGTAGAGGTCGGGGACGTTGGGAATCTGGAGAAACTTCCTGAGCTGTGACACGTGGAAAACATTGTGCACATCTGATAGCTCGGAAGGTAGCTCTAGCTGGTAGGCAACTTCTCCTCGCTTTGCGGTGATCTTTAAGGGGCCGATGTATCTTGGTGCAAGCTTTCCCTTGACGTGGAAACGCTTGGTTCCTTTGAGAGACGTGACTCGGAGATATAGATGGTCTCCGACGCAGAAGTTCACTTCTCGGTGGTGTGAGTCGATGTAGCTCTTCTGTCTTGACTTGGCGGTCTCCAGACGGTCTCTGACTAGTTGAACTTGCTCTTAGGCTTCTTGGAGTATCTCTGGTCCAAAGATCAGTCCTTCTCCGGTTTTCGACCAGTTGAGGGGAGAGCGGCACTTGCGTCTGTACAACACATCAAATAGTGCCATCAGGAGACTAGACTGATAACCGTTGTCATGCATTAGGCGGTGGCTACAGTGCGGCTGGGCACTGTAGCGCACTTCGGAGCGCCCATATGGCTGGCATGACCATGCCCACACGCGCTCTGGACGCAGCCACCTTGTCCACTATTGTCTCAGGGGTTCTGGAGATGCCCTGGGATACTTGGGGGCTAAGGGAAGGGTAGAAGTAAGAGAGGGAGGTAGAAATGTGGCTGTCTCAGCTGGCCAGAGAGGTAAAAATAGGTATTTCACCCTGTCAATCATTGAGCTGATGCCCGGGGTTGTTACTGGAGGTAGAGGGTAACTAGTAGGGGTTGTGGTAAAATAGTGAGGCAAAGGAGAGTAAGGTAGGTGGGTGAAAATGTAAATTTGGGAAGTTACTAGAAAGTTTTGATTAGTGTTTGGGCAAGATAGCTTTACCCACTTACTATGAGATTTAACAGGATTGAATGGGAGGTAAAAATAAGATGGATCATAAGGTTTCAGCTCATTTGAGGAAAGTTTACAATGTAAACTTTGTAAACCCTAGAAATTAACAGAATCAGGTTTTTGTAGATCTAGGCATGCAAATCTATTCTCCTTAATGCACAACTTGTTGTCGTGGCATTATTTGGGGATTAGAGCATGTCCACAAAGTTTGAGATCAATTGGGAATACTTAACAATGCAAAGTTGCTCAAACTTGGATCAGGACAGAAAGGGTTTTGGGATATTTTGGTGAACCAAAACAATTGGGATTGAGATGAAACTTCGCAAGATCATCACATATAGCATTTGTGACTTTCTAGAATTTTCCTGTATTTATTTTAGAAATATTTCAAATGCTTGAAATGAACAGAAATGGTTTTGTGGGGTTTTGTCCAATATTTTGAACATGACCACGTGTTGAAACTCATATATATGGAAAATATATGTCCACTGAGTTTCCCTAAATTTTATCAAATATTTTGAAAGCATAAAAATAATTTTTCCCTATGAAAGACCACTTCTGGCCTTAAGAAAAAGCCTTTAAATAAAATAGTAAAATCGTATTTAAAAATATAATTTGTTGCTTTTGGGCAGTATTATATACGGTAGGTTCCAAATAAAGCCTTTGAGGAAAAACATTCACCCTAATTTGAGGACTTGTTGTACAAACCTCAGTTCGGGGGTTTTTGAAAACCTAAATTGAATAAATGCTTTTTGGCCAAAATACTTTTTTATAAAAATAGTTTTTGGTTCTATACACATGGCATGATCATTGGGCAGAGAGTTTGGATCAAGTAGATGAGTTTTGAGAGTAGGAGAGCTTTTGTGAGGCAAAACACAAGCAAGCAATCAAGCAAATAGCAATCAAGTCACTCATCACAAGCACTCAAAAAGTTTGAATTGGGACCAATTTTTATAAAATCATAGCATAGCAAAGTGATACAAACACAGAGTGTGACAGACCTACCCCTCTTACAAGAATCTCGTCCCCTAGATTCCTAGGCTAGGCGCTAAAAAGATAACGGAACTCGGATCTAAAATGTTCTTCATGCTCCCAGGTTGCTTCTGCTTCGGTGTGCTTGTTCCATTGGATCTTGAAGTAATTGATGGTGTGGCTTCGGGTGCAATGCTCAGCTTCATCCATAATGCGAACTAGTCTCTCACGATAAGTGAGGTCTGGCTGAAGGTCGATGGCTTGATGATCGATGTCCTTGTAGAGGTCGGGGACGTTGGGAATCTGGAGACACTTCCAGAGCTGTGACACGTGGAAAACATTGTGCACATCTGATAGCTCGGAAGGTAGCTCTAGCTGGTAGGCAACTTCTCCTCACTTTGCGGTGATCTTTAAGGGGCCGATGTATCTTGGTGCAAGCTTTCCCTTGACGTGGACTCTCCGAAGGGTATTGATGTGCTCCTCTAGCAAAATATTTTCACGAATGAGAAATTTATTCTGGACACGGACCGCTTCAAAAGCCCTAAAAGCTTCGATTTTAATAGGGGTGAGATGACTATAATAAGGTTGAAGGATATCTTCTTCTTCCCTCTCCTTTGTTGGCATGGATTGCCCTCCTTTTGGGGGCTGATCCTCCATAGCCTCCTTGCCCTTGTCTTCCTTGTTAGCTTCTGTTGGCTCCTCCCTCTTCAGCTACATCTTCATTACCCAGGCCTCTTCTTCTATATTGTTAGAAGAGGGAGAAGACATGATGCCGGGCTTGACAGATCTGATAGGAAGACAACACGAAACAAGAACAGAGGATTTTTCTGTGATGCGGTCGTCAAAACAGTCGGGGGTATATATAGAGAATTTTGATTATTGGGAAACAAGCATATGGAAAGAAAACGGAGTCGGAAAGGTGTCCGAGGTGGGCACATCCCACCAGGGCGCGCCCTGGTGTATCGTGCTCACCTCGATCACCTTCCGGTTTATTTTTTAAATTCCAAAATTTTCTAATATTCCAAAACTGACAAAAAATATTTTTGCGGATTTTCCGGAGTCCGTTTCCTTACCCTATCACGTGCCTCCTATTTTTCAGAATTCTGGAGTGTTCCGGAAGGTTTCTTTTATGTGTTCCTCCAGTGTCATGGTTTGGATAACATTGCTTTCAATGTTAATAGGTGTACCTGAGATATAGTGCTTAATTCTTTGTCCATTGACCACCTTCGGTTAGTACCTTCGCAATTATTAATCTTGATAGCTCCAGAACGCTAAACCTCTTTGATAATATAACGTCCTTCCCATTTGGAGAGAAGCTTACCTGCAAAAAATCTTAAATGAGAGTTGAACAAAAGAACATAGTCTCCTATTTTGAATGCCCGCTTTTGGATTCTTTTGTCATGCCATCTTTTTACTTTTTCTTTGAATAGTTTGGCATTTTCATAGGCTTGGGTTCTCCATTCATCTAGTGAGCTAATATCAAATAGCCTCTTCTCACCGGCAAGTTTGAAATCATAGTTGAGTTCTTTAATTGCCAAAAATGCTTTATGTTGTAATTCTAGAGGCAAATGACAAGATTTTCCATATACCATTTTGTATGGAGACATACCCATAGGATTTTTATAAGTTGTTCTATAGGCCCAAAGTGCATCATCTAGTTTCTTAGATCAATTCTTTCGAGACCTATTGACAGTTTTTTTGTAATATCAATTTTGTTTCTCTATTGCTAAGTTCAACTTGACCACTAGATTGAGGATGATAGAGTGATGCAATTCTATCGTTAACATCATATTTAGCAAGCATCTTACGGAAAGCACCATGAATAAAGTGTGAACCACCATCAGTCATTAAGTATCTTGGGACTCCAAACCTCGAGAAGATAACTTCTTTAAGCATTTTAATGGAGGTGTGGTGATCAGCACTACTAGTTGGAATATATTCTACCCACTTAGTGACATAATCAACAACAACCAAAATATGAGTGTACCCGTTAGAGGAAGGAAAAGGACCCATATAATCAAAACCCCAAACATCAAATGGTTCGACAACAAGTGAATAATTCATAGGCATTTCCTGACACTTACCTATATTACCAATTCTCTGACATTCATCACAAGACAAGACAAACTTACGGGCATCCTTGAAGAGAGTAGGCCAATAAAAACCAGATTGCAAAACCTTGTGAGCAGTTCTATCTCCCGCATGATGTCCTCCATAAGCTTCGGAATGACATTTTCGTAGGATTTGTTCATGTTCATGCTTAGGTACACAAAGTCTAATAATACCATCTACTCCTTCTTTATAGAGATGTGGGTCATTGTCGGATTTCGGGCTCCGCAAAACCCTAAGGAATTCGAACCCAGGGGCGTGTGCGAAGATTCCCCAATAGCTTCGCCACTTCGTAGCTCACAACACAATACCCCCGCTCGATGGCGAGGAAGACGATGGCACGCGAGAGTTTACCCAGGTTCGGGCCGCTGCGAATCGTAAAACCCTACTCCTGCCTTTGGTGGATTGCCTCGCCAGGAGGTTTGTGGATGAATTAGTACAGTGGTGTGTTGCCCTGCTGGTGTGTTTGCGGGGTGGTTGCTCCCTCCCCCTCTACCGGGCTACCTAGCCTCTATTTATAGCGGCTCGGGTCCTCTTCCCTTATCACAATGGCGGGAAGGGATCCCACAACGGCCAATTTTGAAAGGGGACAGGAGGTACATCTTATCCTGACGAAAGGTGGTCTTCGCCTACAAGTGGTCGACGGTGATGCAGTAGTGGGCTCGGTGATGACGTTCGTCCTGCGGGGCTTGGGGTCTTGGTCTTGTTGCACCGAAGTGGAACCCTTTGGGGGGCGCTTTGGGAACTCGCGTGCGCCCTTGCCTCCTTTGCACCAAAGGGGAAACTATTCCCTCTGGCGCACTGGCACCCGCCTGGCCCAGCTGGCGTCACCCTTGGCCTCCTGAGGTCGCGTGTCGCATAGGAGTCTCTGCCGCTCAGGAGGGGGCCTGGGGAGGCCTACCTCGCTGCGGGTCTTGTCGCTGTTTTCCTCGTGAGCTCGGGGTCTCGCGACGGCCTTAAATGGAGCGAGGCCACGCCGGGCCGTACTTGGTAGTTGAGGTGGGCCACGCCTTGGGCCGCAGGCAGGCAAGTCTGGGTACCCTGGTATCCAGAACGCCGACGGTAGCCCCCGGGCCCGAGGCGCGCTCGAGCCAGCTTAGGGGCGAAGCCACGGAGAATAGGCTGGAGCGCCGTGGGCCCCAATCGCCTACGGGTCCGACTCGACGCGTGGCGCACCACGAGGTGTTGGCGTCTCGGCTCCCCGAAGAGTCGGGAACCACCTCGAGTCGAGCTGACGCCTAGTCTGCGCGCCTCCTCGGCCATCATTACCCTTCTTTGAATGCTGCTGATCCCTTGCGCCCTCCCCCGCCTCGGGCCACGCGGATGTGACCCGACGGGGGCAGGGGAAGCAACGTGAGGCCGGATGGCATGCCGGTCGAGTCTGGCACGCGCCCCTCGAGGTGCCCGGCGACTCCACTTCCCACGATGCGCCGCGTGCAGCGGTTGTGCCTATAAACCCGCTCCACTCGAGGGGCCTTGCCATCCCGTCACACCCCCTCGCTTCTCCTCCTTCCAAGTTATCCTCCTCGTCTTCCTTCTTTCCTTTGCTCACCCATGGCGTCAGGTGGAAGCGCGGAAGGTGCGGGGAGGCGTTCGGAGCCCCCGGCTCCACCGGCGGCCTCCGGAGGCAGCGGTGGGGGACCTTCAAGGCCAGCCCAGGTCCGCCGGCGCTGGGCCATCGTCGATGAGTAAGTTCCTCGTCCCCCGCATCCTTCTCCTATAATCGCAACTGTCGCGCCGGTCTTGATCGTTCCTTCCCCCTAGGGCGCCCGCGCCCAAGAGGCGCATTCTTGAGGAACTCCAGGAAGAGGCGGATGCGCTAAGGGTCCAGCTTGCGGATGCCGAGGCCGCCCTCTAGGCCGCTCTCGGGGGCGAGGCGGAGGCTCGCGCGGAGCTGGCGTCGCTCCAGACCCAGGTCCAAGGGGCCGTGGACGCCGTGCTGGCCGCCCAGGACGAGGCGGCCCACGCAAAGCTGCTGGAGGCGCAGCGCCCCAAGCAGTATCGGGACATCGCCCACCGCGCGGTTGGCGCGGTAGGCCGGCTCGTCGGGGAGGCCCCCGCATTGCCGTGTGCACATGGAGGCGGGGGCTACCTCAACTTCTTCGACCAGGTGGTGGAGGCGCTGGAAACTGGCGTCTCCCGGGCCAACGAGGAAATTGCGTCCAGCGCGCGCGACCTCCTGGACCTCGCGCTGACCCGGGTCTTCTCCAATCTTCGCCGCCTCGTCCCAGAGCTCGACCTCCTCTGCGTCATGGAACCGGTGCCAGAGGAGCTCCAGAGGCCCCTCAGGGACGAGACGTGCCCCCACGTGGAGTCCCTGGTGGAGCGGTTCATCCAGGAGCCCCTCTCCGACGAGGGCGACGACTCCAGCGTTGCGGCGGGCGATGGCCCGGACGGCGACAGCGGCTCCTCCGCGTAGTCCTCCCCTTCGCATTCCTTTTCCCCCCCTTTCTTTGAGCCGTCGATTGTTTGTTCTGCGCGGCGCAGCCCCGCGCCTCCTGCGGGGCCTTGTGTGATTGCCGACGCTCCTCGGCGTCCCTCAAGAGACCTTCGAGGGTACCGTGCTAATATCGGCAACGACACCCGGTCGTGCCCTCGCAGGGCGGGCCCTCCTGAGGAGGATCGTGCCGCCCCCAAGGTCAGGCCCTCAGCCACGTCGCCTAGAGTGGCCGGTTCCTTCCCACGCGTTGCCCTTCCTTGCTCCTGGAACCACAAGAGCCTTGATGGGGTTAGGTAGCGCACCGTAGCGCCTGTATTTCGGTGTTGGCGCTCGGGCTTCTTGCCCTGCATTCGGGCTATCACTTGGTTAGGAAATTAGGTCCTCATTCGGCGGGTCTACTTAGCTTATCGGGTCGTGACGAGCTTGAGCGTCCTGAGGGGCAGGAGTTGCAAACAGGGAGGTCGAGGATCCTGGCTGGGAGGGCTTGTTCCTTGCTTGCGGTGTAGTCCGGGAACCCTTTCGGCACTCTGCGTCGACGGGGCCCGATCCCAAGTAGACCTTGACCACCGCTGCGGCGTCCGGATCACCTGGACGAGACCAACGAGGCATGGCCTCGGCCACAATTGGGGCGTCCGGATCACCAGGACGAGGCCAAGGGTCGCGGAGCTAAACGATCAGTGAGGTTCCCGAGGCGCAATACCTGGGAACCCCCCCCCCTAGGCGCTCAAGTGGCGCTCTGCGTCGGCGGGGCCCGATCCCGAGCAGACCTTGACCACCACTGGGGCATCCGGATCACCAGGACGAGACCAACGAGGCAAGGCCTCGGCCACAATTGGGGCGTCCGGATCACCAAGGGGCGCGGAGCTATACCATCGGTGAGGCTCCTGAGGCGAATTGCTCAGGAGTCCCCCTTGACGCCCAAGCGACTTCCTTACCTTTCCGCGGGCCACCGCACTGGGAGGCGCCTGGGCCTCCCGAGGTTCCGTAAGGTCACACCGGGCCGCGGGCGGAGCCCCTGAGCGGGAGCCGGCCGTTTTAGGCGATGGGCACCCCTGAGGTGACACGTCCTTGCCGGCCTGCTCCGAGAGGCCACGGGGGGAGGCCAAAGTGTGCGGGCCGTACACGGCAAGGTGTCAATCCAAATAGAAATAAAACTTCAAGACTAGAAAGAAGAATCGCGAAGAGATGAAAGTTCCCGCCCCCTTTTGAAATAGAATCATAAAATCTTCAACTTCATCGCAAAAAGTGGCAATTCGAATCACAAAAAGAAGCAAGCAACTGCCGTGTCCGGCACCTAGGCTAGTCTTCGCTTTGGTCTTCCCCCAGCGCGGAGCGTAGGGCATCCACGTTGCGTGGGCATAGCCATTGGAGGGCAGTGTTGTCCGCCAGCGCGGAGCATGGGGCTTCCACTTGGGCGTGGGATGGAACCCCTCCGCGTCTTCGGGGGGCTCCGGGCATATACATCCCACTCCATATTACGTGAGAGTGTCACGGCCGAAGATAGCTGGGCAAGCCCCCAGGCGCATGGCCTAGGTGCTCCCAACTCAGTTTAGAGCCATCCCACGCATTACTGCGCGGTTGCGCGCCTCTACATCCCAAACTTGTGTGCATTGCTCCCCGTATAGCTGTGGGATTGCGCTCCCGCGGCCCAAACATGAGCGCAATGCACCAAGCCCAGCTACAGAGGTGTTGTGTCGGTGAAGCCGCCTCGTGAAGTGTAGCGGCGCCGGCCGGACCTCGGTTAGCGGGCCGCATGAGGCCCCACCTACCGAGGGCCGCTCCGGCGCCCCCGTTGCCACGGGTGGCCCGCGTTGCCTGTACCTCATCGATTCCCTAGGCGCTTGCCCCTGAGGCCCTGGGCTCGGCTGTGCGTTGCTTGCTTGTGGGGGCAGTGGCTGCGCCGCGCCCCCGCGCCTCCCGGGACGCTCCCCTTCTCCCCTGCTTGCATGAACCTAGCCTGATGCTCCCTCCGTGGAAGCCCCATGCCCGGCTTGGGAAGAGCGTCCGGGGGCACCTCCCTACTACGGGAGGGTGTCGGCACCTGCAGAGGGTGCCTGATCCTCCGCGCCCTCCGCAGGTATGACGTAGTCCGGAACGTAGGGCTCCACATAGACGCCTTGGCCTTCTCCTGAGTTGTCTCCGCGCGCATCGATGGCAGTCTCCCCGGGCGGCGGGATGACACCATCCTGGTCCACAAACCCTCCTGCGGCGGGCTTCCGCCTGAAGTTGCCTGGCCCTGCCGCCGCCGTGGGGTGGGCCGTGCATGTCTTGCCGTGCGTCGCCTTCCTGATTTTCCCTCGCGCCTTCATTACGGTTACCAGCATGGCCGGAAGCCTGAGCCGCCCGCTCCCTCCTCCGGTTGGCGCGCTCCCGCCGGGACGAGCCAGGCTGTCGACGATCCGTTTGGGCATGTGTACGCGTGTCGGGGTGCGCACGGGATGCCCCAGCACCCCATTCGTGGGCGCTACCGGCGGGACCGGGCGGCACTCCGAAGCCGGTCACCGGGATCCGGAGAAGGAGAAGCATGGCGTGCGGCGGGCCTTGCTCGGGTCCGCCCGGGTGCGAGGCGGGCGCGCCGTCTGTAGGCGGGGCGACGGGTACGGTGAGCGAGCGGCGTCGATGGTGGACACGATGCTGGTGGCCTGATAACGGCCGCCCGGCATCGTGTTGCCGTGGTGTGGGTCTCGGGTGGCAGCGGCGTGGTTGGCGAGGGCGGATCCTTCGGGGCCGAAAGGAGTTTGTCGTGCATCGGCCATCGACGCGATGGGGCGAAGAAGAGGAAGCGAAGCTCGCTGGGGACTCCTACACGCCCCCTACCTGGCGTGCCAAATGTTGGATTTCGGGCTCCGCAAAACCCTAAGGAATTCGAACCCAGGGGCGTGTGCGAAGATTCCCCAACAGCTTCACCCCTTCGTAGCTCACAACACAATACCCCCGCTCGATGGCGAGGAAGACGATGGCACGTGAGAGTTTACCCAGGTTCGGGCCGCTGCGAAGCGTAAAACCCTACTCCAGCCTTTGGTGGATTGCCTCGCGAGGAGGTTTGTGGATGAGCTAGTATAGTGGTGTGTTGCCCTACTGGTGTGTTTGCGGGGTGGTTGCTCCCTCCCCCTCTACCGGGCTGCCTATCCTCTATTTATAGCGGCCCGGGTCCTCTTCCCTTATCACAATTGTAGGAAGGGATCCCACAACGGCCAAATTTTAAAGGGGACAGGAGGTACATCTTATCCTGACGAAAGGTGGTCTTCGCCTGCAAAGTGGTCGACGGTGATGTAGTAGTGGGCTCGGTGATGACGTTCGTCCTGCGGGGCTTGGGGTCTTGGTCTTGTTGCACCGAAGTGGAAACCTTTGGGGGCTCTTTGGGAACTCGCGTGCACCCTTGCCTCCTTTGCACCAAAGGGCAAACTGTTCCCTCTGGCGCACTAGCGCCCGCCTGGCCCGGCTGGCGTCACCCTTGGCCTCCTGAGGTCGCGTGTCGCATAGGAGTCTCCGCCGCTCAGGAAGGGGCCTGGGGAGGCCTACCTCCCCACGGGTCTTGTCGCTGCTTTCCTCGCGAGCTCGGGGTCTCGCGAGGGCCTTGTATGGAGCGAGGCCGCGCCGGGCCGTACTTGGTAGTTGAGGTGGGCCATGCCTTGGGCCGCAGGCAGTCATGTCTGGGTACCCTGGTATCCAGAACGCCGACAGTTATCCCAAAAGTAATGTCTTAAATCATAGAAGAATTTTTTCTTTTGTTGGTATGTGAAGCTATGTGGTAAATATTTAGCAACAATGTAGTTAGCATAATCAGCATATTGTTCGTTAGGAAAACTAACATCAATACGTAGTGGGTCATCAAGAATATTTTCTAACCTAGACAAGTTATCAGCTACGGGGTTCTCAGCTCCCTTTCTATCAACAATATGCAAGTCAAATTCTTGAAGCAAGAGAACCCACCTAATAAGTCTATGTTTAGCATCTTTTTTTTCCATTTGATATTTTATAGCAGCATGATCGGTGTGAACAATAACTTTGGAGTCAACAATATAGGATCTAAATTTATCACAGGCAAACACAACTGCTAAAAATTCTTTTTCAGTAGTAGCATAATTTCGTTGAGCACTGTCTAGAGTTTTGCTAGCATAATGGATAACATTCAATTTTTTATCAACTCTTTGTCCTAGAACAGCACCAACAGCATAATCACTAGCATCACACAAACTTCAAAAGGCAAGTTCCAATCAGGTGGTTGAATGATAGGTGCAGAGGTTAAGGCTTTCTTGAGTGTTTCAAAGGCTTCCACACAATCATCATCGAAAACAAAAGGAATATCCTTTTGCAAAACATTAGTAAGAGGCCTAGAAATTTTAGAGAAGTCTTTAATTAACATCCTATAGAAACCAGCATGACCAAGGAAACTTCGAATACCTTTAATATCTTTAGGACATGGAATTTTCTCAATTGCATCAACTTTAGCTTTATCCACCTCAATACCTCGTTCAGATATTTTATGCCCCATGACAATACCTTCATTAACCATAAAGTGGCACTTCTCCCAATTCAAGACAAGATTAGTTTGTTCACATCTCTACAAAACTCGATCAAGGTTGCTTAAGCAATCATCAAAAGAAGTCCCATAAACGGAAAAATCATCCATGAAAACCTTCACAATCTTTTCACAAAAATCATAGAATATAGTAGTCATACATCTTTGAAAGGTAGCAGGTGCATTGCATCAACCAAAAGGCATACGTCTATAAGCATAGGTTCTGAAAGGGCAAGTAAAGGTAGTTTTCTCTTGATCAGATTGTGACACGGGTATTGTGCTTAGATAATCTTTCTAGCATTTGATCAATGAAAGGTAGAGGGTAATGATCTTTTCTAGTAGCTTTATTTAACTTTCTAAAATCAATTACCATTCTATAGCCAGTGACAATTCTTCGGGGAATGAGTTCATTTTTATCATTAGGAACAACGGTTATACCTCCTTCCTTAGGGACACAATGAACGGGACTCACCCATCTACTATCAGCAATGGGATAGATTATACCTGCTTCCAGAAGCTTTAATATTTCAGTTCTTACCACTTCTTTCATCTTAGGATTTAATCGCCGTTGATGATCAACAACGGGTTTAGCATCAGGTTCCATATTAATCTTGTGCTGACATAGAGTTGGACTAATGCCCTTAAGATCATCAAGAGTATATCCAATAGCAGCCCGGTGCTTCCTTAGAACTTTTAATAATCTTTCTTCTTCATGTTCTGAAAGGTTTGCACTCAAGCAATTGCTTTAATTCAAACACAGGATCACCTTTAGGGGGAGGAGGACCTCCAAGAGTTTCAATAGGCAAATTGTGTTTCAGTAGGAGGCACGGCAATAGAAGCAAGACCAATTATTTCATCCTTACTAGATAATTCTTTATGACGAGGTTGTCTACTAAACTTGGAAAAATTAAACTCATGAGACACACCACCAAAACTGACACCGACAGTTTGTTTTTTCACAGTCTATCTTAGCGTTGACGGTGCTGAAGAAAGGTCTACCAAAGATAATGGGACAAAACTCATCTTGTGGGGAGCCAAGAACAACAAAATCAGTAGGGTATTTTACTTTCCCACACAAGACTTCAACATCTCTAACAATCCCAAGTGGTGTGATGGTGTCTCTATTAGCAAGTTCATTAGTAACATCAATGTCTTCTATTTCAGCAGGTACTATTTGATTCATAATTTATTGGTATAAGGTAAAAGGGATAGCACTCACACTAGCACCCAAATCACATAAACCATGGTAGCAATGATCTCCTATTTTGACTGAGACAACAGGCATGCCTTCTATGGGTCTATGTTTGTCTTTTTCATCAGGTTTGGCGATTCTAGCAGCTTCATCACATAAGTAGATAACATGCCCATCAATATTTTCTACCAAGAGATCCTTAACCATAGCAACACTAGGTTCTACTTTAATTTGCTCAGGGGGCTTAGGTGCTCTTATATTACTCTTACGAACCACAGTTGATACCTTAGCATGTTCCTTTATCCTAACAGGGAAAGGTGGTTTTTCAATATAAGCGGTAGGCACAACTGGATCAACATTGTAAATGATGGTTTCATCTTTAGCTATGACCGGTTCTTTAATTTCTTCTTTAATAGGGGGATGATATTTAAACCACTTCTCCTTAGGGAGATCAACGTGAGTAGCAAATGCTTCACAGAAAGAGGCTACTATCTCAGAGTCAAGTCCATATTTAGTGCTAACTTGTGAAAAGTATCGGTATTCATAAAAGATTTAACACAATCAAACTCAAGATTTATACCTGGATCATTACCTTCGTCGAGTACCCAATCTTTAGAGTTGCGTTTAATTCTTTCTAAGAGATCCCACTTGAATTCAATAGTCTTCTTCATATAAGAACCAGCACAAGAAGTATCGAGCATGGATTGATCATTATTAGAAAGCCGAGCATAAAAATTATGTATGATAACTTCTCAAGGGATGACATGATTGGGGAATGAATATAACATTGACTTAAGCCTCCCCCAAGCTAGAGCAATGCTTTCTCCTTCACGAGGCCAAAAATTATATATATAATTCCAATCACGATGAACTAAATGCATGGGATAAAACTTTGATGGAATTCCAATTGTAATCGATTCCAGTTCCATGATCCATGATCATCACATAGCCTATAGCATATCAATGCTTTTCCCTTCAAAGATAAAGGGAAAACCTTATTCTTAGCTTCATCTCCGGGTAAACCTGGAAGCTTAAATAATCCACAAACTTCATTCACATATAATAAATGCATATTAGGATGTTCAGTTCCATCTCCTGCATAAGATTTAGCAAGCAGTTGTTTTACCATACCCAAAGGAATTTCATAACCAATATTTTCAGTAGGTGCAGTAGGTTGAGGGGCAATGAATTGTGGTTCTGGTCGAGGTGAAGATACCCCGAACAAACCCCTCAAAGGATTGTTTTCCATAGTAGCAAGTAACAATAAATTTCAGCACGTAGTATAAGTTTTTCCTTACCGATTTCCACTTACCAAGAGCGCTTCACTCCCCGGCAACGGCGCAAGATAAGAGTCTTGATGACCCACAAGTATAGGGGATCAATCATAGTCCTTTCGATAAGTAAGAGTGCCGAACCCAATGAGGAGCAGAAGGAAATGACAAGCGGGTTTTCAGCAAGTAATTTCTGCAAGCACTGAAATTGTAGGTAACAGATAGTTTGATAGCAAGATAATTGGTAACGAGCAAGTAACGGTAACGGTAAATAAAGTGCAGCAAGGTAGTCCAATCCTTTTGTAGCAAAGGACAGGCAAGAACAGTCTCTAGTAATAGGCAAAGTGCTCTTGAGGGTACACGGGAATTTCATCTAGTCACTTTTATCATGTTGGTTTGATTCGTGTTCGCTACTTTGATAATTTGATATGTGGGTGGACCGGTGCTTGGGTGCTGTTCTTACTTGAACAACCTCCCACTTATGATTAACCCCCTCGTAAGCATCCGCAACTACGAGAAATTATTAAGATACAATCTAACCATAGCATTAAACGTTTGGATCCAAATCAGCCCCTTATGATGTAGCGCATAAACTAGGGTTTAAGCTTCTGTCACTCTAGCAACCCATCATCTAATAACTACTCCACAATGCATTCCCTTAGGCCCAAGAATGGTAAAGTGTCATGTAGTCGACGTTCACATGACACCACGAAGGGAATCACAACATACATATCATCAAAATATCGAACACATATCAAATTCACATGATTACTTGCAACATGACTTCTCCCGTGACCTCAAGAACAAAGGTAACTACTCACAAATAATAATCATGCTAAGATCAGAGGGGTATTGAATAGCATAATGGATCTGAACATATAATATTCCACCAAATAAACCATATAATAATCAACTACAAGATGTAATCAACACTACTAGTCACCCCAGGTACCAATCTGAGGTTCCGGTACAAAGATTGAGCACAAGAGATGAACTAGGGTTTGAGAGGAGATGGTGTTGTTGAAGATGTTGATGAAGATTGGCCTCCCAAATATGAGAGGGGTGTTGGTGATGACGATGGCTTCAATTTCCCCCTTCGGGAGGGAAGTTCCCCCAGCGAAATCGCTCCGTCAGAGGGCAAAAGTGCTCCTGCCCAAGTTCCGCCTCCAGACGGCGGCGCTCCGTGCTGAAAGTCCTCCTCTTATTTTTTCTAGGTCAAAAGAGATTATATACCAGAAGATGGGCACCGGAGGTGGGCCGAGGAGGGCATAACCCACCAGGGCGCGCCTGGGGGGGCCTGGAGCGCCCTGCTGTCTTGTGCCCACCAGGGTGGCCCCCTCCGGTAGTTCTTTGCTCCAGTATTTTTATTAAATCCCAAAATAATGTCCGTAAAGTTTCATCTCCATTGGAGATGTGCAGAATAGGTATCTCTGATGTGCTTTTTTCAGGTCCAGAATTCCAGCTGTCGGTATTCTCCCTTTTTGTGTAAACCTTGCATATTATGAGAGAAAATGCATTAGAATCACTCCCTAAAGCATCATTATTCAACAAAACATAATAAATAACAGTAGGAAATCATGATGCAAAATGGACGTATCAGTAGGGTCATCCTCAGTGCAAGTATCAACGAGGAAAGTAACGGAGGTAACCCACTACGGTGGTCACCATTTCATCATGATTCAAAGCAACAGAATAAAGTGCTATATGCCATGCATAAAAATGTTTTCTTAGACATGGTAAACAAGCTACTTTCCTGGCTCAACAAACTCTTCAAAGTCTTCAAGTGCTTCCTCTCCAACTCCCTCGTCAAGAACGTGATCTATCGTCGCAAAGTAACGGGGCACAAACAAGACCGCGACAAGAACAGAGAAAATAAAATACTCCTAAAATTGTCATACCACTTTTGCAAAATACTAGGGTGAAAACTAAGTATACTAAAAATACTAGCTTCTGGTTTTGGAGTTTAAAAAGTGTTAAAAATGATTTTAACAATAGTTTGAAATAACCAAAACAAGGTTTTAAATAAAACCAGTACATAAAATGTTTTTAAAAAGTTATACAAATGGCATCATTAAATAGTACGTAATATTACAAGATTTTAGAAATTGGAACCACTGGATTTGGATTTTTATTGAAGCCAGGGGAATTTTTTGAAACTCCTCTGAAAAAGAAAAAGGAAAAAGTTCACTATTCACCATGGGCCGAAACAGGGAGAGACCCAAGCCGGCCAAGGAGATTCGGCCCAGAGGCGAAGGGGTACGCGCGACAGGTGTTATTTAAACCTACCCGCGGGCCCGGCCTGGCAGCGAGAGAGAGGAGGGAGGGATTATGACAGCTGGAGCCTACCTGTCATCTCCTTCCTCGTGGCAAAGAGCAGGGGGGCTCACCAGCGATGTTGTGGTCGACAGCGAGGCAAAAGGACGACGCCGATGAGTCCCTTGGGGTCCCTCTGTTCGGTTTGAGGTGGAGGGAGGAGCCGGGGTGCAGTGGCTCACCGGCGACATGTACCCGCGGCGGAGAAGCTTCGGTGGAGGTCGCCGGGAACGATCCCTTGCTAGAAATGAGCAGGAGAAAGAGGGGATCGCATTAGGGGGGAGATATGATCATGGGGAGAGGAAACGGGACCGGAGGAGGTCTCTCACCGTGTGCACTCCGGTGACCAGAGGCGGCAACACACGGCTCGATCCCGAGCGTCTGAGCTCCAAAACGGAGGGGGAGATGTGCGGGAGTGCGATTCAGAGGAGGAGTGAGTGATCATAGGACAGAGAGGGCTCGGGGGAGGCCATTTATAGCCCCGGGCCGGAGCACCGTGGACGTGGTCCGCCAGAGCTCGCTGGAGAGGCACCAGAGGCTGCGGGGGCTCGAATGCTCGCGTCTGGGGCTCTCCTGGGGTTGGTCTAGGATGGAGGGAGGGAAGAGACAGACCAGGGAGAGCGCGCATGCAAGGCCGGGGGTTGGCTAAACCGGCGGCGCTCGGTACGTGCGGGTGAGGTAGCACGGAGGAGGAGAGAGGAGAGGGTCGACCGCGTGCCATGTCGCGGACGTCAAGATGGCCTCGGGGGACACGTTGGGGAGGCCCGAGGCTGTCGGGGCCATGCATTGGGCGGCGGCTACAGTGCGGCTAGGCACTGTAGCGCGCTCCAGAGCGCCCATATGGCTGGCATGACCATGCCCTCACGCGCTCTAGACGCGGCCACCTTGTCCACTAGTGTCTGGGGGGGTTCTGGAGATGCCCTGGGATACTTGGGGGCTAAGGGTAGGGTAGAAGTAAGAGGGGGAGGTACAAATGTGGTTGTCTCGGCTGGCCAGAGAGGTAAAAATGGGGATTTCACCCTGTCAATCATTGAGCTGATGCCCCAGGTTGTTACCAGAGGTAGAGGGTAACTAGTAGGGGCTGTGGTAAAAAGGTCAGACCAAGGAGAGTAAGGTAGGTAGTTGAAAATGTAAATTTGGGAAGCTACCAGAAAGTGTTTAATCAGTGTTTGGGCAAGATAGCTTTAACAGGATTAAATGGGAGGTAAAAATAAGATGGGTCACAAGTTTTGAGCTCATTTGAGGAAAGTTTACAATGTAAACTTTGTAAACCCTAGAAATTAACAGAATCAGGTTTCTATAGATCTAGGCATGCAAATCTATTCTCCTTAATGCACAACTTGGTGTGGTTGCATTATTTGGGTATTAGAGCATGTCCACAAAGTTTGAGATCAATTGGGAATACTTTACAATGCAAAGTTGCTAAAACTTGGATCTAGATAGAAAGAGTTTTGGGATATTTTGGTGAATCAAAACAATTGGGATTGAGATGAAACTTTGCAAGATCATCACATATAGCATTTGTGATTTGCTAGAATTTTCCTGGATTTATTTGAGAATATTTATTTTAGAAATATTTCAAATGCTTGAAATGAATAGAAATGGTTTTGGAGGATTTTGTCCAATATTTTGTACACGACCATGTGTTGAAACTTATATATATGGAAAATATATGTCCAGTGAGTTTCCCTAAATTTTCACAAATATTTTGAAAGCATAAAAATAAATTTTCCCAATGAAAGGCCATTTCTGGCCTTACGAAAAAGCCTTTAATTAAAATAGGAAAATAGTCTCTAAAGATATAATTTGGTTGTTTTGGGCAGTATTATATATGGTAGGTTCCAAATAAAGCCTTTGTGGAAAACCATGCACCCTAGTTTGAGGACTTGTAGTACAAACCTCAGTTCAGGGTTTTTGAAAACCTAAATTGAATAAATGCTTCTTGGCCAAAATATATTTTTATAATAATTGTTTTTGGTCCGATACACATAGCATGATCATTGGGCAGAGAGTTTGGATCAAGTAGATGAGTTTTGAGAGTTGGAGAGCTTTTGTGAGTCAAAACACAAGCAAGCAATCAAGGAAATAGCAATCAAGTCACTCATCACAAGCACTCAAAAAGTTTTAATTGGGACCAATTTTTCTAAAATCATAGCATAGCAAAGTGATACAAACACTGGGTGTGACATCCATGCTATTATATTACCAATCCAGGATACTTTATATGTAATTATATGCTATTTTATATCATTTTTGTGAACTAACCTATTAACCAAGTGCCTAGTGCCAGTTGTTGTTTTTTTGTCGTTTTTTGGTTTTCCAGGAAATCTGTACCAAACGAAATCCAAACGCTATGAAACTTGTTGACGATTTTTTTCTGGACAAAAGAGACCCAGGAAGCTTCGGGAGGAGTTAGGAAGCGAGACGAGGTGACGGCAAGGCAATAGGGCGCGCCCAGGGGGAAGGCACACCCTAATGCCTTGTGGGAACCTCGTGGCTCTGTCTGACCTAATTCCACCTCCATAAATTCTCTACAATCGGGAAACTAACAAAGAGCTACCCGAAACACTTTTTCCGCCGCCGCAAGCCTCTGTTCCGACGGGAGGACATATGGAGACCACTTACGGTACTCTGTCAGAGGGGGGAATCGACCACGGAGGCCATCTACATCAACCTTGTTGTCTCCATGATGATGCGTGAGTACTCCACCACAGCCTACGGTTCCAAAGCTAGTACTAGATGGCTTCTCCTCTCTCTTTTATCTTCAATACCATGTTCACTGTCGGCGTTCTGGGAACGGGGGTACCCAGACCTGCCTGCCTGCGGCCCAGGGCGTGGCCCACCTCGTCAGCCAAACATGGCCTGGCGCGACTCCACACAAGGCAAGGCCCTCGCGAGGGAGGCGGCACCAAGACCAGCAAGGAGTGGGCCTCCTCAGGCCCCCTCCGGAGCGGCGGAGATCTCTATGCAGGAACCGGCCTCAGGAGTCAAAGATGACGCAAGGAAGGACAGGCGGGCGCCAGCACGCCAGGCGGAGTAGTTTCCCCTTTGGTGCAAAGAGAGCAAGGACGTAAGAGGGTTCCCAAAGCATCCCCCAAAGGTTTCCATTCTGGTGCAATGAGACCACGACCACGAGCCCCACAGGACAGATGTCATCGCCGAGCCCAACTCTACACCATCGACAGCTACTTTGCAGGCGAAGACCACCTTTGGACAGGGCGGGGATGTACTCCTGTCCCCCTTCAAATTTGGCCGTTGTGGGATCCCTTCCCGCCATTGTGATAAGGGAAGAGGACCCGGGCCACTGCTATATATAGAGGCTAGGCTGCACCGTAGAGGGGGGAGGGACAAACACACCAACACAAGACTAGGCCGAGAACCAAGAACACCACTCGAGTGCCCTCGCGAGGCTCGAAACCACTGTACTAGTTCATCCACCACACCTCCCCGAGAGGCAATCCACCAAAGTAGGAGTAGGGTATTACGCTTCGCTGTGGCCCGAACCTGGGTAAACCACCGTGTTCATCTTCTTCCTTGTCATCGTGCGAGTTCGCAGTAGTCACCAACGTGTAGCAAGCTAAGTAGGGCGAGGCCGCAGGGAAGCTTCGCACACGCCCCTGTGTTCGAACCTTGAGGGTTTTGCGGAGCCCAAAATCCGACATTTGGCGCGCCAGGTAGGGGGCGTGTCGAAATCTTCCTCGAAGCCTCGCCTTTCCCTTGCCGCACTGCTCCGATGGCCAGCGCCCGACAAGCTTCCTCCGGCCATGGTGGATCCGTCTTCACCAACCCCACCACTGCAGACCGAGACCCACGCCCCAGCGGCACGACGCTGGGTGGTCATTATCAAGCCGCCAGTGTCGTCTCTGCCATCGTCAACCCTCGCGCCACCCAAGCGCACGGCGGACTGGCGGCGCCCCTGGCGCCGACATCGCGCTGCACCTACGTGGGAGACCTCGACGCGCACGATGCGTTGCTGATGGCAAGAGAGATGCTTGGCCACCGCCCGATGCACGGGGGCTTCGACGCATCGGCCGACCACGTCGCAGAGCTAGTCACCGTCGTGCGGAGGGCCGTGGCTCCTGACTCTTCTCCAAGCGCCGGGGGCTCGCTCGCCGCGCCTGTGCCCCACCCTACCGACGACGTGCCCACTCCAGCCCTGGGCGAGACCGAGCGGGGCCCGCCGCACGCCGTGCCCCTTCTCCTTTGAATTCCGGTGACCGGTTTCTAGGCACAGCCCGGCCATGACGACCGAGCGCGGGGAGGAAACAATGGGGCGCCCCATGCGCGCACCAACACGCGCCTCCATGACCCAGTGGACCTTCAACAGCCTGGATTGACCAGGCGGGAGCGCGTCATCCTGCGCAGGGAGCAAGCGGCGCAGGCGTCCGGACAAACAAGCAACAACGGCAAAGGCGCGTCGCATCACCGAGGAAGCAAGCCACGTCAGCAGATGCGCGGCCCACCCAACGGTGGTGGCAGAGGTAAGCAACTTCGCTCTGAGGCTCGTCGCAGGAGGGTCTGCGGCCTGCGCACGCAGGGCGGCGCCCCGCCGGCGCCCGGAGGGGGCGTCCCCGGCGCCCCGCCGGATGGCTCAGGAGGAGAACCAGGCCCATATGTGCGGCCCTATGTACCATGCTACGTCGTACCTCCGGACGGCAGGGTGGATCAGGCGCCTGCTGCAGGCGCCAAAACACCCCAAGAATAGGGAGAGCCCCAGGCGTCCTCCCCGAGCTGGGCCTGGGGGCTCCCCCCGACGGAGCACCTAGCCTGGACAACGGGAGCGGGAGAAAGAGGGAGGACGCCCCCGGGCCCACGGGGCACGGCGCAAGCCGTCGCCTTCGCGAGCAAGCAACACCGAGCCAAGCCCCGAGGCCTCAGGAGTGACGGCCTGGGGGGGAGCAGCAAGGCACAAGTAGCGCGGGCCACCCACGGCAACTGGAGCGCCGACCGCAGCACAGCACCACGACATGGAATCTCAGGAGGCCCCAGTGCCTCCTGAGACAGAACCCGGCAGGGGGGAATGGGGGTCGCTCGAGCGTCAAAGGGGGCTCCTGAGTAGCGCGCCTCAGGAGCCTTACCGGTCACATAGCCACTCGCCCCTCGATGTCGTCCTTGGTGATCCGGTCGGCATCGAGGGTGTCGAGGCCTCACCTCATAGTTGCGTCCTTGGTGATCCGGTCGTACACTATGGTGGTAGGGAAATGTGCGGGACTGGGACCTACCGACGTAGAGCCGTTTGAGTGTCAAAGGGGGCTCCTGAGCAGCGCGCCTCAGGAGCCTTACCTGTCATATAGCCACTCACCCCTTGATGTCGTCCAGGTGATCCGGTCGGCATCGAGGGTGTCGAGGCCTCACCTCGTAGTTGCGTCCTGGTGATCCGGTCGTACATTACGGTGGTCGAGGAATGTGCGGGACTGGGGTCTGCAGACATAGACTGCCGAAAGGGCTCCCAACCCGCCTTGCTCGTGAATAGAAGAAGCCCCCCGGGACCTCCAGGTCCCTCAAGACACTGTCCGGCCAGCGCCACGATGCCTCGCGAGGCGGCTTCATCGACAAAACACCTCTGTGGCTGCGCCGGATGCATTGTGCTCATGTTTGGGCCGCAGGAGCACAATCCTGCGGCTACGCGGGGAACAATGCATTCGGGTTAGGGTCATAGGTGCGCGCAACCGAGCAAAAATGCACGGGATGGTTCTTGACGGAGTTGGGAGCCACCGGGCCGTGCGCCCGGGGGCTTGCCCAGCTATCTACGGCCGTGACACTCTCACGTAATAGTGAGTGGGCTGTATATGCCCGGAGCCCCCCAAGGACGCGGAGGGGTTCCCACCCACGCAACGTGGATGCCCTACGCTCCACGCTGGGGGAAGACGAAGACGAAGACCGTGACACTCTCACGTAATAATGAGTGGGTTGTACATGCCCGGAGCCCCCCAAGGACGCGGAGGGCTTCCCACCCACGCAACGTGGATGCCCTACGCTCCGCGCTGGGGGAAGACGAAGACGAAGACTAGCCTAGGTGTCGGACGCGGCAGTTGCTTGCTTCTTTTTGGTGTTCGAATTGCCACTTTTTGGAATGAAGTTTGAGAATTTCAGAACTCTGTTTTAAAAGAAAATGGGGCGGGGACTTTTCTCTCATCGTTTTCTCGTTTTCCCGGTCTTGGAGTCTCTTTCTCTGAATTGGTGTTTCGCAAGGACCCGTGTGCTCCAGCCCTCCCCGAGGCGCCTCGGAGCAGGATAGCAAGGCCCTGTCGCCTCAGGGACTTGCATCTTTTGGCAGTCGACCCCCGCTCGGGGGCTCCGACCGCAGCACGGCACCATGACATGGAATCTCAGGAGGCCCCAGTGCCTCTTGAGGCAGAACCCGGCAGGGCGGAATGGGGGTCGCTCGAGCGTCAAAGGGGGCTCCTGAGCAGCGCGCCTCAGGAGCCTTACCGATCACATAGCCTCAGGAGCCTTACCGATCACATAGCCTCGGCATCGAGAGTGTCGAGGCCTCACCTGGTAGTTGCGTCCTTGGTGATCCGGTCATACACTACGGTGGTCGGGAAATGTGCGGGACTAGGACCTGTCGACGTAGAGCCGCTTGAGCGTCTAAGGGGGCTCCTGAGCAGCGCGCCTCAGGAGCCTTACCGGTCATATAGCCACTCGCGCCTTGATGTCGTCCTTGGTGATCCGGTCGGCATCAAGGGTGTCGAGGCCTAACCTCGTACTTGCGTCCTTGGCGATCTGGTCGTACACTACGGTGGATGGGAAATATGCGGGACTGGGGCCTGCAGACACAGAGTACCGAAAGGGGCCACCAGACCATCCCACAATCAAGGAAGGAGCACCCTAGGAGGAATCATGGAATATCTGGATGACCCGGCCACACCTCGCGACGCACGAGATCTTCACCGCCCAACAAGTTAAGCACACTACCAAACCATAAAAGAGCCTCCTGATCTAATGACGACCCGAGGGCGGGACAAGGGTTGTGCCCACTAATGGGAAGATGCAGGAACTCCGGGTCACCATGCGCGGCCACAGAGACCCCTGAGGCCTGAGGCGCCAGGAAAAGTGGCACGAGGGGAGGGACCCCGCCACGACGAGCAGCAAGGCCACAAACCTAGGGAGTGGCGGCCACGGGTGGCCCCTTAGGAAAGAGCGCCTCGTGAGGACCCAGCCGGTTGCCGTCACCGGACCGCATTGGCATCGGCACCAAGCCCCGCGCAAAGAAACCAAGTCACGTCATGGAAAGCAGGCAACCGGTGATTTAAGAAAGGGAAGGGCAGAGACAAAGGTAACACGCAAAAGGCTGACGCCCACAGGGGCCGAGTTCTTCTTAAAATATTACATTTACCAGGAAAAGAAGACAGGGGAGGCCTAGGTGGAGGAGTCGTTGTCGCCGTCCGAGTCGCCGGCCGCCCTGGCGCCGGAGCCGCCCTCCCCGCCGGAGGTGGGCACCTGGATGAACCTCCCACCAGGGACTCCACGTGCGGAGGTACCTCGTCCTGGAGGGGCCTCTGGAGCCCCATAGGCACCCACTGCCCGACGCGCTGGAGGTCAAGCTCCGGGGCGTGGCGGCGCAAGTAGGAGAAGACGCGCGTCAAGGCGAGGCCCAGGAGGTTGCGCGCGTCGGCCTCGCTGTCCGCGTTCACGTGGGAGATTCCGGTCTCCAGCGTCTCCACCACCCTGCGGAAGAAGTTGAGGTAGCCCCCGCCGCCGTGCGCGCAGGGTAGCGCGGGGGCTTCCCAGATGAACCGGTTCGATCGGCGCAGTCCCATCCACGTCGCCTCACCTGCCGATTGTTAGGTCACATCCGCGTGGCCCGAAGAGCGGAAACCCGAGGGAGCAGCAGCATTCAAGGAAGGGCAATGATGGTTAGCACTGTACACGAGCGTCGCATCAGTTTGACTTAGGGCGGTTCTTGACGCCCTCGGGGAGCGGGGGCGTCGCCGCCCAGGCGCTCGATGCGTGTAAAGCCTAGCCTGCAGGCAATCGGGGCCCGCAGCGCTTCGGGCCACCTTCGACGGCTTCTCCTAGAAGCCAACTCGGGCGCGCCTCGGGCCCGGGGGATACTGTCAGCGTTCTGGGAACAGGGGTACCCAGACCTGCCTGCCTGCGGCCCAGGGCATGGCCCACCTCGTCAGCCAAACACGGCCTGGCGCGACTCCACACAAGGCAAGGCCCTCGCGAGGACCCTAGCCTCGCGAGGGAGGCGGCACCAAGACCAGCAAGGAGTGAGCCTCCTTAGGCCCCCTACGGAGCGGCGGAGATCTCTATGTAGGTCCCGGCCTCAGGAGTCAAAGATAACGCAAGGAAGGACAGGCGGGCACCAGTGCGCCAGGCGGAGCAGTTTCCCCTTTGGTGCAAAGAGAGCAAGGATGTACGCGGGTTCCCAAAGCATCCCCCAAAGGTTTCCATTCTGGTGCAACGAGACCACGACCACGAGCCCTGCAGGACGGATGTCGTCGCCGAGCCCACCTCTGCACCATCGACAGCTACTTTGCAGGCAAAAACCACCTTTGGACAGGGCGGGGATGTACTCCTGTCCCCCTTCAAATTTGGCCGTTGTGGGATCCCTTCCCGCCATTGTGATAAGGGAAGAGGACCCGGGCCACTGCTATATATAGAGCCTAGGCCGCACCGTAGAGGGGGGAGGGACAAACACACCAACACAAGACAAGGCCGAGAGCCAAGAACACCACTCAAGTGCCCTCGCGAGGCTCGAAACCACTGTACTAGTTCATCCACTACACCTCCCCGAGAGGCAATCCACCAAAGCAGGAGTAGGGTATCACGCTTCGCTGCGGCCCGAACCTGGGTAAACCACCGTGTTCATCTTCTTCCTCGTCATCGTGCGAGTTCGCAGTAGTCACCATCATGTAGCAAGCTAAGTAGGGCGAGGCCGTAGGGAAGCTTGGCACACGCCCCTGTGTTTGAACCTTGAGGGTTTTGCGGAGCCCGAAATCTGACATTCACCATGATTCCCGCGGTGATAAATCTGATGTAGTCCTCTTTTGCGGTGTGTTTGTTGGGATCCAATGAATTGTGGCTTTATGTCAAATTATTCATTGAACATAATTGAGGCTTTTCTGAATTCTATTATGCATGATTTTTATGGCTTCGTATTTCTCTCCAATCTATCTGTTTGGTTTGGCCAACTAGATTGATTTATCTTCAGCGGAAGTGGTACATTGTAATGAGTTCAATCTTGCAGTGCTCTATGTCCCAGTGACAAAAGGGGACAAGACACGTATTTGTATTGTTGTCATTAAGGATAAAAAAATAGGATCTGAACTTATTGCTTGTCCTATTTTGTGTACATCATGTCACCTTGCTCCAAGCATTACTCTATTTGTCATGAACTTAATACGTACCATAGCTGCAGGCATGAGGTGGTCGATTGGTAAAGTAATAGTAGTAGATGCAGAATCATTTCGGTCTACTTGTTTATGGACGTGATGCCTATATACATGATCATTGTCATGAATAAGATGCCATAACTATGCGCAATTCTGTCAATTGCCCAACAGTAATTTGTCTTCCCGTCGTATGCTATTTTCAAGAGAGAAGCCTCTAGCGAACACTATGGCCCCCGGGTCTACTTAAACATAAATACAAAAACCATAAAATTAATTTTATGCAATTTATTTAGATTTATTTTATTTTTCCTTTACATTAGTTATCTCTATCAATATTTAATCCTTGCAAGTAACGAGTTCAAGGGGCTTGACAACCCTCTTGCCTACGTTGGGTGCAAGTGTTTGGTTTTGTGTGTGTAGGTGTTGTCGAAGGGAGTTTGCTTGGTTCTACTATTGGTTCGATAACCTTGGTTCTCATTGAGGGAAATACTTATCTCTAATGTGTTGTATCTACTTGTTTCTTTGGGGAAAATCCCAACGCAACTCACAACTAAAAGCCCCTTACAGAATAACTCACAACCCCTCTTCAAATTATTGCTCCCCAATGCATTCCCTTAGGCCCAAATATGGTGAAGTGTCATGTAGTCGACATTCAAACGATACCACTAAAGGAAGATCAACTACTCGCAAAGCATCATCATGTTCAAGATCATAGGTGTAATGAATATGCTTAAGGATCTGAACATATAATCTTCCACCAATTAAACCAACTAGCATCAACTACAAGATGTAATCAACACTACTAGCAACCCAAAGGTACCAATCTGAGGTTTGGAGAAAAATATTGAATACAAGGGATGAACTAGGGTTTTATATGAGATGGTTTTGGTGAGGATGTTGATGAAGATTGGTCCTCCCACGATGGAGGAAGCGTTGGTGATGACCATGGCTTCAATTTCCCCCTCCTGGTGGCAGGTTTCCCCGGCGAAATCGCTCTGCCGGAGAGCAAAAGGTGCTTTTGTCCAGGTTCCGCCTCGAGAAGCCGACGCTTCGTCCCGAAAGTCTTCTTATGATTTTTTTCTAGGGTAAATGACATCATATTGGATCAGATTGGCACTGGAGGCCTGCGAGGGGGCCCACGAGCTATGGGGCACGCCCTGGGGGTAGGGCGCGACCCCAGGCTCCTGGCCACCTGGTGGGTCCCCTTTTGTTGATTCATTCACCAATAATTTTTATATATTCCAAAATAATTCTTCATCAATTTCAGCTCATTTGGAGTTCCAGAGAATATCCAGCTCTTCGGTGGTCTTTTTCGGTCTAGAATTCTAGCTGCCGACAATCTCCCACTTTGTTTGGAACTTGCAAAATAAGAGAGAAAAGGCATTAGGATTGCAACACAAAGTGTAATAATGACTCAAAACATACTAAATATCAACGGAAAATCGAGATGCAAAATGGACATATCAGTAGATCCCGCCACAATGCTCTATTTGGAACTACACCAACTGACAGCTCCACCATTCGGAATAAATAGATATCCAGTTTGAGAGTCATCCGGATAAGTGTCAAATCTAGCATCAATGTAACCTTTTACGACGAGCTCTTTATCACCCGCGTCAACGAGAAACATTTCCTTAGTCCTCTTTAGGTACTTAAGGATATTTTTGACCACTGTCCAATGATCTACTCCTGGATCACACTGGTACCTCTCTGCCAGACTTATGGCAAGGCACACATGAGGTCTGGTACAAAACATGGCATACATTATACAGCCTATGGCTAGGCATAAGGGACGACCTTCATCCTTTCTCTTTCTTCTACCGTGGTCGGGCTTTGAGTCTTACTCAACTTCACACCTTGCAACACAGGCAAGAACCCATTCTTGACTGGTTCATTTCGAACTTTTTCAAAATCGTGTCAAGGTATGTGTTCTATGAAAGTCCTATCAGACGTCTTGATCTATCTCTATAGATCTTGATGCCTAATATGTAAGCAGCTTCTCCGAGGTCTTTCATTGAGAAATTCCTATTCAAGTATCCCTTCACACCTTCCAGAAGTTCTATACTATTTCTAATCCACAATATGTCATCCACATATAATATTATAAACGCTATAGAACTCCCACTCACTTTCTTGTAAATACAAGCTTCTCCATAAACTTGTATAAACCCAAAAGCATTTATTACCTCATCAAAGTAAGGATTCCAACTCCGAGATGCTTGCACCAGCCAATAGATGGATCGCTGGAGCTTGCATACCTTATTAGCATCCTTAGGATAGACAAAACCCTCCGGCTGCATCATATACAACTCTTCCTTCAGAAAACCATTAAAGAACGTAGTTTTGACATGCATCTGGCGGATTTCATAACCGAAAAATGCAGTAATTGCTTACATAATCCTAACAAACTTTAGCATCCCTACCGGTGAGAAAGTCTCATCGTAGTCAACTACTTGAACTTCTCGGAAACCCTTTGCGACAGTCGAGCTTTATAGACAGTTGCATTACCATCAGCGACTGTATTCTTCTTAAATATCCATTTGTTCTCAATGGCCGGACGGTCATCGGCTAAGTCTTCCAAAGTCCATACTTGGTTCTCATACATGGATCCTATCTCGGATTTCATGGCCTCTAGCCATTTGTCGGAATCCGGGCCCATCATCAGTTCCTCATAGTTCGCAGGTTCACCGTTGACTAAGAACATGATGTCCAAGACAGTATTATCGTACCACTCAGGGGCAGCACATGTCCTTGTCGACCTACGAAGTTCGGTAGTAACTTCATCCAAAGTTTCATGATCATCATCATTAGCTTCGTCTTCAACTAGTGTAGGAATCAGACGAACATCTCTCTGCGCCGCGCTACTCTACAATTGAAGTGAAGGTTCGATAAGCTCATAAAGTTCTACCTTCCTCCCGCTCACTTCTTTTGAGAGAAACTCCTTCTCTAGAAAGGATCCATTCTAGGCGACAAAGATTTTTCCTTCGGATCTGAGATAGAAGGTATACCCAATTGTTTCTTTAGGGTATCCTATGAAGACGCGCTTCTCTGCTTTGGGTTCGAGCTTATCAGGCTGAAGCCTCTTGACATAAACGTCGCATCCCCAAACTTTAAGAAACGACAACTTAGGTTTCTTGCTAAACCATAATTCATACGGTGCCGTCTCAACGGATTTAGATGGTGCCCTACTTAAAATGAATGCAGATGTCTCTAATGCATGACCCCAAAATGATAGTGGCAAATCGGTAAGAGACATCATAGAACGCACCATATCCAATAGAGTATGATTACGATGTTCGGACACACCATTACACTGTGGTGTTCCAGGTGGCGTGAGTTGTGAAAAAATACCACATTGTATTAAATGCATACTAAACTCATAACTTTGATATTCACCACCACGATCAGATCGTAGAAATTATATCTTCTTATTACGATGATTTTCATCTTTTCACACTGAAATTTCTTGAACTTCTCAAATGTTTCAGGATTCCGTTTCATTAAGTAAATATACCCATATCTACTCAAATCATTCGTGAAGGTAAGAAAATAATGATATCCACCGTGCACTTCAATAGTCATTGGACCTCATACATCATTGTGTATTATTTCCAACAAGTCACTGATGTCTACTACGCAACTTTATTCTTGTAGACCCTCTTGGGCCTCCAAGCGCAGAGTTTTGTAGGACAGTAGCAATTTTCCCTCAAGTTGATGACCTAAGGTTAATTAATCCGTGGGAGGTGTAGGGTGAAGACGGTCTTTCTCAAACAACCCTGCAATCAAATACAAGAAATCTCTTGTGTCCCCAACACACCCAATATAATGGTAATTTGTATAGGTGCACTAGTTCGGCGAAGAGATGGTGATACAAGTGCAATATGGATGGTAGATAAAAGGTTTTTGTAATCTGAAAATATAAAAACAGCAAGGTAACAAGTGTAAAAAAGCGAGCAAAACGTTGTATAAATGCTTGGTAGTAAGGCCTAGGATTCATACTTTCACTAGTGCAATCTCTCAACAATGCTAACATAGTTGAATCATATGATCATCCCTCAACATGCAACAAAGAATCACTCCAAAGTTCCTATCTAGCGGAGAACATAAGATGAAAATGGTGTAGGTAGTAGAACCACCTCAAATTTATTCTTTCCTATCAATCTTCTGAGCTATTCCTATAAGTGTCACAAACAGCCCTAGAGTATAACACCAATGATACATATCAATCAACCCTAATTTCACCTCAATACTCCAATGTCACCTCAAGTATCCGTGGGTAAATTATACGACATGCATCAAAGAAAATTCTGATTATCATATTCAATCCAACACAAAGAACTTCAAGGAGCACCCCAAGATTTCTATCAGAGAACGTAGGACAAGAACGTGTATCAACCCCTATGCATAGATTACCCCAATGTCACCTCGGGAATCAGTAAGTTGAGTACCAAAACATACAGCAAGTGAATCAATAGAACACCCCATTGTCACCACGGGTATCCACATGCAAGACATATATCAAGTGTTCTCAAATCCAATATTTAATCCAACATAATGAGATCTCAAAGGGAAAGATTCAATTCATCACAACGAGATAGCAAGGGAAACACACCATATGATCCGACTATATTAACAAAGCCCGTGATACATCAAGATCGTGCCATCTCAAGAACACGAGAGAGAGATATTGAACACATAGCTACTGGTACATTCCCTCATCCCCGAGGGTGAACCACTCCCTCCTCGTCATGGCCTCCGCTGGGATGATGAAGATGTCCGCCGGAGATTATTTCCCCTCTCCGACAGGGTACTGGCAAGGCTCCGGATTGGTTTTTCGTTGATATAAAGAGTTGCGGTGGCGGAACGGAAAGTCTCTGTTTATTTCTGGGGTTTCTGGGATTTATAGGATTTTTCAGCGTTGGAATCATGCGCTACGGAGCCACGTGGGCCCCAACACACATTACGTCGTGACCTGGGGGCCGCGCCCTGATGGCTTGTGGCCCACAGGTGGCTCCCCTCTGGTGGTTCTTTGCTCCAGTATTGCTTATTTCCTCCAGAAAAAATCATCAAAAAGTTTCGGGAGATTCTGAGAACTTTAATTTTCTGCATAAAAACAACACCACGATAATTCTGCTGAAAACAGTGTCATTCCGGGTTAGTTCTAGATAAATCATATAAAGTGCATCAAAACCATATAAAAGTATTGTAAACATAGGAAAACATGGCATCAATACTTCATAAATTATAGATAGGTTGGTGATGTATCAGCATCCCCAAGCTTAATTCCTATTCGTCCTTGAGTAGGTAAATGATAAAAGAAATAATTTATGAAGTGTGAATGCTAGCATAATGTATAATATTGATCAAGGATAATTTCAGCCACTTTTCTAGCATCATAACCAGCAAGTATATCTCATATAGCTTCTCATGATCAAGTAGCAAGTTATTCACATGTTAAAGTATAGACCATAAACTTTCTTGAAAAATAGCAAACTATGTTTTCAGTCATCAAACAACTACAATTGATCTTATTTTCATGAAGGGTCTATGTAAGAGCGTTGGTTTAGAAATTCCACATACTCAACTATCATTTGGTCTTCCATGATTACTGACACTCAAAGCGTATTTTTAGAACAAATAGTTTCAGTCAAACACATAGGAAGATAGAGGCTTAATGTTTCGCCTCCCAACTTATTTATCTCGGGGATAATGTCAACAAATAATGAATCATGATCACCTATATTCAACTCGATATATGTGTTTGGATCTTTTCCCACCACGTGATGCTTGCCAACTAAAGAATTGATATATTGGAATAATAAGTTGATTCAACATGAAAAGTAAAAGATAAGCCCTTCGTAGAGGGAAGCAGGGATTTGCAGAGGTGCCAGAGCTCATTGTTTTAAAGCAGAGATGAATATGTAATTTTGTGTGGTATACTTTTCCTATCAACGTCACAACAGAGTTTTCAATATCTTCCATGCTAATTACATTATTGGCGGTTCCCAAACAGAATTTAAATTTTTACTCCGCCTCCACCATTCAAACACATTCCATGGCTAGCTGAATCCACGGGTACCATACAAACAATCAACTT